>JAABKJ010007545.1:290373354-290538375 GCA_011634705.1 Andricus grossulariae | reverse complement strand
TTTCTATACAACATTAACAAATATAATAATTATAAACCATTTTTGTGGAAAATGTCGAAGTTCAAGGAAACAAGAAAGCCTTTCTAAATACATGAAAATTTTATGAAAATAGTGACTGCAAATCTCTCTCGCCACAATTTAAAGCAGTTTTGGTGCAAAAAATTATTTTTCAGGACAAAGTGTTAAAGTTTTATATTCATTTATTTCATTTGTTTAAAAAACCAACAATTGTTGTATTCTTACAAATATAATTGAACATATATTATTTTTCAAAATATCTGCACCAATTAAAATGATGAAAGGAAAACCACAATTGAAAAAACCACAAATTCGAAATTATTGCAAAAAATTGTTTATCACAATTCTAATTGGTAATCATTTATAGATATTCTGACTAACAGTCACTCTCACAATAATTTAAAGCATTTTTAGCCAAGAAGAAGTGGTTTTCAACCAAAATTACAATATTTAGCTATTTGTTAGTTTAATTTGTTTATAATAATCAAAACATACAATAATCAAGTTATTTGTATTCTGGGAGTACTCCTAAGTTTATTTGAGATGATTTTTATCATATGCAAACCGTTGTTAAAGAGTAAATAATAATTTTATGAAAGTAAAATAAAAATTTAAGTGGCAAATTATACAAAAAATGTATTATACGAATATGAAAAATAGAACCCTTAAAATGAATTTTCTTTCTCTTTTCACCCTTGATAATCCATGACAAATTACATTTTCTTCCTTTGAAACTTTTTCTTTCAGTTTGAAGGAATTTATATTAGACATTTTTAATAATCAGTTCTAAAGAAAGAAAATGTAATTTGTTATGGATTATTAAGGGTGAAAAGTGGGAAAATGTTTATTTTAAGGGCAATACTTTCCATATTTGTATAATAAAATTTCTTCTATAATTTGCCACTTAAATTTTCATTTTTCTTTCATAAAATTCAGAAAAGATACTTAAAACTTTCTTTTTAGTGTCTCAAGGGGTGAGTTTGAGCAAATTTAGAGGTAAATTCAATCTTAAAAATTTTTGTCAGGCTTTGTACTGCTCACATAGTAGTTATACACCATCGTTGTAAATTTTATATGATTCTTTTTGAAATTCAAGGACTTACTGAATTTTTAACACATTGGGTTACTTTAAATGCATTCTTTTTATAATTTAAAAATTAAAGATTAAATTTCCAAATTTGAATTTTCAAAAAAAGAAACAAGATTTAAATTTCAGATGAAAAAAAGAAAGGTGAATTTTCAAATATGAAATATGACTTTTCTACTAAGAAGGATGAATTTTCAATCCAAAGGGACAAGTTTCAGACCGAACAGTTAAAATTTCGATCTCAAAGATGACTCAACAAAATAGTTGAATTTGAAACCTACAAATATGAATTTTTTACAAGAATGTAATTTTTCTCTAACAGAGATGAATTTTTAACAAAAAAGTCAAATCCTTAACGAAAACGATGATTTTTTTGAATAAGGAAGAATAATTTTATACTTAAAAAGACGAATTTAAAAAAAAAATACAAGAATTTTCCACAAAACAGTTCAATTCTACACCCGAAACTATGCACATTCAACAAAAAAGTTATTTGTCTACCACGTAGTTTATTTTTTAAATAAATAGTTTAATTCTTAACAAAATAGTGAAATGCACAGCCTAAAAGATGAATTTCCGAAAAAGAAGAATTATTTTTTACCCAAAAAGACGAATTTTCAACAGTTTTTAACTAGGAAGGATAAGGTTTCAACCAAAAATGGAATAGGTACATTTTTAGTTTGAAAAATTAGTTTTTGACAAAAAAAAATTCCGACACTATGAATTTACTACAAAAAAGTTAATTTTCTACCAAGCAGTTAAATTTTTAATCAAATAGTTTATTTTTTAACCAAATAGTTGAATTTTATCCGAAAAAGTATAATTTTCGACCATAAAGAAGGCGTTAAAAAAATAGTTGAATATTCCACAAAATAATTAATTTTGTAACAAAAAAATTCAAGTTTCGAACCATATATAGTTTATTTCTAAGAAGAAAGATGAATTCTCAACGAAAGATTTAATATTTCATATTCCAAGAAAACAAGTTTAAAATTTTAAATAAAAAATAAAAAAATAGATGAATTTTCAAACAAGAAATATGACTTTTCTACCAAAAAGGATGGATTTTCAATCCGAAAGGACGAATTTTCAACCAAGCAGTTAAATTTTGAACCAAAAAAGATGATTCAACAAAATAGTTAAATTTTAAACTTACAAAGATAAATTTTCAACCAAATCCTTGAATTTTTAACTGAAAAATGTAAGTTTTCCTCCAAAAATGGAACAGTTAAATTTTCAGTTTGAAAAATTATTTTTAGAACAAATTTTCAACCGGTTGAATTGAACAAAAAAACACGAATTTTTAACAACATTTTTGAATTCTTAACCGAAATGATGATTTTTTCAATAAACAAGAATAATTTTGTACTCGAAAAGACAAATTTTCAACAACAACAAAAATACAGAATTTGGCACTAAGAAAGATTTTTCAATCAAAAGAGAAAAAATTCAACCAAATTTTTGAAAGTTCAAACTAAAAAGGCGAATTGTGTACAAAACAGTTGAAATTTCATCAAGAGGTTATTTTTTAGTAGAATAGTTGAATTTTCTATAAAAATAATATAAATTTCAACCCAAAAGCATGAATATTTAACAAAAAATTTGAATTTTCAAGCGTAAAGGCGATTTTTCTACAAAACAGTGAAAGTCACAACTTAAAAATATAAATTTCGAACCCAATATTTGAATTCAAACTAAAAACAATCAATTTTCTACAAAAAATAAACAACTGCATTTTGCAATTTAAAAAATTGATTTAAAAAAAAGTGATAACAAAGTAGTTAAATTTCCAAACGAAGAGATGAAACTTAAATAATAAAAGAAATGTTCAACAAATTAGTTTAACTTTAAACCAAAAAGTTGAATTTTAAATCAAGAAGATTAATTTTGTACCAGAAAAATGAATTTTCAACAAAAAATTAAATAGTTTCATTTTTAGTTTGAAAATAAAATTTTTAACAACAAAAAAAAACTAATCTGCTACCAGTTACGCTGAACCGAAAAAGACGAATTTTCAACAAAATAGATGCATTTTCCACAAAAAAGCTGAATTTTTCATCCGAAACTATGAATTTTGAACAAAAAAGTTAATTTTCTACCAAAGAATTAGTTTTTCAAATAAATGGTTTAAATATTTAACTAAATAATTGAATTTTCAACCAAAAAGATTAGTTTCAAACTAAACAGTTGCATTTTTTACAAACAAAAAATTGGAATCTGTCATAATATGAATTTGTAAACAACAAAAACGTATTTTCTACAAAACAATTGAATTTTCAACCCTGAAAAGTTAATTTTCAACTATATAGTTTGATTTTTCACTAAATTGTTTAATTTTCAAGCCAAAAGGACGATTTTTCAACAAAGCAGTTGAATTTTCTAACCGAAAAGATAAATGTTAAATTAACAATTAAAATATTTAACCAGAAATGCAATAGATTTATTTTCATTGAAAAAAAACTGAGAAACTCTCCCACTCTAAAGATGAATTTTTAACTAAAATTACGAATTTTCACAACAAATCGATTTTGAACAAAGTAGTTCAACTTTCAACCAGGTACTTTTAATTTCAAACAAAAAATATGAATTCTCAACAAAAAGTGTGATAATTGATGATATTTGAACAAAAAAGATTTAAATTTAAATATAAAACAGTCTAATGCAATAGAAAGAAAAACAAATTTTCAACAAAATAGTTCAATTTTGAACCAAAGAGATGAATTTTAAACATTTAGGATTAAGTTTGTACCAAAAAACAGAAATTTTTAACAGGATACATGAATTTTCAACTGAAAAAAGTACATTTTCAACCAACAAGTTAAATTTTTATACAAATAAACAGAAATTTTGAACTAGAAATGTAGTATTCAAATTTTCAGTTAAAAAAAGCAATTTTTCTAGAATCTAATCTTAATACTCTTACTTTCCTGGAGCATTGACTTTACAGAAAAAAAGAGACAATCTAGAACAAAGCTGTCTTTTGCCTCTTATCAAGTCGAAATTCAACTTTATCATTTTTTCTGGAATTATGCTTTAGAGTATTTTAGATAATTTGGTTCTTTGGTTTCCAATCCAGGAAATAACAAAAAAAGTAGAAATTTAAAAAAAAATTAATTTTCCACTAAAAAGGACATATAATTGATTTTTCAACCAAGAACATTAATTTTCTAACACGAAGAACAAATTTTCAATGCATTACATACATTTTTAAACTAATCACGAAATTGTCGGATTTTCTATATATTTAATAAAACGAACTAAAATTCTATTTTTAAGCCGAAAAATCGAATTCTTTACAAAACAGTTGAATTTTCGAACAGATAGTTAAATTTTCATTTCAAAAAATTTAATTTATACCAAAAAGGACGAATTTTCAACAAATGTAGTTTATTTTCACCTAAATAGATCAATTTTCAACTGAAATTATGAATTTCAAACAAAAACAAACAAAAAATTTTCAAGAAATTAGTTCAACTTTCAACCAGGGAGTTCAATTTTCAACATAAAAAAATTAACTTTCAACAAAAAATGTAATGAGTTGTATTTGAACCAAAAAAGATTTTAACCATAAATTAAAAACTATTAAATTTCACCCGAAAAGACGAATTTTCAACAAAATACATAAATTTTTAACCAAATAGTTGAAATTTCAACAAAACAGATTAATTTTCTTCCAAAAAGGACTAATTTTTCAAAAAATACATACATTTTTAACGAAATCGTTGCATGTTCAACCAAAAAGATTAATATAATAATTTTACAATAATTTTCTACCAATAAAGACGAGTTTTTTTTTAATTACATACATTTTCAAACAGTTGAATTTAAAAATAAAAAAAAATAAATTTCTAACTAAAAAAAGAAAAAGTTACATTTTTATTTGAAAAATTAAGAACAACTTATTTTCTACGAAACAGTGGAATTTCTTACCAAAACTGTTGAATTTTTTACGGAAAAAAGAATAAAAAATAATAGCATTTGCAACAAAATAGATAAATTTTTGTTCAAAAAAATTAATTTTAAACCAGCAAGACGATTTTCTTCTAAAACTGACAAATCTTCAACCGAACAGTTGAATTTTGAAACATAAAATATAGATTTAAACTAAAAAAGGAAAAGTAACATTTTGATTTAAAATAACTAATTGAAAAAGTAAAATTTTTCACAAAGCAGTTGAATTTTCCGTCCAATTGTGAAATTTCAAGCACAAAAAATACATTTTCTACAAAATAATTGAATTTCAAACCAAATAGTTAAACTTTCATATAAAAAAAAATTAACTTTTAACGAAACATATGAATTTTCAACCAACAAGATAATTTTCTACTCAAAACGAAAAATTGTCAACAAAATACATCAATTTTGGACCAAATCGTTTGACTTTCAACAAAGAAAATTGATTTTCTACGAGAAAGGCGAATTTTCAACCAAATAGTTGTATCTTTAAATTAAAATTATACATTTTTAACTGAAAATAGAAAAGTTGATTTCTCATTGAAAACAAATATTTTTAAAACAGAAAAATGAATTTTGAAGAAAAAAGTTCAACTTTATACGAAGAAGTTCAATTTTCAGCCGGAAAAGATCAATTTTCAACAAAAAGTTCAATAGTTAATATTTGAACCAAAAAAGATTTTAACCTTAAATTGAAAACGGTTGAATTTCACCCAAAGAGACTAATTCTCAACAAAATACATAAATTTGTAGTCAAATCTTTGAATTTTCAATCAAAAAGTTTAATTTTCTACCAAAATGGACGAATTTTTTACATAATAGATACATTTTCAACAAAATCGTCGCATTTTTGAAAATTATGATTAATTTTCTGCCTAAATTGACAAATTGTATAACAAATTACATGATTTTCCGAATTATTGAATTTTAAACAAAAAGGATCCATTTTTAAGTAAAAAAGAAGTAGTTACATTTTCATTAGAATAAATTAATTTATAAAAATGAATTTTCTACAAAATAGATGAATTTTTCACCTAGTAGTTGAATTTTTAATCAAACAAGATCAATTTTCCATAAATCATATGAATTTTCGACCAAATAGTCAAATTTTCATTAAAAAAATCAATTTTCTACCAAGAATATTAATTTTGTACTAAAAGAACGAATTTCTAAGAAAATACATACATTTTTAACTGAATCGTTTGATTTTTAACAACGAAGATTAATTTTCTACCAAAAAAGACGGACTCTCAACCAAATAGTTGAATTTTTAATCTAAAAAGGATCAATTCTTAACTACAAATGGAATAGTTTAATTTCCATTTAAAAACATTAATTTTCGATTACAAAAAGAAATTTTTTACGAAAAAAGTCCATTTTCCTACCAAGTAGTTGAATTTTCATTTAGAAAATATATTTTTATGAAAAAAAAATGTCAACATAGTAGTTCAATTTTCAACCAAAGAGATGAATTTTTAACTGAAATTGTGAACTTTTAACCGAAAAAATGAATTTTCAAGAAAATATTTCAACTTACAACCCAAGGGATGATTTCCAACCTAAGCCTTTTCCTACTAAGTAGTTCAATTTCAATTTAAAAAATTTATTTTTAGAAAAAAATAAATTTTTAACATAGTTCAGTTCTTAACCAAAGAGATGAATTTTCAACTAAAATAGTGGGTCTTCGACCAAAAAAATGAATTTTCAAGAAAATAGTTCAACTTTCAACCAAGAAGTTGAATTTCCAACCGAAAAATGAATTGTCAACAAAAAATTAAATAGTTGATATTTCAGCAAAAAAATTCTTTTCCAAGGTCGAAAATAATTGAAATTACCCAAAAAGGACTAATTTCAACCCAAGCAGTTGCATTTTTAAACAAAAAGTATTTATTTATGACTAAAAAAGACGAATTTTTAACAAAATACATGAATTTTCAACGAAATATTTTAATTTTTAACTATAAAATGTAGATTTTCCAAAAAAATGAAATAATTAAATTTTATGTTGGAAAAATTAATTTACAACAAAAGTGAATGTATAATTCTAAGCATTTGAAAGTAAGCTACAGAAGTTTATATTATTACCAAAAAAATTGCTAAATGCACAAGAGAATGATGCCCTAAATTTTATTTTTATGTTAAAAAAAGTTAAAACCTATTAATCAATTAATATTTTTTTCACTTTTTAGAAAACAAATTTGATGATTTCTGTTTCCTACGACCATGTGCTTCCATTTTTATACATTTCTTAGACTTTGCGTCGCTCTATGCCTTATCTAGAGTAAATATTTCAAGAGATACAATGTTGTACTTTTCGTGATATTATCCATATGTTGCACATGTTTTACAAAATTTACACTAATTTTAATTTTGTAATATTATAACCAATAAGCAAATATTTGCTTTGATTATATATTTGTTCAGGGCTAAAGAAGACATGCAATGTATTCAAATAAGTAATGCGAACTAGAAAAAGAATTTGTATTTGCACTTTAGAATGCTTCGCAAATAGACCAAATATAAAGGATTGATTTCTGCTTAATTTTTATTCAACTTTAAAAGTTACAAGATTCAAACCAAAATTTTTGTATGCATTTTTTTTTAATGATTCCAGATTCTTTTAGCTTTTAAATGAACCCCCCTCGAACCTTTCACAGCAAATAGTTTAGGAAATATGAATTTGTTAATTAAGGGCGCGATTTCACTGAGTTAAATTTTAATTATTGCTCTAGCTAGAATTCAGCCGCAATCAGACGAATTTTCAATAAAATACAAATTTTTTAACAAAAACGTTGAATTTTTAACAAAGAAGATAATTTTCTACACAAAAATACAATTTTTTCCAAAACAGTTGAATTTTCCCACCGACACTATTAACGTTCAAAAAAAAGTTGAAAGTTAATTCTTTTTGATTGAAAAGCCTAATATTCTATTTTTAGTTTCGAATGAATCTTTTTTGGTTGAAAATTTAATTATTCGGTTGAAAATTTCATTACATTGTTGAAAATTTAACCATTTTGTTAAAAATACATACTTTTTAACAATTTGGTTGAAAAAAATTTGTTTGCTTGACTGAAAAGTCTCACTTGATGGAAAAATTTATTTCTTGTATTAAAAAGTCTTGTGTTGAAAATTAGTTTTTTTTTTTGTTTGAAAATTCATCTCTTTTGGTAGAAAATTAATCTCTAATGATAGAAAATTTAACTTGTTTGGCTGATATTTTTGTTGAGAATTCATATTTTCAAATCAATAATTTAAATATTTCGTAGGAAATCTGTATTCTCCGCTTAAAATTTCAACAATTTGGTTGAAGATTCATTTCTTTGATGAACTCAAACTATTTTGTTGAAAATTCGGTTTTTCTTAGTTGGAAATTCGTTTTTTTTTTGACTGAAAAAGTACTATATTTTATTTTTAGTTGAATTGAAATATTTTTAGTTGAAAATTAATGTTTTCTGTATGTAGCAAACTGGCCATCGTGGATTCGAGATTTAAAATTTTTTGTAAAAAGTCATTTTTTTGTTTTAAATTCGACTATTTAGTTGAAAATCAACTATTTTTGTTGAAAACTCGTATTTTCAGGTTTAATTCAAATTCAAATGGAATTTGTTTTTTTTTTTTACCTGAGAAATCAACAATTTGTTTGACATTTTTTTCCTTTCATGACTGAAAAATCTCTCTTTTTTGGAAATTCTTCATTTTGATTTGAAAATTCTTCTCTTTTTGTTGAAAATTTAAATTTTTCTGTTCCAAATTAATTTGTTTGTTTGTTAAAAATTCATCATTTCATTTTAAAACTCATATCTCAGGTTGAGAAATTAACTATTTGGTTCAAAATCCATTTTTTGTTTTAAATCAACTTTTTTAATTGAAAATTTATCTATTCCATTTTTCATTGGAAACCTATCCTTTTTAGTTAAAAATTAACCGATTCGGTTGAAACTTTTTTTCTTTTTCGACTGAAAAATCTTTCTTTGTTGAAAATTTGTCATTTTTATTTGAAAATTATTGTCGTTTGGTTGAAAATTTAACTATTATGTTTGAAATTAGTTTTTTTTGTTTTTAAAAATTCATAATTTTGGTTAACAAAAATATGTCTTCAGTTAAAAAAAAATATTTCTTAATTTAAAAAATTATTTCTTCAGTTAAACATTTAATTATTTTCTCGAAAATACGTTTTCTTGCAGAAAATTATCTTTTTGTCCTAGATAAAACGTTGAACTTTTTGTAATTTTACAGGGAATATCGTGAATTTTAATTTTTATTATGATTATTTAGGCGCACAATGCACTTATGATAGAAGGAGCAATTAGGAAAAAAATGATTTGAATAGACCTTCTAACTCTTTAAAAATGAAGATTTTTCGAAAAGGGGCCCTACGAAAAAAAATTTTGGAAATCCAAAATTGAACTATTTAGAAAAACAGCGTTTGAGGACCCTGAAAAGTATAATATATTTGAATGCGATCGATTAACGCCTTGGTGTAGCGCGTTGACAAGAAATGTTTGAAAAAATTCTCATTTTCGTAATTTGGATTTTTTCTATGTCGATTTTTTTACATTTCCTGAGGCCCTTAACGACTCCCTAATTTTTTTTTGCAGATTTTTCCTGGCAGCCATATCAAAGATTATTATCGCTTAGTACATCCCCAATTTCCAGAAAAAAAGTTAAACAATACAGAAATGTAGAGAGATTTTTTCCAAGTATCTAGAACGTTTCTGCTGGTAAAAATACGCTACAAATTTTTTTTTTTAGTTCAGGAAATCGAAAATATGAATATTATTCGAAGAGATTTTTATTTTTTCATCACCGTTTGAGGATTCTGCTTCTCAGAATTTTCCATATTGAAAAAATATTTTTCTGTTGTTTGAAAAACGTCGAAAATATAGGAAAAAAACATATTTAAAGAAAATTTGCTGATGCCTTATGCCGCTTTTCCTTTGAATCATTATACTATTTCAGGGTCCTCATACACTCTAGCTTTGAATTAGTAGAAATTTTACTAATGCAATTAGTAGAATTGTATCTGACTGTTAAATTAGCAATTTTATCAGTTTCTACTGAATAAAATGGTAAGATTTATGTCACTAAATGAATTAGTAAGGGTATTCTACTAAAATTCTTAGCAGTGCCGACTTACTAATTCAATTAGTAGCAATGAATTGCTATGGAAACATTATTATTATTATTTATTATATCATTTGGCTGTTTCTCTTTCACGGTAGGCATGAATTACTCGGTTGGAAAGTAGTGACGTGTGGATGGGTATACAGGTGAAGGGTAGATAGGTATATAGGTTTAATGTATAGATATTTTAGATTGATCTAGAATTCTCGTGTTACTTATTTTAAAAATTCATGTATTTTGTTGAAAAATCGTCTTTTTTGGTAGAAAATTAATCTTTTTGTATAAAAATTAATTTTCTTGTTTGGAAATTCATCCTTTTGGTTGAAAATTCAAGTATTCCAGGTAAAAATGTACCATTTTAGTTGAAAATTCAACTTTTTGGTTGAAAATACAACTACTTGATCTTTTGTTAAAAATTGATCTATTTGACTTAAAATTTATCTACTGCAGTTGAAGATTCATCTATTCCAGTAAAAGACTCATCATTTTATTAAAAAATGTATCGCTTTGGCTAAAAATTTGTTTGTCTTTTTTTGTAGGAATTTTTTTTGTTGAAAATTAATTTTGTTTAACTGAAAATTAAACTATTTGGTTGAAAGTTTGTCTTTTTTAGTTGAAAATTCATCTCTTTTCTTGAAAAAAAAACTTATTTTTTGGCAGAAAATTATTCTTTATATTTCAAAATTAACCTTCTTGTTTGATACTTTATCTTTTTGGTTGAAAATGTAAGTATTCCAGTTAAGTATTCATCATTTTAGTTTAAATTGAAGATAAAAACTACTTGGTTAAAAGTTATTCTTTTGTTAAAAATGCATGCTTTCGGATCAGAATTCATCTATTTGAGTTAAAGGTTCATAATTTTATTTTAAAATTTGTTGTTTTTTTTCTGGCAAAATAATTTATTAACTGAGAGTTTAAATATTTCATTGTTGGTTGAAAACTGATATTTTTAAGATCAAAGTTCAACTATTTGGTTGAGAATTCATGTATTTTGTTGAAAAATGGTCTTTTTGGTAGAAATTTAATCTTTTTGGTTCCAAGTTCAACTATTTGGTTGAAAATTCACCTATCTTGTTTAAAATGGAATATTTTTACTATGAACTTTAGGAATTTGAAACGGTTCAAATTGAATTTAATATAGGACCTATATTAATTTGACCTAAATAAGCACTGATTTTTAAGAATAAGAGGATAAAATGGAAATTTCTTTGAATTATGATTTAAATTCATAGGTTAATGTATTTTAATAAAATTCTCTTCATTGTAAAATAAGTTTTTTTAATTCACTTGAAACTACCGTTCAAAATAGGAACCAGCAATAAATTCACCAATTCAATCAGTAGTAGCATTACCAATTCCTTTAGTAGTTATAGTTACTAATTCATTTAGTGAGTTATTCTTACTCATTGAATTAGTAGATTTTAACTAATTACTAGTAAACGAATCGGCACTATTAGAATTAGTAGAAAACTACTACCAATTAGTAGTATGAAAAGCCTAAAAATTATCCAAAACATTTTTTTAAAGTTTTGAGACCATGACAGAATGTTTCTAAGTTCTAAGACTTAGAAAGATTCTGTTATGGCCTTTCCTAGAACTTAGAAGTTCGACACTTCTAAATTCCTGCGACTTCGACACTTTCAAAACTCAAAATATTTATGTTTAGATTTAAAAGCATCACTTTGAAAAGCCTCAATATTATCAAAAAAGTTTCAAAAAGTTTTAAGGACTTAGAACTTAGAAGGAGTCTATTATAATCTCTCCTAGAACTTATAATTTCGAGACTTGTAAATTCCTCCAACCTCGACACTTTCACAGCTCAAAATATTAATTTACAGTTTGTAAGAGTAAAATTGAAAAACCTTAAAGTTTTCAAACAAGTTTTAAAAAGTTTCAAAGACTTAGAACTTAGGAAGATTCTATTATAATCTCTCCTAAAAACGTGGAAGTTCGAGACTTGTAAATTCCCGCGACCTCGATACTTTCAAAACTTAAAATATTTGTATCTAGGTTTGGAAGCATCACATTGAAAAGCCTTAAAGTTTTCAAAAAAGTCTCAAAATATATAAAAAAAAGTCTAAAAAAAAAGTCTCAAAATATTTATTTCTAGATTTGAAAACATCAAATTGAAAAGCCTCAATGTTATCAAAAAAATTTCAAAAAGTTTTAGGGCCTTAGAACTTAGCAAGATTCTATTATGCTACCTTCTTTTCCCATTTTTTAAAGAATTCTCCTATTTATAGGAAACTATTTTTGGTTAAAAGTTAATTTTTTGTTGTTGAAAATTCTACTATTATATTTTTGCTTTGTAATTCATCAAGTTTGGTTAAAAATTCTACAATTTTTTTGAAAATTCGTTTGATTTTTGGTTGAAAATTAATTTGTTGACTGAAAACTTAACTATTCCGTTTTGTGATGAAAATTGATCTTTTTTAGATAAAAATTCCACTATTAGTTTGAAAGTGTATCTTTTTTAGTTAAAACTTCAACTATTTGTTTGATAATTCATGTATCTTGTTGGAAAGTCGTCTTTTTTGGTAGAAAATCAATCTACTTGGTTAACAAATTCATTTTTCGGTTGAAAATTCAATTAGTTTATTGAAGGTTGAACCACATTAAAAAAAAATCACATTTTTTTGTTGAAGATCCATCATTTTAGTTAAAAAATAATTTTTTAAACTGAAAATTCATCTTCTTTCGTTGAAAAATCGTCTTTATTGGTAGAAAACTAATCTTCTTTGTTAAAATTTTATCTTTTATAATTAAAAATGCAATTTTTGATTGAAAATAAACTTTATTGTGGAAAATTCGTATTTTTGGGTTAAAAGTCGAAGTGCTTTACAGAAGATTCACATTTTTTGTTTAAAAATGGAACTACTTGGTTAAAAATTAATTTTTTGGCTGCAGATTCATCATATTATTTGAAAATTTGACTGATTTGTTGAAAATTCTATTTTTTTGCTTTCAAAATTGAATTATTTGCTAAGAATTGAGATTTCCATTTTTGCTTTGTTTTATATATCAACGATTACATTTTTCGTTGAAAATTCATATTTTCGGGTTGGTTTTTTTTTTTAGAAAATTCGTATTTTTGTCTTGAAAATTCATCAGTTTGGTAGAAAATGAGCTTTTTTTTGTTGAAAATTCAAGTATTTGGTAGAAAATATATGTCCGTTGTTAAAAATTCGATTTTCTATCTTGAAACTTAATCCTGTTTCGCGAAATTTTATCTTTTTGATTGAGAATTCAATGATTTTGTTGAAATTTCTTCTGTTTTTATTGAATTGAACTGGTTGAAAAAATTTAACTATTCCATTTTGGGGTGAAAACTTATCTTTTTTAGTTGAAAAGTCAACTAGTTGGTTGAAAATTCATCTTTTATGGTAGAAAATTAACTTTTTAGTTGAAAAATCATATTTTCGGGTTGAAAATTTAACTGTTTTGTAGGTAATCCACGTCTTTGGCTTAAAATATCAACAATTTTGTTGAAAATTCGTCTTTTGGATTAGCAAATTTATCTTGGTTGGTTGAAAATTCATCTTTTTGGTTGAGGATTTAACTTTTTTATTAAGAAGTTGTCTTTTTTGATTGAATTTAACTGGTGGAAAATTCGTTTTCTTTTTTTATGAAAATTAATTGTTTAAACTGAAAATTTTACCGTTGAAAATTCATCTTTCTTGATTATAAATTAACTTGCTTGTTGAAAATTAATCTTTTTCTGTGTAAAAGTCAAATTTTGTCTAGAAGACTCGACTTTGTATCTTGAAACTGAACTGTTTTGTTGAAAATTCGTCTTTTTAGGTAAAAGATTAATCTTCTTTCTTGAAAATTCATCTATTTGGTTGAGGATTCAATTATTTTGTTAAAATATCTTTTTCCATTGAAAAATTAATTAAAATTTTTGTCTTCTTTATTGAAAACTAATTTTTTTGAAATGAAAACAGAACGTTTCCATTTTCGGTTAATAAAAGCTTTTTTTTATCAGAAAATTTGACTTTTTGGTTGAAAATTCGTGTATTTTGATCATTCGTCTTTTGGTAGAAAATAGGTTGAAAATACAACTGTTTTATGAAAGTCATCTTTTTTGGTCGGAAATTACACTGTTTAATTAAAAATTCGTCCGTTTTGTTTGAAAATTCATCTTTAATTATTGAAAATTAACTGTTTTGTTCAAAATTAGACTGTCTTCAAAAACGTTCGTTTTTCTGGCTTGAAAATTGAACTATTTTGTTGAATTTTCAACTATTTTAATAAAAATTGGCCTCTTGTGGTAGAAAATCTTTTTTGGTTTACCTAAGAAATTAAATTTCATTAAAGACTCACACTTGCTGCAGATAAATTATAAAGTATTGGAAAACTGATCCAGTAAACTGTCATTAATTTATTATGAGCTCATAAAATTATAATTAAAATTATTGAGTTTGTCTAGAGTTAGTTAAGAAAGATAACTAAATCAGACTGAATATAATTAGAAGAACTTTACCTCCTTATCTTTTTATTTTTTAATGAGAACTAATTTCTTGCTGTCTTGAGGATTTGCTCGTACTGAACTGATACTATCAACCCTTATTACACGATCTCACGTAGGTACTTAACATTTTTATTGGTCTCCCTTATTGAATTAAATTTCATCCTGAAAGGAAACTCGTGTCGCTTCTTTTTGTTTATTTTTCACAGAAAATCGTATATTTCATTTCGTTCGCAGAGCGTGTTTTTAATCAAGAGAGAGAAAATGGTGAAAGGGTAGAGAGATTGATAAATAGGGAAAGTGGTAAACAACTGCAATAATTAAGTTAAATTTTTTATTTCGAGTGAGATTCGGTCTCAACCTTTTTCCGAGAACAGCAATCTGAACCAGTGGTTTAATACTGAATTATGATCTATTTTGAGTGTGAAAATTATAGTCTCTAGAAAATCATAATTTAGGAACAGAAAATTGTTGTCGGAATATTCAAAATTACTTTCTAACGGGCATAAACAAAAATGAAAAAAAGGGATTTAACAGGGAATACAAATTCCAATTGGGAATCACATTTAAAGTTTTCGAAAACATATTTTTTAATAAGCCTGTTTACACTGTCGGCTTCGGTTATAAATAAATTAGCGATGCCGGCAATAAGATTTCTGAGAAAATTTTGAATGATTTAGGTTTAATTTTAAAGAATTAATTTTAAGATTTCAAAATATGTTGGAAAAAAATCTCGCAGATTTTAAAACTTTTTTATTTTACAGGATTTAAATTTTTCTAGAAAACCTGCATTATTTTAAAAGATATTTTGAAGTTTTAGAAGTTTTGAAAAGGTTCTAAAATAATTTAAATCTTGATAAGTGTTTAAACCATTAAAAATAAAATGTAGATTTTTGAAAATTACGCAAAAGAATGTAGACGATTTTAAAGCAAAAATTTTCAATTTTGCAAGATTTACCTGAAGTTCCGAACTTCAAGCACATTTTTGCAAGATTAAAAAAGCTTGGAAAAAATTCGAGTAAGTTTAAGAGATATTTAAAAGTTTTAAGAAGATAAAAAAATCATTTAAAACTTTCAAAGGTTTTAAAAAACCTAAAACAAAATGTAGATTGTTGATGATTTGGAACAAAAAGTGTAGAAGCTTCTTAAGAATTTCGAAAGGTTTCCAAAAAATAAAAATAAATTTCTTAAGATTTCTGAGAAAATTTAGAATGGTTTTTTATTTTGAAAAATTAATTTAAAAAGAATATTTAAAAACATTTCACACTATCGATACCTGTATCAAATAAATTACCAATACCGCCAATAAGATTTCTGATAAAGTTTTCAATGATTTAGGTTTTATTTTAAAAAATTAATTTTAAGATTTGAAGATTTCAAAATATGTCGAAAAATAATCTGCAAAAAAAATGATGTTTTGGACAAATTAATTTGAAAGAATATTTCAAAACATTTTAAAACATTTCCAAAATTGCCCAAAAAGAATCCGGAAGGTTTTAAGGTAATTTTTTTATAATGTTTAATTTATAAAAAATGTTAGGGAAAATACGATACTATTTAAAATATATTCAGAAGGTTTGGAAATTTATGCAGAACTTTTTTCAAATTTTAGGAATAACGCGAATAATTTCGAAACATATTTAGAAGTTTTAGAAAAGAGTTTTAAAATGATTAAAAATTTATATTATTTAAAATTTTTTGAAATAAAATGTAAGTTTTCGAAGATTTCGAATACAAATTTCGAATTTTTTTTCAAATTTTGACAAGTTTTTTATTTTGAAAGATTTAAAAAAAAAATTATAGATGTTTGAAAATTTTTTTCTTGGTGGAAATTTCAGCGTTTGTGTTAAAAACGAATTTGTTTGGTTGAAAAGTGATCTGTTTTTGTGGAGGATACAACTATTTTGTAGAAAATTCTACTTTTCTGGTTGAATTCCACTGTGATTTGTAAACAAATTTTTTTTTTATTGAACGTCCATCTCTTTGGTTAAAAATTTAAGTATTTCCCTGAAAATTTGTTTTTCTTTTGTTAAAAATTAATTTTTTAAACTGAAAATATAATTGTTCCATTTTTGATTGAAAATAGATCTTTTTTTAGTTGAAGATTGATCTATTTTGTTAAATATTTGTTTTTTTGGGTTCAAAATTATTTTTTTTTTTCATTGTAAATTAAACTATTCCATTTTTGGTTTTAAATTAATTTCAAATGTAAAAATTGGTATTTTTGTTAGAAAAGATAAGTATTTTGCTGAAAATTCTTCTTTTTTGTTTGTTAAAAATTAAGTTTTTCAACTGAAAATTCCATTTTTGGTTGAAAATCGATCTTCTTTAGTTAAAAATTTAACCATTTTATTGAAAATTCGTTTTTTTTTGGTTTAAAATTATTTTTTAAACTAAAAATTGAACCATTCCATTTATGGTTGAAAATTGATAGTTTTATATTAGAAAATTCATTTATTTTATTCACATTTCGTCTTTTTTTGGTCGAAAATGCAAGAATGTTGTTGAAAATTAGTTTTTTTTGTTTGTTAAAAATTGCTTTCTCTTAACTGAAAATGGAACTATTTCATTTTTGTAGAAATGGATCTTTGTTAGTTGAAAATTTAACTATTTTTTATTAATTCTTTTTTTTTTATTTACAATTTTTTTTAAACTGAAAATGTAACTATTCCATTTTTGGTTGACAACGGATTTTTTTAGTTGAAAATTTATTCAGTTTGTTAAAAAATTGTCTTTTTTTTGTAGAAAAATAAAGTTATTGCTAAAAAATTCATCTTTTTAGTAGAAAATTCAATTACTTGGTTAAAAATTATTTTTTAGTTGCTGAAAATTCATATTTTCGGATTGAAAATTCAACTTTTTGGTTGAAAATGTAACTATTTCATTGAGAATTCGTCTTTTTTTCAGTTCAATTATTTGTTTTAAAATGAACTTTTTGGCGGATAATTCATATTTTCGGGTTAAAACATTGAACTATTTTGTGGAAAATTCGTCTCTTTTGGTAAAAATTTAATCTGTTTTGGTTGACAACATTTTTTTTTTTATATTCAACTGTTATGTTGAAAGTTCGTCCTTTTCAAAAACAATTTAAAATTTGAAATGATTTAAAATAGTCCAAAATAAAATGTGGATTTTTGAAGATTGGAAAACCAAATTTAGAAGCCTTTCGAAATTTTTGAAATGTTTTATTAGATTAAAAACATTTTCTTAAGATTCATGGGAAAGTTTCAAATGACTTTTTATTTTAAAAAATGAATTCTGATAGAAAATTGAAAAAGATTTCAAAACGTTTAAAATTATTTCTTAAAAATTCGAAAAATAATATAAGTCTCTAAAAAAGGTCTGGATAAATCAACCAGAATTCAGGTTAAATATGCCCTTACTATTTTCTCTGGTTAGACTAACCAGAATTGTGGTTGAGTTAACCAGAATTCCGCTTAAATTAACCAGAAATTCTGGGTACTTCAACCATAATTCTGGTTAGTCTAACCAGAGAAAATAGTAAGGGCACATTTAACCAGAATTCTGGTTGATTTAACCAGACATTTTTTTGAGTGAAAGTCTTTCAAAGCAAAAATTTTCAATTTCGCAAGATCAAAAAATTGTAGAAAAAATTCGAGTAAGTTTTTTTTAAAGATTTTGAGCAGAAATTTAGATATAATTAAACTAAAGCAATTATGATTAAACTGTCATAATAAAAGATTAAAAATAGTTTTCCTAATTACTCATGAATATTTAATCAATAATTAATCGCTAATACCAGAGACAATAAAATTTATATCTAAGATTTCTTTACCAATTAGGATAGCAAATATAATTAACCAAAAATATGATTATAAAAAATAACTCTAAAATTATCAAAATCTGCGCAGATAATTAAGATATGAAAGTTGTATTATATTTCGCCCATATTAAGAATAAAAAAATTTTCAGAATAATTAAACACATAAGAAAAATTTATTTTAAATGTGTTTTATTGTGCTTCTAGTAAGAGATTTGTTTTTCACAACCGGGAAAAGCCGGTAAGTAACAAAAAAAAAAGCTTTTCTAAAAATTCGAGAAAAAATTAGAAATGCTTTTTATTTTGAAAAATTGTTGTTAAAGAAAATTTCTAAAAATGGAGAAAACCCCTGGGAAGATTTGGCAATTTTTTTATTTTGAAATTTTTTTTTAAACGTGGTGGGTGGTGATTAATAGAAACCCTGGCTAATGATAATTTGTTAAATATTTTTAAAGTTATTTGAAATCCACGAGATAGTGTTCTCCAGAAGGGGTTAATTTTGATGAAAGGTGTCTAATTCCCCACTAAGAGAAAAAGTGGAGTGTACTTCGCCCTCTTTTCCGAAAGTCAAATAGGTCATACTTTCAGGTGGAAAACTTCTCTTTGAAGGAATAAAAGACAAAGCTGTGTTTACTTAGTGAAAGAGAGAAAATAGTTTGCCTTGTTATCCCATTGTGAAACACCAAGCTCCCCTAACCACACAAAAAGGTATATAAATAAAGCTTAGAATCTTACAAAACGTTAAAGCCACCGCAGGAGGGTCAGACAACACGATCAGGATTGTACTTTATGGTTTAAGATCTCAAGAAGCTTCCCAAACTTTGATAATTAATTGCAAAGTGAGCCATTTGCTATGAAACTCAGTCATCAAAGAATAATATATTCTCATTAATAATTAATGCACTATTTGTAATTTTTAAGCTACTTGATTCCAAAATATTTTGAGGTTTCTAAGTTCTGTTCTGTAAGTTCTCAAGCTACCGAACTTATGAATGCATCCAAAATTAGAAAGCTTGCACTTTTTATGCTTCCAATTATTTTCACCTTAGATGCTTCCAAATTTGGATACACAAAGGTATTTTAAGGTATAAGTTTAATTTTTAAAAATGTTATAAAAACATTTTGATTATACGATTGGAAGATTCTAAAGATGCTGAGATTTAGAAATAAAATTTTTTTATGTCATCATGCAAAATTTTCGACCAAAAAGTATGAATTTTTAACAAATAAGTTGAATTTGTAAGGAAATAATTTAATTTTTAACCAAATAGTAGAATTATTAGTTAAGCTTTTTTATACCGACCCCCCCCCCCCACTTACAAGAAGCCACAAAAAAACTGCCAAAATTCTCTAAAAATACAGAAACTAAGGAGATTTTTCATGAAAATAGGGGAATAAATTGTTTTAAATAACATTAGTTTGGGTACTATATTAAATTTATTTGAAACTCTTTAAATTCCTAACATTTACAGTCAAAATATATCAATTTCAATAAAATGAATGAATTTTTTACAAAATAATTCAATTTACAACTAAAGAGATCAATTTCCAACCAAATAATTGAGTTTTGTACTAAAAAAGATTATTTTTCAACCAAAAATTGAATAGTTTAATTTATATTTAAAAAATATAATTTTAAACCAACAAAAAAACAGTTAAAAAAAAAAAATCCTCAACCAAAACCGATTAATTTTCATCAAACAGTTGTATTTTCAACTAAAAGATATTAAATTTCAACCAAAGGAGATGAATTTTCAATCGAAAATGGCAAATTTGCTACTAAAAAAGATCAATTTTGTACCAAAACTGAAATAGTTGAATTTTCAGTTAAAAAATATTCATTTTCAACCCAAGAATATGAATTTTCAAAGAGAAATTTAATAGTTGATGTTTCAATAAAAAAATATTTTAAGTTTAAATCAATAACAGTTGAGTTTAACCATAAAAAGAAAGAATTTTCAACAAAATAAATAAATTTTTAACCAAAGTAATGAAATTTAAAAAAAAATTGCAGCTGAAAAATCAATTTTTAACGAAATAGTTAAACATTAAACTAATTTAAAATTTAAAAAAATGAATTCAGACAAAAAGACGAATTTCTAACCAAATAGTTCAATTATTAACAAAAACAGATTAATTTTTAGGTAAAAAGTTGCATTGTTAACCAAAGAAGATTAGATTTCTACTGGTAGAATTGAATTTTCAATTAAGAAAGATATGTCAATCAAGAAGAAAACAAAATTATAACCAAATTGTTGAATTTTTAACTAAAAAGGATAACTTTTTAATAAAATTCTTGAATTTTCATGAAAATAATTAAATTTGCAACCAAGCAGTTGAATTTTAACCAAAAAAATCAAATTTCTTCCCAAAGTGATGAATTTTCAACCATAAGGAATTTTTCAATCAAGAAAGAAAAACATTTCAACCAGATTGTTGAATTTTCAACAAAAGGGGTAATTTTCAATCAAATACTTGAATTTTCGATCCAAAAAACGAATTGTCAACAAAACATTTGAATTTTCAACCAAAAAGTATGACTTTTTAAACAAAATTGTTGCATTTTCATCAAAATAATCAAATTTTCAATCCAATAATTAAATTGTCAACAAAACATTTGAATTTTCAACCAAAAAGAATGACTTCTTAACAAAATAGTTGCATTTTTATCAAAATAATTAAATTTTCAATCAAATAATTAAATTTGTAACCAAAAATATAATAGAGTATTCAATCGACAAGAATTAGCTCAACAAAAAATAGTTGGATTTTTTTGTTGGGCTCTATTAATTCAGTTCGCTTGTGAATGGTAAAATGAGAAAAAGGGAGAAATAGACTAAAGAATAACACTTTAAATAAGCATTAAAGTTAATTTTTAATGCTTTCCAAACTTTAGGTTACAAAATTGCAAAGTTTTTCTTAGAAAATAAAGTTAATTTTCCTTTTAGATAAATTCAAACAAACAAATTCGTTTGTATGCAGTTTGTTTGATTAAACGAAATTTTAAATTAAATTGAACAAACTTTAATTGAATTGAATCAAAGTTTATTTGTTTTAACCAAAATTTGTTTGAATTGAACAAAAACTATATTTATAGAAAACAAAGATTTGTTTGGCTCTATAGCAAAAAAAATATGTTTGAGTTCAAGAAAGGATTTGTTTAATTTAAAGAAACTTTGTGTGAATCCAATAAAATTGGTTTAATTTAAATATAGGTTGTATTTAAATCAAACAAAGTGTATTCATACAAACTTTTTTGGTTTGAATCAAACAAACCTTTATCTCAGTGACTAAACACATTTAAATCATAACTACACAAAGTTAGTTTGAATAAACAAAAGAAGTTGAAAAAGATGGAAGATTTAAACGAATGCACTTTTTTACAGACCTGATTTGCAATGACAGCATTCGAGCTGTTATTGCACGAATTGCATTCGTGCAATAATCGCACGATGCGATTATTCGAATTTTTTAAACAATTAACAGGTTTAAGTGGAAAAAGGAATAGAAAGTGTGGCAGCTGTCTGGCTCTGGAAGCATTCAACTTTGGAATCATTGAATTTTTGAATCTTCATTCATTTTTAATTTAGAATCATTCAAGATAGACATCTTTTCTGATTTTGGAAGCATTCAAGTTGGAATCATTGAAGTTTGGAATCAATTTAATTTTGAAAACGTTATACTGTGGACTCATTCAAGTATGGAAGGTTTCTGATTCTGGAATCACTGAAGTTTGGAATCTTTATTTACTTCAAGGGCATGTGATACTTCGTCGTGTGGTAAATCGGTTTCAGTTTCCCTGGGTTTTTGTCGACAAAAATTAAAAATTTTAAAAACTGTATTTGGAGATGCTATAAAATAGAACGACAGACGTCCCCGAACTCTTTTTTGAGGGATAATAGTAAAAAAAATGTATTCTGCTAAATAAAAATGTTCTCTATGTGCACTATTTGGAGATTAGGATTCGTTGTTGAGGTCTCGGCCATTCCGATAATGTCCACATCACTACTTTCCAACCGAGCAATTCACGCCTACCCCGAAAGGGAAACGGCTTAATGATATAATAATAATAATCGAGTTACTTTTCATGAGCTAAGTAAACGTTTGTTTCCACGGATTTTATGAATATTTCGTTCAAAAAAGTTTTCTTTGCACTAGTTATTTCAACGAAATGCAAATGTATTTATTTCAATGAAGTATTTCCTCTGTTCTAACAAATATTTGTTTGAATTAATTAATCGCAGATTGTTTATCCAATCGATGATTTCTTCCAATGACGCATAAGTGAATTTTTTTCAATAATTTGCAAATTTATATAATTATTTACTTGCAATAATGGTGTCAATTAGTGTAATCGGAGAAATATTTTTGTCCAATTCGATGAATAATTATTTATCGGGAAAAAATAATTCCTGCACTCGAAGAAACCTGAATTACTTGGTCCGCACATGAATAAATTATTTAATTTAAATACGTATTTCTCAAGAAATCATTTCTTCACCTTAATAATCTCAACATTTATTGCTGACACATTTTTGCTTTTACATAATATTTACTGAACTGGAGGAAACAAATCTTCAGTTCACCAAAAAAACAAGAAAAAGGAAACGCATTTTCTGTGATTCAGTAATTTTCTTGTTCAGTGCCGACTTTTTGTACCATTTTGTTGGACCGATAATAATCAGCGATACTCGTCTCACAAAGATTTTCCATAGTTCAACAGATAGTCGGGTTAATGCAGCGAATTTTTCCAATTCTTATCAATAATTGAAATTATTTTTATAGGTTTTAGTTTTAAAAACTTTCTGAGCATGTGTGTGACATTTTAGTATGCACTAGAAAAAAAATTAGATCAAAAACAAAATTTGAACATTTTCTGTGGTTCCAATTCCGATTCCTGGGTCTTGCCAATTTTTATTCTAGTATATTTCCATGCTGAAAAAGCCCACATATATTCAGAAAAATGTTCAACCACAAGTTGTGAAGATAATTTAATTGTATACCATAAACAAAACTTAGAAAATTCGCTGTATTTGCAATTTCGATTCCTGAGTTTTGGCGATTTTTTTCCTAATGTATTTTTATCATTGGAAAGTTTCCAATCATCCAAAAAAATTCTTCTCCTACTCACACAGGTGTTAAGAATTTTTCACAGAAATATGGGTGAATTAAATAGGAATTACCTCTCAGAAAATAATTGAAACTGAACCAAATTTAGAACTCTGCAAAGGAAAAATTTTAATACTTTTTTTTTATCGCGCATAACCAAGCTGCATATGTATCAATTCTAAATTAATTATACTTTTTCAATATCCCAATACGCTACTTTTTCGCGCTGTAGCGATAAGCAACAAAAGTATCGTAGGAAGGCGTTATCGTAAAGACATTATTAGTCGATTCCGTAAATAATAATTGTGCCTATTCGTTGAAAATAGCCAAACTCTAAATTTGTTTATAAATATTGTTTGAGTAATCTAAATTGTTGTCAATTTCGAAAGAATCATAGCGAAAAGTCATCGCAAAGACACTCTTAGTTGAGTCTGCAAAAGAATCGAGCCTATTTCTTGAAAAAAGCGATACTTTAAATTTCCTTACGAAGATTGTTGAAATAATCGATAATTTTGGCAAATTTGTACAAAATCATTGCAAGGGTTCATCAAAAAGACATTCTTGGTTGATTTTGCAAAAAAGTGAGCCTTTTCGTTCAAAAATAGCAAAACCCTGAATTTGTACATTAAAATTGTTTAAATATTCAATAATTTTTGTGAATTTACAAATGAGGAAAGCAAAAAGGCATCCAAAAGACATTCTAAGTTGATACCGTAAAAAAACTGAGCCTAATCGTTGAAAAATAGATAAACTCTGAATTGGTTTATGAAAATTGTTTGAATAATTCATAATCCTTGCAAGTTTGTAGAATGTCACAGTAAGGAGTCATTGAAACGACATGATTTATCGATTGAGTAAAAATTGAACCTTTTTGTTGAAACATATCCAAACTGTGAATTTGTTTATATCAATTGTTTAAACAAATTCAAAATAGCATCCTTTTTAATCAATCGGAATGAAACATTGATTTCTCTCGCATTTTATACAGAAGCTCTTAATTTCAATGTGTTAAACATTGCCAATCCCGAAAAAAAACTGTTATTAATTAATTTTTTCATAACGTAATAAATGATTTTTTTTCTAAATTACGCTCACTTTCTGAAAGTTATTTCTTGATAGTTTTAGCACAGATATACTATCTCGTTTCATGATTTTTTAAATCTGTAAAAATGGTACTTCTGAAAATTTAAAAAAGTAAATAAAAAATTCCAATTTTGTTTTTAAATAAAAAATTAACAACATTTTTCATAATAAACCGAAGCAAACAAATCTTTTCAAAATTCGAAAATCTTTTATTTAAACATAAGAACGTTCAAATTGAAGGAATAGTGTAAAATAATTCTTTATTAAATTCCGTAGTGTTACAAGTTGGAAACTCAAATGTTCAATTATCTTCTGATTTGTATAAGTTTAGTTCTGGAAGGACTTCAAAATTTGAGGCTATTTTAAAATAAAAAATGTAATGCCTACTTTGAACAACTTTCATTTTCAAGGTTTGAAATTCGAAAAATTTCAGTAATATGCATTAAAAACCTGAAATTTCTTAATTTTGGGATTTAATTTTTAATATAAAGCGTTTATTACTTAACACGAGAATAATTTTTGTCTCTAAATCAGAATTAGAGTCTTTAGAAATTTAATCTTTAATTAGTGAATAAAATTAGTCAACTAACTCATTTTATGGAAAATCTCTACTGATTATTAGTTGTAATTCACTATTTATTTTAGTAGTCTGAAAATGTTTTGTAAAGTTTTATTAACAAATTATTAGTACTTATGGGAAAAGCGGGTATTGCGGGGCGCATAGCATATATCAATCGATATAAAGCAAAATATAATCGTTACTGTAATGGCAAAATATGTAACACGTAGATCAATATATTATCTTTGCTTCATTTACATCAAAAGCTGAATCTATATCAATTGAAACTATTAATTATTAAGTCTAAAAAAAAGACCCCGTGCGTCAACTTACGCTCCCTGTTCTGCCCTGCAAATGGTAATAGACGTATTTGCATTTTTTAGTGAAATTGAGTAAAGGTCATTAGCATATTCCCGACGCTTTCATCGACTAATACACATATGTATGAGAAACATGAAAATGCACAATTAAAAGTTTTTAATTTTAAGGAAATAATGTAGCTGTATCTGCATTGGCATGGTCTAAGCAAATGAAATTGGGCGTATGTGCAGAAATACAATAAATTTCTGCCTTACCAACGAAGTTCTTCCTTCACAATAATAATTCAAGGCATTCAAATCTGAAGAAACTAGTTTCTTAATTTTGATATATCTTCTGCAGATTTTATAGCTAGTATCCTTGTTTGATGAAAAAGCTACGTGTTCCGGTCCTTTACAGATTATAGTTCCAAATTATTGTTTTTCAGCTCGAACTCAAGAAATTTCCAAGTACAATTGTTAGCACCCAAACCAATACGAATTAATCCAAAATAATCCAAAGCAAGTTTTCAACTGCCTCCCCCCCCCCCTCTTCAGAATCCGCGCATTTATCCTGACCAGGCCCCCAAGCCTCCATGCATTTCACGTGTCAAAGTTTTTGAATAAGAAAGTACCATCTCAATCCATACCGCAGCGCCACATTCGCCTTAACACAAGCAAAACCCCCATCAGTGACAATCTTCATACGCTTGATAGTTTCTGTCTTTTGTTGCCATTTGGGGTCACATATTTCAATTATGATTATATTTATTTTATGAAGAAATATTTAGAGTAGTCGAAGGTAACTGTAGAAAGGTAATTCCTAATATTTTTACAATCATTTTTTTGGGGTACGTATTATATTGGTATGATAATTTTAAAGATTGAAAGTATTATGCATATAGAAAGTATAATAATACACTGAAAAAATGGTATAGCTGTCCCAACTAGACGTTAAACTGGATTTCGTCTTCTGAGAAAATATAGCTGTGTATCTTTGGTATAATAACTTCTGGAGAAGAAGAGGCCGGATGGCAAAGCAGACAAGGCGTTTGAAATAAACAGTTACTATCGATGACACTAAATATTTATTCACATAATCTAAATATTAACCACAATTGAAATATATAACCACAAGGGACAGCAAATAAGAGACAGTCGCAAACATATAACGATCATTACTGATATCATTACATATCATTACTGTGTTGAGGCGAATGTGGCGCCACGATAGGGATTGAGAAGGTACTATTTTATTCGAAAAGTTTGACATGTGAAATGCATGGAGGCTTGGGGGGCTTGATCTTAACTTCAATCCGAATCAATCTGAACCTGTACCGTACCGAATGGTTCACAACTCGACCGATAAAGTGTACACTGACTTCAAGTTATTTCAGTGATTTCATGTGAATTCAAGTGACTTCATGCCAGTGACTTCAGCGAAGGTGTACACCTGACTTCACCATTTGTTAACCCCTCGTACCGAACCCATTTTTCAATCCGACCACTAATCCTTTTGAAACCGTAGGATCCCTTGAATCCAGTCAGTGTCAGCTTTCGCGTATATTTCGCTATTTTTAGATGAATCAACATTTTAATTTTGTATTTTGAATTTTTAAATTCTTTCCATTAGAGGAGTTGAAAAAAAATAACCCCACCTACGTGGGCCGCTTCGGGTTTGCGGGTTGACCTGAGTTCTTGATTTTTTCTTTACCAACATTGATCTAAATGAAATCCACAACCTTTAATAGCAGTTAATGTGATTATCTCCTCTCATGTCAGGTCCGCCACTCGACTATTGGGGGAGGAGAGAGAGAGAGAGAGAGAGAATACTACTATTTGGCTAGGCCTCCGTCGATTTTGACCATAGGACGCACATCAACAGCAGCCCCCAACCCGACCCGCACAAAACCCGATCCGGCTCACAACAAGTTTGTACACGCCTAATTTCTATTGGGTTAGTTCGAGTTTGTCGGAAACAATCCTCCACTGCAAAATACTTAAAATTTTGTCAGTTTTCAGGTATCTCTGATCTTTTTCGAGATAATTACAAATTTTGAAAATCTTCCAACTGTGTATTTATCGGGATAGCTGAGGAACGTCCCCCAGTAGCAGCGGGCAGATTTTTTTTGGTTTGAAAGTAAGTGTTAGTAACCAGCGGGGGTCACTTTTTTTTCTGCCGGTCAGAAGAGGCGTCAATGTCTGGGCAAGAGTTCAGAAGCACGGGTAAAAAAAAGGCACCAGCGGTCGGCAGCAAAAAAAGGCATCCCCGCTGCTTTCTCACACTTACTTTACAAGCAACAAAAATATCTGA
The DNA here is from genome assembly GCA_011634705.1 of Andricus grossulariae. NCBI lineage: Eukaryota > Metazoa > Arthropoda > Insecta > Hymenoptera > Cynipidae > Andricus > Andricus grossulariae. The sequence goes on along the minus strand of JAABKJ010007545.1, from coordinate 290,510,579 downwards.
AAATATCGCGATGTTCACCAAAAAATAACAATCGCATCCTTCCGGGACATTGAAAATAATTACAGAGCCTATCCGTTATGGTTTGCAGTTTGAATCGCCTCAATATTTTCATTAGAACTAAAGATAGTATAATTGTACATTTTTGTAATTTTGAGCAACAATTTTTATTATTTCTCAAATTGGGCAACTGTAATTTGTTCATAAATATTTTTCTCATATTCATGAATTTTTTCAAATTTCTCCCATTGCCACTTGCATAAGAAATAATGCTCTAAACTTGACTCTTCTTAAATGTGCCCGAAATTCCTTACTTTTGTTGACATTTTTCAGTCTGCAAAGCACAAACATTCTAATCGCATGCGGCTCGCTTCGCTCGCAAGTTAGAGCGCGACAAGGGCGCGCGACTGTTGGTTCTTTCGCTTCGCGCTCGATAATGTATTTATCTCCGCACTCGATTTTATCAAAAACGCGAACTTTTTTACATTATTTTCAACTTGATTGTATCAAATGTATATTATATTTATTTCTGTACCACGGTCTGGGGCTGCTTATTCAGATATTGCAAAATAATGTACAAATTTAATTTTTCATAATTACTTCAATATTTGCTCTTTATTTTGAACTAATATTTATTCTCAGTTACCCTGAAAAATACATCATTTCGATAAATTTATCTTATTACAAGTCATAACAGGACGTGGCATTTAAACACACGCATTTTCATTGTCTTGTTCTTATAATTTGAAAAAATCGTAGGTTATTTTTAACAAATGTTACGAAACATTTTATTGCAACTAGTGTCATCTTTCCATAATTTAAATTTATTTTGAATTTTATTTTTCACGATTTAAAATAAAAATACGCATCATAGCGTAAGGTGGTTCAAAGCAAATTTGTAGATATAATTTAGGCGAAAAACTTTGTTGAATAAAATGTTATTGTACCTTGTGTCCTTTTTTCCAAAAAGCTAATTTTTTTATTTTTAATCTTATTTTTTGCGACTAAAAGAAAGTCTACACGTCCTATCTAAAAATTACTAATAACAAATTTGTAGATCCTTTTTGGGGGAACGACTTTTGTCGATTAATTTTTTTTCGTACTTTCTGTCGCTTTTCAAAAAATTTAATTTTGTTACTTTGAATGTTATCTTTTACGAATAAAACTAAAACTACGAGTCATATCAAAATATTATTGATCACAAATTTGAATGAGTTTTCAATCTTTTTCGGAAGAGCAACTTTTGTCTATTCACACTTTTTCACAGCATGGGTCGTTTGTCCAAAAATTTAATCCTTTAATTTTTAATGTTTTTTCACGAATAAAAGAGAAACAACATATCAACAGTTATTCAATATACAGACGACGACGACGACGACGACGACAGACAGACAGACACCGACGTCAAAACCATTTTTTCTGACTCAGGGTGCCTCAAATTGTCGACATTTTATGAAATCCACGAAAGTCATTTTTCACATAAAATCAATAAATTCTCGTTATGATGAGAATGTAATTCATTCATTATCTTTTGTGCAAACAAAATTTTAATTTTCGAGTTTTTGAGAAAAGTCAAAAAGTCGTCACGATAATCTTGTAGGGATATCAAAAAGTTACGTTTTTCTTTCCTGCCTTTTTTTCATATCGCCCTTTATTTGGCTTAAAATGTTAATTTTCACTTATTTGTGGCGATTTTGAAAATGCTATAGCTCTAACAATTTTGCCTTCATTGAAAAAAGTCATTTAATAAGTTGTTTCAATTTTTGAATACTACGGACAGCCGTCCATGTAATTTCTAAATTTTGGAAAAAATGGTCTAAGAAATTTTGAAAATGCTCTAACTTTTTCAATTGGTATCCAAAATAGGTGCTTATTGAACTCGATCTTTCTTTTTGGTCCCTGAAACTGTGTGCCGAAGAACAATCCAAACCGATTAGTCTTTCAAAAGTTATCCGGTATACAGACGACGATGACCACGACAGACAGACAGACAGACAGACCCCTACGTCAAAACCATTTTTCTCTCAGGGTGCCTCAAAACGTCGACATTCGATAGAATCCACGAAAGTCATTTTTCACATTAAATCAATACCTTCACATTATGACGAGAATGTAATAATTCATTATTTTTTGTGGGAACAAAATATAAATTTTGGATTTTTCAAGAAAACCCGAAAAGCCGTCATGATAGACTTGTAGGGCTATCAAAAAGTGACGTTTTTCTTATTCTGACTTTTTTTCATATCGCGCTTTATTCGGCTTAAAATGTTAATTTTCGCTTATTTTGGGGGATATTGAAAATGTTAGAACTCTGATAATTTTTCTTTTATCGAAAAATGTCATAAGAATCAATTGTTTTAATTTTTGGGTACTACGGACAGCCGTCCATGGAATTTCCAAATTTGGAAAAAAAGGTCTAGAAAATTTTGAAAATGCTCTAACTTCTTGAATTTCTATCCAAAATAGCTAGTTAGCGAACCCACACTTTCTTTTTGTTCGCTGAAACTGTGTGCCAAAGCACAATCCAATCCAATTCATCCGGTATAGAGCCGACGACGACGACGACGAAGACGACGACAGACAGACAGACAGACACGGACGTAGAAACTATTTTTTTTACTCAGAGTGCCTCAAAGCGTCGAAATTTGATGAAATCCGCGAAAGTCATTCCTCACATAAAATCAATACCTTCCCATTATGATGAGAATGTATTAATTCATTATTTTTTTTGCGAACAAAACTTGAATTTTCGATTTTTTAAGAAAACTCTAAAAGAATCTTATAGGGATATCAAAAAGTGACGTTTTTCTTCTCCTCACTTTTTTCCATATTACGCTTTATTTAGCTTAAATTATTAATTTTCGCTTATTTTGTGGGATCTTGAAAATGCTATAACTCTGACAATTTTGCTCTCATAGAAAAAAGTTATGGAAATCAATTGTTTTAATTTTTAGGTACTACGGACAGCCGTCCATGGAATTTCCAAATTTTGAAAATGCTCTAACTTTTTGAATTTATATCCAAAATAGCAGTTTAACGTACTCGAACTTTCTTTTTGGTCCCTGAAACTTTGTGCCAAAGCACAATCCAATCCGATTAGTCTTTCAAAAGATATCTGGTATACAGACGACGACAGACAGACAGACACCGACGTAGAAACTATTTTTTTCTGATTCGGGGTGCCTCAGTACGTCCACATTTGATGGAAGCCATGAAAGCGATTTTTCACATAAAATCAATACCTTCACATTATGATGAGAATGCAATAATTCATTATTTTCTGTGCGAAAAAAATTTGAATTTTCGATTTTTTGAGAAAACTCAAAAGGCCGCCATGATAATCTCGCAGGGCTATGAAAAAGTAACGTTTTTCTTCTCAAGACTTTTTTTCATATCGCGCTTTATTTGGCTTAAAATATTACTTTTCGCTTTTCATGGGGGATTTTGAAAATGCTAGACCTCTGAAAACTTTGCCTTCATCGAAAAAAAGTCATTGGGGTAAATTGTTTTAATTTTTGAGTACCACAGACAACCGTCCATGGAATTTCTAAATTTTGAAAAAAATGGTCTAAGAAAATTTGAAAATTCTGTTAGTTTTTGAATTTCTATCCAAAATGTCTGGTCAACAAACTCGATCTTTTTCTTACATCCCTGAAACTGTATGCCCCAAAGCACAATCGAATCCAATTAGTCCTTCAAAAGTTATCCGGTATACAGACGACGACGACCACGATAGACACCGGCGTAAAAACTATTTTTTCTGACTCAGGGTGCCTCAAAACGTCAACATTTGATGGATTCCACGTAACTCATTTCTCACATAAAATCAATACGTTCCCATTATGATGAGAGTGTAATAATTCATTATTTTTTGTGCGAACAAAACTTGAATTTTCGGTTTTTTAAGAAAACTCAGAAAGCCGTCATGATAATCTTGTAGGGATATCAAAAAATAAAGTTTTTCTTCCCTTAACTTTCTTCATATCGTGCTTTTTTTTCATTTAAATGTTAATTTTGGCTTATTTTGGATGATTTTGAAAATGGTATAACTCTGACAATTTTGCTTACATCGAAAAAAGTCGAAAACATAAATTGTTTCAATTTTTCAGTACTATAGGCTGCCGTCCATGGAATTTCCAAATTAAAAAGAAAGGTCTAGAAAATTTGTAAAATGCTTTAAATTTTTGAATTTCTATCAAAACTAACTAGTTAACAAGCTCGATATTTCTTTTTGGTCCCTGAAACTGTGTCCCTAACCACAATCCAAACCGATTAGTGTTTCAAAAGTTATCCGGTGTACAGGCGACGACGACGACGACAGAGAGACAGACGGACACTGACGTCAAAACTATTTTTTCTGACTCAGGGTGCCTCAAATCGTCAAAATTTGATGGAATCCACGAAAGTAATTTTTCACATCAAATCAATACCTTCACATTATGATGAGAATGTAATCATTCATTATTTTTTGTGTGAACAAAATTTGAATTTTCGATTTTTCAAGAAAAGTCAGAAAGTCGTCACGATATTCTTGTAGGGCTATCAAATAGTGACGTTTTTCTTTTCTCGACTTTTTTTCATATCGCGCTTTATTTGGTTTAAAATGTTAATTTTCGCTTTTTTGCAGTATTTTGAAAATGCTATAACTCTAAAAATTTTGCTTTCATCGACAAAAGTCATGAGGATAAACTTTTTTAATTTTTGAGTACTATGGACAGCCGTCCATTGAATTTCTAATTTTCAGAAAAAAATTTCTGAGAAATTTTCAAAATGCTCTTACTTTTCGAATTTCTATCCAAAATATCTGGTTAACAAACTTGATCTTTCTTTTTGGTCCCTGAAACTGTGTGCCAAAGCACAATCCAATCCGATTAGCCTTTCAACAGTTATCCGATATACAGACGACGACGACGACAGCCCGACAGACAGACACCAACGTAGAAACTATTTTTTCTGACTCAGGGTGCCTCAAAGCGTCGACATTTGATGGAATCCACGAAAGGCTTTTTTTACATAAAATCAATACCTTCTCGTTATGATGAGAATGTAAAAAAAAAACGAAAATTAACATTTCAAGCCAAACAACGCACGATATGAAAAAAGTCAAGAGAAGAAAAACGTTGCTTTTTGAATGACCAACATGATTATCATAACCAATTTTTTAATTTTTTCAAAAAATCGAAAATGCAAATGTTGATCGCACAAAAAATAATTAAAAATTCCATTCTGCGGTCAGACTATGCAAGATAGGAAAAAATTAATCAACAAAAATGATGCACCCATAAAAGATCTACGAATTTGTTGGTGATCATTTTTTTATAGAATGCGTATTTTTTGTTTCATTTGTAAAAAACGATATTTAAAGTAAAAAATTACATTTTTGGGCAAACGACAAAAGCTATAAAAACTGAATAGACAAAAGTTGCTCTTGCAAAAAAGAGTAAAAATTTATCCAAATTTTTCATCAATAATTTTTTGATAGGACGCATAGTTTTTGTTTTAATCGCAGAAACTAACATTAAAAACAAAAAATTAATTTTTTGAAAAACGCTACAAGGTACGATAAAAATTAATTGATAAAAGTTGTTCACCTAAAAAGGATATACAAATTCTTTATTGATAATTTTTATATAGGACGAGTAGATTTCCTTTTAATCGAAAAAATAAGATTAGAAATAAAAGCTTAAATTTTTGGAAAAACTACACAATAGACGAGAGAAATGAAAAGACAAAAGTTGTTCACCTAAAGAATATTTACAAATTTGTTATAAACTCTTGCTATATAAATATATTGAAAATAAAAAATGAACTTTTTAGAAAAAGGACACAAGCCACAATAAGATTTTATTTCAGGGTTCGAATCAAAGAAAGGGTCGCACGCTCGAAAACGCGGAAAAGAATTGTCCACGGGTCTCGTGATATCCAAATTTTAAAGTTGAGAAAATTAAAATTTTAAAAATATGTTCATATAGATAAGATCAACATGGAACTTTTTTGTATCTGCAGTTTTTTTGTCCGATAAATATTTTGAATAGTAAAAATAGACAAATGAAAAAAAAATTCACCAAATTGAAGTATTTTTTAATACATAAATCGTCAAAACTCAGGTAAATATTATTGGAACTGTCTAAAATTTGGTAGACGCACGAAATGTATCCTAACAATGCCTAAAAAATAAAAAAAATGAAATTGCCTATTGTTTAATAATAATTAATTGCAAATTGAGACCGGTCGATAAGCACGTTGTTTTAGTTTCGGCAATGAAAAGCATCGAGGAAACTTTAGAGTTGAAAGAACTTTCAGTGAGACATTTGTTCCTCACTATTAAGGTAAGATTTCTGAAAATTTTTAGATCGATTATTTAAAAATTGACGGAAATATTCGTTATGTAAATAAGCGTCCTTTACAGGCGAGTACCGGCGAGAGTACAAGCGAACGTTGAGAAACGCTTGCAATCGCAGATGGCGTCAAGTGCTTTTTTACATAATGGATATTTCCGTCAATTTTCACTGAATCGATCTAAAAATTTCCAGAAATATTACTGTGTTGGTGAGGAACATATTTCGAACTGAAAGTTCTTTCAACTCTGAAGTTCCCTCGATACTTTTCTTTGCCGAAACTAAAAAAACGTGCTTATCGACCGGTCTCAATTTGTAATTAATTATTGCTCGTTGGTATAGGCAACTGGTACATAGGGGAGAGTCGAATAGTACCGGATACTTAAGCTTTTTTGGTAATAATTTAGCTGATAGTGATCAAAATATTAATATAGACGCTTAGTTATAATTTCAGAGCTTTTAGCAAAAATTTGCAATCAGATGTATAAGAAACAAACTTGCTGTGAAAGAAAAAAAGGCAATTGAAATGAGGCCTAAAATAGGTTCTGAAAGAATACTGTCGGGTAGCCCCGGACACCGAGATTTTCGTATAATTTTATTCAAAACATTACTTTAAAATTACAATAACACTTAAATAGAACACAAATACTCACCGAAAGTAAGAAAATCAGTACAGATGTAGGTATTACAGTCCTTATTAATTTAGGTTATTATTGTCTATTTATCATTTGACAATTTGTGACAGAAAACAAATGAAATCATGTACCCGCCTCGAAATGTCCGGGGCTACCCGACTGTGACATTTTTTAGTGAAACTGCTATAAATAAGATAATACGAGAAATAATTAAACAAAAACTGCAGGTCACATAGATTAAATGTGAATTTATGTATCCCAATAAAAATCCATTTAATATTTTTTTAGTTATGCAAATATTTGATCATAAAGTTGGTTTATATTTTACAAAATGCACTTGTTTTCTAGGGACGAAATATTTAGACCAGATTATTTTTTAATATAATGAGAGATGTGAGTCCATATTTTAAAAATTACACTTCAAGGCAATTCTGAAATGTAAAAATGATGATTTATCTCCAGAGATAGTACAGTTTCTTGAAAGTCATGAGTGTCCGGGGCTATCCGATGTCTGAGGCTACCCGACTCTCTCCTACTCCATGGTAGGATGGCAACTATGAAATATTGTTCAAAGAAATTAATAAAATCTGGTCTACTCTACAGGCCAAATCGGACCCTGAAAGTTAAATCAACTGCACTTTTAGTTTCAACTAAGTTACCCCTGAAATAATACGCACTCTGCGCTAGAAAAATCAACACTTAGAATTCTTTTAATTCACTCCAAAATAGAAATATGATATTCCTAAATTATTGTACCCGTAAATATAAAAACCACGCCCAGATCATTGTAAAGGGAAACAAATACTAGGAGATTTCATTTTTGGGGATTCTAATGCTTTATAATTTTATTTTGTGCATAAAATCAATTTTAGATATCTTTAAGACATAGTAAAAATTACCTAATTGAATGTGGTTAATCACAGTTGACAGCATATAATTAATACAAGTCCCGAGCGGAGTTAGTATCTACCTGCTTCACAAATTTAAGCGTTTAGCCACTCTTGGAGTTGATCTTACAAGGAGAGGATGCGGGATGTGCATCGCCGATTCGACTGGGGGTTTACAGGGTGAATGTACATAAAAATCCATCAGATGCATATTTTTTCTTTCGACCCAACGGCCCTTAGTTTCCGAGATATCGAGGTTTGAGTATTTGCGCTCGAGTGTTGGACTCGCCTTTGTAGAGCCCGCAAAAAGTTGTGTATTCTCTTGATATGCTTAAAATCTCTTAAAATTCAATTGAAGTCCATATGGAAACCTTTTGAAATCTTTTAAGATCACTTGATACCTTTGAAAATATTTATACGTTCATTAAAATCTTTGAAATCTGTTCAAATCTGTTGAAAACCATTGAAGTGTGTAAAATCCTTCAAAATCTTTAAAATAATTGGAGGTCCTATAAATATTAATTTTCTTTCCTTGAATTGTCGAAATCCGTAGATATCCTTTGAAATACAATTGAATTTGTTCCGTAAAGAATAAATAAATTGAAATCCCTTGATGAAAAATTGAATTCAACTTATTCAATAAAGTTCTCTAGAAAAAAACATTTAAATCCCTTGAATTCTCTGAAATCTCTTGAAATCCTCAGAGATTTAATAAAATCCTTCAAATCATGTAAAATTCCTTGAAACATCTTAAAATCCCTTGAAATCTGAGGAACCGTAAAGAATCCCTTGATATTCAAGGACATTTCATTTATTTTTCAAAGTTCCCTAGAAATCCTAAAAAATTCTTTGGAATCCCCTGATATCTTGATCTCTTGAAATCCTTCAGAATCCCTGGAAGTCTTCAAATAGAGTAAAAAACGTTTAAAAAAGTACAAATCATTTGAACACCCTTAAATATAATTAATGTTAAAATATTCATTAACTTTTTATAAAAAAGAACGTTCGAATTTCTAGAAAATTTTGAAATCCCTCAAAATCCTTAGAGATTTAATAAGAAAACCTTTAGCTCTTTGTAAAATTCCTTGAAATACCTTGAAATCTCTTACAACTTCATTTTGTTTGATTTATTTTCCAAACTTCACTAGAAATCCCGTAAAAATCCTTCAAGATCCTTTGAAATTTTTCGAAATTTCTTAAAATCGTTGGACAAATTTCCAATCCCTTGAACACCCATTAAATCCTCTAAAATTAGAAGAAATATAAAGAAGTCGCATAAAGTCCTTCAGAATGCCTAAAAATCCGCGGACGTCCCTCGAAATTGGTTGAAATTCTTTGGAATCGCTTAAAACCTCCTGATATGTTTGAAAATCTTTTAAATTCCTTAACATTTTTATGAAATCTGACAAAGTTTCTTAAAATCTACGGAAGCCGAGTTGGGTCTTGAACTGATTTTTATTTCTGGATACAATTAACTTGATGACACCCTACGTAAGGTGGTCCAAACGTCGTTATATTTCACGCTTAATAAATACATGACCAGAAAACCGATAAAACTGCCATCGTTTATGTACCATAAGGATATTATTATAAATATATTATATCTACTTGAGTTATAGAATAATATTTATATTGAATTGAGCATAATGATTTCAACTCTGAAAGCATCACAAGCTTAGAAAGACCTGTTCATCTGTCACAGGACTGTTAAATTAATGGCGTCACAGTAGAAACAGTATTTTAAGTCAGGCATAAGTAGTAAAACTCATTTAGATTCAGTAGTGAGAGATCGACAAAAACTGACAATCGCAGTACATTCTTTCGAATGATTCACTTTTTGTCGCTTTTTCACAATATGACCGCTTTTCCGAATTATTAAAAAAATTTGTTTACTCTATCAAAATATATTCCCCATATTTCGTTTACATATTCTACATTTGTTGCAAGTGAAAATTATTAAAAAATTTATAATATAAAATTTTGAGATGCCAGTGGTCACTTGAACGACCATAATGCGTGCCAAGTAGTATACCGTAAGTAGTGTAAACAATTTTTGCACAGCCATCCATGTTTCAAGTAGCAAATATCAAGCCATAAATGAGTATTATAGTTGAATTAACGTCAGCCATTTCTTGATGCAGCACGCAGTAGGACAGAAACCTAAAAATCTGGCCAAAATATGAAAGTGTTCTTTGATATTTACAAAACTGAATATATTAAGGTTTTTGACGTCGCTGATTAAGAATATGAAATAAAAATCTCAAAAAACAACATCTCGGATACAGTGCATTGGACTGGTATGCGTATATTGTTGCTCAGCAACAACATAGGAACCAATCAGAAGCTTAAATATTGTTGTCGGGTAACCTACCACCATTGAGAAAATTTACATCCTACCTATTCATCCGTATACGTATATTCTTGGTTCGATGGTAAAATAAAATAAAATATCTTTGTTGCTAGGAAACCGAACTCAAAGAAGCACATTGCTTCACCTACAAGAGGGGTTTACTTTCAATAATTTTTTGTTGTTATCACAGAAGAAAGAAAATGTAACCCTTACAGTGATTTCAGATTAATATTTACCTACAACAAAAATTACTTTCACATGATCAAATTTACCCTGCACATGGGAAATGTTTACCATGTCAACTCTATTGCATCTTGTTCTATTTCGATGCGAAAAAATTCAACTTTATCTACTTGAAAATTACCCGCAACAAAAATTCAATCCTGTTTTTTTTTTCTATGATATGTGAGAGTGTGTGGGAGGAGTAAAGAAAATCTTTGGCAGTTCTATATACGAAACACGAAATGGTGGGAGGACCCAGGTTAGAAGCCAATCCTTGATATGTGAAACTCGTTCCACCCATTTTCTCTGAATCGGACGGGCTTGGTGCGCTGTCAATAACACTTATCACACCTCTGGATCCTCCCAGATACTCTGAAACTATTTCAAAATTCGAAAATCAAACGTATTAAGATTTTGTTATATCAGACAAGTTAAAATATATTTGTTTTTATTTTATTAGCAGATGCTGATTTCATGTAATAATAAATAAAATAAATGTATTTAAGAAGTAAAATAAATGTATTTAGTTTATTTTATTTATTCAATTTTTCCAATGAAAAATATTAAATCAAAATTGATCTAATCAAAATATATTCAATCGGTTAAACTAATTCACTTCATTTTCATGTCCGTAGTTTGAAGTGGATTATAGTCTATTACTAACTTCTTTGTATTTTCTATTAATAACACCTTTACAAATTTTATAAAACATCACTACTTTTTACTTTGCAATATTATTTTGGGCGACTACATTTTTTTGAAATAATTTCAGAATCATATTCTTTCAAATTAAAACTTTCAGTTATATAAACCCCTTGATTATTGTCAGCAATTCGAGCCTTATTTTTGAGATTATTCTGCTCAACCTCTGGTATACAATTTTCAGTACTTGCCTATATTTTAGGAATAGAATTTCTAAACAGCAGGCGAATTTTTTATGTGATTATAGAAATCATTTGTAATTTCTTAACCAGATTAGCAATTGCAAAAAAATTAGTTGTCAAGAATTCCAATGTTTCCAATTCTGTTTCCACACTGTTAAGAATCTTGTTAAATTGTTACTTATTTCCTCCTTTTCGCTTGTACTTCCACACCTCTTGCAAGGGTAAACAATTAAAATTGTTTCATTTTTAATATAAGGTTTGCGATCATACATTTTGATGGATAAGTTAGAAAGGGAGAATTTTCACTTAATAAATCCTTCCAAATTTAGCCTTCCAAGTTAACAATTTCAAAGCTCAAAATAAAATACATCAAAAATCGAATCATTTCAGATAGAATCTTTATAAATTAGATTATTTGAATGTAATTCTCAATAATGATAGTGTCTGAAATTAATGGCCTTCAAAGTCAAACTTTCAATATTGTGAGGTCATTAACAAAATATTTGATACGTCCAGGGGAGAGTGGGGGTCTATCAAAGTGTCATTTTCCATGTTAAAAATAATGAAAAAAGCATCACGAAAGGGAGGGAGGGAGGGGGTGTTAAAAGTTCCTGAAAAATGTATGCTTGATGAGGAGAAAACCGTGAGATTGACAAAACCGAAAACTTTACAATTTCTTCATTATCATTTTTATAACAGTTTTATTTGTTAATATATGGTTATTTTTCTTCCTGATAATTACTCCAGTGGGAGATTTTGGTATTTTTACACGAGAAAAAGATTTTTTCTGCAGTTGAGCACATCCAAGCACAAGAATGCAAGTTATTGTTTATATAATCTGTTTATGACTGTTAGCTTGAATATAGAACTGAATATTTATGTTCCTGAAGTGTATGTCCTTTCATTCTTATGCATAGAAGCGATTTTAGTTAACATAGTTTGATGACATCTTTGCTGTTTTTTTTAAAGATATCGTTTTTAATTGACCCAAGTATTATAAGTGTAAAGAAGATTTTTTGATTGGCATCAGGGTCGATAATATGGACGATTTGTACATTGTCTCGTGTCTCAAAATTTCTCCTAGCCTAAGCGGCATACATACTATCTTTAATAATTCAATTAATTTATTGGCTAATCGAATTGTTGATTAATTAATATTTGAATAATTTTTAATTCATTAATAATTAATTCTTCTTAAACTGCGTGAGGGAAATGTTTTGGTCGTCAAAAATAATAAGTTTGATTTTCAATTCTATTGTTAGTACATTAATTGGGCAGAAGTTAATTTGAGGTCTGATGTTGAATGAAATTTTCCAAATTCCAGCCGCCGCCTCTAAATCTATAGTTTTCAGGTTGTTGCACATATCAATACTGTAATTATAATTTAAGTTAAAATTTATTTATTTATTGGAAAGTCGGATCAGAAATTTAATTATTCAGTGCGACGTTGTCGAGTTTACAGCCATGACCTCTCTTTATAATTCTCAGTATCGGGTTACCGTTAATGTGAAATTCGGAAAAAATGCTAGTTTCCTTTTGGATCTCAGATTAGAAGGGTCCTTTTATAATCACGTAGTATGAAAATTATTCTAAATTTAAATTTTAAACTGGTTTTCAAGAAAATTAGTAAGATAATTATAAAAAAAAAAGTTTTCTAATTTGTGTCACTTTTGTTATATTACATGTGATACCTTAGCGACGTCCAAACTAAGCCTCAATTCGCGCTAGTGTTACAAGAATAATATATGGAAGAGAAGGAGATTGAAGAAAATTACTGAGGATACGTTTAAAATTGCGGTTTTTGGTTCATTAATCAACTCACTAAAATAGTAATAATGTCTATTCAACTTGGTAATTGATGATCTTTTAATTTAAGTTTTGGTCCCTATCCGTGGCCCGAATAACAGTTACAAATATATTTGTTGTGTTTTTTTTTATAAATCAAATCAAAATTTACCGATTATATTAAGTTTTAACCCCTATCCGTGGTTGAAATGCACTATATTATTGATTGCAAAAATGATCAAATTCACATACTTATAAACGAAAAAAATTTTTGATTGAAAAAAATATACATTATAATGAATTTAGATCAATTAAAATGTATAAGGTAGGACTAATTCACATAGCCTTACTGATGAGACAAGTGAGTCAGTCCGGGACGAAAAATAAAAAATCTAACTTTAATTTACTTAAAAATATATATCTTTTTTTATATTAATTGTAGAACACAAAACAAATAAACATTATCGACCCAAATGCCAATAAAAAAAGTCCTAAAGACGTCTTAAAGATATAGGACGTTCTCGGGACATCTTTCGTACTGACATTGGACGTCTTAAGAGCATCCCTAGAAAGTCCAAAAGACATGTTCCAAAAGACGTCTTAGGGATGCCTTCTTCATGCGAAAAATGTACCGTATAAAATTAAACTAGGCTCTATCGTTAAATTCCACGAAATCATGGAGTATCGAAACGGTGGAGCGATTCGTTTTTAAATCCATTCTCTTTGTTTTTCAAAGAATCAAATTGTAATAATTTTCACCGAGATTGTGTCATTTTGCTGTAAAAATCTAAAAGTATTTAAAGATGTCAGCCTAAAATTGTAAAAATAAGAAAATGTCAATTTTTTAGTTTTGATCGATCTATGTTCCGCCAATCGTAAGAATCTATTTAAATAAATCGAAACTTGGTCGGGGGGCAAAAAATTAAGGATCTCCTAGAGACGTCTTCGGGACATCCTTAAGACGTCTTTTGGAATATGTCTTTTGGACATCCTGGGTATGCTCTTAAGACGTCTAATATCAGTTCGAAAGATGTCCCGAGAACATCCTATGTCTTTAAGACCTCTTTAGGACATCTTTAGGACATTATATCTCTTAGAGACATTGTTTGGGCTGACATTGGACGTCCTAGGAACGTCCCAAGGACGTTCTTGGGATGTTCATGGTTTTGTGCTCACTGGGAATCGTATGAATCTATTTAAATAAATGGAAACTTAGTTAATTGCTATACGATTCGCTGTGTTATCATTCACGAGTAAGAAACTCCTATCAATACGAAACTACACCTTATACCTAATTTTCCCATTTGAGATCTGAGCTAGTTTAAAGTTCTAGTGTTGGAGTTACTTTTTGAGATTTTGTTCATTTATCGTGATTTTGTTGTTTTGGACCTAAGAAAGGTCTGGCGCCCAACATGTGTATAGTTGATTGAGTTAAATTGAGTTTACGGCGCCAAAAGTATATTAATTTGCTTTGTCAAAAAGACATTAACATTAGAATAAATATATCTGAAGGCATTAGAAATTTATATAAAATGTGTTTGGCTGAGGCTGTATGCCAAATATGAACACTTTCATATTTTTTCTGCAAAAAGATGTAAGAATGTTAGAAACTTTCCTAATGTATTTTTTTTTTTCAAATGCAGTCAGTTTAATATTTTGATTAGTTTCATACACCGAATTCATTTCATATCTGGCAGGCAGTCCATGCTTAAGTCACATAATCATTTGCCTTTTAAATATGTTGCTGATACTCTGCCCTATGCCCTATTGGAAAACGAAAATTGAAGTTTTTTGCCAAAACAACACAAGACCTGAAAAAAGTGAAAGGAAACCAATTTTTTCCTTAAGAAAGTTTAAGAGAAATTTCTCTTTACAGTTTTTTCTATCTCGCGTTAATTTCGAGATTTTTGCAGAAATGTGTATAAAATTCTTAAGGATTTATTTTTTTCACAATAATACAATTTTATGGTATCATGAAAAACCAAAAAAGAGGTTATTGAACAGTTTTAACAACATTTAGGTTGAAGAATAATGAAGTAAGTTAGAAAAAAAGGGTATGGATTATTTCAAAAATACCGACTTCGAAAAAAAAAGTTTCATGTGAAAGTGGTTAAACCACGGAGTAATAATAAGGAGACCGTTCATGCTGTACAAAGCGCCTCGAGTTTTGACTTCGGTAACTGCACATTTATTGCCCAGCTCAGACCGCTCAGACGTTTCTAATCAGCACATTATGGCCATTTGGCCATGCACACTGTGATTTGCTATCTCCTTTTCTCCTGCGAGAAGTGTGCGAGTGACCGCTGTGTTGAATGACAATTGAAAACTAAGGTTACGTTTCCGTAAATATTATTAATATTTAACTGAACACTTTTAAAATAGAAGTTGAATTATTTTTATTTTGAGTCGTTATAAATTAATAATTGTTCAATTGTTATTTATACAGTAAAATTGGTTTGAAATGTTTTTCAATATTCCCTTAAAATTTATTCAGAATTAAAAGTCACTTTAAATTTTCCTAGTAATCTTAAACAACATTTTTTATTATCATGAAATTTTTGAAAATCCATAAAAAACTTCAAAATTCTATTTCAAAATCTTCAAAAACTTACATTTTATATTACATTTTTTGGAATCTTTTTAAATTTGAAATTATCTTGTAAATTTTTTCAAAACTTCTCAATACATTTTAAAATGATTCAGATTGTTTCTAAAACTTTTAATGATTCCTGAAAAATAAAAAAAATTGCCTCAAAATCTTTCAGATTATTTTTTGTACAATTCGGAAAATCTTTCGAAATATTTATAAATATTCTCTTAAAATTAACTTTTCAAAATAAAAAATCATTTTCAATTTTTCTAGGAATCTTAATAAGTTTGTTTCATTTTTGTGAAACTTTTGAAAATTATTCTTAAAAAGCTCTTAAATTTTCTGTTCCAAATCTTGGAAAAACTACACTTTGGTTTACATTTTTAAAAATCTTTTAGTTTTCAATTATTTTTGCCACTTGATTATTTGATTTTCCGACTTACACTTAACTTTGAAAAAACTTTTGCCGTAAGTTGTAAAACATTGATATAACCTCAATTTACTGTCGTCATCACATATTTTATGTATTTGATGATACTGAACACGAATCTACCCGTAAAAATTGTTGTCGCTCTCTTACCTATTGTTTAATAATAATTAATTGCAAATTGAGAACGGTCGATAAGCACGTTCTTTTAGTTTCGGCAAAGAAAAGTATCGAGGGAACTTTAGAGTTGAAAGGACTTTCAGTGAGACATTTGTTCCTAACTAATAAAGTAAGATTTCTAGAAATTTTTAGATCGATTTATTGAAAATTGACGGAAATATCCATTATGTAAGAAAGCACGCGACGCCATCTACGATTGCAAGCACTTCTCACCGTTCCCTTGTACTCTCGCCGGTACTCGCCTATAAATGACGCTTGCTTACATACTGGATATTTCTGTTAATTTTTAATGAATCGATCTAAAAATTTCCAGAAATTTAACTTTAATAGTGAGGAACAAATGTCTTACTGAAAGTTCTTTCAACTCCAAAGTTCCCTCAATACTTTTCTTTGCCGAAACTAAAAAAACGTGCCTATCGACGTGCTTATCGTATAAAAAAGTTCCGCCTTGCCCTTTTCTATATGACCATATTTTGAAAAATTTGATTTTTTGAACTTTAAAATTTGGATATCACGATACACGTGGACAATAATTATCACCGTTTTCGAGCGTGCGACCCATTCTTTGATCTGAACCCTCAATTATAAATTCTTCTTTACAGTAAAAATCTTCAACACTAAACATTTTAAATTAAAATTTTTAATATCATGATCGTCGACTTGGACCAATTTTTATCTAGACAGAGAAGTTTTTTCCTTATCATCTTGGTAAGCAAACTCCTCTAAACATGCTATCAATATCTATTATATAAGATATAGTTTTTAATAATTATCATATTCTTCTATATATAGTGCGCCTGATAAGGGCAACGGTACGTTACCGAAACTTTGCATCTCATATAACATCTTTTAAATAAAATTCTGGACGTGTCGTTTTGAGAATTGGAAAATAAAATTATTCTTCCTAATCCTCAAGAAAATGTTCATTAGGTAATACTTAAGTTTTATATATAATGCAATAAGATACACCATTAGTGAGTCCGTGTGCATAAGCATGCACCTGGAAGCGAATCACAATTATTGATCAAACGAAATCGTGTTCATTATTATAACGCAGAAAGCAGAAGGACTGGAAGTACTAACGTGTACATTTATTCTGTCAGATATTCAACTTTGAATGTTTACGCCTGTAGTACTAATATCTCGTTCTGGCAAGGGATTGTTGGTCGTTAGTTGGTGCATGTTAGTCCAGTTCTGTTTTTTGAAAATTAACAAATTTAAGCCTGCTCTACCAGGTAAGAAGGCTTATATTTAAAGTTTGGAGATTTATCATTCTAATTTGAATCCAGCAATTATTCCATGTGTACGAATCCAGGATTGTGAAATGTATTTTTTAAACCATGCAATAAAAAAATCTGTCCATTTCATCAAAATTTTCGACAATATTTTTCTGAATACTCTTTATTAATTTATAAAAGAACTGAAAAATACATGGAGAAAAATCATAATTTATAATATTTGGTAACAGTGCCAATATCTTGGGTTTCATTCCCAAACGAGCTTGATTTTTTAGATCCGGGTTGCAAATTTATGGAATTACTTATATGCCCCATTGATGCCACGTAGGCATCAATGAAAACACTTGAGAGGCGAACAAAACACTTCCAAGTCCGCTCGACTATCCAGTCAGCTGGCTCTTTGGAGGAAACCACAACCAACCCATGCACTAGTTGTATAATATTGCCGTCCAAAGCAAAAAGGTACATATATGAGACATTGTCACATAGGTTGATTTTTCCATTGCCAGTTTTTGGAGAATTACCCTAAACTGCAAAATAACTTACGTATCTTTTTACCTTGAACGGCAGAATAGGGTGGCCCAAAAAAATGAACTATCCTTTTTGTCGTTGTCCCCCCCCCCATTTTCTTTCATTTGGCGTATGAATGATTGTGTAATTTTCTATAAATTAAAAAAATTTATTTAACCCGTGGTACAAGGCCTTTAAATGTTTAAAAATGTTAATTATTACATTCTCATCATAATGAGAAGGTATTGTTTTTATGTGCAAACTGACTATGGCGGATTTCTTTAAATATCCACGTTTCGAGAACCCCTGAATTCGAAAAAACCGGTTTTACGATGGTGTCTGTCTATCTTTGTTGTCGTTGTTGTCCTTGTTGTTGTCGTCGTTGTTGTCTGTATACCGGATAACTTTTAAAAGACTAATCGGATTAGGTTGAAATTCCTAAGTGGAAATTTACAACTGGATTGGTACCGCGCCAGTAGCGCCGGTCGGATATCGACACTGGAATTAATACAAAATGTCACTCGGCTGGGAGTTGTCTGTCGATACTGGGGCGGTACTGGAATTGGTATTATGCCTGTACCTAAAATTACCTAAAATATAAATATATTTATATGTATATATATATATATTTGTATATATATATATATACATACAATAATATCGGCCCAAATATAAGGCGCATATCATGATAAAGAAGAACATCTGTAATCGATAAAATGAGAAACCTACTTTTTTACTTCTGTTGATTTTAATTTTAATATAGAGGTCACCCTATTACTTAGAAAGTGATGACTAAGAAAACTTCCTCCATAAAACTACAATGGAGGTTACGAATTTTCATATGAAGGATTATAACCTCAAAAAGATCATTATTAACTGTCTCGAATAATGTCACATACTTATGTAAAATAGGTACTTACGTAATACTTGTAATAAGATCGTTTCAATTCCCAACAGAATTTTACAAACTTTTTCCGCACTACTAAGAATACTATAAAAACTATAGGATAGATAACTCGGAAAGATGAGCACCACGTGGTCCACGCGTCCGTTATGCAAATTGGCGCCAATTAGCGATTCCCTTATAGTGGGTACGGTGTTCTTATAACAGTCAGACCGGCCATAAAATAAGAGTCTTTCTGACTATATCGAACAAATTTAGGAAGGACCGTTCGACCATATAGAAGGACTGACTGGCTTTGTAAATGTTGACCCTCTAACTTTAACCATCCATGTTTCTCCGTGTAGAGAATTTAATCGTGATTGGTCGATGTCGATACTTTCATCTAATCATCTAGCTGTTATGAAAAACGTAATTAAAGCGCATTCAAACGTTTCAGTGCCTTCCAATGCCCTCCTTCTTACAGGGCTACCCTGTCTAAAATTTCGGATAGGACCCGGTTAGAAATCGGTTAGACGTGGGTTGTAACTGGCTCTAGCCGGTTTCTAGACGGATTTTGTCCCTGGGTTGTAACCAGCGCCTAACCACTTTCTATCCGGTATCATGTAATATTTGTACCCGAGTCCTACCCGGTTCTCAACCGGCCCCCATTTGAAGTTCGTCCCCGGGTTTAACCGTCACCTAACCTATTTGTAAATGCGTCCTCAAAATATTTCTACTCGGTTTTTTACCGGCCTTAACCGGTCTCTAACCGCATTTTGACCCCGGGTTGTTACTGGCATTTGACCGATTTCTATCAGGCATCATGTAATATTTATGCCCGATTCCTAACCGGTTCTTAACCAGCCCCTATCCGAATTTCGTCCCCGGGTTGTAACCGTTACCTAACCGGTTTGTAACTAGGTTCTCAAAATATTTCTACCCGGTTTTTAACCGGTCTCTAACCGGATTTTGTCGCCGGGTTGTAATCGACTCCAAACCGGTTTCTATCCGGCATCATGTAATATTTGTACCCGATTCGTTACTGGTTCTTAACCGGCCCCTATCCGAATTTCGTCTTCGGGTGGTAACCGTTTCTAACCCGGTTAAAACCAGTAAGAGCACACATCAGTGTCAAGTGCCTTTTAGGAACCGGTTAGAGACCAGTTGGAAACTAACTTTGGTCTGACAATATTTGATTTCTGTCTTCAACTGCCGGGTAGGACCTGGTTAGGACCGGTTAGAGTACACACGAGTGTCAAGTGCCTTTTAAAAAACGGTTAGAGACCAGTTATAAACTAGCTTCGGTCTTTGACAATATTTGATTTCTGTTTTCGATCGCCGGATAGAACCCGGTTAGGACCGGCTAGAGGACACACCAGTATCAAGTGCGTTTTAGGAACCGGTTAGAGACCAGTTAGAAACTAACTTCGATCTTTGACCATATTTGATTTCTGTTTTCGATTGTCGGATAGAACCCGGTTAGTCTATGTCGTTAAGGTGTCTTTACGACATAGACATAGGATGTCATAAAGTTGTCGTAAAGATGTTGTAACGATGTCGTAAAGTCATCGACAAATTTTGTGCCCACTGGGATCCTGCGTCGCAATGCAATGTGAATTACGCCGCCGTCTCCGACTCCACTTAACTGGCTTTCCAAGTACTCCGTTATTGCAAGTAGAGAAAGTGATAGGGGTCGTTCTAGTGGAAGTTTGGCCGCTTTTATCAATGACTTTCTTTTCAGCAAGGGGATATACACTTATAAAATCTCAAACAACGTAGTTTATCCAAACAAACGCAGTTTTAAATGAAATAAAGATTTCATTGACTTAAAAAAATAACACTATTTTTTAAGATATTTGAATGGTTGAAATACAAGAATACCAATGTAGGATTTTTTCAGAAGTGTAATGTAATAATAATTATAAGTTAATATTATTTTAATAGTAATATTTTTTGTATTTCCACCGGGTAAGCAAAAATTCTAAAAATATTTCAAGCACAGTCAGTGCGGGTACTGAAAACAAAGAAAGCATCCCTGCTAAAAAGTCCAGGCTTTTGAATATATTCCATTTTCGGAAATTTCCCTGAAGTTTTCCGACATGTGATTCTGTTCTTGTCTTCCGGATTCAACCGGTCACATTCGAAATTTATCCGGCTGAAGTAACACGAAAATAAAACCGAATATCATCAGGGAGAATTCAAAAGTTGTACGGTTTGACGGATCCGATCAATCTGGATTAGATCCGTCGTGTCCATGTTTTGTACAGTCGAAAGGACTCGACCAATCCAGATCGTATTCGGTCACGTTCGTATTTTGTAAGGAATGATGGATACAATTAGTACGGATTTAATCCGGTGATATCCGAAAGTTGTACGGTCAAAGGCATTTAATAATCCAGATATCCACGAAAATTGCACATACGGTCATATACGCATATAATCGCATTCTTAAACACTTTTTGAAACCGCACTCTCTGTGAATTCGAAACCTACCTATACTTTCTAACCTATCACATTAATTCTAACAAACTCAACTATCGAAAGGCTCAAATCTTTTAGGTAAAATCTGGCCAAGTATTTCACGTTAGGAATATATGTAACCCATTTCATCGGTATTTTTGTTTTGTTTTGCACATTTTAAGAATAGGTGGGTTTGAAATTTTTGAACAGTTTTCAATTTTAATAATTAAAGAATTTTTTAATTTTGAATTCGTTTTCTATAAACTAAAATATTTGCTTATGACACATATATGTGAATTATTTTGTATTATACTCACAATCCAATACAAAATTTGATAGTATTATTACTTTTATAACTTATAGTGTCAAATGTTTTTAACTTCGATATAACCTTCGATAATAGTAACCTGGTAACAAGTTTTCAGTTCAACTGAATTAAAAGAAGGCCTCATGTCATGTGGAAATTAAACAGAATTAAAATGAGGAGCAATGTTCTCATGGTCTGATTTTGGATTTAACCAAATAATTTTCTGCTTACACTTTAATTAGCAACTTCAAGATATGGATTAATTTCGGATTGATTCGGACTCTTCCCGGAGCCAATTTTCCTGTCTGGACAGATTTTGAATTTAGCTGGACGAGTTTTCATTTACACTTTAATTTCTCGGAGCTTCAAATTCAACTTACGAATTAATTTTAGTTTGACTCGAATTCTTTCAAGAGCCGATGTTTTTGGCTGGACAGATTTCAGATTTAATTGGGGGATTTTCTGCTTTCACTGGAATTTCAGAAAATTACTTTATCTTGCGGATTATTTTAAGATAAAATCGAACTATTTCTGTAGTTGAGTTTTTTTCTCGGCAGATTTCGTATTTAACCAGATGATTTTTCATTTGCACTTTCGGATGAATTTATATTGAGGCAGGACTATTTTCTATTTTTACTTTGATGAAAGTTATTTCAGGTTCTGAGTTCTGGACTAATTTTGGAGGAAGTCAGTCTCATTCCGAAGCTGACCTTTTTGGTTCGGCCAGATTCCGGCCTTAACCACACAAACTGACTATTTTCGAACAGTTTTCGGATCAGACTGAACATGATTTGGAGGAAAATCGTGAATTATATTGATTTCGTATAAGTTCGGAACAATTTAGGAATTCGACATTTTTATCAGGGATAGTAGTATCAGATGACAGTCATTGGGATACCTAAGTCATCACATCTTTATATTATGATATGAGGAAAACTTGTGGCTAACTTATAACCTTGAGAACTAATTTCTATTGTGAGATATTTGTTATGAAACACTTGAAGCTGCAAATTAGATATTTACTATTGACAGAAATATTTATTTAGAACGATTCATTTTTTTTCATGAATTCATTGAATGTTAAATAAACTATCTGCCCCACGTTTGTGCGCCGAACTTTTAAAATTAAAGGTCAAAGTATCGACAACTGTAATTTCGTGATTGTGAATTCTTTTTTGTTAAAGCTCCTTCGGCTTTAACAAACACATCCTCATAACGTATCTCGTGCTTCGCACTCGATTTTGTCCAAAATGTGAACTTTTCTCCATTACGTTCAACACTTTTATATCAAATGCTTATTACATTTATTTATGTACCTCGGCCTGGGATAGCTTATTCAGATATTGCAATATAAAGTTCCAATTTTATTTATCATGGTTACTTTAATATTTATTTCTTATTTTGCATCAAATCTTATTCGCAGCTACCCTGAAAAATGTATCATTTCAATTAATTTATATTATTACAATTCATAATATACATTGGTATTGAAACACGTATTTTCATTGTCTTGTTTTTATAATTGAAAAAGTGCGAATTCTATTAAAAAAAAAAAAACATTTTGTTAGTAAACATTTTATTGCATTTTGTGACGTTCATTTATCAATTTAATTTGTTTATTTTCAATGTTATTTTCTACTCTTTAGGCTAAAAATACGCATCCTAGCGTAAAGTGGTTTTGATCAAATTAGTAGATATAATTTATGCAACAAATTGTGCTAAATAAAATGTTCTTGTAGCTTGTGTTCTTTTCCCAAAAGTTTTTTTTTTATAACAAGAGTTTATAAAAAATAGATTTTTTTTGGTTGAACAACTTTTGTCTTTTCATTTCTTTTCTCGTCTCTTGTGTTGTTTTTCCAAGTTTAATTTTTCTATTTTCAATCTTATTTTTTACGATTAAAAGGAAATCTACTTGTTCTATCCAAAAATTAATAAAAACAAATTTGTAGATCCTTTTTGCGTGAACAACTTTCGTCGATTAATTTTTTTTCGTACCTTGTGTCGTTTGTCCAAAAATTAAATCTTTTATTTTCAAATGTTATTTTTTACGAATGAAACGAAAACCGCGCATCTTATCGCAAAATAATTCATAGCAACTTTATAGCTCTTTTTTGGCTGAACAACTTTTGTCCTATTATTTCTTTTCCTAGCTTGTGTCGTGCATCCAAAACAAATTTTATTTTTTTATTTTTAATGTTGTTTTTTACGAATTTAAACTAAAACTACGCGTGCTGTCAAAAAGTGATTACCAGCAAAGTTGTAGATCTTTTTTGAATGCACAATTTTCAATTTTTAATTATTTTGTTGTGCGATGAAAATTTGAATTTTCGACTTTTCAAGAAAATTCAAAAACTCGTTATGACAGTCTTGTAGGGTGCTCAAAATTCAACGTTTTTTACCTCTTGACTTTTTTTCATATCGTGCGTTGTTTGGCTGTGAATTTTGATTTTCGTTTGTTTTGTAAAATTTTGTAAATGCTGTAACTCTGGTCATTTGTTTTTCATAGGCGAAAGTCATAAGGATGAATTGTTGTTCTCGCAAATACTATGATGGGCCGTGCATAGAATTTTTAAATTCTAAAAAAAAGTGGTCTTAAAATTTTTGAAAATGCTCTAACTTTCTGAATTTGTATCCAAAATGGCTGGCTCACGAAATTGACATTTATGTTAGGGCAGTAAAATAGTATACCAAAGCCCAATCCAATTTGTCAATTTTTTCGAAAGTATCGTGCTCACAGACAGACAGATATACATACAGACATACGGACAGACACATTTCTAAAAACCTATTTTTCGGGTTCAGGGGGTCTCAAAACGTGGACATTTGACAAAAACGGAGGAGGTTAAATTTTACACAAATCTAATACCTTCTCTGATGAGACTGTTTATTTCCACGATGATTTCTTTTAATGAAATAGTTTAATCTTTAATTTAACAAAATATATTTAGAAGGTATATAATTATTTACTAGGATTTCGTTATTTTGGCGATGTCGGAATTTTTTTCAATCCTCCCCTCCCTAGTAACTTTTAACATAAAAATAAAAATCGTGCAAAATATATGAAAGATGGGTTTATATTAACACGTGCCACTGAGCTGTTGGAATTTTAAATGGAAAATACACGTATTTTTCAGCCCTATTTACTCGAATATTCATAACTTTTCTTGAAATGGACATAAATGAATGAAACTTCGCTGAGTTGTGGGACATAATACAGAAAACGAAACCTAAGTTTTTCAAAATTTTCGGAATATATTATCATTGAGCTTAAGCTCTCCAACGTACACATTTTTCGTTTTTTCTACTGGGAGCCTTGTAAATTCGCATTTAACTTTTTGCCAAACACAGGCTCACAAATTTTGGGATGTGTAAATTGTTGCGAGTGATTCATGAGTTGACGTTGCACCTATGATTGTTTATGAAAATGATGTATATGGACCGAATATTGATCAGACGTTGGGAAAGTTGAGGCAATACAAAAATCGTCGACAATCACGACGTATACCTAATTATGGGGCAATTTTTTACGATTTATTATTATCATTTTCATGATTCGTTATTATCATCAATAAATAATTATTTATCTACTTAACAATTATTATTAATTTTGTCCGCAATTTTTCGTGATTGTTAGTATTCCATTTTTTTTTCAAACATCAACTGACGCACATATGAAACAATTTTCGCTAAGACTTGTCCAATTTACACTTGCCATCATTAAGTAAATGGAGAAAATATCACTATTGAAATAACTGTGGTGTCACCTGATCCTGGTCCATCACGTAACTGTTAAAAAAAATACAATACTTACTTGGCAGGGTTCTACGAATGATATGAAAATTTACTAATCTCTTGGTAATTTGTTCAACAATTGAAAGATGGTCAGCGATCACGATAACACTATTGTTGTTACATCTGAAATAATAATTTCTCTGTGTCCCACGTAGTGATGAAAGTTTTCCTCCAAACTACATACATCTATTTGTTACATATCTGTACTAGAGCTTCTTTACATCGTATTCTTAATAATTAAAAATTCACATAATGACAAAATGTAGCTCAAAGTTCCGACAATGAAATAGAGCCTTTTTTCAAACATGCATTTTTAATTAGAATATACATATACATTATTATTTTCGCACAACATCGAATTTTAATGTTTCGCACGGTTATCACAGTCAGGGTCTCAAAGTTTCAGAATACTTTATTAAATTGGACAAGTCTTAGCCAAAATTGTTCTGTATGTGCGTTAGTTGATGTTTGGAAAAAAGTTGAATACTAACAATCACTAAAAATTACCGAAAAAATTAATAATAATAATAATCGTTTAATAGGTAAATAATTATTTATTGATAATGTTAATAAATCATAAATATTATAATAATGAATCGAAAAAATTGCCACATAATTAGGTCTACGTCGTGATTGTCGACGATTTTTGTATGGTCGTCTCACCTTTCCCAATGTCTGATCAATATTTGGGCCATATACACAATTTTGATAAACATTCATAGGACCAACATGAACTCATGAATGTCGCGCAAAGTTTACACGGTCGAACATTCGTGAACATGTGTTTGGCAAGAAGTTGAATGCGAATTTACAAAGCTCCCAGTAAAAAAAAACGAAAAATGTGTACTTAGGAGAGCTTGAGCTCAATGATAATATATTCTAAAAATTCTGAAAAAATTAATTTTCGTTATTTGTATTATGTCCTGTAACTCAGCCAAGGTTCATTTGATTATGCCTACTTCAGGAAAAGTTATGAATATTCGAGTGAAGACGGCTGAAAAATACGTGTATTTTCCATTAAAAATTTCAACAGCTCTGAGACGCGTGTTAACATAAACCGATCTTTCTTACATTTGGCATAATTTTTCTATTTATTTCAACAAATTTTAGGGGTGGGGGTGAGTGAAAAAATTCCGACATATCCAAAATAATGGACAACCTATTATTTACTAACAGTTATCGTGCCAACTCTAAGCATTGGATAAATATTTTTTTCAGTTCGATGAATAATTATATTTATTTTAAAAGGTATTCCTTTCAATCAAAGAAAGCTAAACTACTGATTCCGCACGCGGACGGAGTACGTAATTTAAACAGGTATTTATCACTTCAAATATTTGATTTTATTGAAACGAGGACATATTTCTTAGGAGGTGAAAAATAGATTCAAAGAAACTAGGTTCTTTGCTCCCAATAAATAATTTCTTTGACCGAATAATTTCCAGATTTATTGCCAAAAATACGTCTTTGTATTAAAGAAATATCACTATAAAGATGTTTTCTGTGAGTCAAGCTATGACTTTTTTGCCTGTTAACAATATTTACTCAACTCAAAAAGACAAATTCTTTGTGTAAAGAAAAGAAACCAAAGAAACAAATTTCCTTACATCCATTCATTCTTTTTTTCAATCTACAAAGAGAGGTCTAAACATTTAAAAATATTTCAAAGCAGGGATCGGAACCCCTAATTTTGAAAGGGTCTGAGGACCTAAATGATACAGCAAGCAAAGTTTGGGACATAAAAATAACAGTAGCGTTAAAATTTGGAATTCCAGAAGGGCTCAAGCGCAACAGTTTACCTTCTCATTTTTCGCGAGACACAAAATCTTATGGCTAGGTTAAGACAATTTAGTGTTTGTCTGCTTTTAGTGGTTGAATGAATAAATAAGAAAACTAGAGAAGGATTGTTTTTCAAATCACTTTTAAGAAAACTTTTCCCTTATTCTTATATTAATAATCATTTTAATCCCATATTGATGCCGCTACAACGCAGCTGCGGGTTGGGCGCCTAGGTGCGCGTGTGGAAACAGGGGTACAATATACGAAAACTGATTTGCAAAAAATAGTAAAAAATTTGCTTATTAATTTTTCCGTTACTTATCAGTGAAGTCCCACGTTCGGTTCATTTTCAACTAAATTTTGAATACATTTTTTTTAACCAAGTACCCTAAGTTGCACCACTTCAATGGGGTTGCGGTTTGAATTATACTCTGAAGCCTACGCAAGTTCGCCGCGGAAAATACGTAATAAGAATACTGGTAGAAACTATGCGAATGTCACCACTTAGATCATCTTTAACTAGAGAGTAGCTCACACAATGAAAACCGGAAGTTAGACACGCGCAAGTCCGAGACCCTTACTCTCGAACTCATTACCAAGTTTAAAGCCTCCGCGTTTTCTTCAGGCTGTTTTCAAAGGCTGTATTAAATCTTACCGAGCCTCGCAGCTTGCATCTCATACAACTATCATCCGTTATCCAAGACTGACGCTACTGACCATCAATTTTTAATCTTTTCGCGACATTCAACGACATGCGTCTCGCCGGCAGGCAACAAATCTTCAAGGGACAATCGTGAGGAAGGATGTGTGTTTAGTGTTAAAGGGTCAATTTCCATATATAAATGCCTGCGATAAAACGCTTCTTTGAATTCTTTCCTCGTAGTACGTTTGTACTATCGTCGATAAATGTGTACGTCTAAATGAAAATAGGCTAGTTTGTGTATGTCATTCTAGGATTTATAAGCGTTTTTCGGAGACAAGATCCAAATGGTAGATTTCGGTTTTTTAGTCAGTGATATACAATATAGATCAGTGATTCATTCGAGCGACAAGATCCGAGAAACGACCGAAAATATTTTTGGTTATCGCTTTGACAATCGAGTTGTCATCTCAGTTCGTCTCATTGAATCGAACTTCTCGTCAAAATCGATTGATCTGACCGAGCAACCGAGAAGCTCGTTTCCAAAATTTTAAATATTTTTATATTTATATGAATATAAGTAGATTCTTTCTAATCGTTGAATTAAATTAAAAGCAAGAGAAAGATTTAACGTTAAATCCAAATAATCTTTGGTAGTAGAGCTCTGTCACTAAGGGGCTGTAACAAGTGACCCCAGTGGACACCAAATTTGATTGAATTTTGTGCCCACTGGCACGTTTCTTGATCATTTTCGAGGACCTCGTTCAATGTCGTTTGAAAAATGAGGCGATACGATTCGAAATTTAACGATTGAAATACACGAGATGATCGTTTGAAAAAAGGGGCCGATAATGAACGACATCGAGCGAAGCAGTTGGATGTCTCGTATCGGCGTGAATCACTAATATAGATACATTGAGAAAACTGATTTCCTTGAACAACATATAAATTTTGTTGGCCAACCCAAATTCTTTTGTTAGCCTAATTAAGAATCTTTTTGTCTCAACAATATTCGATGGATAGCCTCACCAAATAGTTTTGTAGGCCAAAATATACTTTATTGAGAAAAATAAAAAGTAAAGCAGGCGAAGACACAATATTGCATAGAAATGAAACTATGGAACAGATTTCTAGGATATTATATGATAATATCTTAAATATATCTATGATATTATGTAAGATATACATATAGTTGAAAGTTTGTCATAAGGACAACCGCAGGATTTCGCCGGGAGTGAGTGCTAATCTGAAACATTACACCCGCTCCCAGCGAAATCACGGTAAAATTTCAACTGTACCGCGTCTCACGATAGTGAGATAGGTGGTTACAGTGTGCGACGAATTCAATACGATGATCCGGCAAAAGTCTCGTGCACCCTGAGGATACGGAGCGACTTAAGGACAACAGCCTTCTGCATTTTCCCCGCAAGTGTCTCAGCATTTTGTTGACAAGCAGGAATGATTTTCAGGCCCTTTTCAACCAGTGAAACCTTGGCACCTCCAATTTTCGTTCAGGGGCCATACAGGTATCATAGTACTCCAGCAGGTCGTCCCTGAGTCGATCCGTCCACTTAAAAGTAATGAGATTCTGGCGGTCCATCGCATTGACTCCGTCTTCATTGGCTTCCCCAACTCTAGGATAGTCGGCATTCTTGTCCGACCCATTCTCAGGAGCCCTGCGCGTTCGATTGTTTTGAACCGCACTTACTACAACCATGTTTGGTATTATCATTGCCGTTCCCATGAGCAGCCAGGGAAAGGGGTTCGTCCATCCTTGTAGAGCCTCGCATGCAAGGATAAGGCTGCATACTCTGAGAGGTCGCCCGGAATCCCAGAGTCACCGTTTCAGACACCTCACCCTGGTGCGATTCAGCTCTCGGCATGGTTGTTACGCCTCCGCTTAGGGGTTATTTCTTCGGGACCATCCCTGGACAATTGTCCGCGACTTCTCATTAATTATTGTAACTATATTTAGCAGAAACCCTTGGTACAGGGACCATCTATCCGCAACCCGAGGACGCAATATCTTATATTGGAAGTTTGATGAGAATGTTTTAACAAAAATCAGACCCGCCTATCTGCCCTTAAAATGATTGTTTCCATTCCGACTCCTTGTTCTATGCTATCCTTTACAATTCTTTGTAATCCCATGCAATCTCTGTAAGATCTCGAGAGATCTCTATCAAATGTCGTGCAATCCCATGCAATCTTTGACAAATGCTTGTCATTCCCCTTTACGAAAAAATGTTGTAGGAAATTCAGTACAGGTCTCGAATGATTTTCCTATTAATAATTTTTTATAATAATTTTTTCGCGATTCTATAAGAGTCTTAATAGGAAATAATCATAACAAAATCAGTGTACAAATAAATAATGCCAAAATATTGAAAGAATTAATTTAAAAAATTGAGATATATGAAGACGGAGATAAATTTATCCTCTACATATTCACTGGAGTTTATATATTAAGGATTTACGTATTTGTTATACTGAGAAGAATAGCAACTAGTGATTTTTAAGTGAGTTTTACTTCTCTACCCACTTGAAAAAGTGGACGAACAAAAGGACGTAAAAAAGTACGTATAAAAGGACGTTCAAAAGTACTTATGGAAGGACGTACTAAAGGACGTACAAAAGGACATACAAAAGGACGTACTAAAGGACGTCCCGAATCGGTATACAAAATGACGTACTTTGGTACGTCCTTTTATACGTCCTTTCATACGTCGTTGGTATATCCTTTAGTACGTTCTTTGGTACCTCGTTTCTGACGTCATTTCCTATTTGAAGAAAAGAGCTGTTTTTAAACAAAAAGTTATTTTAAAAAACATGTTATTGTTTAACACTTTCCATCATGGCGGCCGTTGCCGTACACATATGGTTGGGGACTGTTTACAGTATGTGTATAAAGCTGTCCCCAACGTATCTGTGAAAAAAAATTCTACCTATCCGAATTTTTTTTTTTTTTTTAGTTAAATTTCTTCCCCGTGGACTGGACTAATACGAATTACGTGGCATAAGGGAAATGGAGAACACCGTGGGCCAGCGTGCGTTCGCGAGGAGCACTAATAGATTTCTTTAGTGTGTTGATACACACGATAGCTCGCGTTGTGTGAGTGCGCTTTATAGGGAAAGAAACAAGGTAATCGAAATAAATTCTATACTCTGGTTCACTTTTGAATTTTAATATGTTACGCAAAATTGAAAAAGAATTTTCCAATTCGCTTGAGCTCGCCCATTCTTTATTTTCATCATTCCGAAGTGCTGACTTGCCGAGCTTTTTAATGATCACTCTAGTTATGTTGCAACCAAAGTAATACCCTGTTTGCACGTAATAAAAACAATGATTTTTCTATAAATATTACTACAATTTTATTAAAGTAAGATAAAAAAATAACTTAAAAAAATTTGTGTAAGTATTTACTCATTTTTCAAATTGTGCTACTTTTTGCATCAAGTTTGACCCTAGAGCAGAATGTAGGGAAACATTCTAAAAATACATTTATAATTTAGATTCTATAATTTAATATATTGCACTATATTAAATTATAAAATCTCTTTAAAATGAGACCAAAAACATCATAAAATATTTACTGTTTCTCGAATTATCATGAAAAATGTGAAAGCGTGCCCAAGCCGAAAATCGGTTCGTCGAGCGGCCGGTGAACTCTTATATTTAACTAACGCATGGGAAACAAGAGACGAAAGACTGCGGTCACCACTCGACCGACCGATTTTCATATTAGGCACGCTTCCAAATTTTTCATGATAATTCGTGAAACAGTAAATATTACATTATGTTCTTGATCTCATTATAAAGAGGACACTTCCAGCTTTAGCTTAGCAAAGTTTCAATTTTTTCCATTCGCTTCCGTAAAGCATGCAAAGAGTAGAAGTAGAGAATCGAAAATTGGTCAAAAACAGAAAATAGGTCGAACTTTCTCACATGCTATCTCGACTTGTATTTATCACGTGATCTCAACAAATAATACCCAAAAAAATCTTTTTAAAAATAAAAATTATAGAAAAAAATATATTTATGAAATTATTAAATTAGAAATTCTGCAAAAACTATATTTAAAAAATAAAAATTATGGACAAAAATATATTAAAACTATGTATGTATGTGCTATTTTTTACGTTAACTTTACTATCCTTGCGTAGGATTACGCTTTTGGCCTTTCCCTCCTCCATGCTTGCTTTCTCTCCTCTCTTCCGGCCTCATCATCCAGCTTGCCCTTTGTCCACTTCCATCCAATATTCATCTTATTCTAGCATCCACACTCTCACAACCTGTTTCCACGCTAACACATTTCTATAAAACATGCCTCCAGGATTCCAGCTCGTAATAACAGACTATACATATTCTATCCTCTTCATCTTTCCAGTACCTACACTCTCTCATTCCTTCTCCCACCCTAAATCGTACCACTTTGTTCGACTTACTCTCCTTTTTTACCTTTCTCCAATATTCTGGTTCTCCTTCAACCTTCACTACTCTATACCATCTGTTACACCTTAATTCCACGATTTTTCTTCATCTTTCCTCCCCGTCCTTAACTATCAATTCATTCTCTAATTCTTTCCATACTCTAACATTCTCCTTGATATCACATTATCTCTTCCTCTTTTGTCACGCTTCTTCCCACCTTGATCTTTCCTTGTTACCCCTCGTTTCTTTGTTTATTATTTGCCATAAACAAGCTTGTGTGTAATTTGCACTCTGTGTAAATTTGTTACGATTCCATTGTTAAAATAAGGGGAGGGGGGTCTGGAGAGGACCGATAATCCGTTACGTAATTTAAGTATAGCCCCTGTAGTACGTAAACCTATAACCTTTTGCTGTAGTAGGACAGTGATGTGTGTTGCTGTACGTCGATGATGTACAGCGATATATGAGCAAATCATATTTCTAAACTAAAAAAATACCTTTATGAATAGTATTTCCACTATGATTGCATACGGTGCAGGAATATGCATAGAACATGATTCAACTGCTAACTCCATCTGGACCCAAGTGGTGTAAAACACACTGTTCATGAAACTCAATCGAATTTGTATGATTTCTGGCAAAGTGAATTCTAACAATTTAATTAATTGTATTATCAATTGTCTGAAATGTCGCGTTTTTAATACGAGTTCACCACGTTGAAAAGAAAAGGTGGAATTGGTAGTATGGACCAATGCTCAATATATCATCAACCCTCCTACACTTATCGAGAAAAGGGTATTTTATAATTCCCATGTGAACCATTCCTTCGGACACTAATATTCTACAATATTCGTTAAATAAAAAGAAAAAAAAAATCAAAAATACTAAATTTTATTATTTTAATTTAAATGGTTTACTTTAAAATTTTTTTTGAATCAAATTATTTTAATTTTTACTCTGTAATGTTCAAATAAAAACTTCCACATCATCCAAACCCAAGAACATATTAACATATTTTCATTAACAAGCAAAATGTTGACATACTTTCGTTAGCAAACAAAATGTTGTATCCATAATTACCCCATGGAGCTGGGCGGAGGGGGTATCTATTTAACTTTTGAGAGCGAACTTTTTTGGATAGCACTATAAGTTCATAAATTTCTATTAAAACCCAAAGACTACTTACAAATTCTGATATCCCTGACGTATTATGTGGATTTGCAGAAATTCGTATCACGTTTACAACAGAATTTTTTCCCAGCAAGAGATGAATCATAACTCGAAGCAAATTTCAATATGTCTTGGAGATAAAGTCATATTGATAGATAATTTTTTACTTACGGGATGAATGTAAATCGCATCGTATTTTGCGGATAATTGCTCTAATATTTCAATATCTTTCAATTCATCAGTTGATTTAAGAATTTCTATTTGTGTTTTATCGTGCTTTAATAATAAATCTTCTTTTTCTGCAGGTTTTGGCTTGATGATCTTACATCGGCTTACTAATTTTAATTCGTGACAACGATCCAGAATTTTTGAGAATCTTTCTGGACATTCAGGATAATATGGATCCCATAAACATCTATGTTCTGTCATAGAATTATCAAAAACAATACCAGTATCCTTACGTGTTATTTTTTCTGAATTTATCGCATTATCATATATATCTCGAACTGTTTCTTCAACGACAGTTTCTGCTTGTAATTTTTTCAATTGCACTGCTTTTCTTTTTGCAGCCATTATTGCTGCAGACAGTTTCACCTGTAAAAAATAGTGACAATAATTAATATGGTATACCAGGCACCTAATGCAAGTTTTAATAATCGATATCTGCATGTATCACACTTCTATGTTTCGGTACACTTGAGTATCGTCCTATTTTAATTTCACAGTGACAAAAGAGATGATAAAAGTTTAAACCACTGCCAAATTCAGTGTCATATAACAAATAATAATGTAACCATAAAATTTATTTATTACTTACCATAAGTGAAGGATACATTATCAATATGTGTATCATTGGTTATTCACTGTGCTTTGAACTTTGATAAGCTCTTTTGTCAGGTGTAAAATTTGAAACAGAATAGTACTCAGGTGTGTGTGTTTTTTTTTTACAAGAGGTGTGGGACTTACCGAGTTACTCCCCACTAAACTCACCTCCCCCACGTGCTAAACTAGAGCCCCGGAACCGCTATCGCATTACTTCAGGGCTGCAGCTTATAGGCACCGTTACGCCATGCCTCTGCGTCCTCCTAATTGGTCTGCTGGGCTCATCTGTCAGCTTTCTCTCATGAGTTGTCTCTCTGAAGGCCGCGCATCTCATCGTCCCCGGAAGATGGTTTGTCCGAGGTTTGTTCTCCATTACGGGACAGAAGTAGCACTTTGGCATGCTGGTGCACTCCACAGCTCTGTGTCCCTCTTTGCCGCCCCTCCAGCAATTAATAGTCGGATCAGGACCTTCACACTTCGCCTTAAAATGTCCCTGCCCCTGGCAGCAGAAATACCTGAAGACCTGCACCTACTTCTTGACTCTACAGGACACCCACCTAACCTTGAGGTGTGCTGTACGGCGCAGCCTCGCGACCAGCTCCTCACTCAACTCCGCTTACTGAGGTGTACCGAAACATAGGACTGTAATACATGCTGGTATGGAAATGTCCTATTACTTGAAGGATAATATTATAAAAATATAACAAATCTAATCATTTCTTAATTGATGATTCGTTTCACAGAGTAACCAGTTACGTTGTAACTACTAAGGAATTTTTACAGTCACGCCAGTCACGCAATCCAGCTTCTTTCCCAACTTCTTCTGTCAATTAAACATTCCTATACCTAAGTCGTTGAAATTTCCAAAAGGTTTCAAATGGGATATTATTGCTCATTTCCGTTACCGGCAAGAAATACCGAAATAACATATTGACAACCAAAAGCCAGTGCCACAGCGGGAGAAATCTCGTGTAACTGGCAGCCTAAGGAGAAGAGGCAGAGGAACAAGAAGACATATTTGGTATTATATAGGTATAGACCAGGATTACCACCCCTTTCCAAGTAGTGTGGGGTTGTATTTTCAACTCCAACACCTGCACAGATCTTTTCAAAAGTCTGTAACGTCCTTTCTGATTGTGCGATTTCAATTTTTTTATAAGCGTTTTAGAAAAGGTTTTTTACACACTTTTAACCGGTTTTATCACTTAAAACAAGAAAAAAATGTTAACAATTTTTAAAATAAATTAATGTTTAGTCAACTATTTTCACAATTTAGGGTTTCATTTTCTCACTGGTAAATATTTCTGAAGTTTTTTTTAAGGCTACATGGCAGGTGTCTATGCTCCACTTTTTTAACTGCCTTATTGCATACCGTTAACTGTATACATACACAATACATAACAGTTGATTTTAAGAGTTTACCTATGACAATATTTTCCCCAAATTATCGGCGACTTTGGCGCTACCTGCCACCACTTTCTGCTTCAAAAATTTAACTGGCAATGCACAGGTGTTCTCAGATAGCAGAATGTCCTCATGGAGCCCGCATGGTGCGGGCGCGACGTGCAGATTAATCCGCACGACACTGTTCCTGAAGAAGAAAATTTGAATAAAATGGATCCAAAATCGGGTTTCAGAGGAAGATTCTATATAATTTATGGATTCAAAATCTGAAAAAATCAAAATCTCAGCTGCTCCTTTTCGCGAGATATCGACATTTTAATATGTAAGTTCTTACACTCACAATAAAAAAATCCTATTTAATACTGCAGATTTTGAATCCATAAATAATGTAGAAACTTCCTGTAAAACACGATTTTGAATCCATTTTAGGCAAACTTTTTCCTTATTCTGGACCATTGTGGCACCTCACGAGGTCCACGTTTGAGACTTAAGTGTCAACAATTGAGTCGCATATGCGCCGCACGGCCTGTCAGCACAAGTGAATTAATCGAGCACAACCCAGCACAAGTTTTGGTTTTTCGAAGTTTTATTAGTTGCAGGTCTGGTATGTTTTTGAGTTTCCATTTGGGTTTTTGTTTGAGAACTGTTGGTCTCGCAGAATCAGAATTGTTAAAAGGAAAAGATTGAATTTGTCGAGAAAAACTGAGCAAAAATTTTGGTTTTTAAAAATTTGATTATCTTTGGGTCTTGTATGTTGAGTTTGGCATTTTGGGTTTTAATATGACAACTTTTGGCATTAAAGAATTTTGCTAGAGGAAATAAAGACTGCATTTATCCAGCCCAACTCAGCATAAGTTTTGGTTTTTTTAAATTTCATTATTTTTGCGTCTTGTATGTTTATTTCAGTTTGACATTTTGGGTTTTAATATGACAACTGTTGGTCTTGAAAAATTTGTTTAGTGCGGAAAAAAAATTAATTTTGTCGACCACAGTTCAGCGCACGTTTGGATTTTACATAATAATGAAAAAGAAAAATTTTTTAACGGTCAGGTTTTTGGAATTTTACTTTAGTGGACAAAATTGTGTATACTTCGAGCCGCCTAGCACAACCTTTCGTTTTGCGCTAGTAACAAGTTCCGGATCTAGCAAAAAAGCGTTTCTCAAAAACGGTGTCCGTATTTTTCCGTTTTTTAAAAAACCGCATGCTTGTAGCACTTCTATTTACTGCTAATGCTATAGGGTTAGAATATATATAAACCACAGCTCATGCCACGCGAATTTTCCTAAACTTGAAAAGACTACTCAGCGACTTTTCATAAGTACATATCAATACAATGACAAAACTTGAATTTAGTGACATATTTACATGTACACTTTTTAAATTTGTTATTATGTCTAAAATATAAAAAAAATTAAACGTAAAATCCAAATTTCGAAATGGTTTGACGTCATGTAAACGGCGTAAACAAACCGCAACCAGCTGCTGCGAGTTCGCGTCACCCGCAGTCACCCGCTCATCTATGAAACCCATGCGCAGGAACAACTTACATGAGCGCGCGATATTTTAAACAGCAGAGTTTTAGAGTAAGTTTTAAAAGATATTACAATTTTAAGCTAAAGTTCTTTTTATATAAAATAAAATAATGTTCCGAATATTGAAGCCAAAAATAATTATACCTCAAAATGTCGACTTTATAAAACTGCATCAAAATAATTGAAATAAGTTTTATAACACAGCTCGACAAAAAAAATGTCAGCCCCGGAAACCAGGATAAGCTTAACCTACGTTTTTGAGATCGCTGAATTCGAATCCGGAGCCGGTTGGGCTCCATCACGTTACATTTCGTCCCTAACCTCAAAAAACATGGAAAATCACTGATTTCAGTTGAAACATGATTCCCGTCTATGAAAAGTGGCCATATTCTATGTTTTTGAGGTCGCTGAGTAAGAATCCGGAGTCCTTGTGGTTCTGTGACGTCACACTTCGTCTCTAACCTCAAAAAACGTGGCGAATTGATAATCTTAAGTAAAGCGACCTCGAAGACATAGAATATGACCACTTTTCATAGACGGGAATCATGTATAACCTGAAATCAGCAATTTTCAATGTTTTTTGAGGTTAGGGACGAAATGTGACGTGATGGAGCCAAAGCGGCTCCGGATTCGGATTGAGCGACATGCAGCTGTGTAGTCTCAAAAAAAATTTTAACCTTTAGGTTTGTTGCATTTTATTAATTCAATAACATGTGATAATAATAAAAATGTAATATGTTTTCCTATTATACTGATTTTTATACACAAGAATATGTTATAACATGCTACATAACGTTTAATTATTACTTTCCTCTTACAGAATCATAAAAGAAGACTTAAATGAAAGTAACAGCATTTGTTTTTAATCCGCATATTACTCCGCCCTTACGAAAATATATGACAGGAAAAAAATGGCAGGCCTGTCATTTTTTTCCTGTTATTTTTCCCCTGTAGTTTTTTCACGACAACAGGAAAACGACAGCCTAAAATAACGGGTCCTAATTGGCCATAATTTATAATAATATTGTCTGAACATTAGAATGTATCGACAACTTGCAGATTAATTAGTGAACTACTTTAACTTTCCTGTAAAGCTTGAAAAATCATTTTAAAAAAAAAACTGTTATGGGAATTTTCATGATGAAAAACATTTTTGTAACCTGTGTCCGATTCCGAATTCTTTTCCAACACATCAATTGTGGAATGTGTTCGATTTGCCATTTTAAAGCTTTTTATCCTTACAAAGCGCTAAACTTGAGTACCACGGGCAACAATTTCGGACTGTTTTCAACTTTCTTCATTCCCGTAACAAGTTAACTGAGTGCTCCTAATTCCATGATACAACAAAGTATGGTCTCGCCACGCGCAACCTACGGACCATTTGATTAGTTCACTTTTCTTAAGATGCGCGTGGCAGGACCATACTTTGTTGCAACATGAAATTCGGAGCACACAGTGAACTTGTTAAGAGAATGAAGAAAGTTGAAAATAGTCCGAAATTGTTGCCCGCGGTTCACAAGTTTAGTGCTTTGTAAGGATAAGAAGGCTTTAAAATGACAAATCAAACACATTCCACAAATGATGTGTTGGAAGAGAATTCGGAATTGGACTCCGGCTACAAAAAGGTGTTTCATCATGAAAATTCCGTGTGGCACATCGCATCGCTAACACCGTGTGCGGGCACAGCGCGGATTTACATACGATCTGCAGGTCGAGCGAGCACTGTGTGAATACTCCCGCAGACATATCACGCGGACACATCGTGCGGGCCGCGTGTTGCGGCACGCACTGTTACCTGGGCTACTTCTAACGTCATGTCCTACATGTATACGAACTTTCACGCATGTGCTAATGACATCACTTATCTATATAATTTGGCACCTTTGCCGGCCCGCCACATCTCACCTTCCCCTGCCCGCCCTGCCAGGCAAGAAATTTCACGTTCGTTATGATAAGTCGAACTTTTCAGGTGAAAATTGTGCTTGTACCGTGACTCGCAAGAAATCGTTAACTAGATCATCGGACCGCTCTACAGTGAGACAGATCTGGAATTCACTGTTCATAATAGTCCACAGCCTCTAATCCTTAACGGATTAAGAAGTTTCTTTTTTGTTCAATAATAGATAAACATATATAGCAGGAAAATGAGCCATTTCAGAATTATGATTTTTTTATCTCTTAACAAATTACTTAAATAAACTCTTTTTTGATAGATATATTAAAGATAGATTTTAATAACATTTTGTTTTAATTTTACTTTGTTTTTATAAAAAAACTATTTAAAAAAATAATCCAGCGTATCAGATTGTTGCAGACAAAAATTATTTTGTACTAATATCGTGCTGATTTATTATTGAAATAGTATTTAGATAGAAAATATTTGTCACAGATGAGAAATTTATAAACAATATATAAATTTAAAAACAATTTGTAAATCTTTGAGTGAAGGCACGTTAGGTATTTGTCTTACAGTGGGCCGGAAA
Organism: Andricus grossulariae; assembly: GCA_011634705.1. Lineage (NCBI taxonomy): Eukaryota > Metazoa > Arthropoda > Insecta > Hymenoptera > Cynipidae > Andricus > Andricus grossulariae. The sequence goes on along the minus strand of JAABKJ010007545.1, from coordinate 290,470,831 downwards.
AGCTCGGGTTTGTCTGCATTTTTTGTACACACTGTAAATGTAAAATAATGAAATATTTATCTATTTAAAATTTCGGCTAATTGTTCATTTAAGATATTTTCAGTTTTTTGTTAAGTAGGAAGTTTTCTATAAGGAAAAATCGTTAATGTATGAAATAATCTTTAGAAATGAGTACTGAAATACCTTGTATTCTATTGTAATGTATAGGAACTTTCTTGAGAAGAAAATTTTATGGAGAAAGTGGCGGAAAATCGGAAAATAGGCAGGTGTTCCCTGGTTGGCATTCGGAAGACATCATGAATACGCTTAGTGTAACTTTTTAAATTTTTGTATAAGCTAATTTGTTTCAATAATTTAATGAGTTTGTGTATGAAGGTTGTATAGTGTGTTTCGAGGGATTAACAGTGATGCTGAGATGAACAAGTTGCTCCGTTAATAAAAAATAATGGAAGTGCAATACAAGGTACATATACTTCAACAATAGTAATAATAGTAACGCAAATAAAAATACTACTTAAAAATTACAAATCTTAAATATTTTATATGAATTTTCAAAGTATCGAGCACTGAGTGGATATTGAGAGTAATGGCGAGATCTCCGACTTACTGCGATAAATGGAAGTCCAATATGAGGTAAATATACTGCTACAACCATATGAATAATAAAAATAAGTAGAAAATTGATTACTGATAGCTTATTTCGACATTTCTGACGGACGCCTGCATCAAATCGTGAAAAAAACGTAAAAAAAAGTAATCGTCTCGGAGAAAATCTTTCTCAAAGAAATGACTTGTCCCACAAAAACCCGCGCTTGGCACTGGAAAATTTGTACAACTTTTGCTTATTTTTGGAAAAAATCCTTCGGAAAGGAACGAGTTGTCTCACAAAACCCCGCGCTTCACGCAGAAAAATGTGCATAACTTTTGCGTATTGAAATTTTTTCTGAATTCATAAATGTTATTTTAAGGGACTACTTCGCTCTATTGAATCGTGAATAAAAATCCTCAAAAAAATTTACCGTTTTAGAAAAAATCCTTCGCAAAGGAACGACGTGTCTCACAAAACCCCGCACTTGACACTGAAAAATGTGCATAACTTTTGCGTATTGCAATTTTTTGTTGATTCTAAAAAAATATTTCAAGTGATTATTTCGCCCTACTGAATCGTGAAAAAAAAATCATAACAAAAATTTACCGTTTTAGGAAAAATCCTTCGCAAAGGAACGACGTGTGCCAAAAAAACCCCGCGCTTGACACTCAAAAATGTGCATAACTTTTGCGCATTGCATATATTTGTTGATTCGAAACAAATATTTTAAGTGATTATTTCGCTCTGTTCAATCGTGAATAAAAATCCTTTAAAAAATTAACCGTTTTGGAAAAAATCCTTCGTAAAGGAACGACGTGCCTCAGAAAACCCCGCACTTGACACTGAAAAATGTGCATAACTTTTGCGTATTGAAATTTTTTCTAAATTCTAAAATGTCATTTCAAGTGATTACTTCGCTCTATTGAATCACGAAAAAAAAAATCATTAAAAAAATTTACCGTTTTAGAAAAAATCCTTTGCAAAGGAACGACGTGTCTCGCAAAACCCCGCACTTGACACTGAAAAATGTGCATAAGTTTTGTGTACTGCAATTTTTTGGTTGATTCTAAAAAAATATTTCAAGTGATTATTTCGCTCTGTTGAATCATGAATAAACATCCTTAAAAAAATTAACCGTTTTGGAAAAAATCCTTCGCAAAGAACGACGTGTCTCACAAAACCCCGCGCTTGACACTTAAAAATGTGCATTACTTTTGAGTATTGCAATTTTTTTTTGATTCTGAGAAAACATTTCAACTGATTATTTCACTCTATTGAATCGTAAAAAGAAATCCCTAAAAAAATTAACCGTTTCGAACAAAAATCCTTCGCAAAGGAACGACGTATCTCACAAAACGCCGCGCTTGACACTGAAAAAAGTGCATAACTTTTTGCGTATTGCAATTTTTTCTTAATTGTACAAAATTATTTCGAGGAATTTTTTTTTAATATCCCACTACACATTAAAAATTCTGTTTTAGATTTGCATAAAGTATGGAACATCAGCTGTTACTGATTGTAATGGCGAGATCTACTAGCTAGTGTGATATTTCGAAATCGTTGATGTTCAGTTGAAGGTAAATATACTTTTTATTATTAATAATAATAATAATAATATTGAAAATAGGCAAACTATGTACTTATTGTAAATTATACATAGCTTGTTTAGAATGCACGGCGTGAGCTGTTCAAATTGTTCACCAGCGACAACTGACAATGGACTAGAAGATGAAGAAGTGAATACAAATTTGTAAAAATTAAGTTAATATTACTTGTCCAGAAAGTGTAAAATCATTCTCTCGTCACATCTTTTGTATCACATTAATTCATTTTCATAAAAAAATGCCTATATAATGGTATATTTCCAATTTTTGTGAACTGTTATTAATAAAATACTAATTATATACCTCAAACACCTCTTTTCATGTACTTTAAGACTATAAAAACAATCTTTTTTGACTTTAAAAAAAATGTTATTTGAAAATCAAAATTAAAATAGATTTTTTGAAAAAAAAACGCTACTTAAAATTTCTTTCTATTTTAAAAAATAGGCTTTTTATACTCTTTGAAATCATGTGGAAGAAAAAGTGGGGTGAAAATATTTTATTGGTCAAATTGAGATTTTTACGCTCGAAATTACCAGGTTCAAGTTACGCAGCGCTCATGCACGAATACTGTCCGGTTTAAGTTCCTCTAAACTTATATTTAACCATCTTCGGATGATTTTGATTATATACATATATATATTCCTCAGGAATCGAGCCGAAGGGCCTATGACAAAGCCACCGAACGCATCCTCGGGTTTCGGATAGAGGGTCCCTGTACCAGATGTTTCTGCTCAATATGGTTACAATAATTAATAAGCAGTCGCGGACAATTGTCCAGGGATGGTCCCGAAGGAATAACCTGACGATTCTGAATAAAATTTACAAAAACGTCTTTTTTTCTTATGGGAAATACGTGTTAAACTTCATGGGGCTTGCGCCACCTCTAAATATGATTTTTTTTCAGTTGATCCATTTTTTTGTGAATTCCAACAAATTTCCGGGCGTTATTCACAAAAATTTGAGAAAAAAAAATTCCAATGCATTTTTTCAAGCATTTCCAAAAATTGTTATTCAAATTTATATTTTTCATTTTTTATATCACATTCTGCCCCCCTCCCACTTTACAAATCCCCTCCCCTCCCGTGTGAAGTAGTTTTTGAATGGCCCTTTTATTAAAATCGTGTAGTTTTTTTTAATGTTTGAAATTAAAAATTCCTGTAATTTTTTATTTTAGATGATTTGACTGATATTATGCAATTTTTTTTTTACTAATAACTCAACTATTCCAGTTGAAACTTTAACTACTTTGTTGATTTTTTTTTAAACTGAAAATGTAACTATTTCAGTTGAATATTCCATCATTTTAGTTAAAAATTCATCTTTTTGGTTGAAAATTAATTTTTTAACTAAAAATTTAAAAAATTTAGGTTGAAAAAATAATTAATTAATTAATAATATTATGATTTATCATTCTATTTCCAGGTTTATGCGGCTTAAGCCTTTTAGGAGAGCCTAGTTTATGTGCCATGAATGCCGCCCTTAATATATCCCAACACGCTTATGGACATTTAAAAGAGATTCATAAAAAATGGAAGAATGAGTGATGAAGTACCAAATATTAAATCAAGCGCACATAGGAAAGGTAACTACGATTGGATTCTCTTATTGAGTTTTTGAATCCGTTAGAAAGTCTCTTCAGCATTTTTCTATTAGTGAAGGAATTTTATATTGTTTTAGGCCACTTAGCAATTTTTCAATTCTCAAATTTGTAAGGCTATGTAATATTTACCCGATTCCTACTTTAAATACATTTAAATAAAATAAAATTAAAATTAATGCAATTAAATGAAAATTAATTCAATAAAAAGCTCTAGGAAACATTTGTACAGTCCTGAATTTCTGGAAATATAAAAACAAATCCAGAAATTAATTGCGTTTGTATTTTCAGAAATTTAGAACCATAAAAACGTTTATTAGTGTCTTTTATATGATTATCCCAATTTTTAATTCTAATTCTCAATTCGTGTGGACATAAGTTGAAATTTTTTTTAAGTAGGACTCGAATAAATATTAGATGGCCTTTGATGGAAATGAAAAATTGGAATTAAGGGAATATAATAGAATTAAATGAATTAAAAATGTTGATTTGTTTGAAACTATATATTTGTGATATTGTTTATCGCACACGGTTGAGATAGGAAAGAATCCGATTGTTTTCAATGTGGAATCTTTATATAATTACAACGCACTTGTTCTGCATTCGTCAATTATCAGTTGATAACGAATACAAGGAATCAGAGAAAATTATCTGTTAATTCGAGTTATTAATTATAATATAGTATAATTTTCAAACTTTGAGAAGATTGTAAAAACTGTAAAGTAAAGGGTTGAAAGCTACGTGATGAAACTGACTTAATAACGATATGAAGAGAAAATATTGTTTGTGATAGAAAAAACGTTACAATAAACATTATATGCAATAATCTTGTGGGGTTTTTATTCCTTTCGAAAAAAAAACAACTTGAATGTGGATTTTTAATTCGCAATTATAAATAATCAGTGTGTCTACCTTTCCTGGAAATCCTAAAAAACCTGGAATTGTCAGGGAATTTTTGTATACCTGAAAAAATTTGGAAATCTCAGGGAATTTTGTTTAAAGTCAGGGAATTTTTTAGAAAGCGTGCTTTTTTTTAATTGGAATATAAAATTGAATAACAGTGATTCTTCATTTTTAAAAGTAGTTTTATATTACTGTATTTAACTATTTTATTGAAAATTAGTTTTTTTTGTTTGAAATTAATTTTTTGAATTGAAAATTTAACCATTATATTTTTCGTTAAAAATTGATAGTTTTTAGTTGAAAATTCAAGAATCTGGTCGGAAATTCATGTATTTTGTTGAAAATTCGTTCTTTTTGGTAGAAAATTCGTCTCTTTTTACTTTAAAATTCCTCAGTTTGTTTGAAATTTTTTCTCCTTCTTGACTGAAAAATCTTTCTTAGTTGAAAATTCAACACATAATGAAAAGTCTTTTTTTTGTACTGAATTCAAGTTTTTTGATTAAAAATTAAAATATTTTTTTGTTGAAATATCTGCTAATACATTTTTCGTTCAAAATTCATCTTTCTTGGACCGAAAATTGAATGAATTGAAGATTTACCAGTTTAATTGAAAATTCATCTCTTTGGTTGAAAAATTGACTTTATTGAAAATTCGCTATTTTTTGCTGAAAATTATTTTTTTGCCTACTAATAACTCAACTATTCCAGTCAAAACTTTAACTACTTTGTTGACTTTTTTTAAAATAATTTTTTTATACTGAAAATTTAACTATTTCAGTTGAACATTCCATAATTTTAAGTAAAAATTCATCGCTTTAGTTGAAAATTAATTTTATCAACTGAAAATTTCAATATTTAATTTTTGGTTGAATAATTATCTTTTTCTGTTGAAAATTCGTCTTTTTTTGACAGAAATTAATCTTCTTGGTTGAAAATTTATCTTTTTGGTTTAAAATTTATCATTTTAGTTGAAAATTAATCTTTTTGGTTTAAAATTCAACTATTCGAGTTTGCAAATTCATAATTTTCATTGAAAATGCATCACTTTGTTTGAAAATGTAACTATTTTTTTGAAAATTTATTTCTTTTTGGTTGAAAATTCAACTATTCCAGTTGAAGATTCATAATTTTAGTTGAAAAATCATCAGTTTGGTTGAAAATTAATATTTCCAACTGAACATTGAACTATTCCATTTTTGTTTGAAAATTGATCTTTTTTAGTTAAAAAATTAACTATATGGTTGAAAATTTCTCTTTTTTAGTTGAAAATTCAACTATTTCGTTGAAAGTTAAACTAATTTGTTAAATTAAGTAAGATTAATTTTCAATGAAAATTATTAATCTTAATTTTCATTGAAAATTAATCTCTGATTGAAAATGTAACCATTTTGTTGAACATTCTTTTTTTTTCGGTTTGAAAATTAATCTTTTTACCTGAAAGATGAACTATTTTAGTTGAAAATTTAACTATTATGTTGGAAATTAGTTTTTTTGTTTGTTTGATTGAAAATGAATTTTTTCAACTAAAAATTTAATTGATACAGTAGAATTTTCCATAATTTTAGTTTAACCTTCATCTCTTCGATTGAAAATTAATTTTTTTAGCTAAAAATTTAACTATTCAATTTTTAGTTGAAAATTCATATTTTTAAAATAAAAATTCACGTATTTTGTTGAAATTTCGTCTTTTTTGGTAAAAATTAATCTTTTTGGTTGAAAATTAAACTATTCCAGATGCTGTTTAATCGTTTTAGTTGAAAATTCATGTATTTGTTGAAAATTGGTATTTTTAGGTAGAAAATCTATTTTCTTTCTTGAAAATTCAATTATTCTAGTTGAAGATAGTTAAAGATTCATAATTTTAATTGAGAATGTATCTTTTTGATTGAAGATTGAACGATTTCGTTGACATTTTTGTTTCTGTTGGAAATTAATCTTTTTAACTGAAAATTGAACTATTCTAGTTAAATATTCTATGATTTTAGTTGAAAGTTTTCATCTCTTTCGTTGCAAATTAATTTTTTTTTTAACTGAAAAATTTAACTTTTCTATTTTTGTTTGAAACTTCCTCTTTTTTTAGGATAAAATTAATATATTTTGTTGAAAATTCGTCATTCTTAGAAGAATATTATTGAAAATTCTTCTCTTTGCATGAAAATTCCACATTTTAGATTACATTTTTTTTCTATTGTATGAGAATTCTTTCTTGTTTGAAAATTTGTCTTTTTTGTTTGAAAAATCATCAGTTGATCAATTGAACAATTGTTAATTTAGCAAAAATCGAGTAAGTTTAAGAGTAATTTAAAACTTGAAAAAAATTCAAAAAATGTTAAACAAAATGTAGATATATGATGGTTTATACCAAAAATGTACAAGTTTTTTAAGCATTTTAAAACGTTTAAAAAAAATAATAAAGTTTATTAAGATTCCTAGGAAAATTAAAAATAAATTATTTTATTTTTATTCTGAAAAAAATCTGCAATCAAATCTGGGAATTTTTTCGACAGCTTTTCTAAATTTTTTTTCTAAATGTAATATGCAATTACAAAATAATGTTTTTCCTTTCGTAAAAGTAGCTTTATATTACTGGATTTGACTAATTTGTTGAAATTTCTTCTTTTTTTTTGTTGAAAATATATTTATATATTTTATTTATTTATTATATTTTTATGTATCCATATGTTTTATATTTCTATATATTTAACTGAACAATTTACTATTCTATTTTTGATTGAAAATTCAACATTAAAATTCTTTTCTCTTTTAATTGAAAAATCTTTCTTCGATAATAATTCTTCTTGGTCGAAATATCAACTGTTACATTTTTCGTTGAGAATTAATCTTCGTTGTTTAAAAATTCAACTAATTGGTGGAAACTTAAGGTTGAAAATTCTTCTTTTTGATTGAATTCAACTGTTTTTGATTTAAAATAAAAATATTTTTTTGTTGAAAATTCAACTACTTTGTTCAAAGTTAAACTATTTTGTTGAAAATTAATTTTTTGTATTGAAGAATTATATTTTTAATTGAAAATTCATCTCTGGTTGAAAATTCAACAGTTTGGTTTACATTTTTTTCTCTTTAGATTGACAAATCTATCTTAGTTAAAAATTATTTTTTTATGAATTCAAGTATTTTTCATTTAAAATTAAATTTTTTTTCCTTGAAAATCCAACAACTTTGTTGAAAGTTAAACTATTTTGTTAAAAAGTAATTTTTTTGGTATAATATTCATCATTTTAGTTGGAAATTCGCCTGTTTGGTTGAAAATGTAACTATTTTATTTAACATTCTTTTTTTTAATTCATTTTTTTGACTGAAAAGTTAAATATTCCAGTTGAAAATTTAAATATTTTGTTGAAAATTATTATTTTTTGAACTGAAAATTGAACTAATCGAGTAGAATATTCCATAATTTTAGTTGAACATTCATCTCTTTGGCTTAAAATTTCACTATTCTACTTTTGGTTGAAAATTCATCTTTTGTTTAAAAATTCAAGTTTGGTTGAATTTTTGTTTATCTTTTAGTTAAAAAATCTATCTTCGATAACAATTCTTCTTCTTGGTTGAAATATAAACTGTTACATTTTTCGTTAAGAATTAATCTTTATTGTTTAAATATTCAACTAATTGTTTGAAAGTTAAACTATTTTGTTAAAAATGCTTCTTTTTGGTTGAATTCAACTGTTTTTGATTTAAAATAAAAATCTTTTTTGGATTTAAATTCAACTACTTTACTGAAAGTTAATCTATTTTGTTAAAAATTCATTTTTTTTATTGATGATTCATAATTTTAATTGAAAATTCAACAGTTTGGTTGAAATTTGTTTCTCTTTGGATTGACAAATCTATCTTATTTAAAAATTCTTCTTTTTGGTTGAATTCAACTGTTTTTCATTTAAAATAAAAATGTTTTTTGGTTAAAAATTCAACTACTTTGTTGAAAGTTAAACATTTTGTTAAAATGTCATTTTTTGGTAGTAGATTCATAATTTTAATTGAAAATTCATTTTTTTGGTTGAAAATTCAACTATTTTAGTTGACAGTTTAACTATTTTGTTAAAAATTCATTTTTCTTGTTGTTGAAGATTCATAATTTTAATTGCAAAATTATCTATTTGGTTGAAAATTAATTTTTTTATCTGAAAGATCAACTATTCCCGTTGAAAATGTGACTAAATATTTTGTTGAAAATTAATTTTTTTAACTGAAAATTTAATTAATCCAGTAGAATATTCAATAATTTTAGTTTAAGGTTCATGTCTTTGACTTAAAATTTCACTATTCAACTTTTGGTTGAAAATTCATCTTTTGCTTGAAAATGCAACACTTTTGGTTGAAATTCTTTTCTCTTTTAATTAAAAAATCTTTCTTCGATAATAATTCTTCTTTTTTGGTTGAAATATCAACTGTCACATTTTTCGTTGAGAATTAATCTTTTTTGTTTAAAAATTCAACTAATTGGTAGAAAGTTGAACTGTTTTGTTAAAAATTCTTCCTTTTGGTTGAATTCAACTGTTTTTTATTTTATATAAAAATCTTTTTTCGTTGAAAATTCAACTGCTTTGTTGAAAGTTAAACTATTTTGTAAGTATGATTGCAAATGTAACTATTTTGTTAAACATTAATTTTTTTAAATTAATTCTTTTACCTGAAAGATGAACTATTTCAGTTTCAAGTTTAACTATTATGTTGAAAATTCGTTGTTTTTTTGTTGTTGAAAATGAATTTTTAAAACTAAAAATTTAATTTAATCTAGTAGAATATTCCATAATTTTATATGCACATTCATTTCTTTGGTTGAAAATTAATTTTTTCAACTGAAAATTTAACTATTCAATTTTTAGTTGAAAATTAATATTTTTTAGTAAAAATGTCATGCATTTTGTTGAAATTTCGTCTTTCTTGGTAAAAATTAATCTTTTTGGTTGCAAACTCAACTATTCCAGTTGAAGATTCATCGTTTTAGTTAACAATTAATCTTTTTTAGTTGAAAATTCATGTATTTGTTGAAAATTGGTATTTTTGGATAGAAAATCTATCTTCTTTCTTGAAAATTCAATTATTATAGTTGAAGATTCTACTAGTACAGTTAAAGATTCATCATTTTGATTGAGAATGTATCTTTTTGATTGAAGATTGAACGATTTTTTTGAAATTTTTTTTCTGTTGAAAATTAATCTTTTTAACTGAAAATTGAACTATTCTAGTTGAATATTCCATGATTTTAATTGAAAGTTCCTCTCTTTGATTAAAAATAATTGTTTTTAACTGAAAATTTAACTTGTCTAATTTTGTTTTTAAAATTTATCTTTTTTAGGATAAAATTAATGTATTTTGTTGAAAATTCGTCTTTCTTAGAAGAATAATATTATTGAAAATTCTTCTTTTTGGCATGAAAATTCTTGTTTTTGGCATGAAAATTCCACATTTTAGATTACATTTTTTTTCTATTGTCTGAAAAATCTTTCCTGTTTGCAAATTCGTCTTTTTTGTTTGAAAAATCATCTGTTGTTCAATTAAACAATGATTAATTTAGAGAAAATCGAGTAAGTTTAAGAGAAATTTGAAAGTTTTGAAAAGATTGAAAAATAATTTAAAACTTGAACAAATTTCCAAAAATATTATACAAAATGTAGATTTAAGATTCATAGGAAAATTATAAATCAATTTTTATTCTGAAAAAAAATCTGCAAGATTTTTAAGCAATTTTTTTCAATTTTGCATAATCTCATATATATTTTAGGAAAAAATGTGGATTTATATTTTTTGAACTGAATCTGAATTTTTCAACTGTACAATTTATAAAAGTTTTAAATTGTAAATTTTGCAGTTTAATTAAATTTAATTAAAAATTTTTCGACTGAAAAGTGTTGAAAGCTTCCATTGTATACGTGTGAACCTTTTTGAAACTTTTATTTTAAAAGTTAAAAATTCGAGAGTTCTACTCTAAGTACTTTAATTTTTCAATTCAGTTTTTATTACTTTGAATTAAGAAATTTTTCGCTTTAAGAGTTCAAATTTTTTAATTTCATTGATCCCGAAATAAATTTATGTGAACCGGAAAATTACCGGAAATTTTTTTCTTTCCCCGATTCTGAATAACATTTAACAATTATCACAATTTTTGCATAATATCTTTTACAAAATATCCCGCAACGCTCCATATTAATTTATCATACTAAAAATGAGAGGATGTTTTGAAATGCTGGTCAAAATCAAATAAATCGTGAAAATTGTCCTTTTTCCTCATATTTTAAAATATTGTTATGTGCTCTGCATATATTTTTAATAGATTTTTGTTTTTGAAAATCTCATGGTCTAAACTCGTCATCTTTTTGGCAATCACCCTATAATTTATAATAATAAGTAATATTATGATAAGGTTTTATTTGATGTAATATTATTCTTAATAAAAATTCTAAATTCTGAAATTTTATTATTACAGGATATCACCAAAATGGGATGTGACAAATGCTCTGCTTGTTGCCACTCTCGTGGGAACTGGCACATACATTTACACCAGAGAACACTTGAAAAATGCCAAAAATTGTCCGAGAATTTGTTACAGGTGAGTTTCGAAAAGCAGTACAATTTAATCTTTTTCTTTAGGGAATTTTTGTTTTTTCTAAATTTTTGTTCACTGAAATTTTAAATTTATTATGTGTTTTTTTTACATCCTGCGAATATTTAGAGACAAAAATTAAAATAATCGAGTCCTTTTGAGAAAAATTCGATTTTTGTATTTAAAAATTTCCTTAAAAATATACAGTGTTTTGCCTAAAAATTTTTTTCACTGATTTTTATTATAGATTATGGTTCGCTGTTTTCAAAACAATATTTTAAGATAAGAATAGAAATAATCGATGGGATCCTTTTGGTAAAAAGTCAATTTTTATATTTGTAATGCAAGGATTTTCCCAAGAAGATATAGTAAATATTGCATAATGTTTTTGATTAATACATTTTTTAAAATCATTTCTGACCAAATTAAAATAATCCTTGGGGCCCTTTTTTAAAAAAAATTTAGATTAGGATTTAATTAATTCATGTAAAAATTTGCCTAAAAGTAAATTTAAATGTGATAAATAAATTAAATAAAGTAAATGTTGGCTTATTTGAAGATGAAAATTAAAATAGTCGATTGGCCCTTTTTGAAAACAGTCAATTTTTTTTTAGTTTTGCATTTCGAATCAATTAAATAAATAAATAAATTGTAAATTCAAATATCAAGGGATTATTTCAAATTTAAATTGTTAAAAATTGTACCACCAACTAATTTTGTTACTTGAAAATTAATCTCTTTGGATGAAAATTCAAGTATTTAGTAGAAAATTGAAATTTTCTGTTAAATATGAACTTTTCTGTTGAAATTTTAACTTTTTTGTAGAAAATTCAACAATTTGGTTGAAATTTTGTTTCTTTCCTTACTGAAAAATTATTTCTTAGTTAAAAATTCAACTCTTTTGGTAGAAATTTCGTCTTTTCTGTTGTTGAAAATACAACTGTTTTCTTAAAAGTTAATCTGTTTTAGTTGAGGATTCAACTATGTTGTTGAAAATTAGTCTTTTTTGGTTGGATTCAACTGTTTTTGATTTAAAATAAAATTTTTTGTTGACAGAAATATCAGCTATTACATTTTTTGTTAAAATTTAACTATTTGGTTGAAATTCCTTTTTTTTGTTGTTGAAAACTAATCATTTTTGTTGTTTTAAACTTAACTATTCCATTTTTGGTTACATATTTGTCAAGAGTTAATTTTCTTGGTTGAAGATTAATCAGTTTAGTTGAAAACTTATTTTTTTGGTTTCAAATTGAACTATTTTGTTGAAATTGCGTTATTTTTTTAGTTTAATTTAACTGTTATTGATCTATAATTTAAATATTTTTGGTGGAAACATATAGCTTTATTTTTCAATTTAATTTTTAAATTTAGGATATAATAATGAAAAAATGTATTATTCAATCAAAACCAGACATATTCCGCAGAATTAAAATGTGTATTTGATATGAGGAAAAGTAACTTTATTGTCAAATATCAATCAGAAGTTATATTTTTGTAACAGATTAAAAAATTACCATTTTTCAACATTTTCACTGCTTCATTTAAATTGAAATAATTATTTTTGGAACACTCAATCCAAAAAATTTTAATTAAACCATCAAATATGAATTTTCAGCAATATTATTTGAATTCTTAACCAAAATAGATTAATTTTCAAGCCAAAAACAGGAATTTTTTAAGAAAAAAAAAGTTGAATTTATAACCAAAAATATGCATTTTCAACAAAATAGTTGAATTTTTAAGCAACGAAACTTATTTTTAACTAAAATAATGAATCTTCAACCAAAAAATGAATTTTTAACCCAATAGTTGAATTTTCAATCCCAAAAGATGAATTTTTTACCAAAAGAAAGACCAATTTACAACTAAATAGATTAATTTCCAAAAAATCAGTTAAATCTTCAAAGAGATGAATTTTCTACCAAAAAGATTAAATATCTATCAAAAAAGATAAATTTTCGACAAAGTACATGAATTTTTAACCAAATTTTGAATTTTTAAAGGAATTTTAACCTAATTGTTAAATTTTCAAACAAAAATGTGAATAAGTCACGAAGAAGATTAATATTCTACGACAAAAGACAAAGTTTCAAGAAAATACATACATTTTCAATCAAGTAGCTAAATTTTCAAGGAAAGAAGATAAATATTAAACCCACCATGGAAAAGTTAAAGTTTTAATTAAAAAAATTAATTTCCAATAAGAAAAACTAATTTTCAATCGAAGAAATTAATTTTCTACCAAAAAGATTAATTTTTAACAAAATACATGCATTTTTAACAAAGTTTTGAAATTTTTAAAGGAATTTTAACCTACTATTAAATTTTCAACCAAACAAAAAATTTTCGAATCAAAAAAATCAACAAAATATAAGAATTTTCAAGGAAAGAAGATAAATATTAAACCAAACATGGAATAGTTAAATTTTCATTTAAAAAAATTGATTTTGAACAAAAAAAAGGAACTATCAACAAAATAGATAATTTTTTGAACAAAGAAATTAATTTTAACTAAAATATTAAATTTCTAACCAAAAAAATGAATTTTCAACCCAAAAGGATGAATTTTTTACCAAAAAAAAGACAATATTTCAAATAAATAGATGAATCTTCAACAAAATAGTTAAATTTCCAACCAAGCAGATGAATTTTCTACCAAAAAGATAAATTTTCGACAAAATACATGAATTTTTAACCAAACTTTGAATTTTTAAAGGAATTTTAACCTAATAGTTAAATTTTCAATCAAAAAGGTGAATAAATCACGAAGAAGATTAATATTCCACAACAAAAAACCAAGTTTCAACAAAATACATAATTTTTCAATCAAGTAGCTAAGTTTTCAAGGAAAGAAGGTAAATGTTAGACCAAACATGGAATAATTAAATTTTCAGTTAAAAAAATACATTTTAATAATAATAAAAAAAAGATCAACAAAATAGAGAAATTTTTAAGCAAAGAAAATTATTTTCAACTAAAATAATGAATCTTTAATAAAGAAAATGAATATGTAAAAGAATAGTTGAATTTTCAACCCAAAAAGATGAATTATCTACCAAAAAATACCAATTTTTAACTAAATAGATGAATTTTCATAAAAAAAAGATCTATCAACAAAATAGATAATTTTTTAAACAAAAAAATTAATTTTAACTAAAAAATTGAATCTCCAACCAAAACAATGAATTTTTAACCCAAAAGTTGAATTTCCAACCCAAAAGGATGAATTTTTTACCAAAGATTAAATGTCTATCAAAAAAGATTAATTTTCGATAAAATACATGCATTTTTAAGCAAATTTTTAAAGCAATTTTTACCTAATACTTAAATTTTCAACCAAAAAGGTGAATAAATCACGAAGAATATTAATATTCCACGACAAAAGATAAAGTTTTAACAAAATACATAAATTTTCAATCAAGTAGCTAAATTTTCAAGGAAAGAAGATAAATGTTAGACCAAACATAGAATAGTTAAATTTTCAGTTAAAAAAATACATTTTCAATAATAATAAAAAAAAGATCAACAAAATAAAGAAATTTTTAAGCAAAGAAATTAATTTTTAACTAAAATAATTAATCTTTAACAAAGAAAATGAATATTTAAAACAATAGTTTAATTTTCAACCCAAAAAGATGAATTTCCAACCCAATTTTGAATTTTTTAACGTATTTTAACCTAATATTTAAATATTTAATCAAAGAAAAGAATTTTCAACAAAATAGCTGAATTTTCAAGCGAAAAATATAAATGCTAAAGCAAAAAGATTTTATTTTATTTATAATTATTAAAAAATATCACATATCAAAGCATAATACATTCCTTTTTCTGGTATATCAGCTGATATCATCCATATTGCTGCGCAACCAAATTCTGTGGTGCAAGTAACAAACGGTACCTGATGAAAATTTTTATTAGAGCCAAATAATTTGTTTTGTTACACCAACTTTTTTACTAATCGCAAACAAATTTTTGTAATCACAATTGAATTTTTGTACAGCGACTAAAAATTGATTAATATAATTATTTTGTTTCTGTAACGTTAGTTTCTTTTTTCTTAGTGTATTTTTAACTCGATATCTTATTTCATGCGGAAATGATTTGTTAAAAAATAGTGGGTCAAGTAGGCCTTAAGATGTTTTCTGACCTACATAATTCTGTCTGTCAATAATGTGACAATAACAGGAAAACATATTCAAAGCCTTATCAGTAGCATCGGAAGGAACTTCTTCTTTAATGTAATTTTTTCTATCCATAGAAGAATGCAGTTTTATATTTTTACTTCGCTTTTGACTTCTATGATATTTCTTCCTTCCGTTTGTAAGTACAAAATAAAAAAAATACAAAATGAATTATATATTGAAATATCGTACATCCAAATATATCGACTATATTCAGAAATTTTAATTTGAAAAAGTTGGAACATATGTTACTAACAGTGTACATATTTCATCTTTCAGCTTACTTATATAAATATAAAGAGAAAATTGTTGGGATGGCCAATATTATATTTTTGAACTAATTTAAAACCTTTTCTATTTTGCCCGAAAAATGCCCCGAAAAATGAAAAATAGCAGTTGCATGTAAAATTTATGGCAAAGGAATTTTTCTGAAATTATCTTAACATGAACATTTCGTATTCTATACGTGACAAGCTTTCAAGTATTTCTGAACTAATTTTATATAGATTAAACAATTGTTATTGGAAATTTTTTGATTTTCCATGTAAATTATGATTAGTCAGTATTTATTGGGATTACTGATACACAATTTCAATCTTGAGAATAGTATTTTTCGTTGGAGGCATTCCAAATTGCTTGAACAATAAAATATTTATTTTAAATTTTGTTTTCATTCTAAAGCATAAAATGCTCGTATTTTTGAGAAATAATGACACGCTAAATGTATTTTTTTTAGTGGTTTTTGGTTTATTGAAAACGTTTTTTAGATGTTTAAACGATTTCCAGCTCTAAAAGAAAAGTTAATTTTTTATAAAATACTCAAATATTTATTGAAATATTTTTCTTTTTGAGCAAATATATACATTTTTGACGAAAAGATAAGTTTCAACAGAATAGTTCAATTTTCTAACAAATCGTTGAATTTTCGAGCCAAAAAGACAAAATTTCCTACAAAATAGTTTAACTTTAAACCGCATAGCTGATTTTCAACTGAAAAAGATGACTTTTCTACCAAATAGTTGAATTATCAAATGGAGTGTTTTCCAACTAAAAAGATAACATTAGAATTTTCAGTTAAAAAAAATAATTTTTAAACGAGAAAGTTACATTTTCAATCAAAAAGGTGAATATTTTGAAAAATTTAACAAAATAGTTTCACTTTATGCCAATTAGTTAAATTATCTATAAAAAAAGAATAATTTTTAATTGAATAGTTAATCTTTCAGCCAAAAGTATGGATTTTCATGAAATCAATATTTCTGCCAAATATTTAAATCTTTTAAATGGTTTAATTTTAATAAAAATATTCAAACTTTCCACCAAATAGTTAAATATTGGACCAAGAAGTTGAATTTTCAACAAACCAGTTTATTTTTTACCCGGAAAGTTTAATTTTAAACAATAATTTCATTTTCAGCCAAGAAAGATAACGTTTCTACCATAAAAGATGAATTTTCTACCAACAGACGAATGTTCAATCAGTTGTAATAAACAGAAATAAAAAGAATTTTCAACAAAGTATGTAAATTATCAACCAAAAAGAAGAATGTTCAAGAAAATCAAATAATGTTATAACCCAAATAACAAATTTTCATCAAAATGCCTCAATTTTCCACCAAATAGTTGAATTTTTCAACTTCAATGTTGCAGTTTGGAGGAAGAAAATTAATTTTCTACCAACAAACAAATTTTCATTCAGTTTAATTCAACCGAAGATACGGATTTTTAACAAAATAGTTGAATCTTCAACCCGAAAAATGAATTTTCTAACTAAAAAGAGAAATTTTCAACAAAATACATAAATTTTGAAACAATTTGTTGAATTTTGAGGGGAAAAAGGTGAATTCCCCACAGAACAAAATATGAATTTTCAAATTAATTATCAAAGTTTTAAGCCAAAAAGTTTCAATTTTCTACAAGAAGTTTCATTTGTAACCGAACAATATAAATTTTCAATTCAAATGACGAAACTTTAACGAAGACAACATTAATTTTTTAAACAGTAGTTCAACTTTCAACCAAGTAGTTGAATTTTTAACAAAAAAAGGTGACTTCATGATAGAATGTTTGAATTTCCAACAATATAAATTAATGTTCAACCAAGTAGTAGACTGTTGAACCAAAAAAGATGAATTTCGAGACAAAAATATAATATCTTCTTTTTGACTTTTCAACCAAAAATAGTAGGATTTTCCTAATGGGTTCTATAAATTCAGTTCACATTTGTGCAAAAAACAAGAAAAAGGGTCAAAAGGTAAGTTCCTTTAAAACAGGGGGAAAAAGAAGAAATCTTTTAAAAAATGGAGAAAGAGGGGAATCGTACTAAATGTTACCTCAGTTCGTAATATTACTTCCACTGCCCATTATCCCTGTTACCAACCGTAGTTTTTCGCGCGAGCAACCCAAGAAAAAAAAATTGGTAACGTAGTTTATGAACAGCCCCTTAATAATGCCCCCTAGGGCCTCTGTACTTCAGAATAATATAAAATGTTTGGGGTTCGCTGGAAAAGTTCGAAAATAACAAATAAATATACTTGTGCTTTTAGTATCAAATTCAGTGTCAGCTCATGATAAGCCGACATCGCCACCTCATGATAAGCCGACATCGTCATCTCATAATGAGCCACCTCGTATTCGTGAGCCTCTACCTCCACGACTAGCGTATGATCCACTTACTAAAGAACTTGCTGGAGTATGGTATAATGGAATTCTTCAACCAGCCAACTATATTCCATTTGAAAGTGAGTCCGATAATATAAAAGCTAAAATACAATCTAGACCAAATATAGGGCATTCTGCCTTGAAAATCTTGTTTTTTTTTTTACAATTGAGGGCTCGGATGCATCAAGAGCACATAAGGTTTTCATTTGCGAAAATTAAGTGCACTTCGAGGCTTTGAGGCAAATTGTAAAATTTTAATTCTAATGTTATCTGGATGGTAAATTTTATTGTCTTTCGGTTGTCGAGGTAATATTGAGCACGATCAAACTTCTCGCTACAAAAATTATTTTTTTAAGTTTCTACCAATTATGAGATTTATGGTTCGTCATACTGGATTTGGACTTTTCAATTAAAAAAAATGATATCTGATTCGAATTCAGCAACCTCGAACCCATGAATTTGACGATTTTTGCAAAATTTCCAACACTTTTCAGTTTTTTCATCAACAAGGACAGAATTAAAGGAAGAGAACATCTTAACAAATTTTCTTCCACTCACTATAGCCAAAATATAAAGTTACTGCTTTGTATATTTTTGTTTTTTAATTTAGTTCTTCTTGGAGGTGCGCCAAAGTAATCTCCTCATTGCTAGTAGTTTCAAGTTAATGATAATTCCAATATCTAAATTAATTAATAACTATATTTTTCTTTTACAAACAGCTCCAAAATCAGGTCATGAACCAGATCCACGACCATCTCAAGAACCTATTCCTGATGGTTCTTTACTCTACCGTGGATCATGTTCTACTCCGATTGGTATATTCAGAAGACAGCAGATCTACTCTTATAGCCGCTGGGGTATGTTATAAAATAGTTATTATTCGAATTCAAGTGCATATAATAGTCCAGTCATCTCGTACGAGAAAATGCTCCTTCACCTTCTTAACTAGGGAGCTGTTTATAAATGACGTACATATTCTTTTTCCTGAAATTTTTAACCAAATTGATTTTCAACAAAAAAAAAACAAACATTCAACTAATTGCTTATATTTTTGATGAAATAGTTCAATTTTTCCACTAAGAAAGATCAATTCTTAACCAAAAATAAAATATTTAAATTTTAATTTAAAAGAATTAATTTTTAACTTAAAAAAAGAATTTTACACAAGACAGTTCAATTTTATAACAATTCCTTGTAATTTTTGTGTCAAAAAGAAGATTTTCCTAGCAAACAGTTGAAAATGCTAACCAAAAATATGAATTTTCAACTTGAAAGTTAATTTTCAACCCAAAGAGACGAGCTTTTTTCAAAAAGATGGATTATTAACCAAACAAATAAATTATTAATCTAACAGATAACTAGGAAAGGCAAATCATCAACAAAATACATCAGTTTCTTGTCAGAACTTTGAATTTTTAATGAAAAAAGACGACTTTTCAACAAAAATATAAATTTTCAACAAAACAGTTGAGTGCTCTAATTACTCTGACTTTTTTTTATTAATCTGGTTATTCATCATTCTTGATCTTTATTTTGAGACCATCGGAAAGTGTATTCAAGGTTAATTTGATTTATCAACTCGGTCTTACATAGGTTCGCGTGGCTAACTATCAGAGATAAAAGTTTTTTTTTAGTTTTCTCGGAATTTCTTCACTTTCAATTTTTCTGCTGGAAATTTTGCTCTGTAATGCAATTTGAAGGGTAAATCTACGCAAACACCATTATTCCGAATATTTTCTTGAAAAAATTTTAGGCACGCGTACTAGTCATTTCTATCAAATTTCCAATCTGCATCCCGGCGGCTGAATAAACCGTTTTCGCAAAAAGCGCACTCCACCAAGTTAAAACGGTGAAAACTAGCATGGACTATAAAGATACAAGTTAAAGTTGAACATTCTTTGCTAAAAGGGCATAGCAGGATGAGCATGTATGTGCTGCCCCCGCTCGGATCTGTATGAGATTTCCACAGTAAATTAACAGTAATGTAAGACTTAATTTCCCAAAAGATTATATTTGAGAAATAATTTTTATGGGAGTTATGGGGGTTGGAAGAAAAATAAAAAAATTAGTTTTTCTCAAGAACGGCTGAACCGATTTCGATAAGCAAAAAATATCTTATGGGACTCAATGCTTTTTTAATGTGAGGCCATTCGCCTTTCTGAAATTGGCGCGCTTTTCTGATGTAGGTCCCCTTACCCCTCACAAATCAGGACGACATTTAACGTGAGGCCCCTCGCCTCTCGCTTATTGCCTGCAAGATCCCTTTAATCCTCATCGCTATCTTCTTCAATTACAGGAGTAATATGGTCCCTCTGAAACAATTCACTGAGAATTTCAACTGGTTTCAAAACTTTAGACAAAAATCTCGCTTCAAATAAATAGTAAACTATTGCAGCAATATGTGAACAGCAGCCAACAGTTCTTCTGCCGTTGGCGCATTATGCAGCAGACCTGAAATTCCGAAACTATTGAGTTTATATTTCACGAAACACCGACATATTTTTCGAAAAATATTACCCGATTGAACTTGCAGTTTCAAAAAGTTCGTTTGATCTTCGACCAATTGCAGATCCACTTTTCCATCCTTATCTATCATCTCAGCTAAGCAATATACTGCCTGCGAGAGTTGATAAGATCCAGTAAATAGAATTTCAAGATCATTTACAGTCATTTCAGGGAAATCTGAAAGATCTTCTGATGACATACTTTGGAACATCACTTTTCTACGTAACCAACCTTTTTCCTCGGCCTCATCAGCTAAAATATTTTCCATATATCTCCGGGATTTCACCCTTTCCAAAATTGAATCTGAAATATCTGCGTGCGATTTTAACATTCTTCCGAATAGATTATTCAGATACGATGCAATTCGAAAATAGGTTCCAACTTTCGGGAGCCTTTTATTATCTAACTTGTGGTCACGCAGACGGTATTTTTGATTTAGTATTCCGTGGATAGCTTCTACTGCCCACCGAAACTGTTGGCTGCTGTTCGCATATTGCTGCAATAGTTTCCTATACATCTCACACAAGATATTTGTCCAAAGTTCAGAAGCCAGCTGAAATTCTCATTAAATTCTTTCAGGGGACAATATTCCTCCTGTAATCGAAGAAGATAGCGATGAGGATTGAAGGCATCTTGCAGGTAATGATTACTTTAATTTATGTGAGGCGAGATGCCTCACATTGAAAAAGCATCCCGATTATGAGGGGCAAGGGGACTTACATTAAAAAAGCGCCCCGATTTGTGAGAGCCGAGGGACCTCACATTAAAAAAAGCACCCCGATTTGTGAGGGGCGAGGGGACTCACATTGAAAAGCACCCTGATTTGTGAGAGGCGAGGGGAGTCACATTAAAATAGCACCTTGATTTGTAAGAGGCAAGGGGACTCACATAAAATAAGCACCCCGATTTGTGAGAGGCAAGGGGGCTCACATTAGAAAAGCACCCCGATTTGTGAGAGCCAAGGGTACTCACATTGAAAAAGCGCCCCGATTCGTGAGAGCCGAGGGACCTCACATTAAAAAAAGCACCCCGATTTGTGAGGGGCAAGGGGATTCACATTGAAAAAGCGCCCCAATTTGTAAGAGCCGAGGTTACTCACATTGAAATATCACCCCGATTTGTGAGGGGTAAGGGGACTCACATTAAAAAAGCGCCCCGATTTGTGAGAGGCGAGGGACCTCATATTAAAAAAAGCACCCCGATTTGTGAGAGGCGAGGGGACTCACATTAAAAAAGTACCCCGATTTGTAAGAGGCAAGGCGATTCACATAAAAAAAGCGCCCCGATTTGAGAGAGGCGTGGAGACTCATGTTAAAAGAGCACCCCAAATTATGAGAAGCGAGGGGCCTCACATAAAATAAGCGCCCCGAATTATGAGAGCCAAAGGTATTCACATTAAAAAAGCGCCCCGATTTGTGAGGGGCGAGGGGACTCACATTAAAGAAGCGCCCCGATTTGTGAGAGCCGAGGGTACTCACATTGAAAAAGCACCCTTTAATAAGCGGTCTGAAATCGTACTGCAACTTCTGACACCTTTAGAATAAATGACTTGGACAGTAATGGGAAATTATGCGATTCTGTAAAAAATGAATAATTAATGCACCTGTACTGAATGAACCCCCTTTTTCGAATTTAAAAGATGTAAAAGAGATCGTACGTGACGCGTCCAATATCTTTCTTATATTAAACTATGATCCGATCCTCCGATCGTTTTGAGACATGGATATGTTATTCTATAGTGTTTGAAGATTTTTGAGACCAAAGATGGAGATAGTTCTTCAAATGCATCCCATAAAATAGAATTCAAAAATATTTTGAAAATTGTATTGACCCGTATTAAAAAAAAAAAATGTTAAAATTTTTCTAGAACATTCTCTCATTGAGTCCCATAACATATTTTTTGCTCATCGAAATCGGTAGCCGTTCTTGAGGAAAACTGTGAAAATCTCAACCAGATACGAGCGGGGGCAGTACATACATGCTTATCCTGCTATGTCCTTTGTAGTATATATAATTTTTTTCAAATAATAAGAAATTGTACATATTGAAAAAACCAAATTAAAATGTAATTTCTTGTACAATGATTAGTAAAATCATAGTTAAGCGCAATTTATATAGCAGTTGCAAGTAGTGGTTTTTCTTAATCTTCAAATTATTTATTAAATATATTTTTCTTACATTATCAGGATTACACAGATTTCGACGAGGAACAATTCGACCTCGACGGACTGATATGGTAGTACACAATGGAATCCTTCTTGGATTGTATCAGACTAATCACTCTTTTATGCGATTCAACGTACGTGTTAGGTTTTGAGAACACCTTTCAGTTTTCACCTATTTTTCTTCTGTGTTAAGGCATACGCAGATGTTAAGTGACTCTCGGATACACACGGAATTTTCCATTAGCTAAGTTTGCCTTCCTCGATGACAATAAATTTTCCAATCGTCTAATTTTTGATATTATTAGTGCTTTCTTTTCAGTTACTTTAAATTTCATTATGATTTCCTCGTGATATAATGATAACCTGACCAATTAGCAATATCTCTTGAAAGTTTTTCTCACTAAATGAATTGAATTATGAAAACATGTTCGATAAGGCAGGTTTGGCTCGATAATTCAAATTATATTTCAAGTCATTGATAGTTCGAGATTTTTGAGTTAACTATTAACATAAATTACGACGTTTTTTTAGCATAAGTATAGGTTATAAGTCATCATTATTATTATTGTACGCTATTGTGATCTAATATATTTATATAATAAATTAAAAAGTCTAAGCATTATAATAATCGCGACTGTTATAATCAAGATTTCTTTTATATTATAGCATTTTTATTGTCCTATATTACAAATTATAGTTTTATAGAAACTACTTTATAGTTACTATATTTTCATCATACGATCATATTGTTAATAATATGATATCATTATACTTGCGTCATATGTATAGACGTAAAGCAAGGCGAGAGCAGGCGTCAGACACAGGACGTAAGGACAGCAGATCAAGTAATTATCTGATTGGAGCGTTGGCCCGAAAATCCTGACGTATTATGGAAAGCCACGCAAAGCTATTCCCTCCATTGACTCGGGAACCAATGAGGTACAATCCGCCCCACCATACCGCGTTTGAGCGCTCTCACCAATTGTGATTGCATAAATCCAGCGTGTTCCAGCCACAGATCCATTCAGTCTGCGACCTCTCACTGAGAACCTTCTATCAGTCAGTTCTTTTGGAAGCAAGAAAGGCGTCGCTTAAGGGCGACCAACTCAGCTCACGTCTTCCCTAGACTACGGCCATATTCCAATTTCGTTTTCAGTAATATAAGTTCGACTCCAGCAACGGGCCGTAGAACTTTGTTGCATGTCAAATTTCAGGATCATTTTCCCTTGATTTGAAGGATCATTCGTGTCCGATGTTTAGCCGTCATCAGCCACAGTACTTGAAATCTACTTCTGATGTATCTCGCTCGACAACTTCGATTGTACCGGTTTTTTTTTAAAATAAATATACATTATGTGGCGCAAATGAATTTGATCGTTGACGTCAATCCCACTTATCTTAGGCTCAGATGTATTGTTTGGAACGAGCACAAAAGAAAGGAAGTTATTCATCTGCAAAAGATCTACAAATTTACTAACGAGCACTTTCTAGAAAACACATCAGATCGTGTACAGAATTGGACCTTTAAGTACTTAAGACTCACATAACTAAAAATATTTTTCAACATAAGAAATATACTTGACGGACTATTTCGTTTTTACAAACTATTCTTCAAACCTTGAATATTCTTAGTAACACTTGTTTGTTGACCAAAATGAAAATTTTACATACAATGTCAGTTAAATTCTATCCGATGAGACGTCTGGTATTTATTAATTATATTGAATAAATACGCTTCAAATCAATCTTTAAATATTGTTTTCATCAGCTTTCAAACCTTTTTCCCGAAACTGAAACTCAGTTCATGAGAAATTGAAACAGCGTTTAAAAAAGTAACAATTTGAAATAAAAATGGTAATTTTCATTCAATTTTAATTAATCATGGTTTATTCTATTCCCTGAATGATCATCTATTATACGTTATATTTTTATGGAAATCATTTTATTCAGGAAGTAGTAAATACACATAACTAAACATTAAACTGAAAAGTCTCAGAGCTTCGAAAGATTTTTATTACCAGTTTCGAAGATACTTTTGAAAAATTCAAATAGATTATTATACACTGTGATAAGATTTTTGGAATCTTTGTGAAATTTCTGTAATATTTATGAAATCATTCAAATCTTCTAGAATCTTTGAAAATTTTGTGAAATCTTTCCAATATTTGTCAAATTATTCGAGTATTAGGTCTAGTTGCTATCTCGTTTGTTCTTCCAAATTATGCGAAGTCACATGTTTTCAAAATAGATCTATTTTCCCCTCCTTTAAACCTTGAAAACTGGTGTCATTGAAAAAATCATTTATCCTTTAGAATCATATATTAACCTTCAATAAAGGCTACAAATTAATTTTGTCGTTAAAAATTCATATTTGCGGGTGTAAAGCTCGGATGTTTTAGAGAAAGTTTGCCTTCCTGGCTTGAAAATTAAAGAATATGGTTAAAGTTTTTTTCTATCATGACTGAAGAATCTTTCTTGGTTAAAAATTGGACTTTTGATAAAAATTCTTCTTTCTGATTCGGAAATTTCATTCTTTTGCTAGATATTCATTCTTTTTTGTTTCAAAATGCAACTATTTGGTTGATTATTAATCTGTTTTAGTTGAGCATGCTCATATTTGATTGTAAGTCCTTCTTTTTTGCTGAAACATCAACTATTGCATTCTTATTTGGGACTTTATCGTTTTTGGTTGAAAATGTAACTATATTGATGTCTTTTTCATTAAAAATCCATCCTTTCAGGTTGAATATTCAGTTATTTCAGTAGTAAATTGAACAATTTGGTAAAGAATTAACTTTTTTGATAGGAATCAATTGTTTTTTATTAAAGATTTTTAAAAAATTTGGTATAAATATCATTTATATAGTACGTTTTTGGTTAAACTGTCAACTATTTTGTTGCAAATTTGTATTTTTGGCTTCAAAGTTAAACGATTTGTTTAAAAAAATGTTGTTTTTTTCTGACTAAAAAATGATTTTTGAATGTCTTTTTTATTGAAAATATAACGATTGGAATTTAATTGTTTGAAACAAAAAGTCAAACTCGACCAAAAAGATGAATTTCCAACCAAAAATTTAATGGTTTTTTATTCAAATCTAAATATTTTTCAATTTAAAAAGAACTGTGTTATTTACACAAAAATCACAAATTTTTAACAAAATAGTTCAAACTTTAACCAAAACAGATTTATTTTTAACGAAAAAATTGCATTTCTGATCAAGAGAGTTAAGGTTTTAAACGAGGAAGACAAAATTTCAAGAAAACTTTTTAATTTTCAAGCAGGAAAGATTTTTCAATCAAGAAAATTATTTTGAAACTAAATTGTTGAATTTTCAGACTGAAAAGGCATATTTTCTTGAATTCAGTTGAATTTTCAACCCGAATGTAAAAATCTTCAACATAAAATGGATTAGTTAAATTTGCAGTTGAAAACTTGATTCTCAAAAAAAGAATAATTTCTACAAAATATCTTCGTATTCAACCAGAGGGATGGATCTGCAACTAATGAACTAAATTTCCAACAAATTCAATCAACTTTCTACCAAGTAGTTGAATTTTCATTACAAAACTTTAAATTTTCAGCAAAAAAGAGGAAATTACAATAAAATACATCAGTTTTGAACCAAGCTGTAAAATTTTTTAATAAAAAGCGAATAATTTTCAACCAGTTGTGGACAAAAAATTATAAATTCAACAACAAATTTTTCACTAGCTTAAAAAATTTTTAATTTGTGCAAAAAATATGATTTTTGGAATGATGCTAATGCAGTCTTTTTGTAAAAAGTTGAGTATGTCGTATCTGAAATTAACTACGTTCATTAGTCTCATTTGTGAAATCAAGATTTGCCAAGTTCCCGCCAAGCTACAAAATTGTAAAATCAAAGTTGGCTAACTAATTTGAACGAAAAATATTTATAGTAGAATATATATTTAAGAAGCGTTTTCATAAAGTCACCTATGAACTATAAAACATAAATTATAAGAAGCAATTCTAGACCTTATAAAACTTGGCGGGATTGAATATATAAGCTTAATGATTGTGAAAAATTTCTAGGTATGGCAGATTGATGCTATCATTTTTTTAATTCATTTTTAAAATTTATGTATGATGCCTTATGATGAAAGGTGTTTCATATAATTTATTGAGAATATTTTTTGTTCAAATTAGTTAGCCAACTTTCATTGCACGAATCCATAGCTTGACGAGAAATTGACAACCATTGATATTACAAATGTGGTTGATTGTACTCATAATAAGATAATAATAATAAGATCTACAGGTGAGAATGTCGTTACAACAAGATTATACCTTACTCCTATATACCTATCTACCCTATACCTATATACCCATCCACACATTATCACTATCCAACCGAGCAATTCACGCCTACCCCGAAAGGGAAGCGGCTTAATGATATAATAATAATAATAATAATAATAGCAAAACCTGCACAAACACCTTCAATGTGAAGTTATGTCACGTTAGGGCAGCCCCCCTCCCCTCGCCCCTTTACAGTGTCGCGTAATGTGTCGACGCACCCAATCATGTAACTTCCTAAATTTCGAAAATGTTGAAAAATTATTTTAATTATAAGCGTCATTCACCCAACACTAAACTTTCACCAAGTCCCATCAAAATCGCTAGACCTCTCTCCAACTCTGATATTCAGAAAATTGATACACCCATCTGTTGAAAAAAATCTTAGCGCGTTGCAAAAATAGACTTTTTAAAGTGTTGAAAAATCAAGTGTGGCAATAAATTTCTAGGGAGAAAAAATAGAAACAATCGTTAGTATTTAAAATTCTAAGCGAGTCTCGCAACAAGACTTTCTTCCAGAAACTGTTCTCCGACGTTCTTCCGTTAAAAAAGATCCTTTTTCTTTGCGAGCAATACATTAACCTAAAGAGAAATATTTTTAAATTGCATTGGTGATAGTGAAGTTACCTAACACTGACATAACCGTAAAGCAATCCTATAGAATTCTGTAAGTAAGATGGATAAGAACTATGGGAGGAACTGCGCGAACTTTGACTGTATTATACTCCAAGCTGCCAGGTGACAGATAGTAATTTCTATGTATGCCATTACGCGACACAACTTCCACACGTAAATTTAATAATATCTGTGGAGTTTTCATATCTATCTGAGAAAATCAAACATTCACTGCGTGAATCAACATTCCTTTGAGTATATAGGAAAAGCAGCGGCTCAATATTTATGTACATATCTCAGGAATCGCATATAAAAAGCTTCCAGTGGAAATCTCCCGGAAATCAACGTCTCTCAAAGATATTGTTCGAATTCAGTCTGAATCAATTTTGTTTAAATCAATCTTATCATATTTATATTATAAAAAATTGAGATCAATGTATTTAAATTCTTTTTTGAACCCCTGCTTGCACACCCTTCGCCAAGTGATGAGGGGGTGACATCTTTAACCCCAACGCCTGCACGGGTATTTTCAAAAGCTTCTAACTTCCTTTCCATTTGAGCGATTTAAATTTTTTTATCAGGGTTTTCGGAAGTTCATGTTCTACTCTTTTTCGTGGCACAGAAGTTTGGCAAAATTATATTCATTTTTAAAATGCTGCGGTGCTCCATCTGTGACGTCATGAAACTTATCAAGTTGAAAATGCTTCTTAAGATATTCAACAAATAATTTTTTATTGAGATAAACAGCAACCGTGTCATGGTGTAAGGTATCGGTCATAACTGTGAAAATATATTCCTGATTATTATTCCAGTGAGAAGACTGAATAGCATTTTGAAAAAAGTAAGCATAATTTTCCGCGAAATGAAACATGATTAAGAATACTCTAACCAATAAAGTGTCTTTGAGATTCTTGATGAATGATGCATGCATCTTGGCACAAAACTCATGAGATTTCAAGTTCAAAAGTTTTTCGCAGAGTCGTTCTATGAAGATATCGGTCTCAGCTACTTCAGTTACCAGATTGCTCCTATCTGTTTGTTGCCAAATTTGATATTTCAACTCAATGACGCAGTTTTCATCCAGAAGTGCAGTCAGATGTTCCTTCAGGATATCAATGCCAGGACAATTTTCGCATTCGCTGAAACGATATGCAGGAGTTGGATTAGTGCACATCATTAACTCTAAACAGTCATGATAATCAATTAGTTTTATATCTGAGTCTTCATTTAGATGCTTGATATCAATTGCATCTAACATGAGATGCACATTTTCGTGATAAACACATACACAAACTGTGTGGGTACCACTTTCTCCGGCTAAAATGCAATGTCGAGGCCTAAGTTGTGCAAATTTTGAAAACCCAATTTTTATTTCCTCATTCTTTGTTTTAAAATAGACGTAAAACTCTGACAGGTTGCCCAAGATCAGTCGTTTGCACATGTTCGCGAATTCCGTCTTCCTTTTTTATGGATACAAAATCCTTTTTCCCCGTCATTAATCGACTGTTTTTGTCATCTTCATAACAACTAATCACTGCTGCTTTAATTTCTGGTGGCAGTTTTCTCCCTAGCTTGAGTCCAGGCAAAGCCAGTATTCCAAGTTTTTAAAATAATTTCTCAGCTTTCCAGGCTTGACTCTCCGTTGCACCAAATTCTGCCATTACCTTTCTACGACTCAAAGATTTAGGACCAAGTGTAAGTAATGTTATTTTTTCGTCACCATCAGTACTGACCTTCAATTTTTCTATAATTTTTTGAAGAATTTCTAGACCTGCTGTGTGATTTTGATCTTTACAAACACTATATTCTAATGGAAACAACTTCTTCCACTTCAACAGATTCCTCTTCCATGCTGCATTTATTTGGAGGCACTTGTGAACTCAGTTTCTTCAATTATTTTCAATTTCTACCTATGACTTACCGACAATCGTCTTAAGTCTTGTGTTTACCAATGCTTTTCCTTGACAAAAGGATTAGCACAAAAATTACCCCAAAGTATTTTCGTTGACATTGTTAACCATGAATTTTATTGGTAATCTTCTATATTTCAAATGATATATTTCTGAACAACCTAAAGTCCAAAAAAACCCAAAGACCGTGCATTACAACAGCAATACCGCAATACCTTAAAGATAATTAAATAAGACTCAGAGAAATGTCCTCTTGTGTCAAAAGAACGCGTTTTGACCCAAATGAAATTTTCTCTTATATAATTGAAGTTTGAGAAGATTTTCATTTGTTTCGAAAAGAATTTTTTTGCAGCAAACATTATCCATTTTCGACAAACTTCACATAATCTTGCAGCCAAATAAGTCCGTTTGTATAAAGAAGACATTCAGTTGGTTCAAAACAAATCAGGCAAGAGGACCATTGTTTTGTTTCCTAACAACTTTGTCTCTGAGTGAAGTCGAAACATGATTGAGCGGTTGGGCGCAATAACAGCCTACTTGTATTTTTAGAAGTCAATTGGTTTTTATTTGTTCTTCATACATAAATTCATGAAGAACAAATGAAAAGCAACTGACTTCTGAAAATACAAGTAGGCTGTTAT
This sequence comes from Andricus grossulariae, assembly GCA_011634705.1. NCBI lineage: Eukaryota > Metazoa > Arthropoda > Insecta > Hymenoptera > Cynipidae > Andricus > Andricus grossulariae. The sequence continues at coordinate 290,440,574 of JAABKJ010007545.1, read as the reverse complement.
TGCATTCAACCGCTCAATTGCTTAACGTTTAGCTATGGTACCAGACTCATGAAAAATAGATCATTTAGACATTGTGGAATTTTCACCTCGATGTAAATCAGAAATAATTATTGACATTACAACGAAAAAAGAATACAAATTATTTCTTCAGAATAAGTTCAAAAATTTCGAAAACAAGCTAGTAATTGAAATTCACCTAAATTTACAAAATCAAGGCTGAGACTAAATATAAATAAACTTTCTCTGAACCATCGTCAAGCATTCCTAAATTGTTTATTAGCTGATTTAATGTCATTCTGAATGAACCTAAATGCGTTGAAAGAATGGTAGACTTGAAAACTAGTATGTGAACTTCTAAAGGATTGCGTCTGAGTACGAGCATTAGGACTGCCTTCACATCGGGGCCTATATCTCGGAAACTATTCACTCCACCATTTTTTCGCGACAACATTTTTGGAAGCCAAAAGGTCAAGCTTTCTTTAAAGATGTTTTAAAAAATAATAGAAATACCCTGAATTGCTAAAAAAGTTGAATAAACAATTAAATTGTTTTAAAAAATCTACAACTTTCTTTCGCTTTTTACGGTATTAAATTAAAATGAGAGAGTAAGAAAGTAACCTTTCGAAAACCCTCATAAAAATTTAAATCTCTAAAATACAAAGGAAGTTACAAGATTTTGAAAATACCCGTGCAGGCGTTGGGGTTGAGAGTGTCACCTCCCATTACTCGGAGAGGGGTGGTTTTTATGGTCTCTTAATTTGTCGATTAAGTACTGTTAGATAGGTGAACATATTCTTAGAATTTAAAGAAAATCGAAGAAAATGACTTTTAAAGTTGGGACAGTTGAGAAATAATTCCCTACATACGTTGCGAACACACCCAGGGTATTCAGGTACCCAACATAACAAAATTTTACTTCGCGTGGTTTTCTGGTTTTTTAAAATATTATTATGGGGTTGAAATTATTACTTAGGATTTTTTGAAGGTCATTTGTGCGATTATTTAAAATATATAAATTTTTGGTGTGTTTCGCGTGGAGACACTTGGGATTTTTTTCAGGTGGAAGTGATAGGGGTGATTATCTGGGGTTGTTGAATATTATTATGGGATGGGAAATATGAATTGTGGTTTTCTGAAGGTGACTTGTATAATTATTTCAACTATCTGAATCTTTTTAGTCTTTTTCGTGGAGGCGCTTAGGATTTGTTTAGTTAAAAGTGTTAGAAGTAGTTTTCGGGTTTTTAAATATTATTATTGAGTTGGAAATATTACTTGGGGGTTTCTAAAGGTGACTTGTGCGATTTTTTCAAATTTCTAAAAAATTTTGAGTTTTTTGCGTAAAGGCACTTGGGGTTTGTTCAGGTAAATGTGATAGTTATGGTTTTCTAGGGTACTTTAATATTATTATGGGACTGAAAATATAACTTGTGGTTTTCTGAAGGTGACTTGTGTGATTATTTCATACTTTCTAATTTTTGAAGTATTTTACGTAAAGGTACTTGGGATTTGTTTAGTTAAAAGTTGTAGATCCGGTTTTAGGATTTAAAAAAATATATTATTATGGAGGTGGGAATACTACTTGGGGCTTTCTAAAGGTGACTTGTGCGATTTTTTTTCACATTTCTAAATTTTTTTGAGTGTTTTGCATGGAGGCACTCGAGATTTTTTAGGTGAAAGTGGTTTGGGTGGTTTCAGGGCGTTGTTAAATGTTAATATGGGGTTGGAAATATAACTTGTGGTTTTTTGAAACTGACTTGTGTGATTATTTCAAAAATTTTTCAATTTTTTCAGGGGCACTTGGGCTTTTTCCAGGTAAAAGTGGTAGGGATGGTTTTGAGTGTTGCTAAATATGATTATGGGATTAGACATATAACTTGTGGTTTTTTGAAAGTGTCTTGTCTGATTAGTTAAAATTTCTTAATTTTTGCGAGCCTTTTGCGCGGAGGCACTTGAGATTTTTTCAGGTAGAAGTGGCAGGGGTGGTCTTAGGGGGTATTTGAATATTATTATGTAGTTCAAAATTCAACTTTAGGTTTTCTGAATGTCACTTGTGTGATTATTTCACATTTTTTAATTTTTTGAGTGTTTCACGTGTAGGCTGTTCGGATTTGTTCAGGCGAAAGTGATAGGGCTGGTCTTAGGGGATATTCGAATATTATAATGGGGTTGAAAATTTAACTTTGGGTTTTATAAAGGTCATTTTTGAGATTATTTCACATTTTTTAATTTTTTTAGTGTTTTACGTGGACGCTGTTCAGATTTGTTCAGTTAAAAGTGGTAGGGGTGATCTTAGGGGGTATTTGAATATTATTATGGGGTCGCAAATATAACTTGGAGTTCTATATAAAGTATATAAAGTTGAGTGTGCAGTCTGTGCGCATAAGGTTTAAAAAGTGGTTTTTCTTGCATACATTGTTGTCGAAAACCTGATTGTTTGCGACACTGTGTGAATATGACTCTTAGTGGTTGTTTTCAGTTCGTTTATTTCATGATAAAGATTACGAGTTTTCTCTGCTATCAATTTTGTAAATCAAAATTTTCAAATAAGTAATTTTATTTCATGATAAATTTATTTCTTTTAAGATTGAAATGAAATCTACCTTCTTATGACCATTTTATACTACTATTTGGTTTAAAATTAATTCATTTTGTTGAAAATGAAACTATTTTGTCAATAAGTCATCTTTTTTGGTGAAAAATTCAACTACTTGCTTGAAAGTTGAACTACTTTGTTAAAAATTCTGTTTTTTTTTTGGAAATTCATCTGTTTCGTTAAAAATGTACCTATTCCATTTTTAGAAAATTAATCTTATTGGTTAAAAAATCATCTATCTTGGTTAAAAATGCAACTGTTGTTTGAAAATGAATCTGGTTTGGTTCAGGACTGAACTGTATTATTGCAAATACTACTTTTTTGGTTGAATTCAACTGTCTTTTATTTCAAATTAATTTTTTTGGTAGAAGTGTTAACTATTAAATTTTTTGTTAAGAATTAATCTTTATTGACTAAAAATTCAACTAACTGGTCCAAATTTAAACTACTTGGTTAAAGTTTATTTTGTTTCAGTTGACGATTCATCATTTAAGTAGAAAATTCATATTTTCGGGTTGAAAATTTAACTGTTTTCTAGAAAATTTCATCTTCTTGTCGTGAAAATTGAAACATTTGGTTGAAAATTGACTTTTTTGTTGAAAATTCATATTTGTCATTAAAAATTATCATGTTTCCTTTGTTAAAATATTAAATATTTTGTATTTCACTAAGAATTCAGTTTACATTAGTAAAAAATCGACTACTTGATTAAGTACATTTTGAAAAATTCATTTCTTTGGGTTGAGATTTATTATTTCAGTTTAAAATTCACCTCTTTGGTTGAAATTTTTTTTCCTAATAATTCTTTTTTTGGTTGCAAATTAACTTATGTAGCTGCAAAATTAAACTATTCCATTTCTTGTTGAAAATGTATACTTTAAAGTTGAAAATTCAACTATTTAGTAAAAAATTCCTATGTTTTGATGAAAATTCATCTTTTGGGTTAGAAAATTAATCTTGCTTGTTGAAAATTTATCTTTTTGGTTGAGAATTCAAGTATTTTGATGAAAATTAATTTTTTCTTCGTTTAATTCAAGCGGTTGAAAATTCGTCTTTTAGTAGAAAAGTCATCTTTCAACTGTATTCAAACAATTAGTCTTTTGGGCTTCAAAGTTTAACTGCCTCTGATTGAATGTCGATCTTTTTGTTGGAAGATTAGACCATTTGATTAAAACTGCATCTTTTTTGGTTGAAAATTTAACTTCTTTGATGAAGTTGTCTTTTTTGGTCGAAAACTCAACTGTTTTGTTAAAAATTCGACTTTTTGGATGAAAAAATCATCTTTCATGATAGAAACGTTATCTTTTAACTCTCTTATAAAAAAAATCACCTTTTTGGCTTGTGAATTCAACTGCTTTTGGTTAAATTTTAATCTTTTTTGTTGGAAGATTCAACCATTTGGTTCGGACTGTTTTGTTACAAATTCGTCCTTCGAATGGAAAATTCATATTTTATGGTAGATAAGTCATCTTTCTTGGTTGAAAATAATTTTTGTTGTCGAAAATTTAACTGCTTTCAAAAAACTTTTTTTTTTTTTGCTTGAAAATATAATGATTTGGTTCAAAGTTCAACCGTTCTGTTGAAAATGCGACTTTTTGAGAAAAAATTAACTTTTTTCGTTGGAAATTCATCTCCAGGGTAGAAAATCTTGAAATTTTCCTATTTTGAAAGAATTTTGGGCTACGTTACTTGGACGCCAGGTAAAGGTTTCGCACCGCATTCTTCTGAACGACGGCATGGGCAGTAGGCTGAATGCCTAGACAGTCGACCGACTGCCCAAAAGCTTTTAAATGCTTACGTCATATATGTAATAAAAAAACAAATTCACATATAAACTTGAATCATAAATAATCATTTGAAATTGATGATGTCAGTTTGAATAAAATCCTATAAAGGTTTGCGTTGGAATAAAGACGTGATTGTTCTCTGATCGATATAACTACATTAGGCTAATGTCAGACCGTCGCAAATTAGTTTAATCAACAGAAAAGCTAATCAGTGAATTTAATTGAATAATTCTCAGACAGAATATCAATCACGCTACTTGAATTCCGTGAACGTGTTTATCGCGAAGCGTTTAGAGGATTTATGTTTACGGGAAGATTTATGGTTATCAGAAAGGGTGGGAAGAGTATCGATTAAATAAGATAAGTGCTTACTAATTGATACTAAATTTCAAGCTTGAGTGAATTGCATAAGAAGTTGTCGATTATTGACTGCCGCATCGTCGCGTCGTAACGATCCACGGCGACATCGAGTCATGCAAGTCAAGTCAGTGCGAGAGCACGCGCGAAAGCGAAAAACGAATGAACATTTGTATACGCGATTGCCACTTTATGCAATTGAATAACGTACCTGTTCATCTCAGATTCCGGTAGGATATATTCCTGCTTGCTGTATTCCTGCATTTGTGTGGGCGGTAAATCATTTTGATAAACGACGAATTACGAGTGTTACTTCAAAAGAAATTGGTCGTTAACATTTTGATTCAATCAGAGAGAAATTGAGGAGCTATTCGAAATTTATATAAATTTAATCATCATTAGATTAAAGTCTACCTTCAAGGATTTGAATAAGCTTAATTTCGTTACGAAAAATATCTTACCAAAAACTAATGATCCGCGTTTGAACGGTTAAACGTTTAAACAATGCGAATAATTTCTACGTTTAACCGATTAGACCTTTAACCTACAGGAAAGTTCATGCGGTTAAACTTTCTATGGTTTTGAACTCCTTTTTTATTTAAAATAACTTTACACAGTTCATTTTTTGAAACGTTTTATTGAAACTTTCGGGTGAAAGTTTCAAAAAGTATAAATTTCTGAAATGGCACATTTGCTAAATTCAATGTCAATTAATCAATTCAATATCATTTAATAGAACCATTATTTCGAATCCCTCCTCTCCCCTATCTTACGTAATTTTTGCCGAATAAATTTTTTCTGGAATTTATATAGGGATCATAAAAAAATTAGGTAAGACGATTTGGAGAGAGCATGGGTTTGCACAAATCTTTCTCTTTTTTATAAATTAACAAAGTAGTTCAACTTTCAATTAAGTAGTTAACTTTTCACGTCAACAGGACGAGGTTTCTACCAAAAAGTGAATTTTCATCCGAAAAGATAAAATTTCAAACAACAAGATTAATTTTCTACCAACAAAAAAAAACGAATTCTTAACAAAATAAATCAACTTTTGACCAAATCGTTGAATTTTCAACCAAGAAGATATACTTTCTACCAAAACCGACGAATTCTCCAGAATATTGATAAATTTGGTAACAAATAGTTTAATTTTGAATGAAGTAGATTAATTTTCAAGCAAGTAGTTACATTTTTAAACTAAAAAATATCAACTCAAAAATGGAATAGTTGAATTTTCATTGAAAAAAGGTAATTTTCAATAAAAAATACAAACTCTGTACAAGACAGTGGAATTTTCCAGACAAAAAGACAAGTTTCTGACAAAAAAAGTTGATTTTCAACCAAATTGTTGAGTTTTCAATTACAAAAGTAAATTTTTAACTACAAGAAATTGAATTTGTAATAAAAAAGAATGAAATTTCAACCTGAAAAGATAAATCTTCCACAAAAATGTAATAGTCGATATTCCAACGAAAAAATATTTTCATCATAAATCGAAAACAATTGACTTTGACCAAAAAATACCAATTTTCAACAATATTTGAATCCTTAATTTGAACAGGTTAATATTTAATCAAACAGTTGCATTTTTTTGCAAATAAATTTATTTTCTACCAAAAAAAAGGTTTTTCAACAAAATACATAAATTTTCAACCATATAGTTGATTTTTCAACTAAAAAATATAATTTTTTTATCGAAAATGGAACAGTTACATTTTTAGTTGGAAAAATTAATTTTCAACAAAAGAGATGAATTTTATACCCAAAAAGATAATTATTGAACAAAATACATGAATTGATATCTAACCAAATAGTTTAATTTTCAACTGAGAAGAATAAATATTCTGCAAAAAATTGATTAGTTAAATTTTCAGCTGAAAAAAATTAATTTTCAGCAAAAGACATGAATTTTCACCTAAAAATGTAATAGTTGATATTTCAGTCAATAAAGATTTAAATTTTAAATTTAGAACAGTTTAATTAAATGAGAGAAGACGAATTTTCAATGAAATAGTTGAATCCTCAACTAAAAAAGATTATTTTTTAACAAAACAATACAATTTTATACCATAACGATTACATTGCTACCGAAGAAGACGAATTTGCAACAAAATACATGAATTTTCAACTAAATAGTTAAATTTTTAACTGAAGAATATACATTTTCTATGAAACATAGAATAGTTAAATTTTTAATCGAAAAAACTAATTTGAACATAAAAAGGGCGTTGAAGAAATAGGTTAATTTTCGACCCAAGAAATACAGTTTTATTTAAAATGATGAATCTTCAACTGAAAAAATTAATTTTTTAAAATGCAGTTCAACTTTCGAACAAATAATAAAATTTTTTAATTAATTTTGGCGATACCATTACGAAATCTAATTTCATCAAAAACAAATATTCAAAATAATTAACTATGCATAAATAAATAAATAAAGTACCAAGGAAAAATTTTCCAATTTGACAAAATGTAACCAAACCGGGGATGTTTCCTCCTTCTGTCTCTTTTATAGCTTCTTCGTAAACGTCCTCGGTGTGGTTACATTTTTTCAATTTGGAAAATTTTTGCTTGGTAATTTATTTATTTATTTTTGCATAGTTAATTATTTTGAATGTTTGTTTTTGATGAAATTCGCTTCCTTAATGGTATCCTCGATATTTGAGAGTTTTCAGCTTCATTATTTACAATTTTTTTATAATTATAACTTTTTCAATCAGGAGTATTTTTAAATATATGTTTTTAATATAGGATTGTGAAGGACACTAAGGCCGGGAGTTTCAAAAAAAATTTTAGATATTTTTAAAATAAATTACTTAGTTTGATATACATTTATATTTATAAGTTAAAAATTAAAATATTCTGCTGATTTTTTATCTTTCTTAATTTAATTTTCAACTACTTCGTTGAAATGTCATTCATTTTGTTGGAAATTCGTCTTTTTTGGTGGAAAATTATTCTACTGGGGGACGATTACGTTACTTTTCCACATTAATCCACGTGGATTTTGAAACCTCAAAATCATGACAGATAAAAAGTGAAAAGTGGAAAATTGGAAGCGGGATGTAAGAAAGTCACGTAATCGCCTCCTGAGTTGAAAGTTCAACTATTTGGTTAAAAGTTCATCTGTTTTGTTGGAAATTCAACCATTTTTTAAGAAGTAATTCATTTTGGTTGATAAATCCTATGCAATTCGGAATATTTTGAGCTAATCCAGGGTAATTCTTTATACAGAGGTAATCCAGAGTAATTGTAACGACTTGAGTCATTAATTAAATCATTGATCCTAATTAGAACTAGCAGTCAACAGGTGTTGTTAAGTAATCATGATGAGTATTTAGTTTTGTTCACCTTGCTACAGATTCATAATCAGCCAAATCAGCATTGCGATATCGTTAACTGGAGGAAACAGGTTTCTTTTTTCTTTACGCGGCTTAGTCAAGGATTTCTCGGTGCGAAAGAAAAGGACGAATCGAGAGACGATCTCGTGGAATCGCTTTAGCGTGGGCGATTGCGTGTAAGCGATCGTAATTTCAAGCTTCGAATTGGTTAAAAAACAAAAACAATAGGATTGCGCATAGACGAACTGATCTCTGTACTCAATATCGCCGTTCCAGTTGAACGTGCTAAAAGTGAAAAAACGTTCAGTTTTATTCCTAAGAAAGTGAAACGAATTTTTAATATGTAACTGAACTTATGTGACCTAAAGCTGGTTCAGTATATTGTCAAATTGACCTTTTGGTTTGAAAATTGAACTATTTCAGTAAAAAATTTCATCTTTTTGGGTTAATAATGAAACTACTTGGTTAAAAATTGATCTGTTTGTGTGAAGGATTCAACTTTTTTGTTAAAAATTCGTCCCATTTGGTGGAACTCAACGGTTTTTTATTTAAATTAAAATCACATTGGTTGAAATCAAATGTTTTTAATTCAAAAGCAAAATCTCTTTTGTTTGAAATATCAACTGTTACACTTTTACATTCTCATTCATGAGAGTGTAATGTAATCTTCCAAATTTGCGATCTCTGGTTTTCAACGGATCTTTACGTTTTGGCACTCACAGATTCCGAAAATCATAAAATTTTGAAGAAAACTCGACTGCATTCGGCCACTTTCGCTTCGCTCTACAGGCATTGAAAATCGATCTTTCGATGAAGGTATGACAAAAAAGGATATTCGGCGCAGATCAATATATGTCGAGAGAAATGACAAAAATAAGTTTTCAGATTTTTTTGCCGTTGGGAAAGGGGTTCGGCGTGAGTGGGTGGACAGGGTGCGGTTCAGATCTACTCACGCCGACTCCCTTTTCCAAGAGCCAAAAAAAAACACGCGTTCTAATCTTGGGCATTTTAAATGGCCCACGCCCCCTCCCAACACACATGGCAACCCCCTTTCGCACGCCCAAAAAAAACCACGCATCTTAGTGGTTTTCATTTATTATTTGTAACAAAAAATCTGAAAATTAATTTATGTAATTTTTCTCGAAAAATATTAATTTTAGAAAAAAGGTACAAATATAAAAAATATGTATTCCGTCAAGATCTACAATTTTTGTAAACAACATTAACAGTCGATTCAAAACAGACACCAATTTTTTGTAAATTTAAGATTGTTTGGGCATACGTAGAAGTTTCGTCAATGTTTAAGCTGAAGAAAAGTTCAGTCGGGTACATAAAGCAGGTTTCCATTTGAAGTAGTAACAGTCGATTGAAGTCAGATAATAACTTTTTTTCCTAATTCATGATTTCCGGGGCATAAGTAACATTTTTAGTAGAAGTTCTGTTAAAGTTAAAAAAAAAGATAAATTCTAGCCTGACGCAAATAGCAACTTTCTACTTAAAGTAGTGACAGTAGGTTTAAGTCAGCCAATAGTTTTTTCTCAATTTAGATGAATTTTAAGATAAAAGAATGTTTGTTTGGCGTGTTCGGAGAGTTTTACCTGGAGAAAATAATATAGCCAGACTAATAGCGTTCAATTATAGTAGTACGAGTCGATTTATCTCAACACACTTTTTCTTTGTAATTTGGTTAAAAGTAGTAAGAGTCTATTTAAGCCAGACATATACCTTCTTACTTGAATTGGCATAGTTTTGTTGAAAAAAGGATCTTTGGTAGGAGTTTCAAGAAAGGTTTGACCTGAGAAAATGCAGGTTGACTGTTAAAGTTTCTTTCGGTATCAAGTAGTACGAATCGACTCAGGCCATGCAAATAATTTTTTCCTTAGTTCACGATAATTTGAAATATATTTGAATAAATAATGACCGTTAACTTACATTTTTAATAGTATATAGTGCAGGTTACTCGACTTTTATTTAACTTTGTGATACTCCTCAAAAACTCTGTTAATATTTGTAGAGAGATATTACATTATTATACATTACCTGCTCTACTGCTTTTCTTGTGGGCCACAAGTTTTGGTGCATATGTATTCGATGGATATTGCAGTTTCGAAAAGAATCTCGAAAGGAACCTCTAAAGGAAGTTTGTCCTCCATTTCAACACGTAAATAGTTTGTCGTATATTTACATACTGAAGATCGTAAACACGAACGGTTCTGCATTTACGCGCGACGCTCATTTCCAAGTTTATCACTTTCCTTCACTCGCACGGTGCAAGCTCATGCTTTTGAGTTTCGGGACATGAAAGTTTCTAGTTTCAAGTCTTGATGACTATTATTAGTTCTTCGAATAGTCGCTAAAACCGTTTCGTGGGTAATATTGTTAGACGAAAGCACTTGCTACAGAATGACGATCACTTAGAGATTATAAGGCAATTAATTTAAACATTTATTTATTCACGCATGTTGTATCTTAATTTACATGAACAAAGTGAGAAACAATTTGAAGTAGGCATTAAATAATTTCGAGAAAAATATTAGTAAGAACCAATGTTTCTTTCTTAAGTTAAAGAAGCGTTACATCAAGTTTTTTTCCGGTTGGAAGTTTTCGTTCTATATACGACGCGCAAGAATAATTTATGCTGGTAGTAGCTGCTTTCAATTAGAATAAGCGCCGCGCAGACAGAAACCGTTACTCGTTTTTTATGTATTTTACATTCAGAACTCGACTTTCGCCTTAATAGCACTTTGAAGAGGAAGCTAAAACCATTAAGGATTTACTTCGGTAAATGAGTCAACAGAAACTTACATTGCAAAGAACAGTTCTTAAATAATCTTAATTTTCCGCGTTATCATGTCATTAGAACTGCTGCATTATGCAGAGAAATATGTTGTTGCAAAGATACTATATCACCGAGAGGAGCTATTTTATAAAAAGTTGTAAGATACAAATATCACTCGAGATTTCATCTTTAGGTTCAAGACTCACGTGTACATGCACAAACGCAGTGATATTTCTAAGAAGGAAGAGGGCATGACGCTATTGTCTAGCTTTTTTTGTCCTGGCAGAAGCTCGATTGAAATTAAATTATTTACGGTTTTGGTATGCATTTGTTTAACAATCTGTGTACGAAAGACAACGTATTTATTTGATTTTTTATTTAAGTAATGAAAATTATTATCATTATTTATATTATAATTTAAAAACTTTATAAAAATTATAATTATTATAATTAAAATTTACTTAGAAAATTATTTAATTTTTAATAATTTTATTTAAGGTATTTATAGACAAGCTATTTCTGTCAATTTTTTCTATCTCGTCCTACTTTCTCTCAAACTTTTCGAGACTTTTCTATCATTTTCTATTATTATCTACTAGCACTGTGTTGAAAAATATAATTATTTAATTTCGAGCCATTTAAATTTGTAATTATTTACTTTTGTATGCTTCAAACTTGGGAATGTTTTTAATCGAAAATTGTTCATCTATTGGGATTTTTGATATTCAAAAAGTTTTAAAATGTTTCGGTTTAAAATTGCGCAATCACTAAGGCTTTCAGTTGAGAATCGTTTAAAATGTCACCTCTCAATCTATGATATAAAAAACCCTTGCAAAAATCTCAATACAAAAGAATCCCATATCGAAATTCTAGGTCATTAATTAAGCTTACGTTTGACAGAAAAATCATGAATAACCCTATCGTAACTGTAGTACTAATAACATTTTTTGTATTGACATTAAATGAGTAATAAATCTTTGAAGAACATAAAATCCGTACAAAACCAACCGAGATCTTATTTTTGCGAATAGATAACAAAATGTCTATATTTTATTAACACTACACTTCAGAAACAATAAAATAACATAATTAGAGATTTAGAAATGTGTAACGTTCCTAATTGAGTATTCAAAAATTAAGGAACTTCAAAACAAATATTTTTGAATTTAAGATTTCGAAGCTAAACAACTTTAGTTTTAAGGCCTAAAAAATTAAACTATTGTAGGATAGCGTATGCAAAACTACAATTTATGTTAAAAATATAAACATTTTAAATATGATAAAAATGATCAATAGGTATTAGGGTGGTTCCACAATAACAAATTCTGGAATTCGAAATCGCTACAACGCGAAAAAGTAGCTATATTGGGAAATTGAGATATGTGTTTGCAAATTGTATTTCAAATTTATTCTAAACAAGACTGGCCTTTTTTACATCGAAATACACTATGAAAAATTATACAAAATACCAAATTTTTTTAATTTGCCCCAATTCTAATTTCGATTCCTGGGTTTTATAAATTTTTTTCTTCTTGTGTATTTTTTCAACTGAAAAGTAGTTTTTGACTTTAAGGAATGTACAAAAAGAATTTTTAAATAAAAAAACTCTACAAACCAAAAATTTGTAAAACATTTTTTTCGACCGCGTGGAACCAAGCTGCATAATTATCGATTCTATATATATTAATTATTATTTGATATTCAACTCGAAGCATTAAAAATTTAACAATTTCAAGCTTTGTTTAAAATTGAAGAATTCCTAAATTAGAATCTTGGAACAAAGTCGTTCAAAATTTATAATTTTTAAATTTTGCGTCAAGCTTCTTAATATTTACTCGTTTAAATCTAAAGTAAAAAGGAAAAACCCGTCAAGGGTGATGTCAAAAATTAAAAAAATCGCTGAAAAAGATGTAAATGAATATCGCTTTTATCAATCTCCTTAATTATTGACTTAACGGCCCCTGATGTCTTTTTCTTCTTACACCATTCCTACTAACTTTTATTCGCTGAAACAAAAATTTAAATCGTGAAAATGATATTGAATTCACTCCTTCTATGAAAATTATACTTTATAGACAGATTTGTAAACAAATTCAATACTTAACTACATTTCAACCAATATGTGTCACTTTTTACAACATTGACTATTAATGACTTAGAAGGGAACTTGTTCATTATGAGACTTTGGTAGACAACAAAAATGTATTATTAATTTAAATATATTTTATAATCAAATAGATATTTTCGTGAATTTTCCACCGTAAGATTTCGTTCTTTCAACGGAATAAATTTTAAATTACTTGAAAAAATCCTTATCTGATGATACTTTGTTAACGAACATTAATGTTTTATAATATATACAATTTAATAAAAAAATCCATATCTTGAATACTTGTGAAAAAATGCATGTCGATTTTTTTACGAAATTGACTGCCAGAAATGACTCAAAGAGGACCTCATCTATCAAAATACTTGGCGCTGAACTCTTGAAAAATTATGAAATCGCCTATTCATTGATAAATTGAAAAAATATGTATATATATATATATATATATATATATAATTGTGGATCATCGATAAAATAACATAAGAAAGGCCATTGGACAAGTCATTTAGAGTGAATTCCGTTTAAAAAACGCAATCAGTTTTACCAATTTTCGCAATTTTTGATTCACCCTTGATGTTTTTTCCTTTTCTAGATCTTCCCTAATAAAATTCATCCCCTGTAATAAAAGTTTCAATAGAATAATGAAATATAATTCACCCATCTTATGAAAATCACACTTTATAGGTTAATGAAAGTTCATTTTAGTATCTAATATGAAACAGTGAAACACCTGTTTTTCTCCGTCTCATCACACGGACTATGTGAAAAATGGTGTAGTATTTTGAAACACTAATTAATAAATAATGTAGCAGCCAAAATAGGAAAAACTAAATTCAATCAAATACTTGTAAATACAATTTTTCTATACATCAATATACTTTAAAATCATTTATAAATTTGATTATTTGTCAAACTGTGAATTTGAAGATTATTATATTAAAATGTTTTTGGGTATTTTCTAGCACTTTCTATACTTTTCTTTCCTTTTCTATCCTTTTTTCTAATTTTCTATTGTGTAATTAGGAGGATACTTGGTTTTTTCGAGTTTCGCCAGGACAGCTTGCTTTTGCGTTTGATCCTCTAGTTAATCCTGCATTGAAGTCTCGAATCCTTGCCCTACGTGTGGTGGTGTCCTTAGCATGAACCCTAATATCCTGGTAATGTTGTAGTTTCGAAAGGTTGCAGGGGAGCGTCGTGAGGAGCTCAGGTGGGAAAGAGAATTGGAATGGAGGAACAAATCCAGAAGCGGTTCTCCGGATCGTCATCAAAACGACTGGTCGGAGAGAGGAGAGAGAGGAGAGAGAGGTGATCGTGGTGACCGTGGTGACCGAGGTGAAAGAGGGGAAAGAGGAGAAAGGGGAAGAAATACGAGTCCACAGAGGACGACCAAACGGACGTCAATGACAGGTTAGAACCCCACCTTTGTTGATCTTCGTTAAAAATGTCCTCGGGGTTTTCCCAAACCATGCGTGGAATTTTTCGGCATATTATCAATAATCTACAAGAGAGCTCGTATTTTTATATGCTTTCAATGTAACAATGCCGGCTATACTGCCAAAAAGGTCACCCAGAAATATTGACCTGAAATAATACTTTTTGTTTGTACGCTTTTTTCTTCAAATTAATATTTTTCAAGATCAATGACCAAAATTAATTTTCAGATTTTTTTTTAAATTATTATATATTATAGTTTATCAATAAATTTAAAAGCAGGGACCTTACAAAGACGAAAGGAATTAGTTGTTCGCACAAATTCCCTGATTTAAAAAGCCCAACACTAGGACGCGTCTTTTTTTTTAGGGGGGGGGGGGCTACGTCTCCCCTGTTTTTGAATACTATTGTCAGGGGTTTGGAAATTTCTTGTACCAAAAAACCTAAGAATGGATTTTTCTTCCTTCGTCGTAAAATACTAATTTCGGGGAAAATGTGTGCTCTGATGAAACCTACAACTTTTATGTGCAACATTCTTGTCTCAGATCAATATTTTTCGAAGCTTCGTCAAAATCCTTTTTGGACTTTTAACCTTTTTGGTACTTTACCAAAAACTTAAATATTTCAAATCTTAATTTATACTTGCCAAATTCGGAAGTTTTGTGGCTTCAATTTTAAAGTCTTACAATTAATCTTGTAAGCCAGAAGATATAAATTGAAAATTGTACATTTCAATTTGAAATGCCTAATTTTTTAGGCATCTAATTAAACATTTTTTAATTTTTTTAAAATTATTTATATTTGAAAACATTGAACTGCAAGTTATAAAATATCAAACTTTCGAATTTGGAATTACATAATTTTGACACTTAACTTTAAATTGCTAATTTACCATGCTGATTGACAATGCATTTTGTTTCGAAAATTGTTTTGTTTTGCATATTTCAAAATTTTAATTTTTGGTTTTGAATTTTGTGATCTGAAAATTAATAATTGGAAATTGAAATTGAGTAAACAAAATTATTTCAATCAAATCGTCCCTTGATAGATATAAAAACAGACAAATCCGCATGTGAGTAAATGTAAAAAAATGGAATTTGCGAGCTAACGAGAATGAAATATCCAGTGAAGCAAAAATCAGTTTCGAACACGTAGCACAACGATGTTGTGTTTTATTGCCACTTTTTGTAACAGGCGGCTCGAGAAAGAGTCGTAACTATTTTCATTATACATTCTCCGCTTCGTGTTCGTATTATTAATTTCTCCTCTTAATTAAAATTTAATTAAGCCCGACCGTTCCTAACTCATTTTTTTCTCTAGGACACTATATATAAAAAACTACTTTAATTCAGTGTTCAGAGTGGTGTAATTATTATGGAAATTCGTTAGCGAAAATTCATGCAGAGGTCATTGATTATCTTTTTACAATATCTCGTTGACGTATGTACAAGTGAATATTTATTGATTGAATAATCGTTGATACAGGTCACGGAATTTTTGAAAGTCAGGGAAAGTCAGGAAATGTCAGGGAATTTTCGACAAACTGAAGTTGAAGTTGAATTTATTATTTTGTTGAAGATTCAACAAATTTGTTAAAAAGTCATTCTTTTTGGTTAAAAATTCAACTATTTTGTTGAAAATTCGTCTTTTTGGGTGTAAAATAAACTCTTGGTAAAAAATCTGCTATTTGATTGAAAATTAACTTTTTTGTTGAAAATTCGTATTTTTAGTTGGGAAATTCGACTTTTTTTATAGAAAATTATTTGATCATTCTCTTATCATAGAAATTAATTAATTTATTTTTATTTATGAAATATTACATTTTTCGTTGAGAATGTATAGTTTTTTGGTTAGAAATTCAACTACTTAGTTGAAAATGGAAATACTTTGTCAAAAATTTATTTTTTATGTGAAGATACACAATTTTAGTTGAAGAGACTTGCTACTTATTGAAAACTGAGCTATTTTATTGAAAATTATTTGATTATTCGTCGAAAAGTAATGTTTTAACTGAAAATTTAACTAATCTATGTTTGCTTGAAAAATCATTTTTTTACTTGAAAATTCAACTATTCATTTGTAAATTCATGTATTTGATTGGAAAATTCACAATTTGTGGTAGAATATTAATCTTCTTGGTGACTAATTTATTTTTTTGTTGAAAATTCATTTTTGTGGTTGCAAATTTAACTATTTTGTTGAAAATTCGTCGCATACTTTTAGTTTCAAAATATAATTTATAACCAAAAGCAAAAGACCAAAGATATGAGAAAATTTATATTTTTTAGTTAAAAAATGCATGTGTTTTGTTGAAAATTCAACTTTATGGTAAAAAAATTATCTTCTGGGTAGAAAATTCATCTTTTTAGATAAAAGTTTCACTGTTAGAATAAAAATTTAATTTTTTGATTGAAGATTTATAGCTGCAATTAGAAATAATTTTTGTTGGTTAAAAGTTCAACTATTTTGATGAAAATTCATTTGTTTTGTTGGAAATGAATCTTTTTTTGTAGAAAATTAATCTTCTTTGGTTGAAAATTAATTTATTTGCTTGGGAAATCAACTATTTGTTGAAAATTCGTTTTTTTTCGAAAATTAATTTTTTAACTGAATATTTAGCTAATCCATTTTTTATGGAAAATCCATTTTTTGTATTAAGAAATCTGCCATTTTGTCTTTTTTGCTAGTTCAATTCTGTTGGTTGAAATTTCAACTATTTGGTTGAAAATTTATGTATTTTGTGGAAAATTCATGTATGGAAGAAAAGTAATCTTCTTTATTGAAAATTCTATTTTTTCGAAAATTAAGTTTTTTAACTGAGAATTTAACGATTCCATTTTTTGTTGAAAATCATTTTTCCTATTGAAAAATCTGCTTTTTGGTTAAAAATTCGTATTTTTCCTATAAATTTAATAATCTTGCTTGAAAATTCAACTATTTTGTTGAAAATTCATGTATTTTATTGAAAATTTGTCTTTTTTGTAGTAAAGTAATGTTGTCAGTTCAATTTTCATCTTTTTGTTTGATAATTAATTTCTTTGGTTAAAAATATAACTATTTTGTTAAAAATTAGTTTTTTTCTTGCAAATTAGTTCTTTTAAACTAAAAATTTGAATATTGTATTTTTTTAAAATCTATCTTGCTTTGTTGAAAATTCCGTTATTTGATGGAAAATTTGTCTTTTTGGTAGAAAGGTAATCTCATCAGTTAAATTTAATTCTTTTAGTTAAAAATTCACCTTTTTTGTTCAAAAATTCATTTCATTGGTTGAAAATTTAAGTGATTTATTGAAAATTTGTTCTTGTTTTGTTTTTGCTAGAGATTTAATCTTTTTGGTTGCAAATTCAACTATTTTGTTGAAAATGCAATACCTCTCATTTTTAATACATTTGGTTTTACTATTTTTTTTAGTGCAAGGTTGTTTTTATACCTATAAGAAAAATTTATACGGGCCAGGGAAAATGAAAAATTGGTCAGGTGAAAATTAGAGAAAGTCAGGGTTTTTCAAAATGGGGATTTTGTAGCAACCCAGTAAATTTAACATTTCCTTCATTATTAAAAAAAATTAACAACTAATGTACAAAATGTTTTTTTTGTTTGCTTAATTAGAACAAGAAATTTTAGCAGATATCAACCCTGAAGAAGACGAAGAACGACGACGTCGTGCCAGACGTCGAGGGTCGACAATGGCAGGAAAACCAAGAGTCACAAGACAACGATCGTATGATGATGAAATCAAAACAGCAGCGATAGGAGCTGGATCTGGACAATCGTCACATCCCGATTTTGGTCTAGGACTTCCGGTTCAGTTACCTCGGAGGGCCTCCGCTTATGATGTCTTTGCAACACCTGGAGGTGGTGGTCTTAATGCCATGGCGATCGTCGCTGCACAACACAGATCTTCATTTTCTACACAAGGTTTGTAATGTTTCGAAAATTTAATTTTTTCATCTCGGAAATTGTAATTTCCCTTATAGGGATCACAGTGGCTCATCAGTTTAATTGTAGGGATAATAGGAGAATTTCGCTTCGAAAAAAGGAAATTTTTTTATCATTTAAAAATATCGGCGTAATGAATAAAAATTAATAGGTGCAACACTTTTATAAGAAACTACCAATATGCTTAAAATACCAAACAAACACGACCGATACGCGTTTGATTATTTTTCTGTCTTCTGTCATTTTTAAAATAAAATATAAAATTAATACTAATACCACATTTTTGTATTTCATAGTGCCTATTATCTAAAATGGAAAATATAAAGGAACACCATGGAAAATATTATTTATAAGTTGATGAAAATTGATATCTAGCCTTCAGAATTGATCTCGGAATTGATATATAATATTTTTGTACAATATATAGACAATCAAGCAGTTGCATTTTTGTTAAAAATATCAATTTTCGACAAAAAAAAACATAACCTATAAAGTTTTTTTAAATTGTAAGTTTAATTTCTTAAGTCAAATATTTTTTGTTCAAAATAACCGATTTCCGGTTCAACTATTATTCAAATATTGTGAATATTCTTTGAAGTCTAATGATTTTTTATTAATAATAGCATTTGTAACACACATTCGTTATCTTCGTTGAAATCCAATTATTTTGTACAAAAAGTACTGATTTCCGTTATAAAACACCAGTAAAATCAAAACTTGTACAAGAATTGTGAATTTTTCTAAAATTGTGAATCTGCTTTGAAATCCTTGAAATGTAATTAAAGAAAAAATTAAAAATACGAATTTTCGAGAAAAAGCACTGAAATAACATGACAGGAAATTATTCAGAATTATAAATTTTCTGCGAAATCTAATGATTTTTGTTCATAATAACCAATTTCCTGTGTAATACGTTAATATAGCTTCAAACTGTTAAAGAATTGAAAATCTTGTCGAACTATAATGATTTTTGTTTTAAAATACCAGTTTCTATCGTAAAACTCTAACATAATCTAAAAATTGTTAACAAATATGAACATTTAAAATCTAATCATTTTTGTTTCAAAATATATTAATTTCTGGTCAAAAACACTGATAAACCCGGAAAGCGTACATTAATCAAAATTTGTTAATCTTTGCAATCTATAATTTCCTGTGAAAGAAACTACTAACATAAAACATCTATAATATTTTCAAGATTTTTTTCAGATAATTTGATAGTTCGTATGTAACCGCAAAAGAGTATTCAGAAATAACAAAAGCTTCTGAATTTTCGTAAGGTTTCTATAATTTGTCTTATTAAGAATGATCTAGGTATCCCGTTAAGTTCAAAATTACTTATCTTCCACCTGATATATAAAATTGAAAAAGGGTCCACTGAGTGTTGTAATACAATTTTTGAAAAGAAATCTAAGAGTAAATAATAAAAAATGGTAGAAGTCATAATTGTTTATTTAAATCTAGTTATTTGCATAGTTGTTTTTTCCGCTTTAGGCAATAGTCTTCATTTTCATTTGATATTAATTTCAGCAAATTGTTTCATTCAAATTTCAAACAATCACTAATTAAAATAATTGTTTTATTTGGACATTATTTCTAATTTAGTTTCAGGTAAAAGAATTTTTACCATTTATGTATTTCATTTCGCTCCATATTTAACATAACCTGCAAAATGTAATACATTTAATGATATATTATTATTTTTAATTACAGGCTAATTCTTTATAATAATACTCAAAATTATGGATTTAACAATCTTCTTTGTTCAAGATTTTATTTTTTAATTTTCTGCATGTGGACGAGCAATCACAGAAATTCCAACATATCATTGTTTTTTAACTGCGTTTGAATCTTTTTTAACTTAAATTTAATGGTGAGAAACTTTTAATTTTTTAGAGCTTCTATTGTCTTGTTAACCAATTTATATATTACTATTATTGTTTATCTTTATTCATATTTTAGATCAATTTAAATCTGATGAGGAAACTGGTATATGTTTCAAAACGTCATACGTTTTGATTCCGTAATTAACATAACATAATAAATTA
This sequence comes from Andricus grossulariae, assembly GCA_011634705.1. Lineage (NCBI taxonomy): Eukaryota > Metazoa > Arthropoda > Insecta > Hymenoptera > Cynipidae > Andricus > Andricus grossulariae. The sequence continues at coordinate 290,420,192 of JAABKJ010007545.1, read as the reverse complement.
TAAAATTTTTGTCTGGAAGTAGTCGTTTTGACTTTTGTCACCACTTCATCTATATTATATTCCCAGACGTTAAACACAAGAAGGATTTAAGATCACCTACTTTCTTCGATATATTTAAAACTAATTGTTTATATTATTTCTATATCAAATAATTTCAATAAAAAGGTTACGAATATAATTGTAAAGAATCTTTCAAGGAACAAAATGAGCTTTTGTAATTCAAAATTGAATGAAAATTAAGACTTTTTCATCAAGCGAAAGACAAAAAATAAATGTATGAATAACTTGATTTATATAAACAATTAGCCCTTTTTTAATTTTATAAATGGAGTTAAATATTTAGTAATTTTGAACTTAACGTAACGCCTAGAACAATGATTGAGAAATTTTCATATCTCAAATCGAAAGTTTCTTAATTAAGTATGATATATATATATATATATATATATATATATATTCTCTTTCACAAAGTCTCCGTTGCACACTCGAGGCCTGACATTGTTCTCCAAGACTTCGAGAAACGAACTACATTCGTGATCGAATTCTCGGCTCCTTCCGAATACAACATCACTGCCAAGGAGAGCTGCAACGACTGTACGCAAAATATTCGGTACGAGTAATTGTCCTTGTAATCGGTGCTCACGGAGGTGCGAAACTATCACTGGTTGGTAACCTTGAAGTCATATCCGTATGCCAAAAATATTCCAAGGCACTTGCGAGATGGATGCAGAAAGCTGTCATCCTTAGGTCGCTGCGTGTGCTCAAAATACGCAAGGGATTCGCAGGCCTATCGTTGTGATTGCGTCGTGTCCTGTGACCACCCATCTTACAGTTGTGAGACGTGGCCATGAGTAGGATTCATCGCGGTCCTACTAGGAGCCGGTGTCATTTTTTAGAACGCAGTTGCTCACAGTGAGACCCTGCGGTGGTTGTTCAACCTTTTTTTAATTATATATTAGGGTGGTTCACCAAAAACTTCTTTTGATATAATGCAATATGATGTAATATGATACAGTATAATATGATATGATACAATATGATACACCATCATATAATATGATGGATTATGATACAGTATCATACAATATGATGCAATATGATGCGCTACATCATATGAAGTTATCAATTCTGCCTATCAACCCACAGCAGCTCACGTGTTTTTTTTTCTTTTTCTGGTGCCCCGGTTTTGAGTTTCTAATCTCATATTTATCATATATTTTCCCTCTATTGTGTGGGGAAGATCTCAGAATTTTGGTAGTCCTTACAAAAAATGTTCAGGAGTACAATTATGTCCTTATATTTATCTCTTTCTAAGAAATCGCACATTTTATTCCATCTACCGGCGTGAAGTAATTTTTTCCAATCGGGCACACAGTAAAAGTTTCTGACTTTGTATTAGCTACAATTTTTATTCATCAGATATTTATCTAGAACAAATATGTATACAAGTGATTCTGGTTTCATTATTTCTTGAACATTCATCTAGTTTTTACTGGCTAAAAATATCTACTTCATTGCTTCTACTAATTTCATATCAAAATTATACTTTATGATTACATCAAACGATTATTATATTAAAAACATTACTTAATTTAGGACTACTGTGAGCTTCTGTATCAGAGCATCACTAATCTTTCTTTTTTCAAATAAAGAAAAACAGGACGAAGCCTTCTTATACTTCTGAAAATTTTAACTACGTATTTAACTTTTATTATTTAATTATCGAATTACCAGAATTCTCTCATTTATGTGATATTCTTTGGCAATACGTGTCATTAATTAATTTTTATTCTATAATTTATTATAATTTATTCTATAATGTTATCAAGTACGACTGGGAAATGTGCGTGGAAGTCTTTTCTCCCGAATCTTGTAAAGGCTCACTAATATCCTTACCACTATCATTAATCCTAATATTTTTTACATTAGTTGTAGTGTATCCTGCAGAAAAATTTGCTCAAAAAATTGTTTCTAATTATACACCATCATTCTCAGGTGTACCCAAGTAGGAAAACGAACAAAATTAAAATTTTGACTATAAATAATGAAAGACAGAAATAATTGTTCTGAGCAGTTACTCGAGAATTATTTTGCCCAATCTAAAACCGGATCGGTGTGAAATCTTTCACCTAAATAACTTATTCTCAATAAAATTACTACCTACTGAGTATCGTAACTCAGATTGAATAAGTTTGCTTATTCATTCTAAGTTACACAATTACTCATTTCCGATTCTAAGTCAGAGTTAGGGCCATTATTCCTCAGCTCCAAGTTGAAATTGTATTCTGGATTGTCAAGAGCTTCTTTACCATTGTCCTAATGATCCTCCTCAGATCCTGGATTACTGATTTCAAATAATAGCCTATCAAGCTCAGCCTGCTCCTCCGAAATATCCGGTTTGTCTTCTTGATCCTCGACATAATTTGAATGTGAGAGGCATGATACCTTCCCGCCAATCGTCCTTCTGGCGATTCCGGCTTGTGAATGTAGGGTGAAATCACTTCAACCACAATGAAAGAGCCATTGAACTTTGGAGCCAGCTTAGCCGACACTTGAGTTCCTTCCTTTGACCGCACGCGATTCGGTTACTTAACCTTATCGCCGACCCTGAATTGCTGGTCGCGGTTATGCTGGTCGAAATATTTGGCTTTTTATACGAAAGCCTCATATTGAAATTCACTCATCAACTCCTTCTAGTGCTCTAATCATGCCATCCGAGCTGTCGAGATTGCAGGTCCTATGGTGACAACTTGGCCTCCCTCTTCCTTAGACTGCGAATAGTTTTTCGCTGACTGCCGTATTGTAGACAAATCAGAACTCGTTCAGGTGGAGTTGCTAATTATGATGATCTTGGTCAAAAAATGACCTGATCATTGTCTTAAGAACCCTATTGGTTCTCTTCACAGGATTAATATGCGAATGAGAAAGCGGAGTAAACAAACGATCAGTACCGAATTTGGCTGCCAGTTCGTTCACCGTATTCTTATTGGATTCAGTGCCACTACCTGAGTGAGGCTCCTTAGGTGTTCCCCACTTCATCACAATTATTTCAAGGAAAGCTTTATTAATGCATTCCGCATTGGCATCTCTCAGAGGTGCCAGTTCTATCCATCCTCGACAGGCATCATGACTGTAATACGGTCGATTTCTCCATCCTAGAACAAACGGGATAGTGCATCCGGCATCTGGTGCATTGATCCTTTCCGATGGAAAATTTCGAAGCAATATTCTAGGAGATCCAGCACCCAGGGCGCCAATCTGTCCGTCGTATTTTCCAGATTATACAGCCATCGCATCGGAGGCTACTGTGATCAATCACCAAGGAGAAATGGTACGCTTTGAGATAGTGCCGAAACTTTCTGAAGGCCAGACTACAGCCAGGCACTCTTTCTCAGTTTTTGAGTAATTTTACTCAGTCTTAGACATCACTGGACTAGCGTATGCGATCACACGCTCTTGCTTGTCCTGAATCTGGGTGATCACTACCCCCAGACTATAATCACTAGCTTCCGGCTGGACGCAGAATGGTAGATTGAAGTCGGGTTTCGGCAAGACAGGAGATTTTACCAAGGCTGTTCGTAGAGTCTGGAATGCCTCTTCCTGCTCATCTCCCCAAGAGAAATTGTAATTTTCCTTAGTTAGACAAGTCACCTTGAAAACCAGAAATCTGACTTCCGTTTTACAGAATTTACATTTATCTGGGCTAATTGTCAGCCCTGCTTCATTCAAGCGCATAGTGGTCTGGTGTATGCAACATAGTTGTTCTTCAAAGGTTTCTGCGAGGACGATCACGTCGTCGAGATACACAAATATATGTGGTCTCATCTAGGGTGTAATGACTTCACCCATCAACCATTGCAAGGTTGCTGCAGGCCTGGCAAGACCAGATGGCATGCGTTTGCACTGATATAGCCCTTTTCCCGGGAGAGTAAAAGTCGTGATTGGCTTACTATCTTCACCTAGAGGGATCTGGTGATAAGCCTTGTTCAAATATAGGGTTGAGATGTATCGAGCGGAGTTTGAACGGTCCAAGACTTCTGCCATGAACGGAATCGGATACGCATCTTCCTTCGACACCTCGTTCACTCTTCGAAAATCGATACCGAAACGGTAATTACCGTCCAGCTTACAAGCTATTACCACCGGGCTGCACCACTCGCTATTTAAAGATTCAGTTAGATTTATACACTTTCGGTAACATGCGACGATTCCTCTGATGAATAGTTGAGTTCCTTTGCGTGTTGATCACGTGCTCGACCGTAGCGGGTAACGTGTCGGGGTTCTTTTTTATTAAACACTTCAAAAACTGGTTTAACCTAACTTTCTCCGCTTCATCCATCAATGTAATGCCTTCAAAAGTGTCGATACTATTCTCGTTCACGGCACTAAATGCAAATTTTATGATTGGCTCGTCAGCCAGCCACAACTGCTTGTCACGTAAATCCAGAACGAAACCGAACTTTTCAGCAAAATCCATGCTTAGTACGCAAGTACCAGTTAGACCAGGAATGATCTTGAAATTAATTGAATGAGTGGTTCTTGAAAAGGTAGCCGGAAGACACGCGTCGCCAATGACAGCTTCAATGATACCGTCAGCCATAATGACTGCGCCTGCCTTTGAATGATCAATCTTATAACCACCAGAACCGAGTATCTGCAAGCCTACTGACCCCAGATAAGTTCTCAATAAACCTGTATCTTACAATAAATGGATTCGAGCCTACAATAATATCGATATAGGGTCGCGCGGTGGTACCAATTCTTGGAAGAAGATCAGATATAGTTTCAGAGAAAATTTCATTGAGTTGCCCCTTCGTTCCCTGAACATCTAAGAGTTTGGTAAGTTTAACACTCAAATATAAATATGATTTAGAACGGGAGACTAATTTTGAAGAACGAGTTGGAACATGATTTCCCGAATTCAATTGAGCGAATGAGGGTGGGGAGGTTTCCCTCCCCGCTTCATAAGTTGAAGCTGAGTGATACTGGTATACCAAATAATAGTATTGATAAAATATGCTAAACTGTGTTTTTTTCTTAGGTGATAGCACATTACCGATAACAAATACAATGTAATTTTTTCTTAAATTTTCAATACATGCATCAATCGCTAATTCTTGATTTCTTCTTTGTAAAGAAAGACTAGATATTTTTGAAGAGCTTTTTATACTCACCATATAATTTTCGTTGAAAGCATTTGAATAATTTAAAACATTGAACGAATCATACCTACATTGTTTAAAATAAATTTCCATTTTTCTGATGATTTTCTTTCAATTTATTGATCTGCTGTTCCAAGTTGCCAATAAGTATTATAATTAGACATTTTAACATTTTGCTTTACTTACTTTGGGAAAATGAAATCTTCTGTTGCCTGTTGCAGATTCAAGTTTACAGTCCGAGGGTTCACGTGATGGCGCGTCTGTTCCTGGAGTTCCTCGTGCCGGAACTTCTTATTCTCCTGATGGAAATAATTCTCCTCGAAGGTCTAGGTCGAGGTCTCCTCCTGGCGAGGCTCATCCTGCCGGATTTCATCCTGACGAGTATCCTACCACGCTTCCTTCTTATTACGAAGGTAGATATGGGCTTTAACATCCTGAATTTATTCGGCTTACTTCTCTTAGGAATCTTTTAGAAATTTTAATTTAGAAGATACACTTTTTCCACTGATAAATCAATTACATTAAGACTAGAAGATCATCACAGTACGCCCGTGTCAACTCAAAAACTCAAGACTGGAAGGTAGCATGGCATAAAAGCCTAACCCACAAATTTTCGACTATCATATCATTGAATTCATCTTGTTACAACTTCAATTTTTCAGTTGAAAATTTAACTGTTTTGTCGAATATTCTTCTTTCAAGGTTCAAAATCAACTATTTTTGTGAAAAATTGCACAATTTGGTTCAAAATGTACTTGCTGGTTGAAAGTTAATGTTGATTTGGGCACGATAAATGGTAAATGAAATGGGAAAAATCTCTTCACAATTAGTAAGTCAACGGTAACTACGCTAACATTAAAATTTTTGGTTTCCAAGTTCAACTGTTTTGTAGAAAAGTCGTCTTTTTTTGTTGAATTTCGTACTCATGTGTTAAAAACTTATTTTTTGGTTGATGATTCATTGTTTCAGTTCAGAAGCCTTTTTGATGAAAATTTATACATTTTGATAAAAAAAAAACGTTTTCATATTAATTGTTTTACATTTAATTATTTGGTTATGAATGCATGAAAATTCGTCTCTTGTGGTAGAATATTAATCTTCTTGGTAAAAAATTAATCTTTTTCGTTGAAAATTTAACTACTATATTGAGAACTCGTCTTTATAATCAATGCTTTAATTTGAAAATTCAAATATTCCCTATTTTGTTGGAAACTCTTCTCTTTCAATTGGACAATCAGGTATTTATTTAAAAAATCATGCAGTTTGTTCAAAATTTGTCTTTGTCGGTTAATATTGATCATCTTGGCAAAAGAGTAATTTTTTGGTTTCAAAATTAATTTCTTTTGTTGCAAATTTAACAATTTTGTTCAAAATTCGTTTTTGGGACAAAAAATAATTCTTTACATTGGAAATATAAACATTTGATCTTTGGTTGAAAATTCATATTTCTTAGTTAAAATTATTGTATTTTGTGCAAAATTTATCTTTTTTGTACGAAAATTCAACTATTTGATTAAAAGTTAATTTCTTCGCTGAAGATTCTGAAGATTCATCAATTCAGTTACAAATTCATTGGTTTAGTTGATAATTTAACAATTTTGCTTGACGTTATTGCCTTTTGCTGAAAATTCATATATTTTGATGAAAATGCATGTGTTTTGTTGGAAGTTTATTGATTTTTTTGAAAATTATTCTTTTTGGTGAAAAATTAATCTTTTTGCTTGAAAATTGATCTTATTATTTGAAATTTCCTTTCTTGGTAGGAGGGTCATCAATTCAGTTAAAAATTTATTTTTTTTGGTTAAAAATATGAAAATTTATTAGAAAATTCATGCATTTTGTTAAAAAATCATCTTTTTTGTTTAAGAATTCAACTATTTTATTGAAAAAATCGTGTGTTTTGTTAGAATTTTACATTTTTGGCAGATAATTAATCTTCTTGTTTGAAAAGTTATCAATTATTTGAAAATTCATTTGTTCCGTTGATAACTTAACGCTTTCGATTAATATTACTATATGTTGTTGAGTATTCACGTATTTTGCTCAGAATTCAAGCATGTTCTAAAAATTCTTGTTTTGGGTAGAAAACTAATCTTTCTGTTTAAAAATTGATCTTGTAGGTTGAAATTTCATTTTTTTGGCAGAAAATTAATCTTCTTGGTTGAGCAGTCGACTAGTTGTTTGGAAATTCATGTATTTTGTTGAAAATTTGTCTTTCCTGGGCTGAAACTTTAATTAATTTGGTAGACAATTCATATTTTTGTATTGATAATTCAACTTCGTTGTAGAAAATTCGTTCTTTCAAGTCATTCCTCTATTCGTAATAGAAAAATATGCTGGAACAAATTAATGTGCCGTAAGAGAATAAACAAGGAAAATTTAATCTCCTGTTTCTTGTTGCAGAGTTGAGTTCACAGTCTGACTGTCCACCCGGCGCTTCTCGTTGCAGACCATCTTCTTCTTCTGAAAGGTCTCATTTATTTATTCAATTATTAAATTTTACTATATCAATATATCTATTTCAAATATTTTTTAGTAATGGGGTATCCAAGCTTAGTTTATTATAAACTTTATTACATTTTTTCATTCGAATATTAATTATAATCATAAATAATATTTCTTCCCGCCAGGCCTCATTATTCTGTCAGGTCTTCTACTCCTGCCCAGCTTCCTACTCGCGCCAGGTCCAGGTCTCCTTCTGCCACTGATCCTTCTTTACTTGTATTTGGATTTGGTCTTGAAGAACTTAGATTTGTTCGGCTTGTGCTTAAAAAAAATCCGGCTGCGGAATTCGAAATTCGAAGATTTACTTTTCCTAGCGATAAAGGAATTCATTTGTTGTTCGGAGATAATAAAACCATTCAGCCGATTCCAACTAGTGAAAGACTGGTATTAGCAACGCCCAATGGTGACGTCCTAGCATTATTGGATAGAAATAATAGCATGCTTCGTGGAATATATAAATTAAGAATTGACGTTAATTTAGGAGATGAGTCCGAAAAACGGGTGAAAATAAACATACACAGTGGTTTTGTTCACGATTTGACACTAAAAGAAAAACAGACCTGTCCCTTGATCAGAAATCGCCCAATCTCGGAGTATTTCAAAATAGTACGTGTTTTGGATCGTTAAGTGAATGTAAACAACATTGCATACCATTAATCTTTTCTTTAAAAATCGCCATCACGAGATCTCGCGTAAGTTGTTATTAAATACCTGATTGATTACATGTTACATACTTTTGAATTTTTCGGAATTTTATAAATCACAATTTCCAAATATTTTTGACCTCAATAAAAAAATGACTATTCATAACCCCCTCGGTATGTTAAATGAGGTTAAAATAATGTATTTATCTATCAATAAATTTTACGAATTTTATGCACCATCAATTTAGTAAATGAAATTTTTCAATCAATTTAATTTTATTTCATGATAAAATTTATTTTTCAATACTTGTAAACATTATTGATAAACGGAAAAATTTTATTATAAATGTTTTTTTTAATATTGGAAAATACTTATGTTCTTAAGATTTTGCTACCGTACTTCACTTTGTAAACTTTTTCACAGTTTTAAAGAGATGAGAACAATGAAATTATGGAGAAAAACTTGAAATATCCTCATTTACGAAGTGTATACAGCATACCCTCTCCGTACCAATGGAAAAAACGTTTTTGGTACTAATCACCAAAAAATAACCGGTACTCACAATAAGATTTCTGAACAAAATTGAAATGATTTAGGTTTTATTTTAAAAGATTAATTTCAAGTTTTTAAGATATTAAACTATATCGAAAAAGACTGGAAGACTTTAAGAAACTTTTTTCAATTTTTGAGGATTAAAGGAAATTTCAGAAAGACTTGGAGTCATTTCAAAAGATATATTCAGAAGTTTTGAAAAGAATTGTGAATTGTTTATATGTTGAGAATATTAGGAAACTTATTTATTTTGAAAAAATTTTAGGAAAACTTTGAATTATTTTCTAAAATATTCAGAAGTTTTGAAAAAATTCCAAAAATAATTTTAAATTTGTAAGGATATTAGAAAATTCATAACAAAATTAAGATTGTTGAAGATTTGAAAATAAAATTTTAAAACTTTTTAGGCATTTGGAAAGGTATCAAGATAATCAGAAAATTCTAAATAATGCCTTTTTTTGTATTTATAAATAATATAAATCTTAAACATTTTGAAATTATTTGTTTTATTTTGCAGAATCTTAGAAAACTTTTAAGAAAAATTCAAACAACTCAAAGAGATATTTGAATGTTCAGAAGATTCGAAAAGATGTAATAAAATTTTTAACAAGATATAGATTATTGAAGATTTCGAAGCTTAACTTTTCTTGAGATGTTTGAAATGTCTTGGAATTTTTTAGAATACCTCAAAATCTTCTAAATCCTCGCAGGTTCAATAAAATTCTTGAATCGTTAGGAGTAATCCCTTGAAATTTCGTTTCATTTATTTTCTAAATTTTTCTAGAAATATTTTTAAACTGACAAATATCTTTCGCAATCTTTCCAAACTTAAAGTTTGAAAATTTGCATATCAGGTATATAAAGTAATAAATGCCTTTTGATTTTCTTCGAAAATTAGAGCCTCTTAATTATCAAACATTATTTTTAGTTTTTTAAATGCATTATTAACCAAGGAGATGATTTTCTACTATATAAAATACGAATTCTCAACAAAATACATAAATTTTGAATCAAATGACGAAGTTTTCAAGCTGAAAAGACAAGCTTTTCTCACGTCTTGTAAATTATGTGTATCCATCTCACGGTCGTGAGACGTGGCCATAGGTGTGATTTACCGCGGTTCTACTGGGAGCGGGTGTCATTTTCATAGATGGCCCTATAGTATATCTACGTTGCGGCCCAAGCCTGGTGAGCGATCTATCCGCGGATCGACCGGTCTATCAATATGTTGCAATTTCGGACCAATATGTTGCTAAAAATTAAATCTTTTTTTTTAATCGCAATCTTTTTTTGAAGTTTTGATTCGGATTCACCGAATGAGAACTCACTAAAAGAGTAACTGTAAGAAATATTAATTCTACTCTTCCCACATATCACACTTCTCGAAAAAACCTTGTCTTTTCTTAGGACTTGGTCCAAGTGGCCGATAGAAAAAACGAAGCCTGCCCTAGGTTTAGACCTATACTTAAACCCATTTTAAAATATAGATTCATATCCGCTGCGGCTTTTTGGTTTTCAAAAAAAAGTAAATTAATGCGCCAAATTTCTGACAGAGAATTCAATTTTTTTTAAATGAAAATAGCTCTGTAATTAATATAATCAAGCCAGAAACTGATTTTATTGAAATTTTTAATTTATATTTAATAGTGGCACACATTTAGCGGCTAGTTTTCAAATTTTTATTTTTTTTAATTTTGAAACATTAGTGAAGAATAATTAAATTTTCAATTGACATCTCGAACATCAAGAACGTATGGAGATTGACAAGCCGCGGCCGCCTCGTAAATTAATTCGAGGTTTCAAGTTAAAGCATTCTTATATCCTTGGAGATTAATCTCAGTTGCGGGAAAGGGTAGCACTAGCGCTGCACACCAACCGAATTCGGAACTAATGCTCTCTATGGGCCTGCGCGGCTACAGGAGCATTATTAGAGGGAAATTTAAATTAGCACCCAGATAACTTTTTAAAAACTATTTAGAATAGGGAGCATTCACATATTACGTATGTATGTATTTATTCTCTCCCTTTTACTGGTTTGAGGGCCTCCGCTCCCTTTACAGTACGTTACAAAACCACTTATTCTACCTTAATAAAACTTCCTACCTAAATGATAATAATATACTGATATTAACTTAAATGCTATCGCTTTGTCTTAACCAAATTACTCTCGAGATTTGCTGACTATTGAGTTTCCTGGGCTTTCGTTTCCTGTTACCATTTCCATTACTTTTAAATTCCGCAATGCTTTGTATCGCCTTATCTATCAAATTCCAAAAGTTATCTGCGTGAAAATCACGCACATAACAAAATGATAACCAAACTGGACCACGCGTGAATTTATCAGAATGAACAGTAATACCTATGTGATCATCTGCTCTACACAGACTACTTAAGTAGGTGTGAACATCACGAACTGCACCTTCAACCCATTTTGATGTGTCTAACATTATCCGGTGATATTTTTATATTCATTTTTCCTTTAAACCTCGAACACCAAATTGACGCACATGTGAGTAATTTTTTTTAATCATCCTGAATCTGCGTCCAGGTGGATAAATTACTTCTTCCTCTTCTTCTTCATCGTCGCTCACCCCACCATCTTTATCTGGAGACTGTTCTTGACCCGATCCTACTTGCAGATAAATAGGTGTTATATTTTCTACATCTTGCAAATTGAATTGCACTGTAAGTTAGAAAAAGAAAATTAATTACGTTCTTTTTTTTAGTCAAGTGTCGCTTATCATGTTTCAAAGGAATAAAATTTCCCAATATGTCAATTTTTCTCATTTGAAATTAAATCCTCCATCTCCCGGTCAGTCAAAATCATTTCGATATTTGAATCTTTGTATAAGTTTTCCGTTTGGAGACAGAAGAAAGAAAGGTCATCATCTCCATCGTTATTCTTCTCAGTAAGAAGGCTTGCGTTAAAAAGTATTGAAAAATTGCATGCATCCAGTGGTAACGTGACAAATATTTAATACTTCCCAATTCCCCTTCTGTCCTTCCGTTTTGAATCTCCACAGCTGTAGAAGTTATCTCTTAAATTGAATACTTTTCTGTACTCAGCGGTGACAATATTTTTCTTAATACTTCTGGATATCACAAATCAACCAAGAAATAGAAAAATTTCAATCCCTTTCAATTTAGCACATTTCGCTAATTCTTCAAATGAAAATTGTGTTTTTAATTTATTTGAGGTTACGTTTGGCAGCTTCGATGGGTTTTGAAAGGGATTGGAATCTTGTTATTTTCGCCGCCTAATGAGGAATAAAAAACGAAGGACAGAAAAGGCATTCTTAGGGATACAAAATGTCTAATACATTTTAATACAAGCCTTCCTATCGGGTTGTTAAGTAATGAAACTGCTACCTTATCTATTTAAAAAATAGTTTAATTAGCTAATTTTCTTCCTTTTTTATTTAACTAACAAAAATTAAATTAATATGACTCACCAGCCATATCAAGCAACTCCTGATCACGGTTAGGATCTCTTGCATCCAAACTGTCATATTTCACTTCGTACTGTGCTTGCCATTCTTTCTCCAACATCGATGATATATATATAGTTAAAAGTTTGTCATAAGGACAACCGCAGGATTTCGCCGGGAGCAGGTGCTAATCTCAAAAATTGCATCGAACTTTTCGACTTCAGCATGTCTTGATTGGGGGCAATTCAAGTTGAAAACAAGTCGAAGAATTTTTACTCGGGTAGTTTAGGTCTTGGGATAGAAAAATATAATCTTTCCTGTGAGCGCATCCATTTATTACGATACGTTTTTTGGACAGAATTATAATCTCTGTTTGCTAATTTTTTCCATTAGTTATTAGTTGGATTCCTCGTTCTAATGTTACACACAGGATGCCTATAGCTTTTGGGAAAAGCGGAAATTGTACGGGATTTTAAGTTTGAAGCTGGAATTTTTTATGTTTCATATATGAAAAAGCATGGTAATTTCTTTTGTTTTTAATCACAGTATATTACAAAATTTTCTACCAAAAAGTAGAATGTCCCTTGTGAATATTGAAACGATTCAGAGACGAGACAAAACATAAGCTTGATAATTAGAAAGGGAAGTTTTGGCAACAGAAATTGAAACTAAACAGAAAAACGTATTGGAAAAATACGAAGTTTATTAAGTTGTTTTGTTACAAAAATAAAAATTTATTACCAATAGTCAGCTAAATGCATATTATGTTTTGCGCGTTATCAAAATGCGTCTGACAAAATTATTATTTTCCTAATTTTCGGGAGATTGTTTCGGGAGACCTGTCTAGCTGTGTTCCATATAAAACTTTGAAGTCATTTTTATTATTTCTTTCTAGCCAGTTTTAAAGTCTTTTGAACACCTCAGAAATTTTCTTGATAATATACTTGGATTGAAAAATAGATAAACAGAAGAATTTAAAAACGCTTAATAGGAGTTTATCTATTTTTTATTTTTTAACCTTCTTAAGTTTTTGTCATGTGTTTTTTTATCGTTAAGAAGTTCCGAGGTATTTTAAATATTTTTTAAATCTATAGATACAAGTTTTTTTTTTCAAAAATTTATTGAATTCAAATTTTTGATTTTCTAGAGCCATACAATTTTTTTGTAGCGAATTTTTATCAGCAGATGTATCAGAATAATTTCTTATAAAGTTGTACCTTACTATTGAGGTGTTACTCGAAATTTTTTTGTTAAAAACAATGGTCTGTTGAAGAATTATTTTCCGTAGAACACATTATTAAATACTATAAGTTTTTTTTAAGATTAGAGGAAACTTTCTAATTTGTCAACAAAAGGCGGAGAATCAGAGTTGAACTGTTGAGTTAAATTATACGGGACATTTACGGAAATTTTATCATAGGTCTCCATTGGACACCCTTTCAGAATGTTACGTAACTATTGACCTCTCTCTTAGAAAAAAAGGATCATTGTCAGTTTTCAATACATTCCACGATTTTTCGTTTAGAATATTGTAGTGCTTATTTAAGTATGTATCAGTCCGGGTATTAACCACTTTTCCAATCTTATCAAAATGAATCTACCAACCTGAATTATTCTGGTTAATTCAACTAGAATAGAATGTTAAATATGCCCTTACTATAAATTATGGTTAAAGGTATCAGAAGTTTCTGGTTGAGAATTTTCTGCTTAATGTTACCAGAAATTCGAGTAAATTTAACCAGAATTTCTGGTAAGGTTAACCAGAAATCTTTACCAGCCAGTTTTCTGGTAGCTTAGAAATACAACATTCTGGTCAACATAACCAGATATTCTGGTAAACTTAACCAGATGTTCTGGTAAGCTTAATCAGATATTCTGGTAGCCATCGATTTTCGACTATCGAATTTCGATACTTTTCTACCTTCATGAACTTTTTCTAATCCTCTCTGTAAATTACATGAAGTGCGTCCCAAAGAAAATAATCGAACAAAAGTTTCCGAAACCAGAGTGCAGCAACTATATTCCGCTTCTCTAAAATTTCGTATCCCTGTATGTAGATATATTAATAAATGGCCATAGATCCCTACAACACTCGAAGGAAAATCAGCATATTGTTCATCATGCATTCTGTTTCTGAAAATCTTTGTTAGGACTATTCTCTTCGAGATTTTATACAATATGCACTTAGATCACTTGGTCAATACCAAAATTCTCGAACATTCACTTTGTTTATCTATTGTCTATAATGTTAATATGTTCGAGAATATTTTTCAAAGACACACCCAAAGAATATGTGCTTGGTTTGGAAGTATCCCTGAGTACCACTGGTGTTTAGACAGCTAACGCGCAGCTTTTTATTATATAAAACAATTACATTCATGGTTCATTATAATTATCTATACTTATATTACTGAAAATACATTAAACAAGTCGCGATTTTTCGAGAATTGGAGATTTACGACAAAGCGTCACTTGACACATCCAGCAACACGACATGAAACAAAAAACAGATTTCTGGAAACTGGCACAAGATCGCGACACTTTTGTTACCAGAAATATTAACCAGAGTATTTTTAACCAGAAAAAATCAGCCATCGTTAATTAACTAGAATTTTCTAGTCATGTTAACCATAATTTCTGATTAAAATAACTAGACATTTTTTAACCATACACGCCAGGCAACTTTAACGAGAACTTTTTTTGAGTGCTGTATTATCTTGTGAAACAGTAGTATACATTGTGTTTAAATCTATCGTTATTTACTTATTAACAAATATTTTAATAATTAATCGTTTTAACCCTAAAGTTTTATTATAAATTACCTTGTGCTTTTCTGGATTCACTGAAATTCTCCTTATCATCCAATAAAAAGTCTTATCATCTCATAAAGTAGTTCGAATCATTTGAAAATAATATATGTGCTTTACGTTCTGAATAACGTTTAATTAAACGAAATTTTTTACCGATGTCTCTAAAACAGAATCAGTGCTAAAATATTTATTTATTTATATTGAAAAAAAATAGATTACAAAAGAAACTTATGATGCATTATTTTTAATTTTAGTTGGAACAATATTCTTGTTGATAAAATACAGTTAGAGAAAAGTATTTTGTTCATTTGAACGTTCAGAACTTCAGGTACCTAATAATATTCCATTTTTTCTGTAAGATAGCGTGTAGACTATATACTTTTGTAATCTCTTCTTATCCCTAAAATCTCATGAAATCCTTTGTAATCTTTGTAATTTGATGAAAAATTTTAAACCCTTAAAATCTTTTATAATTTGAGATCTCTATTAAAATTAATTATATGCAATTCTTGGAAACATGGACAATTTTTAAAAACATATTTATTCTTGAAATATCCTCTAATATTTTACAATTATTAAAATCCTATATGAGCTAAAGTCCTTGTACTATAATAATTTGAAATAATGAAATACTTGAAATATAATTTGAAATAATTTTCAATCCATTTCAATCAAACTTCTTACAATTTTTAGAAATCCGTTAGAATCTAAAAGATCTTGAAAGATTGTGTGAAATCTTATGTCATTTTTAAAAATCCTTTTATGATATATGAAGAATGGATTACAGAATTAGATACCCAAAAAAATCGGAATTTATCTGGAGAGTGAAAAAAACATTATGTAAAAGGGAAATCATCATTTAAAGATAAAACAGAAGTCCATTTCTGAGATGACGTGTTGTTGATTTAAGCCCCCAAAAAAATTCATAAAAAAAATGTATGGCGTTTGCAGGAAATAGAAGTGTCAGTTGTTGACAATCTCAAAGTGACGCTGACTATAAACTGGAACAGACGCGGCTGCGAATTGCGATAAAAAATATTATAATTAGTTTAAATGAAAAATAAAAACTTACTTCCGAGATATTACATTTCTGAATACGATTGAACAAAATTGTATGTAAAAAAGTTCGCTAATTCCGAATAAGTCATCCAAGAGGACGAAAATCAGATTTGGCTAGTGATTAAAAGTCGGATTTTTAATTGCAAACAAAAATAAAAACGTGCTATAGAGATATGGCGACGCCGAATAAGAATAACAAATGTTTGATACAAAAAATGAATATGTTACGAGAAAATCAGAATTTAATGTGACGTTATTCGAGACAGTATCGCACTGCGATATACGATTCTTCGCTGAAAGTCCTGTAAAAAGAAGAAAATTATATGTATCTCTTTTTTGAAAAAACAATAATAAACAAGAATAATTTCAAAAAACGTCAATGTTGCAAGGAAGAAAACATTATCATTACGCTAAAATTTTAATGCAAATTCAAATTCAAAAAATTTCATTGTTATATTAAAAAATGAGAATTTGAACGAATTTTTTTAACACAAAAAATAGTAAAATATGGTCCAACTATGACTGTGGTTCCCACAACTACATAGCTTTTTGTATAAGAGACTAGTTCTAAGATCTACACTGTGTGGCTGCCACAAGTATATACTGTAATTGCCACAGCCACATTATGTGTTTGACACAACCAGCGTTGCTGGCTGAAGAAAAATTCTCTGCAGTCATTATTCATCAACTTTTTTTAAAATTTACATGCTATTAATACAGAATCCATTTTAAATCAAGCAGGTTCTACAGTTGGAGTTGCAGAATCTTTCGGGGACGAAACAAGTTGTTTTTTTAGAGGAAATTAGGCTATACGAACTTTTCCAATATGCGAAAAAAATTCTCTATGAAATTATGCCAGAAAATCTTGCATCGCTGTAAATTCTTTCCATATTTTTCCTTGATTCTGCATTGTTCAGACATTGGTAATATTCCAATATATCAGCACTTTAGTAATTGTACCAGATTGCACTCTCTTTTCATCTGCATTGGTGTTACACAGGAAGCAATATGATGGCGTCAGGGGCCTGATGGTCCCAAACACTGTGGTTGTGGGACATCCGCACACTGTGCTTGTGGCAACCACAAGCCTTTAGCCACAAGATTATGGTTGTGACAACCATATCATGAGTTGACCCAACCACACGCAAAAGAAGCGGCAAAAATTAAATGTGAATGGGCTATGAATAGCGTGGTTGTGGGACCTATAACATTGTAACTAAAAGCGTGTGGGTGTGGTAAGTATGTCATTTGGATCTGACAACTTAAATAAAAGATGTCTCACACGCTAAGAAAAAGTCTATTAACAGTAAAATTACGTTCCTTTCTGAATGCGTCTTTTGTAATTGAGTCGATTTCTTTTGTCCAACAATAGAATCGTTTCACTGTTCAAATACTTATCCGTTAAATGCAAAACGGAAGTAGTTTTACTGATGACGATTTCTTTTGACTTTAAAAAGAATTCCTTTAACTATTAAAGGATTTCAATTGTTGGCTAGCGAAGAAGTGCGCCTGCGCATGAGTGAATATCGTTTAGCGCCCAATATGCGCAAGTACATTTTTTCACTGCACGATTTATTTATTAACTAATAAAGTGAGTGAAAAAATGTGCGAAATGATGTATAAAATGCATTTCTTCACAAAATTAGAAATCCCACGTTGTGACGCGAAAACTTTGGAAGGTAAGCGTACTGAAAGAACAATTTTTGATCCGCATAACTTCAGACCTCTTACGCTTTTGACGTATTGAAAAGTTGTACCTCACACACAGTTGTATCTTTAAATTTTTCAACGCTGAAATCTAGAACGGATTGTTTTTATAGAATTTATAATTATCGATTTTACATTTACATTGACCAAAGTTCGGCTTTTGTACATTACTTGCACGTAATATGATGCAATATGTTTTCTTTTAACGTACACATTATTCTTTCTTTGGTCCGACAATAGATTTCACTTCAAGATCAAAGAAAATCCTTTCACATTTAAAGGATAGTATTTGAAACGACAATCCTTTAACTGTGAAAGGATTTCCTCTCATGTCAATTTTGAATGGAAAATACTTTCAGAGAGGAATTGTTTGGAAGTCAATAGTCTGTTTTTAGAGGGCAACAAGACTAGTGGAGAATGCAACCATATTGTATGCAACTTGATATTTTTAGTTGCTGCAACCATATCAGTTTTCTCCGTGTGTAGTATAATATATAACAATAACCATACCATCAAAAACATTGTAATAGTACGTTCTCTCCACTTTTATAAAAGTTGTCGATGTAATTGTATAGCTAATAATTTCCGGAAACATGAGCAAATCTTGACCCTAATTTTCAAAATAGAGTATGAACTTTCACAATAGCTTCTTTTTAAGCTTCCATTCTGATAAGCATAATGATCAAGTGCTATCCATATGTGACCTTAATATTCTAAAACCGATAATATGAAGAGCACTTTGCTTTAATTGGACCGCGATCTAAAATTTTAAGTAGCATACATAAAGGGGTTAAGTTATCAAACATAATAATAGGAAAATAGGTGAACTTTAAGAAAAGCTTTTGCGACACTTAGAGTGACGCAAAATTGTGTTTTTGAATCAGCTATGAAACGAAGCGACGATAGACAATCAAAACTGTGTCACGAGAGAAGTCACTGTGTCGTCGTGAACATTAGGAAAGTGCAAAGAGAGAAGGAGGAACCGAGATTTAAAAAGAAAAGCAAACGAAAGCTTTCTATATTTAGATTTAGACTATATTGCACTCTCCATTTCGATTTCGTCCCAACTCGAGCCGTTGCAGCAAAAGGCGGAGTAAGATGACGATAATAAAATTTCGGTAAATTCATGTACGATGGGGATCCATTCAAATTAGGAACCCTTTTGAACATTTGCATTGAGTCCCTTTACGGAATTTAGCAGTGGACGGCTGGCTCGCGCCAACATCGGGCTCATACTCCTACGCTCGTTTACATTTCTTTGTGAGAAGAATACTTATTATTACCGGGTGAATGCGAAATTCAAGGCGAAAAGAACTGATGCATCAGACAGGAGGACAACGTACCCCTTACCACCAGGCCCTTCTCGAATTTTCACCCTTCAAAATTCTATCTTTCAATTTAGGAATATCAAACAGATTTACAGAATTTATTTTACTCATATTTCATTCAGATTTCTGAAGAATATTAATCTTATATTTCTGCATGTCATATACTTCACTAAGATTTCTTTAGACTTAGAAAATGTATTATTTTAACAACAGAAAACCTAAAAATTATCAATTTAAGATTGAAATGCAATCTACTTTCTTATGCATAATTTTATGAACCGAAATCAGAGCATGAAAAAAAATTACAAATCAAAATTAGATTTCAAAACTACCTCCTTTCCGGCAAATTATAGAGACAATTACATAACAACAACAGAAGAGAGAGAGAGAAAAAAGGAAAGTGTCAAGAAAAACCAGTCTAATACATACAATGCAGATAAACATTTTAGTAATTAATAAAAAAGAATAATTAAAATTGTTACATTTGAAAGCTGGTTATTTGGATTAAATTCAGAAAAAAATTTGTCCAGATTTAAGCCAAATTGGACTAATTTTAAATTCTCATTGTAGAATTGTGTCTTTAATTCAGACAAATTTTAATTAAAATCTGAACAATTTTGCTTGATCCAGACAGATTTTACTGATTTTAATGTTAACTATTTTAAGTTGTAATAATTTGAAGTATTCTTTTGAACTGTGACAAATTTAAAGTCGAAGGGGTTTCCTTGATCTGGCTCGACGAAAAATATCTATATACCCGCTTGACATTTTGATTTACTGCAAACAAATTTTGATGCACAACAATGAACAGAAATTTTGTACTCTCCCTATTTTAACATTTGAAACGGTAACATTAGAAGATTCTCTTTCTCTTTATTTATTTCAATATTTGTAATCTCAATCACTATGCAAGCTAAATCAGGGCTTAGTATTATCCATTCCACCCTACCCGTATATCAATAATTGACACAGAAAAAATAGTATTTGCATTCAATTTAAAATGTAAACGTTTAAAATGATCGATATTCAAACAAAATAATATAAAAAAAATAAACATACTTCATATTTAAACCTTTTAAAATTAAACTGTTTAGGATAGGCCGCAAGTTTCGAAAAATTTCGTATGCCGTTTATTAGAGCATTTAAGACAGTCCTCGAAATAATGAAAAGTGTCCGAAAATTATTCCATGACTCCCAAAATAGTGAAAATAAGGTATTCCGAGTCATGAAGAAATTCGCGGACTCTGTGATTTTCTTAACTGCTCTAATAAACGTCATACGAAATTTTTCCAAATTTGTAGTCTATATCCTAAAGTCTTAGATGACTTAGACCTTAGACAGTCAGGTAAAATTTCGACAACTTATTTTTTCCTTAAAGAAAAATTCTGGAAAATTTAAACAATGTTCTTTATTATGTGCTGAATAAGTTTAATATTAGAATGATCGACATTAAATTAAAGTACAATTTTAAATGAAAGCATTAAAAAGTTGAAAATTCCAAAGTGAATTTGTATAAAAATTATCAATAATTTCATTGTGAAAGCCCATAGGAAAAAAACCTATCAATCAAATTGAAATCAACCAAATACAGCAAACCAAACTCAAAGCTTTTTAAGTTCACTGTTAGAAATAATGAGCTATACAGTTGAAAATGTAACTACTTTTGAATTAAATTGGTTCTACGGTATTAATAGTCATATAAAACTGAAACGAAAGTTGCAGAAGTATTTTATAACAGTGTTGATTTGTTAACATTCACAATTTAAAACATGTTAAATTGAGGTGCCACACGGAGAAAAATGGATAGTCAAACTTGAAGTGTCAACATTTAGATGGTCAGTTTGATAATCTAGATAGTCTCAAGTACCATCCACAATTTTTTCTTCATAGTCAAGCAGACCATAATTTTATGGTCTGTTTGAATATCCACAGGTGATTCAGACTCACTGTCAGTATATTCAAATTGACACTACAGAATTTCAAACAGAAGTGGCCATGTCACGACCTCTACCGAACGCCGAGCGAACACACCCGACACCTGAAACGCATTTTTGGAGCGACTGACGTTCGGTGTCACGTTCGCCGTGTTTTATACCACTTTTAATTAGTTTAAATCATCTATTGATACTTCAAACATGTGTCGAGAGTGAATATAATGTGGAGAACATGTTGGAAAGTGGGTTGAGTGGTTTTAGTTTTGATTTGAATGTCAAATTCGATACTTCAGAGGGATTAAGGACAAAAGCGTCACCCATTAATTAGTGCGTATTCTCAACATATATGTAGGTAGAAAAAGGACAAGAGATAATAAAGTTGACCCTCTGATATGATTAAGTTAACACTCCGGAATAATGAAACTAAAATTCCTAAGATAATCAGCGTTAAACTCCAGGATCGTCAACTTTACGCTCTGGGATAGTTAAGCTAATCGTCAAATTTTGAAACTCCATGGATGGTACGCTAGACCATCTAGGGGGTTGTCCGATAGTTAAAACTGAAATATAGTCATTCTGACACTCTAGATGTTTAGGCTGACTAGCCATTTTTCTCCGTGCACTCAAAGTGATTGATGTCAATCCTGTATAAAAGTGAACTTTGGACACATATCCTTGAACTGTCGCTCACTTTAATTGACTAATACCAGCAGGAGAAGCAAAGCAACCTCATTCACGATTGGTTATTCGGTACTAAAATTGAGTAAAGTCAGCATTCCGATTGGGTAAACGCTAAAAGTAGGGATAAGTCCCGCTTTATACGAGCTTTTAAATAAAGATGCAGAATATATAATAATATTGTATTAATATGTATTGTAATAATATTGTATCTCGGCGCGCGTGTTTGGCTGTGCCGAAATGTTAAGTGCTAAGCTTACTAGTGTGTTTGTTCATCGATACTCTATGTGAGCCTTTAAATATCTGCCAAATCTACCAGAACTTCATAATAAAACGATTGATTTTATTACCATGATGAATACAGTTTTGAGTGTCTTCATTTATTCAAACCTGACTTATTTTTCGCGGCTGGAGGTTTCAATCACTCAACGACGGGTAACGAATCCTCACCTTCGGCGCATTAGCGTTTAGTTCCTACAGACATTAAACGATTGTAGCGCTGGGACGTAACACTCTGGACTCTAGAGTCTAGACCACGGTGCTTCCACTCCCAACTCTCACTGCACGCATCGTGTCGACAACCGGATTGGTTATAAGGTTGGCGCGCTCATTTGAAATGATTAAATATGAAAAGCAATTGTGTACATCAAATAATAAGAGTAAAGTTATTAAAAATAATTCTTCGCTCACAAGGAAGACTGGTCATAAAAAGAGAGCCTCTCCGACTATGTCAAAAAATTCTGGGTGATTCTTCAGATCATCTAAAAGAACGGACTGGTTCTCTAAATTTTGACCCCCTAACTTTGACCATCCATTTTTCTCCGTGTAGTACTATACTACGTTAAATATGGTGAAGAAAAAAGTTACATACACACACCCAGGCGGATATTCTTTATATCGCGAATCAAACATTGATCCATTCCTATTTGTTCTTACAGAATTGCATAGGTGCATGGAATTTACATTTGCCAACGGAACGACTGTTCGCTTATCTCAACCTCCGAGGGGACCCCCATCTGAGATCCCACCGAGCATACTTTCGTATGGTAAGTTATTATTTGTAAGGAACTCGTTACATGTACGATAATAGAAGAAGTTCATTCAAGTTCCCTAAAAGTGTATTTGAATTTAGCCATATGTTGAAAGAATTTTGGATTCTAAAATGCGTTCTCTGTTGACGGGTGATATTCCGAAATTGTTAAAAATTCAAGTTGCCAGTCAAGGAAAATTTCATTAATGTGAATTTTTTCTTATCAAATTAGATCGAACAACACGTGTACCTAAAGACACTATTGAAATAAAACTAGCGAATGGACTTTGCTATTATGGAAAGAACAAGTATCCTGGCGGCGAATACGTACCCACCTGGCTGCATCAGCAGCAGCAAGCACCTACCCGAAGATTTGAGGCTTTTTTAATAACACATGACGACCTTCGTGTGATGGCGGCTATGAAGTTCAATACACGTGCAGCCATTCAGAGTTCGTCTGATCAAATAATCGGTCGTATATGTGTAGCAGCTAGCTTATTCTGTGTAGCTCAATCTTTTGAAAAGTATAATTTTCAAGTCCATCATCCAGAGAGGAAATACATATATCTTAATGTACGAGAGAATGATGCGACCTACGCTGTCTACAGGTCTCCTTTAATATTTACAAATAATCATCCAATCAGAAGGTTTTTGTAGACCACTGCGCTGGAAACATTACCTTTATTCCGATATTCTTTATCGATTATTGAAAATAGAAAAATGAGAAAATTTGTTTTTTAGACGTGGTTGTGAATTCTTTTTTGTTAAAGCTCCTTCGATTGTCTTTCGGTGCGAACTTTTTCAACTTTTATATCTCGATTATATCAATTGTATATCATATTTATTTTTGTACCTCAGGCTGGGACTGCTTATTCAGATATTGCAAAATAATGTACAAATTTCATTTTTCATGATCACTTTAATACTTGTTCCTTATTTTGCACTAATTCTTCTTAGCTTGAGATTATCCTCTACAAACGAGAGCTATGCTTGTCATAAAAAAATGCTTTATAACAAATTTGTGGATCTTTCCTTTTTGTGAACAACTTTCGCCCATTGATTACGGTCGTCACCTGTAGTATAAATAAATTCAATTTAGCGTTTTGAAAAAGTAAAATTATTTCAATCCTTTTTATTCCTTTCTTTACATTCTCAAATTTTTTGGTTCCTTAATACCCTTTCGTTAAATATTGCGAAGTCAATTAAAAGGAATACGTTTTGCTCCTTTTATTTTTTTGACACTGTCAATGCAAAATCTTTATTCTGAATATTCTTTGTTTACAGGCTAAACTCTTCATGTGCAATAATGGTCAAAAAATGTATTCGATTACTTTCAATTAGTTATTTTTGCATATTTTCAGTTTTACCGCATTTACCCATTTGTAACACATAACCGGTAAATGACGGGTAAATGACAGTCAGAACGCTGTCAGTCCCATCTATATATATATATATATAGACACTGGAAAACAAGGTTTTCAATTTGTAGCAATGTTTATTTTTTGAAACGAATAACAATAAAGATGAAATATGTTGCCAGTTTTATTCTTCCACTTCGTATTTTCAAAGTATATTAAAAGTTACATATTTCCCCAATTTTGAATGAATTTTGAATGAAAAAAATTAAACTTCAACCAAAAACAGTTTCATTTTGAATAAAATAAAATATATAATATAAATATAATATATCATAAGGAAAATACCTTGTTTGTTTTATGCGGGCTAAATCACTTTTGTGGCCTGGAGATTTTTTTTCATATAATCCAATTTTCGCATTTTTGTTGCAAACAACAACAGATACGAAAAAATTATAACAAAATAGTTTGCCCCGTTAAAAATGTTCTACAAAAAGTTCCTTTACTCATTTATGACATCTTGTCCCATTTCCGAGATTCCCACTACTATTTTTTAATCTCATTCAGTTTTTTGTTTAACTTGATTTTTCGATTTTACGAGGTAAAAATTGGATATTAGGTAAGGTATGAGATTATGATATTAGATTGATGATATTAGATAAGGTATGATTTGAATAAACTTAGGATAGTTTTTTCTTCTTCAAAAATCGTATTGTTTATATCTGTCGATGATTAAAGAAGGTGAAAAATCGCAATTTCCAGATGAAGAACTTTAATTCTAAAAATTTATTTCTGAAAGAGAAACTTAAAACTGTAAATGATTCTTTTATTATAAATAAGGCAACAATATTCTGTTCTTAAGGTTTTGAATAAATTTTTTAAAATTGAAAAATGATGAAGGACAATTAAATTCTTTTTTTTTAAATTAATTTAAAATAAAAAATTATCTTATGATTTCTCGGAAAATTTGTAATGGTTTTTTCTTTTACAACATTTGTTTCCACAGAATATTTGTAAAAAATTTTGAAACATTGCAAAAGATTTCCAATATTATCAACAAAGAATCTGGAAGATTTAACGGCAATTTTTGTAATTTTGCAGAATTTTCTCAAAAAAGCCACACTTATATTTTTTGCCAATTTTTTTTTTTTTAATTTGTACTATCATAAGGAAAATATCTTGTATGTTTAATGAGGGCTAAATAACTTTTGTCGCCAGGAGATTTTTTTTTCATAAAATCGAATTTTCGCATTCTTGTTGAAAACCACAACAGATACGAAAAAATGATAACAAAATAGTTTGCACCGTTAAAAAAGTTCTGCATAAAGTTCTTTTACTCATTTATGATATCTCGTACCATTTCCGAGAGAGAAAAAAATTTAATAAATTACATAAAAAAGATTGATTTTCTACTTAAAAAGACAAATTTTTAACTAAAAAGATGAATCTTTGACCAAAAAAAATGACCTTCTAACCCTCCGTTTACAGACTTCTTTTCCCCACCTTCCGTTTACAGAATCATTTACACATTACGGTTTTAAGTTTCTCTTTTAGAAATAAACTTTTAGGATTAAAATTCCTCATTTGGAAATTGCGATTTTTCACCTTTTTTAATCATGGACAGATATAAACAATACGATTTTTTAAGAAGAAAAAACTATCCTAAGTTTATTTACATCATACCTAATCTAATATATCTTATCTGATATCCTCAATCTAAGATCATAATCTCATACCATATCTAATATCCAATTTTTACCTAGTAAAATCGAAAAATCAAGTCTTAAAAAAAATTGTGAATGAGATTAAAAAATAGTAGGGGGAATTTCGGATATGGTAGAACTTTTTTAACGATGCAAACTATTTTCTTATCATTTTTTCGTATCTGTTGTTTTTTGCAACAAAAATGCGAAAATTAGAGTTTATGAAAAAAAAATTCTCCTGGCCACAAAAGTTATTTAGCCCGCATAAAACTCAACGTTTTTTTCTTATAATAGTACAAATTCAACAGAAAATTGGCAAAAATATAAGTATGGGGTTTTTGACAAAATCTACTTTTAATATTTTAAGAAAAATCGCCGCCATTTGGTCAATTTTGAACATTTTCTACATGCTTAAAGAAACAATTGCGGTTTTTTGTAAACAAAGCAAAACATTTAAATACGTATAACTTCGTAAAAAAAATTTTTTTTCACAAATCGCAATGATACGTATCAACTAATTTCGTATAAAAAGAAATATATTTCGTCCCCGAAAGATTCTGCGACTTCAAATGTAGAACCTGCCTGATTTGAAATGGATTCGGTCGAAAGGATATTCTGTTTTTAAACATTAATTTTTAAAGCAAATTTAAAAATATTTTGAAACATTTCAGAAGTTCTCTACAAATTCCGAGAAAAAGTGCGGAATAAATTATTGTAAGAATAGTTCATTTTCAACCAAAAAACAACAAGTTTTCAAAAAATAATTGAATTTTCAATCAAAAATATAAATTTTTAATTTAGAAGATTAATTTTCTGCTAAAAAACAACGAATTTGAAAAAATATAGTTAAATTTTGCAATCAACAAAATTAATTTGTAACCAAGTAATTGAATTTTCGACATTTTCTCGCTCTTTTTTCATTTGGTTATTTTTATCTCTAATGAGCCGAAAAGTAAGGTAGTTTAGAATTCTGTTTTTTAATCTCATTTTTTAATGCTCATTTTGCATAAAACTATTCATGATAAAATAGATTTCTTTTCGATCTTAAGTTAAATTTTTTTTTGAATAGAGACACTAAACTCATGATTCGTTCCAATCTGCAGGGTTTGTTTATGAATATTTTCAATTTTATTTTAATTGAGTTTAAATAACTTTACCTCAATTTCTTGAAAGAAATCTTTTTATTTACAATTTTTGAAATAAGAATGCATTCAATATTAGCAATAAAAAAATAGTTACATTTTACATCTAAAAGATGAATTTTTAACCTCGACAATTAATTTTCTACCAAAAAACAACGAATTTGAAAAAATATACTTAAATTTTCCACCCGAAAAAAGTAATTTTTAACCAAATAGTTGAATTTTTAATACAAAAGAGGAATTTTCAAATAAAAAGATTTATTTTCTACCAAAAGACAACGAATTAAAAAATATATTTTTTCAAATTTTAAATAAAACAAAAAAAACACTAATTTTCAATATGAATGTTTAATTTCCACCATTTTTCGCGGCTGGGTACCAAAGAAATTATTAAGAATTTGATTAATAGTATTTGAAATCAATCTTTGAGTAAAAAAAAACTTTTCCAGGTCATCCAGGTTTTGTTTAAAATGAATAATAAATAACTTATTCAGTTATAAATTAGCCTTTTGACCAAACTGTGCTTCAATAAATTTTGCCAATTTCAACTAGCGATGTTTTTTTTCTTTTGAGGAAAATGAACAAATTTCTTCAGATTTTACGATTTCCGGGAAACCTTGAAATTATTATTTTTTCAAACATTATATTTGAAATAAACATAAAAAAGATTTTAAAACATCGCAAAGTTGAAAGGATTTTAAGATTTTAAAACAAAATTTCGCAATTTTGCAGATAAAAAATTTATAACAATAATTGAGTAACTTTAAGGGACATTTAAGAGTGTTGAAAAGATTCAAAAATAATTTCAAACTAGAAAAGATTTCAAAAAAATTAAAGCGAAATGTAGATTTTTAAAGATTTCTAACAAAAAATTAAGAAAAGATTTCAGAATTTTTTATGGTTTCAAGAGAATATTCTTAAGAATCATAGGAAAATTTGGAAGGATGTTAGTATAAAAAAATTAATTTTTAGAACAAATTTAGAAAAATTGTAATTAAGAGTAGTTACATTTTCAACCAGCAAACAACGAATTTTCAAAAAATAGTTGAATTTTCCATCAAAAAGATGAATCTTTAACCAAGTATTTAAATTTTCGATACGAAAGATAATTTTTCAAACAAGAAGTGTTCTAC
Source organism: Andricus grossulariae (assembly GCA_011634705.1). NCBI lineage: Eukaryota > Metazoa > Arthropoda > Insecta > Hymenoptera > Cynipidae > Andricus > Andricus grossulariae. The sequence continues at coordinate 290,392,021 of JAABKJ010007545.1, read as the reverse complement.
CAAAAAACAACGAATTAAGAAAAAATGTTACATTTTCATTCATCACATTTCTTTTATTTTCCACCATTTTTCACCGTGATATACTGAAATAATTATTCAGACTCTTTTTCGGGATTCTTTATGTGTCTCATTTTTTGAAATGTTTAAAAATGTTTTAAAATATTTATGAATTTTCTTTAAAAATTATTTTTCAAACTATAAAAAAAGGCATTAAAGACTTAACCAGAAATCTTATGAAAAAAATGTTATTCCCTTGAAACACTTCAAAATTCTTAAAAAGGTTTCAAAATTTTATTTCAAAATCTTCAAAGATCGAATCTTCTTAATACTTAAATTATTTTTTAACACTTTCAAAATTATGTTTTAAATTAATTCGATTTTTCCTGATTTTTTTTTTAATTGTGCAACATTATAAAAATTGCCTTAAAATCTCCCAGATTCTTTTATGGCAATTTTTTAATCAAAGCACCCCCAATGCACCTAGCCAGTTTACATACTAAAATAGACGATCTGATCTCCTTTACCAAAATTATCAAACTGGAAAAATGCCGCCCTGATTGACCACTCAAGTAGCTCGTCTGTCGTCTATTTTAGTTCGTAAACTGGCTAGGTGCATTGGGGGCGCTTTGATTTTAGTTCGCAAAAGCCTAGGTGCAGAGGGGGCGCTGCCGAAAATCACTCGAAATTGAATGTATGAGATCGGCAATCTCCCTCCTCATCTCTGGTTATAACAGAAATGAGGTTATAACTAGCATTGTGCACAATAATTCGACTCGTCTCAGAACTCATGACTCAGCGCGTGGGTCATGAGTCGAATTTTACGAACCGACTTATGTTAGAATTGAGTCGAACAACTCTGAACGGACTCAGCGCATGAGTCATGAGACGAACTTCCGAACCAACTCCTCTAAGAATCGAGTCGAAAAAATCCGATTGGACTCGTCGCGTTAGTCATGCGTTGAATTTTATGAACTGACACAAGTTTAAATAGATTCGAAATTTTCGAAACAGACTCAGCAGATTAGATTAATTGGAGTTTTATTGTATCTACGCATAAGGCAAATAATAAATAAATTGGTTCGTGGGATCGATACATTGACGTAACAGCAAAATAAGAAACGGGTTATAAGAGCAGATAAATATAACCGCAATCAAATTCATCGCATTTTGAAAGAGGCAACAACATAATTTTTAGAAAAATTGTTTTTTAGGTCAAATTATTTTAATAACAATACATATTTCATATTTGGTGTTGTCTTAAACATCTTTATAACATATCTTAATTTTTATCCCATTTTAGTAAAAAATTTACTTTTATCAAAATTCATCGAGTATAATAGAGAATGCTTCACATTAAAAATAAGTAATTCTTTATTAGGATTCAATGACAATTTTATTTATTAAATAGGGCTGTTGCATGATTTAAAACAATAAAAATTTTCAATAATGTATAATGTAACTCCAACGGAGGGAGTCAAGCTTCTGACTCCAACGGACAGACATCATGCCTCCAACGGAGTTGATATAGCAATCGCTCAAAAGTTGGAGTTATATTTTCGCTCCAAGAAATTTCGAGAGTACGACTAATATTCCTCATCGGTTTTTAGTTTTGATTCATTTTTTATTCTGAAAGGTTGCCTGGAAATGGCTCAGTAATATAATGATTTTTAATAAAATGTTTGTAATATTAGCGACGGCTGCCTTCCTTTCCGTTATTTTGTTTAATTTTCGTTATTATAATTTTGAATTGAAATTAGAGAAATTTTCAAGATGATAAAAATTATTGTATCAAATGACATTCAAAGTGGTTCGATGGATGTTTATTATTTAAAAAAAGGAGATTCCTGTGCAAAAAAACATTCACTTCTATTTTCACTGGTCAAAATTGAAGTGTTTTAAATATTGTAAACCTTCAAAGTTTAATTATTCTTAAAGCGTTGAAAATGATATGATTTCTAATTGGAAGCTCTAAAAGTAATGAATCCGAGGCTAATGGAACCGTTAAAAATTACGTAATTCCAAACTACGTTTAAAATTAAAGTATTATAAAATTAGGTTCGTGAAACTAAATCGTTGAAAATTAATCATTTTCAAGTTATATATCAAGCTATTTAAAATATAAAGTACAAAAGTATTAACTTGAAAATCAATTATAAAGCATTTCCATGCATGCGGAGCAACTTCATGTTACATAGTAAAACACAAACATGATGTCAGAACTGACGTATATGCCATAATAATAAACTGTCAAATTTACAGTTGGGAAATGTGAATGAATGAATTGGAAGATTATTATAAATGATCTTTTGCAATCATTTTAATATAAATATTTTTTATAATTTTTGTCCTCTTTCCCGTGAAAAAGAAAAACGTGAAGGGAAGTCAAAAAATCCTGGTGGGCGAAGCCTTCTTTCGCCACCATGTAGATCCGCGCCTGATAGGTACATGCTAAGGTAGTATTCGTGTGAGAAATTCGTTCAAAAGTTTCAAACCAGATACACTAGAGTCTCGATATTGTGGCTGTTTCGGGGGTGCCCTTAATCACCTTCGCACTATCTCGGGACTCTCTAAACCGTTCTTTTTCTCCTTCTTGCTTGTGCCTTCTCAAAGCGCCGAACCGTAAACATCGCAACTCCGCTGACCTTGCAAGCGTCTCTCTCTCTCTCTCGCCCCCTTGGACCGCCTTATTCTGTGTATCGGGAACCACTATAGCGGGACTCTAGTGTAGTTCCTAAACTTCTTCTATACATATAAATCAATTAACTCTAAACAAATTTAAGCAATGTATGCTAAATACAAGTTAAGCAATGAACGCAGCAACACCAAACTCTTCATGATCATCTGTGCTGATCAGCTGATAACGCATTGGCGCACACGTGGATCTGACAGTTATCTTAATCAGTGGAACAAACCGTGTAGCCAAATCAGCCCTACTTACTTGCATCATGTTTCTCGCGTATACAAAAATATTATTCTTCGGCAAGTTATAACTGTTACACTAAACTCAAGGAAAAATGGAAATTTTTGTATGATATTCATATTATATTCTTTTACATATCTTTAGTTTTTAACCAACTGGTAAAATCCTTTTTGATGCAACAATTAAAAGTGGGGAAATTACACTCGTTTTCTGAGGGGACACTTGCAAAAGGTACAGTTTCCAATTAACAGCATTTATCTTATCAGACTTCGTCCAGTTAAAACTTTCTAGATCGTTGCATGACTATCTCCTCTACATATTTTGAAGATTGCTGGTATTTCATCAAATGAGAGACATTTGGCGTGAACTACACCAAATTTTTGGTTCAATAACAATGTCAGGGGTTGCCTGCAAATAGACTTGATACTAAATCGAAGGAATCCAAACGTAAACAGTTAGGACGGTCTGAACCGTTTCCAATTGAATTACATAATATTTCGCAATATACGCAAGTGAGTACCCGCGCAATGCTCGTTTCCGCTATGCTGCTCGTGTTTTTCAGACATGATTCCCAACCATCTCTCGCTCCGCGAACTGAGAGACTGCGTGGACCTGCAGTTCTAGAAATTACTAAACTGCGGGATGCCAAACTGCGGGTCTGGTGTACCTTAAATAAAATCTTTGGGCCTTTCCAAGCATAGGTGTACGTGCATTACGTGGATTTCAAGTTGGCACACAAGTTGTTTACTGCTTTAAAATAGTGGATTGTGTGAGTGCAAAGAATATAGAATAAAATTACTATGCACATAATACATATCCACGGAAAAAGTACCCTGCAAGATTTAATTTCCCACCTAGGCAAGCGGCCTTCCAGTCACGGTGGGCTTCGATGAAACTCAACTCAAAAGGTCTTGCACCTCCCACTTTTTCTGTCCTCATAACTTTGAAAACTCACGATCATTTTGAGACCATAATTTAAAAAAACGTTAGGCATCTTTAAAAAATTATTCAAAGTAGGCGCCGCGCGCCTACAAAGAAGGGTTTCGTAACCTATTAAGGGCATGTGAAACTTATCAACTGAAGAGAAATTTTGTTGACGCAAATGACCTCATGAGTCTGAAGTATTTCTAATTCGAACCGCACAGATAGATAGTACACAAATACTGGTATGGTTAAGGTAATACGTGTGCATAACTACATATTTTGAAAATTTCAAGTGTTTGGTCAAATAAGTGATGTTTCGCTTAAACTACTTTAAGTAAAATGTTTGGGCACTTCGATGTATAGGTAGGTGTACGTGCTACCAGCCCGCTACTAGAATAACTTTGCTTGTTGAAGCGACGCTTTTGTGCGCTTGGTCACGCGTTCCCTGTTACATTCGTTAATCAACAAATTGGGGATAAATATCCAATTATTAAAAGTTATTTTTAGGGAAAACTGAAGGATAATGTTTTTGCGTTACAAAAGTAATATTGGTTCCTCCAGGGCCGCCGAGAGCCACTCCGGGCCCCAGGGTTCTATATTGTCACGGGCCCTCCTCTACCCCCTTTACTAAGCAGCTTTATAACAGAGTTTTGATTGCCGAAACCTAGTTGTCAATTAGGACATAGGCAGAAAAATATTAACGAATTATAAAATATACTACCACTACAGTGAACTTACTTTTCTGTAAAAGATGTAATGCACAAGTTTGAAAACAAACAGTTAGGATTCGTTCGTTGAAGAGTATTAAGTAACTGTAAAGGTTGGAGTGTTTCTTTACCGAAATTTGCAAAAAAAATGGATTTCAACGTTTTGGCTTCATCCACTAGCTCATGCTGCAGGTCTATAGGGTATTTGTTAAGATCAGTTGCTCGTTTTTCAATTTCGTCTTGGAGCACATGGTCTAGGATAGAATAGTACACTTCTCTTTAGAATTTTACATCAAATGCTAAATTCTTACCTTCAAATTCTTTCTCGTGTACCTCCTCTGCCAATTTCCTCCGCTTGCAACTTCTCTCGGTTTCCTCTGGAAGAGATATTGGCCATCCGATGTTTCTTGCCAGCGTGACAGTTTTGTTCTAAATTTCTTCCACCTGCCATTACGCAGAGGTGGTAGCTATGCAATTAAGCTTTTTAAATTTTTACTGATGACATCAAGCGTTGCCATTCGAGCCTGAATTACTTTGTTTGCAATATCAGTGGATTTTAATACATTTACCCAAATAGATGTCATAAGTAATCATTTTAAGGTCAATAAAGACACCCTACCCAGTGCGTCTTCTACTCCTGGAAGATGAGTAGCAAGTGGTTTTACGGAGTAAATCCAAGCCGACCAGCGAGTTCAAGAGGTTGAATGCAGAGAACAGTCTATTTTCTTCTTTAGTATTTCCCATCACTATTGACTGGAACTAAATAATATGTACAATTTTGCCACGACACCAAAAAATCTAAGTGCAACAAGACAAAGCTGCTTTTACTCCGCTAAGGTTGAAAGAATTCCTCTAGGCACCTTTCATGCTGCCGTTGTCATATCCGTGACCTTGACAATCTCCCAAAGTGATTTTAAATGTCTGTAGTTTTGACACTATAAGCTGAGAAGTGGCTTCTCACGTTTTTTACACATAGCCAGCAAAGGCGAATAGACGCTCTTCGGCTTGACAGGTTCCTCCATCTTCATTGATGAAATTGACATAGCAAATTGAAAATGCAGCTCGTTCAACGTGAGCGAAATCTGGAGTTACATCCGTAGCCAGTGAATGATACTTCCCTTTCTCGCGTTCTTTAAGAATACAATTTATTACTTCATTTGCAAAAACAACCATAAACTCATTCTGAGTATCTGCTGATAAGTAATGCACCTGCACTCCTTTCCGGTTTTTAAGAGTCCCGAACTTTTCGTAGGTGTTCATTAAGAAGGGGGTCGTATTTGGCTAACAATTCAAGGATTCTAAGGAAGTTATCGTTGGAATGGTCACCAATTCTGTTATTATCTTTGCGGAAATCCAAACTTCTTTCAGCAAGAAACAAGGTTACATCAAGGAGTCACATTAGGATTCCTTTTCACACTTCTCGCTCGTAGTGTATGGACCAAAACAATAAGTGACTCGACGAAGTTTCTGTTTTTCATCTGCTCCATTCCGCTTTTCACTGCATATAACAATTTTTGTGCTAGACAATACTCTTACATTCAGGGTTTTGGTATTGTACCTTCTTCCACTTTCGAGCAGCGGAATAGCCTTCAGGTGATGCCTAGGCTGATTTTTGAGCTTGCGAAACTTTGCTGTAAATTCTGCATAGTAAACGATAAAGAGCTTTCTTGGCTCTGCTCCACATCTACTAGTCTCTAAGCACAATCTCAGCATTCCCTAGCTTTATATAAATAGAGGTGGGTAGCTCACCACCTATACAATCTTTTTGAAAACACTGAGGCAAAGTTTCATGAAGGTAAGAGTCAAGAAGAAGAAGGTGCAGTTAAATTATTACTGGCATTATCCCTGGAAGCTCTTTCTAAGAGATGAAGACTGTCAACGTTATCGCCGATAGCGTGGCCAGTGTCTTCATGACACGAAGAAGGTGTACTCAAATCATTATCATAGGTGTTATCCTTGATAGCTGTTTTCAAGAGAGTAAGAGTGAAAGATTGGACACTAGATAGTATCTTTAGGAGGTACCGAAGGACTTGATGTTGAAGAAAGCTGTGACAAAGCGTCATCTTCAATACTACAAAACTTTTTTAAAAATTTCAAATGAAGCTATCCTTTTTATGTTTTCTGTTCGCGATCTTCTTCATTCTTTCAAGGTGCCCCGATTTATATTTATAACTCATTTTCAGGAAAAATTTTGCGCACAAACACAAAAAAAAAAAAACATTTTTTATTCACTATACAACTTTAAAACCGACTTCTCATGACGAATTCATATCGAAAACTAAATGCTGAATCGCTGATCTCGTAAGATCTAACTGGCTGAAGAATTCAAAACATATCTGCTATCGCTTACTTGCCTATAAATGTCCAGTGCCGCTCAAGTCTTTAGGTTAAGTAGAAACGTCAAAAATTTTTGAGGAAAACGTGATTATGTTCTGGCGAGATGTAAAAAAACGGAAAATTCTTAATCAAATTATTGCAAATATTTTTCGGTGGGTCTTGAAATAATTTAAAACTAAAACTAAAAAAATCATCAAGTCTACACAGAAAAACAGCGAGATCATTTTTGTTGCAACTGAAAACAACACCAAATCAGCGTACTTTTGAGGATCGGCGTTTTTCTGTGTAACTAAAATATCTAAATCTATGGAGTTCGAAAATAAAAAAATTCAAGTTTCAGGACCGCGGGCCATCGGTAGGGCCCTGGGTCCCAGGTTTTTATCCCCACCTGGCCCCTCCCTCACTTTCGGCGGCCCTGCGTTTCTCCTAGATACATATTGTAAACTCTTTGTTTTTGAGGAGTTCAAGTGGAAGTGAAAAGATAACCCCAAATTACGTTAATATGAAAAATTGTTCTTCCTTATGTGTATTATGTAAATTTATATTTCTTTTAATATTATGTTTCTCTTCAAAATTTCGCAAGGCCGTAGCCTTTAAAAAAAAAATTCTTGAAAATTTAATTGAGAACGATTCATTTGTTGCTATAGGGTTCTACATTGTATGATGACAGCCTTTTCAGTATAGCTGGATTATGCAAACTCTGATATGAAAGATTCAGCCACACAAGTTTATAACTTAGAAATACGATTTAAGATACTTTAGGCATTATATTCTGGGTCTAGCTATAATAAGTAATCATAATGGTATGCCTAAAATAGCCATTCCATGTAGTTATAGCTGAGCGAGCAATACAATCTATTTGGAATAACCAGAAGTATGTGTGTACCGTCCAATTATGTCTTTCAGTATTCTATTTTGTCAATTTCACATCAACAATCAAAAGTATGGCAAAGTGCATGGAGACATCACCTTGCAGCTCTGTAAGATGAGTATAAAATTCATTTCCTGTTTAATTGTCATGTCTAACAAATTGTCAAAAATGTTTACAATGTTTTCGTTTTACTGTTGAAAACCCTTGAATTTTTCGCGGATTTTTCTGTCATTTGTTCCTTCGATTTCCAGGAAATTTATTGGGGCCTTTTTGAACTAGTATTTTGACTGCCACTGGTAGCCAAGTAAGCCAATGTCTCCATTCTGGTGCGACCTGGCCTAGCCGGATAAGCATAGAAAATCTTCCCTGCATATATTAAGTCCAAATTGCGATCATAGGTTCATATTCATGTGAAGTATGTTTTCTCCTAACGATAACCCTGGAATTGCAGTTTTGTTGAAGCTATGGAGAAGGAAAGAAAAATAGAAATCGTTGTTTTTCTCAAAATGGCTTAACCGATTATACGAGTAATAAGAAAAATGTATGGGCCGAATTCATTTCCAATCGAGCAGGCTGTGCGAGCTCAAGTCACAGAATCGTTTCAACACGAAATATGTTGTTTTTCTTTGAGGATGCCAGTGAATAGCTTGTAGCTGGTGTTCAAGCAAGCTATGGGCCTGTAGTTCTGTGGACTTGACAAGTCTCCAGTCTTAGAGATCAATACCGTGCGTCCTTCCACTAGCCACTGCGGGATGGGTTGTCCTCCATTTAAGAAAGCAGTAAATATACGAGCTAGATGTTGGTGCGTAGAAGTGAACTTTCCTCAGATCATCAGGGACTAATTCAGGTAAAAAGCGTTTCATTTTCACAAGCCAGTATGGTTTTATTTCCATCTTAGCATGTCGTGACCGTATTTTATGTCAAGAAGTTTTCAGCGATAGGTGCATAGCCTGTCATGCACACGCTGACTATCTAGAACACATACAATCATGCTGTTCCACTCGTGCGGGAACGACGCATCTCTACAGACAAAATGCGGCCCTGAGAGTGCTCTATTGAATTCTTTGTCGCTGGTCTTTTTCCTGTGCGCTCGCCGCTACTAAGAAAATCCTGGTTAGTTTCTTTTCCTCCACTTAGTAATATGCTTAAATTCAGCGGATAGTCTCACCTGATCTGAGATCGTCGATAATGAAAAAAATAAGAAAGAATGAAAGAGAAATTTTATTTTTCGTATCACACTCTTTTTTTCAATGACAAAAACAAACAACGATTCATAAGGGCCGCTTTTGCAAACACAAATCCCGATCGTAAATCATTATCGTCTGTCAGTGTCTATACAGAGTATGTGCAAGCGTATTTGTATACGAAATAATTCATATATCAATCCAGGCGGATGGTCATTGCGGCTTTTCAACTTGTTACAAGCATATATTTCGCGATAAGCAGCCTTTAGTTGGTAAACGACCCTCAGCCAGGCGTGGTCCGGGAATTGTATTCGTGGACCACAATGCGCGTTCGAAATGGTAGGAAGTGCTCGAACTTGATTGGCCAATCAAGTCTTTTTAAAAAAACCCGGGAGGACGGAAAGCCAAGTCGGATTTGTATTATGTCCATTGTCCCTAATTATGTTATTGGAGTGTTTTAGGATTTCGATTGCTTCTCTATGTCTTCTTGGAAAAATATTGTAAGTTTTTGTGATGACGGTTGTTTTGTCAAATGAAATGCTATGTCCTGTTTCAATATGATACTCAGCTAGTGCTGATTGCGTGAAATGTTTCAGCCTGACTTTCCGCGCATGTTCCTTTACACGTTGGCTCACTGACCTCCCGGTTTCTCCAATGTAGACTTTGCCACATGAACAAGGGATTTTGTATACTCCCGGATCACTAAGAAGTGCCGTTTTATCTTTAGGATTGTTCAGAAGTTGTCCTATTTTCGCAGGTGGTTTAAATATGGTTTGGATGTTGTGTTTGTTGAGAATTCTTCCTATTTGTTCTGTGATACCTTAAATGTAGGGTAGGATGGTGGTCGTTTTTCTCTCCCTTTCTTTAGTGGGTTGTGTTGACTTGTTTGTTTGAGTGTATTTCTTCTTGCTTTATCAATTTGTTTGTTTGTGTAATCGTTTAGTATTAGGATCTTTTTAAATTTTGTAATTACTTTTGTATGTTATCTTTATCTGTCATGGAGATAGCTCTGTATACCAGGGAATTGATGACCGATTGCTTTCGAGATGGATGTGGTGGGAGGAGGCATGCAGGTATCTGTTCGTATAGGTGGGTTTTCTGTCAACTTCATGTCCTAATGTGTTATAAGATTTTTTGTAAACTAGCATGTCCAAGAAAGGCAATTTTCCGTTTTGTTTAAGTTTTATGGTGAACTGGATATTAGGGTGTGATTGATTGACGAAATCGAAGAATTTGTGTAGTTCGTCTTGTCCATGTCTTCGGATAGATTGGTTATTGAGAGACAAGCAAGTATGAGGGAAACAGTGTTCTATCAAAGGTGTGAGATTGGAGGGGAAATTTGCAAAGGATTTAATAATATTGATTGTATCCGAGATTGGTACTCTCATAACGAGAGATACTACATCTCGATACCACATGATTCATTATAATAAATTTAAAGCTTTTTCGGATTTCAATCCTGTGCAAAACTACGAATCTTGCAGACGTTTCGTGAACATTGCAGTTCAATTCTTCAGGGCTGATCTGAAAGTGAAGTTCCAGGTTATGTTGTTCTTACATATATTCTCTACAATGCCTGTGATTGACCAGAGAGCCTAATGGCGGAGACTGCTTGAACTTGATTGACCAAACAAGTCAATTCAAGTGCTCGTCTGTGAATAATATGATTTGTTTTCTGAATTTAGAGATCTTTATTGAGTACAAAAAAATAAACAAGGTTTGTAGCACTGATTCTTTAGCTTACAGTCAATGAACGTAAGACTGAGATTTACGAAAGAGTCAAAAAGATGACCTGTTTATTCAATAAAACTAACAACTAAATTCAAGAAGATGGCAATTCTTACATTGTGAAGTTCACGAGTGGCATAAAAAATCGAAAATAAAATGGGATTTTAAAGTTCCCTCTCCCTTTTTTATAGAACAGATTTCAGGCTGTTTCGTTACCTTCACACATTTCGTGAGTTCAGCATTTGCGTTTTAAACATTCACGTTTTATTTCAATTTCATATCGAAAGATTTCGATGATTTTACCTTCGGAAATATAGTGTAGCCTTAAACAATATATTAAAATAATAGAAGGTGAAAGTAATAAAAGTAGCTCTTAATCTTGATTCTAGCTCTTTTATTTTTTTTTTTAATTGAATGCTGTAACTGAATTTTTCAGGTTTCAACCCATTCCATAGTTCTTTCAATAATTTCTTTAAAAAATTCTTCATTTATCTTTTTCCTACCTGTACGCATTTGATATAATTATTTATTACCGCGTTATTTCTGAAATAAATCCAATAGCTTCAGCTAGTTGTGAATAATCTTTCTATCATCAAACCATTTCTTTTCTCAACTTTATCACTTCAGAATCATTTATCTCTTTATTATTTTCTAGTACACCTTCAACATCCTTTCCTAACATCCTATCTTTATTTTCGGCATGTGAATTCGTGTTGATTTTATTCTCGCTGTTTATTTTATTTGTATCCTTAATTAATTTCCTACTTTCTTTTTCTATATTTTGACTAGCTTGCTTATCTAATCTCTCAATGCCCACGCTGGCTCGTACCAGTGTTGCGTCGCTCGTATTGTAGGTTCAAGAGACTAAGGCACTATGTCCCTGTACACCTTTTGCTAGCTAAGGTATTGGTAAGCTTAGTACATCACCTGAAGGATTGGCTGTGGTGAGAGATAGGGTGAAACAGGAGTCGAGAATTGGCACGGTAGCAAATCTGTCTCTCTCACTTGCATGTGATTTCGCAAGCTAACCCTTGATCCGAATTTAAATTTCTTCTTTTGTTCCTATCCCTATATTGCTCGATATCTTTCATTACTAGTTCCTGTATTTTAATTGAATTTGCTTCTGTTGCATATCTGAAATGTGGTAACTCTGGTAACCAATAAATCACTTCTTCTCATAAGCGATTTTGAAACCCAATCTTTTTATTATGTCGGTTCCTATTATTCCTATCGATCTTTAAATCACTTCAAAAATTTGTTACAAATGTATGTCTGGGCTGCACCGGTGTTAACTGACACTCTAAATTTATGATCTTTGAAATCTATCATTGAGTCAAAATTTGTCTCGTCCTAATTATCTGCGTCGGAATGTAAATATTTGGGCGATATTTGGTTTCGTTGGCTATGTTCTGCCCTAATTAAGCAGCTTTTACGTTTTTCTAAACTCTAGTATACGAATAATCGCAGTGGGAAAGCCCTTTTCCCGTGATTGTAGCATGTGATGGGTTGCCATGACTTATAATTTTAATTTTGATGACTAGATTTTGAATCCGGGGTGTCCTGAGCACTTAAATCCGCCCCCCCTTATCTCTATTCATTCTGACTGGGTTCTGACTTCTCATGTTAGGATTGTATGTAAATCTTGGATTTCTTGAGAATCTTGAGTTATTTTGGACATAAGAATTGTCATTTTGAAATCTAGGATTGACAAATCTAGAATTTTTACTTGGCAATCTTATTTGAAATTGTTGTCTATTTTTTTATTTTGATATCTCGGTCTGAATTGTCCTCATTGATTTTGTTCCTCGTTTTAATTTTGTTCCCTATTCTGATTCCCATTTTTGTACTATTATGACTCTTATCATTCTACTCATCTTGTTTACTTTTTTCAATTTGATTGTCATCTTTCTGTAAAATGCTTAATTATTGACTTCTAATTTTTTAATTTGCTCATTACTTTTTCCCCATTCTCGTCAACAAATTTGTATCTGAAAAATTTTAAAAAGTATTTATCACAGTATCAACTTTGTATTCTATACTTAAATTATCGTATGTTTTTCTTAAATGCCATTGTGGTCTTAGCCATGGCAATTATTTCTTAAATAATTGTTATATTCGATATAGCTTCCAATAATTCCAAAACGAATTTAAGTAGTTCGAATTTCTTGTGTGTTATTCTCTGTTTTATCCTCTCTTTGTGTCCCCATTACTCTTTCTTTATCTATTATATTTGGTTTTGAGGTTTCATGGTCAGGCGCATTTGATTTCCTTATAATTGATTGTCTTTCTACTGGTCTCGGAAGCTCTGAGTGCCTGCCTTTTGACCTTTATTCCTACTATTTGCGATTTTTGACCTTGCGCTCGCTAACGCGTTTCCTTGCTTATGACAGTCTGATTATGTTTCTTCAAAATTAACTGTATTGCTTCGTGTTCGATTATTTTAAATTGCATTTTCATGAGAAAATTTCGTGGAGCTGCAATTAAAACACAATCCATATTCTCGTTTGATTTTGCACCTTTCTCCGAAAGTTCTTTAATTCTCTTCGTATAATTTTTATTTTCCTCGTATGCAACCAACTCATTTCTACCTGTCCATAATGACGCATCATTTTTTTAAAACGAATATACCTCGAATGTTCTATTACGAATTCTTCCTTCTTGATTTTCTTTTCTTGCTGTTTCTCTTGTGAAATTTTTTGCTTCCTACTCTAGCCTTTTCTGCCCTTTCTCTTTCTATTCATTCATTCTATTTCTATTATGTTTATCTGCGCTGCGGCTTCTCGCTTGTTCTGTGTCTCTTTCTTTTGACGTTCCCTTTTATCTTGATCTCTATTTCTAATTGTCACGAATTCGAAAATTCCTTCTGTTATTAATTCTCGAATATTTTCATTTTAAATCGCTCGATCTTCCTTGTTTCTAATATCGTTTATGTCACTCTCTGATTCAGCATTTTGCTACTTTATTCTTATTTGCGGAATTTCTCTGTTCCCCATATCTATTTCTTCTGTATACTCATTTTCATGTAAGTGAGCATTTCTTTTTTCATACTTGGGGTGCGCTTGTCACTATACATGTGATTTTGCAGGTTCATTTCTTCGAACTGACACTGTTGGAGTGAGTCTAGTGCCTAATGAGATGGTTATCTTTGAAATTTATTTAATACGATGTTTGAAATCTTTTACCGCCGTCATCCTTACACAGCGGCCGCGATCATTCGAGGTGTAAACAGTCATTTCTGAACGCTTTCTTGATTCTACCATCATTCTTACAATGTGATAGGTGTTTGATGAAAGCGGCTTTTAACCTGCTGTCAGTACCTCAATGACTTCTACATGTTCAAGATGTTTAGTAAATCTTACGTGTACATTGCCTGTAGCTGAAATCACAATAGGATAAATAGTTACATGTTTCACATTCCTCCATGTTATCTTTACTTCATGCCTTAGCTTGCTATACTTATGGATCTTGGTTGTATTGGTTGCCGACAAATTGCGGTTAAGTGTAGAAGTAATGTCGGTGATGTAAACTCTTCCACTTTTGGTCCCTTGCATCACGATATCGGATAGATTGGCTCAGATATAATGATCTGTCTGGATAGTAACAACCCAATGTAAGAAGTTATCTTCATTTACTCAAACAGGCATTGAAATTTATCTATAGAAAGGCATTTATTCTTTTAGAAATCCCAGGTTTAGGGCAAGTTGTTGATGTACAATGCCCACCACACCATTATATCTGTGCGTATATTCTCTCTGAACCATTACGCGACAACCATCAATAATATGCTCAATGGATTCGTTGGTATCTCCACATAATCGGCACCGGTCAAACACGTCTTCATGTAACACCTTTCTGCGGTAATTTCTGGCGCTGAAACCCCCGTCCTGAATTGCAATGAAGAATCCTTTCGTTTATGAAAATGGGACACACTTTTTCAGCGAAATACTGAAATCCTCACTATTCACTTTATGTTGATATAATGTTTTGTGGTGCTCGCAGTGGATGGCTTTTTATCCCCATTGCGTTATTAATTCCTCTATGATTTCTGCACTGATATTCAAGGCCTCTTCTAAAAATGAATTCAAGGGGGTGTATTCGATATCCGCTTTACAGGAGGAGTTATAAAGCGCAACATCTTGCTTTCATGCTCACATAGTCTCGCAACTGTATAACTTGTTACTCACACAGTTTTTTTTACATCTGCCACGCCCTTATCCCCTCTGTATTTTGGTGGAACCACTCTTCCAATAGTCGAATTACTGAATTACTTATTATTATTATTATTCTATTTTTATTTTTTTTTCATAAGCTTTACTTCTACTATTCATATAGTTTGAAAATCCAATCTGAAATTTTAACTTTTATACCCTTCCCTTATACAATCCGACTTTCCAAAGTGCACACAAGGCATTTATTTATTAGGGTCTGTTTTTCATTGCTATTCACTGTGATAGAACTTTTAAATACGAGGTCTACCAATATTTTAACGAGACATATCCTATCCGCACTATTTCTAAGGTAAATATTCAATTTATTAAATTTCAACCATCAACAACAAATTTCTTTTTCCGGAAGCAATGAAAAAAAATTTTCAATTGCACATTTATAATCAACAATGATCAATTAAGCTTTAATCACGGAATGTACTTCTTGACGTGAAGGAATTTTGGAAATGGGGATTCGTAAGTTTATATAGGCAGGTTAATTCAAGAAAACTCAGAGGAGCCTTGCTGACCTCAAGCGATTTTCAATCTCTTCTAATTACTCTCGCAAGCAGGTTGAGATATTTTTCCTCCGGAAGGTTTCTGAATGGTTGTCTGCGGACTTGGTGGTGCGATGGCGTTGGTTAGAGTACGTAACGGAACTGGAGGTTCCACAGAACTAACCGGCCAATGATGCAGGTAGCACAACACTAATTCCCTGATTGTGACAATTTGGGAGTCAGACACTTACTTGGGGCATCTCTTCACTCGCTGCTTCGGCCCGCACCACTCTTATATCATTACAAAAAAGGCTTTTAACCGAGTAGTTAACAAAAGAATGAAACTTGAAACCAAATAATAAAATATTTGATCGCAAAAGGTAAATTGTCAACCAAAGATGTGATAGTAGACCCTTTAATGAAAAAGAAATTATTTTCAGTCAAAAATATGTCGATTTACGAAAAATATCATAATTAATTCTAAACTAAAAGTTTACTTTCAATCAATTATACAGGTGCGCGTTTATTTTATTTTTAGCAATTCCGCTGCTTTTCAATCTAGAAGTACGATGATATATTTTTTTTTAAATTTATTCACTTGGACAAGGTAAAACGCTTGGTCTTCCTTAAAAATTGAGTACATTTTATTTCATATTGGTAAATTTTAGAAACAGCTTAAGTTCTAAAACAATTGGAATTGGTCCTCTCTCCGTCGCACCGAGTTATCGAGGGCATTGACCGTGACCAGCACATTCTGTAGGGCTGAAAATTTAAAATGAATATGTTTTATAGTTTAATACCAATATTTTAAACTATGATTTCGAAAGCGAAATTTGAACCAGAATTATTTTGAAAAACTATCGAAAAAGTGGAAGTAAAGTACAACACTTGGGGAACATTCAGAGCCCTGTTGAAACTCTCTTTCACTTCACGTGCTTGTGCTTTAAAAAAATTGGGTTCCAAGGAAAAATACCAGAAATGTAAGGCGAATGCACTAGTAATCGTCACCTTAAGCCAAATTGGAAATTAAAAATGCTTATGATTGTATTTGAAACACAATTCTCATTTTCACATAGGGCTTAACCGATTAAAGCAGATATGGAAAAACTCAATTTTGATCACTTCACATGATATTTGATTGAAGTCAATTTTTATTCACGATTAAAATTCAAATTATGCAAATGCGTTAGTAATCGTCAGGCATGTAACCAAGTATCAACACGACAAAAGCATATAATTTGACGAACGGATATTTAAACTTACCTCAAATCACATTCTTCATCATACGTGACAAGACCGAGTCTTGTTATACAACAAATATTGGGCCATCTGACGATAACTAATGCAGTGACGATTACCAGTGCATTTACCTTATTTCTTTATTTTCACTAAAAAATTATGTCTCAAACTTTGGACTGTTTGAATATTTCGATGAACTATGAAAAAGTTAATGAAATTCTTTTTTTTTTAAGTCATATCTTGGAATAATAATTATAGAATTCACTTATCTTTGCGACAGATCGTAATACAAGTTTGTTAGAAAAGGGGGTAAATTCGTCTAGGACATGAGGTAAAGTCGGTTTGGGTATAGATTGAACACATTGTATGATCTACAGTTTCTACAACATTCATTAGGATGAACCGAAAACAATAAAAAACAAAATTTATAACTCCTCATATCCAAGAATCGTTACAAAACCTGTGGTCCTCCCACTGTGCCCCATGCGTTCCCCCATTGTAATCCGCACTTGGGACACAGTGATTACGAAACCATTAGGGTGCCAACATTCAGGCAACACTTAGAATTGCAGAATGACATTTCAATATCAAGAATACAGTAGATAGACAAAAAAATATGAAAAATCAACGTAACGAAAGAGTCCTACTGTGCCTCACTGTCCCCTCTACAACTTGAAGGGTTCACCCGGAATTAAGACAAATAGTTATTGATTTTAAATTTACGAATAAAATGCTTTTTTTCCTGATCTTTACCATTTTTCGGCACTTTAATTTGAATTCCTCGTCTAAAAATCATAACAGGGATCTGACCGGGAGCTAGACGGATAGCCTAAGTTTTAACTGGGTGCCAGCCAGGGATACTGGCCGGAATCCGTCTAAAAAAGTCGCGGTAAGCTGGTCGGATTCCGGCTTTCATACCGGCCGGGATCCGGTCAAGTAATCCGGCCACAGAGCGGTTAAAAATGTTGTTTCTGGTGAGAAATTAGTAACTGGTTTTGTCTTTTGAGGCTCATCGTAAAAAAAAGGTGAACTTCAAAAGTCAAATCAAGTTATTGAATTCTCGCGAGAAAATTGGAGTCGAGTTTCAATCATCGATGCTAGAATCTCCCTAATCAGGTTTTTAATAACGTCACGACTCTTAAAAAATGTGTAATTTCTACAAAAAAAGTATTCTGACCAGTGCCCGGTCGGCACCCTGCCATGAAATATAAGCAGGCTTGTCCCGGCCAGTAACCGGCCTGCTCTAGACTAGATGATTCGAGAAAAATGTAACCCTGTCGGCTCCTGACCCAATGCTGACCATGAAACCCAACCAGGTGTAGCCCGGCTGGTATCCGATCAGAAACATTGTTGTAGTAGGGCCAACTGGGGCCATTTCTGCACGGATCGCGAACATAATTTATTACATATGAATTTTTGTATTCTGCTTAAACTTATCGAAAATCATTATGGCACCCGCTTGAAAATGTTTAGTCCCCTCGCAAAAGAAAGGATCATCATTTTGTTTTTTCAATAGGCTCTATTCTTATGCTACAGGAAATATTGACGTAGCCCTGAGTTCATGAAAAATTGTTTAGATTAAAAACGAAACATACGTTTCAGGAAGCCACTCTTTTTCACAGGCTGCATAAAAAGAAAAGGAAACTGCAAGCGAGATTAAGAGTATTTAAGAACATAAGGACAAGAAAATAAGAAAAGGAAATAATGTCGCAAGTCCTTAAGTCACAACATTCTTCTACATACCAGCCGTCGATTCCGCATCGGGCAAAGGGATCGAATCCCATTTGAAGAGCCAGAGTAAGTAAAACGAAGTATGCTATAATTGCGGGATTCATTTTTTTCGAGAATAGATTCTTCTTCTTCAGCTTGCGTCGCGGCTTTTATACTATGCAAAGTCGTGTATCTAACTTCACCAGGCCAAATTTTATCAGCGAAACATAAAATTCAGTAATCGTATCTCTCTGAAACAATAAAAAAAACGCTAGGTATTTTCCTCATGGGGATAGTCCATACGTTTACCTCCCCCCCTTCCCTCCTATCTTGCGTAATTTTTGC
>JAABKJ010007545.1:290310068-290373344 GCA_011634705.1 Andricus grossulariae | reverse complement strand
TGTTTAGAGGTGATCCCAAAATAACGTAAGATAATGTGGATGAATTGAGAAAGAAGTTTAAGCTTTGAACAAATAGTTGGATTTTCAACCAAAGAAGATGAATAACTGGAAAAAGAGTTTTTTTACATGTAAGGGAACGAAATGTACATATGTAGTAATATTCTTAGATTTAAGATCGTGGCACAGTAACTGGATATGTGTATTTACCAGTAAATTAATACTATCAATTAATGTTAAACATGGGCCGTTAGAAACATAAAATTATAGGTTGAAGTACATAGTAGTATTGCAATTATACGATATGTGTTGAATAAGATCAAAAACAACATTAGTACTAAGAGGTCAACATAATAATAAATACTATTACCAATGAGTAATTTTGAGTAAATTATTTTAATCAGTGATTAAATACTTAAAAAATTCTCTTTTAAAATGATAGTGAGAGGGCGCTTCTCTGATAGTGAGTG
Source organism: Andricus grossulariae (assembly GCA_011634705.1). Classification (NCBI taxonomy): domain Eukaryota; kingdom Metazoa; phylum Arthropoda; class Insecta; order Hymenoptera; family Cynipidae; genus Andricus; species Andricus grossulariae. The sequence continues at coordinate 290,372,877 of JAABKJ010007545.1, read as the reverse complement.
GTATTCGATTCCATAGACGTGCCCCTAACCATGAACGATCTTTGGAGTTTAAATGTTTTTATCAACAAAAGTAAAATATTCACTTGAATACTGAGATGCTTCGTTTCTAGATATTGAAATGAGCAAATCGCTCATACATAATTGTCTTATTTTAGCCACGGGCAAGAATACTGCTCTCTCCCGATAGATAGTAATGTGTTCACTTGTTGGTAAATTGTATATAAAACGTATACATGCATTTAGTGCCCGTTCTAGGTGTTAACTCAGTTCATCCGTTATATCATCGTAAGCAATACATCCGTAATCATAGAACGGGAGAATCAAACTCTTAACTAGGAGAATCCCAGTTGAAGTAGGTGAGGAATCTTTAATTTTATTTAATTGTTGTTAGAATTGTGTAGATGTTCCGAGACATAGCCATTACATGCTCTTTCCAAGAAAGAGTACAGTTCAGCAAGTATCCTAAATCCTTGACCGAGTGTTGGAAAACAATAGTAACATTACCAACTCTCAAAGGAGGCTCGGAAAGGTACTATTTGAATTCGTCAACGTATTCAAGATACTTACAAAATTTTAGATCACTTGCAAGATCATGATAAGATAAAAACGGAATTGCTTGCTGTGGATGGGATAGTACTTTATCGAGGTCATCTACAATAATTAAGAGTATGCGTGTACTAGTATAATTAGAGTGATGAGTGGAATCATGTGGCACTGTGGAAAGTCCCGCGGTGTGAATAACAGATTTTAAATGTCAAGTTAGATTAGTATTCAAATTTAAATTGGTGTGTTTCCAAGCAAAATAGGTAAATCCTTAACTAAGAAAGATTAATTTTCAATCGAACAGATTAATATTCAAATCAAGAAGACAAATCTTCAACAACTGTTGATTTTTTAGCTAAAAGAGATTTTTCAGTCAATATAGAAAAAAATGCCATCCAAGATCTTGCATTTTTAAGCCAAAAAGATGGATCTTCTACAAAACATTCAAATTTTCGATGAAAGACATGAATTGTAAACTATAATTATGAATCTTCAACCAATAAAATGAATTTTTAAGAATTTTGCTCAGCTCTTACAAAGAACATGATTTATATACCTACAAAAATTATTTGAAGTTTATTCAACAAACAGTTGAATTCAACGAAAAAGAAGCATTTTCAGCAAAAGACATACATTTATAAGCTAGGACTTAAATTTTCAATCAAGAGGATTAATTTTCTGAGTGAAAGGACGAATTTTGAACAAATTTGGTACATTTTCAACTCTTCGTAGTAAATTAATCTTCCTGTTTAAAAAAGCAACGTTTTGGTTGAAAATACAACTCTTTAGTTGAATGTTTAAATCTTTTATTGAAAAGTTATTTTTTTCTTGTAGATGCATCATTTTAGTTAAAAATTCCTTTCTTTGTTTGAAAATTTAGTTATTTTGCTAAAATATAATTTTATTTACTTAAGAGTTAATTTTCTTGACTGAAAATGCTAGTATTTCATTTTCGATTAAAAATTGATATTTTACATTGAAAATTGTTCTTTTCTATCGCATGTTTCGTTAAAATGTATTTTCTTTTTAGTTACAAAATTAATTACTTGGTTTAAAGTTAAGCTGCTTTCTGAAAGAATTACTTTTTTCATTAAAGATTCCTTATTTTGGATAAAAATTCAATGATTTGGTAGAAAATCAATCGCTTTTGTTGAAAATTCATCTATTTGGTTGAAGATTCCACTATTTTGTTCAAAATTCGTATTTTATCATAGAATTAAACAAGTTAATGCTTCGCTTTTTTGGGTGTTCATTTGAATATAATAATTTTTCTGCTTGAAAAATTAACTGCTTAGTTTAAAGTTGAGCTCCCTTGTAAAAAATTTATTATTTTTTTTTTTTGAAGATTAAATTAATAAATAAGTAACTTAATAATAAGTAAATAAACTTTTTGTTGGAAATTCATATTTTAGGGTTGAAAATTCAGCTGTTTTGTAAAAAAATAATCTTTTTGGCTTGAAAATTCAAAAATGTGGTAGAAAATTTAACGATTTGGTAAAAATCTCACGTATTTTGTAGACACTTCTTTCATTTGGGTATAAAATTAATCCTATTTGTTCAAAATTCAATTTGGGTTGAGGATTCAAGTATTTTCCAGAACATTCTTCATATTCAATTGGATTTAACTGCTTGAAAATTCGTTTTTGTTTGTTGAAAGTTAGTTTTTTAAGGTAAAAATTTTATAATTTTATGTTTGGTTGAAAATATATCTTTGCAAGTGGGAACTTGAAATATTTAGTTAAAAATTTATTTTTCTTTTGTTGAAAAATTTTTTGATTTTCGATTTAAAAGTCAATAATTATTGTTTAAAATAACCGATTTCCTGTGAAAAAATGTTATAACTTGAAATTGTTCAAAATTGAAAATCTTGTTCATGCTCTAATTTTTTCTATTTTAAAATACCAATTTTTCACTAAAACGACAACATAACCTGAAATTCTTTAAATTTATAACACTTCTTTGAATTTTTTTTTTCATATTTAAAATACCCATTTTTGACAAAGAACACTAATACAATCCAAAATGGTTGAAAGATCCTAAATCTTGTTCGAAATACAATGATTTTTGTTTTAAAATAGAAATTTTTTGTGTAAAACGCTAGGATAATCCACAATCGTTAAAAGTTATAAATCCTCACTGGAATTTTCGTTTTTATTAAAAAAGAAAAACAATCTGTGTCAACAAACATTAAAATGATCAGAGATTCTTTAAAAAAAACCTTCTTCAAATTATAATGATTGTTGGTGTAAAATACGTAAAATACCAATATTTGACGTAAAACACTAACGTAACCTCAAATTGTGAAAAAATGATGAAACTTCAAGATCTAATGATTTTTGTTTTAAAATTGCAATGTTTTGTGTAAAACGCTAAAATAATCCACAATCGCTAAAAGTTATAAATCCTCACTGAAATGCTCCTTTGTATTAAAAAAGAAAGACAATCTGTGTCAAAAAACATTGAAATGAGCAAAGATTGTAAAAAACCTTGTTCAAATTATAATGATTTTTCAAATTATAATGATTTTTTATTTGAAATACGTGAAATACCAATTTTTGACGTAAAACGCTAAGATAACCCAGAATCGTTCAAAGTTATAAATCCTCACTGAAATGTTCTATTTTATTTAAAAAAGAACGATCTGCTTCGAAAATCATTAAAATGATCAAAGATTTCTAAAAAACCTTATTCAAATTATAATGATTTTTGGTTTAAAATACGTAAAATACCCATTTTTGACGTAAAACACTAACGTAACCTAAAATTGTTAAAAAATTATGAAACTTCAAGACCCAATGATTTTTGTTTTAAAATAGCAATTTTTTGTGTAAAACGCTAAGATAACCCACAATCGTTGAAATTTATAAATCCTGACTGAAATGTTTTTTTTTTCATCAAAAAAGAAAAACAATCTGTGTTGAAAAACATTAAAATGGTCAAATTCTGTCAAAAACCCGTGCTAAAATTATTATGTTTTTTGACCTAAGATAAGTAAAATACCACTTCTTGACGTCAAACACTAACGTAACCTAAAATTGTAAACAAATTATGAAACTTCAGGATCTAGTTATTTTTGTTTTTAAATACCAATTTTTTTGTGTAAAACGCTAAGATAACCCATATTCGTTAAAAGTTATAAATCCTCACTGAAAAGTTCCTTTTTATTGAAGAAAAAACAATCTGCGTCGAAAAACATTAAAATGATCAAAGATTTCTAAAGAACCTTGTTCAAATTATAATGATTTTTGGTTTAAAATACGTGAAATGTCCATTTTTGACGTAAAACACTAACGTAACCTAAAATTGTTAAAAAATTATGAAACTTCAAGACCTAATGAGTTTTGTTTTGAAATACCAATTTTTTGTGTAAAACGCTAAGATAAACCACAATCGTTGAAATTTGTAAATCCTGACTGAAATGTTTTTTTTTTTCATCAAAAAAGAAAAACAATCTGTGCTGAAAAACATTAAAATGGTCAAATACTGTCAAAAAACCGTGCTCAAATTATTATGTTTTTTGACCTAAAATAAGTAAAATACCACTTTTTGACGAAAAACACTAACATAACCTAAAATTGTAAATAAATTATGAAACTTCAAGATCTAGTGAGTTTTGTTTTAAAATACCAATTTTTTTGTGTAAAACGCTAAGATAGCCCACAATCGTTAAAAGTTATAAATCCTCACTGAAATGTTCGTTTTTAATAAGTAGGAAAAACAATCTGCGTCGAAAAACATTAAAGTGATCAAAGATTGTTAAAAAATCTTGCTTAAATTATAATGTTCTTTGATCTAAAATAAGTAAAATACCATTTTTTGACGTAAAACACTAACGTAACCTAAGATTTTTAAATGAATATGAATCTTTGAAATCTAATGATTTTGTTTGAAAATACCAACTTTTTGTGTAAAACGCTAAGATAACCCTAAATCGTTAAAAGTTATAAATCCTCACTGAAACGTTCTTTTTTATGAAGAAAAAAAAATCTGCATCTAAAAACATTAAAATGATCAAAGATTGTTAAAAAATCTTGCTTAAATTATAATGATTTTTGACCTAAATTAAGTAAAATTCCACTTTTTGACGTAAAACACTAACTTAACCCAATATTGTTAAGAAATTATGAAACTTCAAGATCTAATGATTTTTGTTTTGAAATACAAATTTTTTGTGTAAAACGCTAATATAACCCAGAATCGTTAAAAGTTATAAACCCTCACTGAAATGATCTTTTTTATTAAAAAAATAAAACAATTGTGACGAAAAACATTAAAATGATCTCAGATTGTTAAAATATCTTGTTCAAATCATAATGATTTCTGGTTTAAAATACGTAAAATACCAATTTTTGACGTAAAACACTAACGTAACCTAAAATTGTTAGAAAATTATGAAACTTCAAGATCTAATGATTTTTGTTTTTTAAATTTCAACTTTCTGCGTAAAACGCTAAGATAACCCAAAGTTATAAATCCTCACTGAAATGTTCGTTTTTATTAAAAAAGAAAAAGAATCTTTGTCGAGAAACATTAAAATGATTTAAGATTGTTAGAATATCCTGTTCAAATTATAATGATTTTTGGTTTGAAATACGTAAAATACCAATTTTTGAAGTAAAACACTAGCGTAAGCTAAAATTGTTAAATAGTTATGAAACTTAACACTAACGGAAAATACCTATTACTGGTGTGAAGTGCTAAAATATTCTAAAACTGTTAAAAATTGCGAATCTATATGATTTGTGAATAAAAATGTTAATATCCAGGGTCAAAAACTAACACAACCTAAAATTTTTAGAAATTTTAAGCTTCCTTCAAAATCTTCTAGAGTTGTGTAAGGTTATGTTTCACCAGATATTGCTGAATAAACTGCGATGCATGGGCTACAAATGCAGTTGTATAGTTACTTCATCAGGTCGGCAGAATTGTTGGGCCTAGGATTCTACTAAACTGGTTAGAGGAAGCAAATGTCATTCTTCGACACAATAATAGTAATGAAATAATAGTCATAAAATCGATTTGCTTTTAGAGGATACTTAAATTTGGGAAACGGGCTGAATTTACAGTGAAGAAGGTCAGGATTGTATAGGGGCTGCTGAAGTTGTGTAAGGTCGTGCTTCGCCAGAAATTGCTGCATAAGCTGCGATGAATGGGTTACAAATGCAGTTGTATAATTTCATCATCAGGCCGGCAGAATTGTTGGGTTTAGGATTCTACTAAACTGGGTAGAGGAAGCAAGAGTCATTCTTCGGCACAATAATAGTAATGACATCATAGTCATGAAACCGTTTCACTTTTAGAGGATACTTAAATTTGGGAAACGGCCAGAATTTACAGGGAAAAAGGTCAGGATTGCATAGGGGCTGCTGAAGTTGTGTAAGGTCGTGTTTCACCAGAAATTGCTGAATGAGCTGCGATGAATGGGCAGTTGTAGTTTCTTCATCAGGCCGGCAGAATTGCTGGGTTTAGGTTTCTACTAAACTGGTTAGAGGAAGCAAAATTCATTCCTCGTCGCAATTATAGTAATAATTATTATTGCAGCAAGCGTATTTTGTGATTGGTGCAGCTGGATAACTGTGTGCGTGTTATGTTCGATTAAGGTCGTATATGAGTCGTTATAACCTGGTCGCGTACAGCCGTACATGCATGGACATGAGCACGTGTCATAAAGTTAGTGCCGGATTAAGCGTTTGTCCATAATATCTGAATCTGAAAGTGTTATGCGCGTTGCCGTATGGATTTACGACGATTTTATAACGCCCAAATGTGCCTCCCTAAAACGCTAAACTTCGCGGTTAATGGTCGATCCATCATTAAAGTTTTGACAGGGTCGATTTGTAAGTTGATCGAATCTTGCGAATGGACCAATATCGTCGACGCGAATTGCTTTCGAGCTCTAGAATTGAAAATTACTAATATTCTTGAATAGCTGATTCAAAATAGTACTTTTTTTTAATTTAAAAATTTTGAATAAACATTAATTTTTCAATTATTGTTTTTACTTTTTGTCGATACCATGACGATTGGTAGTCGACATAGTCTAAACCAGAATAGTATTAATTTTTGAACGTGAAAAAAATTTCTAGCGGCGCTGGGATTCGAACCCAGGTCTCACAGATTGCCGGTTCCACACACTGAGCTACGAAAGATTTTCAAAGATTTCAGATATCTTATCAAAATGGAGGCAAAAAGTTCATTTTCTACCAATTAATTGAATTTTCAACTAAACAGATGAATTCTCAACAAAAAATGTTTCATTTTCAACCAAACACATGAATTTTCTACCAAGAAGATTAATTTTCTACCAAAAAGACGAATTTTCAAAAAATACATGAATTTAGAAAAAAAAAAAATTTTGAACCAAGTAGTTCAACTTTCGACCAATTTTAGTTGAATTTCCAACAAAGAAATATGACTTCTCAAAGAAAAATGCAATCGGTGATATTTCAACTAGAATAGATTTTAATTATGATAAATCAAAATTATTGAAATTTTATCAAAAAAAGACGAATGTTCATTTAAAAAGTTGAATTTTCAACCAAGGAAATCAATTTTTTACCAAAGATGAATTTTCAACCAAATATGTGAATTTGTAACCAAATTGAAATTATTTTTCAAACCAAACAGATAATCAAGTAATCATGTCCAACAAAAAAAAATTTTGTTATTCTCTTAAAACCTTTCGAAATTCACAGCAATTTTCTCAACTTTTTGTTTCAAATCTTCAAAAGTCCATAATATGTTTTATACATTTTTTTTCAGTTTAAAATTATTTTTAAATCAATTCAAAACCTCAAGTTTCTCTTCAACTTACTCGAATGTTTTCTAACATTTTTCTATCTTTCAAAATTGAAATCTTCTCAAGATTTTAATAATTTTTAATTTTTTCATTAAACTCCTCAAATTTCCAAATATCTTTCAAAATAATTCAGTTTTCATAAAAAAATTTAAATCCTGCAAAAGCTCAAAAAAATTGTTTTAAAATCGTCCAAATTCTTTTTTGACATATCTTTCAATTTTCAAAAGTTAAAATTATAAGCGGTTAAAAAACTTCATAGTTATGTAAGAAATTACAATTACGAAGGATAAGTTTCTAACCAAAAATGAAATAGCGCAATTTTAATATAAAAAATTAATTTTTTTATAAAAAAAAAAAGAATTTTCAAGCGAAAAGTTAAATGTTCAACCAAGGAGGCGAATTAAAAAAAATAATAATTTTTAACAAACTATTTTAACTTTTAACCAAGTAGTTGTATTTTGAACTAAGAAAGATGAATTTTTAACCAAATAGTTAAATTTTTAACCAAAAAGATAAATTTTTCAAAAAGAAGATTAACTTTCTACCAAAAAGCACGAATTTTCAACTTAGCACTTTATTTAAACAAAATGGTTAAATTTTAAAGCCAAAAAGACGCTTCATATCCAAAACGGTCAAATTTTCAACCCCAAAATATTATTTTTTAACAAGAAAATTAATTTTTTACTAAAAAGTTAAATTTTTTATGAGAATAGTTTAATTTTTAACTAAATAGTTCAATTTAAACAAAAAATATAGGAATTTTTGAAAAGAAATTATTTTTCAACCAAATAAATTAATTTTTTTTTAAATTGTTGAATCTTCAACCAATCCAGATTAATGTATACCCAAAAATTTGCATTTTTTCCAAAAGGGAAGAATTTTTATCCAAATATGTGAATTTTTAACCAAATTGAAATTATTATTCAAACCAAACAGATAACCAAGTAATCATATTTAACAAAAAAAGGGAAATTTTGTTATTCTCCTAAAACCTTTCGAAATTCACAACAATTTTCTAAACTTTTTTTTTTAATCTTCAAAAGTCCACAACATGTTTTATATATATTTTTTGAGTTTAAAATTATTTTTCAATTAATTGGAAACCTCTAAGTATCTCTTCAACTTACTCAAATGTTTTCTAAAATTTTCCTATATTTCAAAATTGAAATCTTTTCAAGATTTTGATCATTTTTAATTTTTTTATTAAAATTTTAAAATTTCCAAATATCTTCCGAAGTAATTCAGTTTTCATTAAAAAAAATTTAAATCCTGCAAAAGTTAAAAAAAAAATGGTTTTAAAATTGTCCAGATTCTTTTTTGACGTACCTTTCAGTTTTCAATAGTTAATTAAAAACGGTTAAAAAAAAACTTCAACATTATGTAAAAGATTATTGAATATATTCTACATATTTTAAGTTAGTGCTTTTCGCTAGAAAATTTTTGTTTTTCGAAATGGATATTTTCAATCAAATATTATCAGACCATATTGAATTGAATATGAAGACTCTTTAAGTTCCTGAAATTTTAAGCCGAAAAATATATTGAGTTTTTAACAAACAAGAATAATTTTTTAGCCAACAAAACTGAATTTTCAAAATAGTACATGAGTTTTTTACCAAATAGTGAAATTTTCAACTTACAAAGAATAAACTTCTAACCAAAAATGAAATAGTGCAATTTTAAGATAGAAAAATTAATTTTTTTACCAGAAAAAAAAAGAATTTTCAAGCAAAAAGTTAAATCTTCAACCAAGGAGGTGAATTTTTTCTAAAATATGGATTTTTAACAAACTAGTTCAACTATTAACCAAGTAGTTATATTTTTAACTGAGAAAGATCAATTTTAAACCAAATAGTTAAATTTTCAACCAAAAAGATCAATTTTCCAAATAGAAGACTAACTTTCTACCAAAAAGCACGAATTTTTAACATAGCACTTTATTTTCAACAAAATGGTTAAATTTTAAAGCCAGAAGGACAATTCATATACAAAATGGTAAAATTTTTAACACGAAAATATGATTTTTCAACAAAAAAATGAATTTTCTTCTAAAAATTTAAATTTTTATGAAAATAGTCTATTTTTTAACCAAACAGTTCAATTTAATTGAACTATTAGTTGAATCCTCAACCAATCCAGATTAATTTACACCCAAAAATTTGCATTTTTTACCAAAAAAGAAGAATTTTCATCCAAAAAGATTAAACTTCGACCAAAAAAGACAAAAAACTATTAAACAAAAAAGACGAATTTCTAACAAATTACATGAATTTTCAACTAGAAAAGATCAGTTTTCAATAAAAATTTGAACTGTCAACCAAGAATGAAAAAGTTACATTGTTAGTTAAAAACATTGATTATCAACAACAAAAAAATCAACATAGGAGATGTATTTTAAAATAAAATCATGAATCTTAAAAAAAAAAAATTTACAAGAAAAAAGTTCATCCCAAAAGATCATTTTTTAACCCGGAAAATTAATAATTATCTAAAAATGGAATAGGGAAGAGTAAATTAATTTTCCACAAAATTGTTGAATTTTAAAGCCAAAAAAGCAAATTATCTACAAGACGGTTGAATTTTCAACCAAAAACTATGATTTTTGAACTTGAAAATTAATTATCTACTAAAAAGTTAAATTTTTTATAGAAATAGTTTCATTTTTGACAAGAAAATTAGTTTCTCACCGAACAGTTCAATTTTATACTAAATTTTTGAATCCTTTGACGATAAATAAATAAATTAATAAATTGTTAAACCAATAAATTTTTGCTCTAAAAAGTTTTTTTGTCGAATAATAAAATTCCAGACAGTTTATAGCACCGAATTTTCAAATTCCCGATAATTTTATTTTTCGGCATTTTTCTATCGACCCAACATAACCTCAAATTGTTCCAAAATTGTACGTCTTCTTTAAAATCCATATTTGAAAAAAGCAGTGAAAACCGCTGGCACAACCTACAATTTTACATCAATTTTAAATCTTTATTGAAATCTAATGATTTTTTATAATAAGAATAGACATTTTTTCTGACGCTAACATAAACTAAAATTGTTGGATAGTTGTGAATCGTCTATAAAATCTAATTTTTTCAATTGTTTAAAATAATGAATTTACAGTGAAAAGCATAAATATCACCTGAAATTGTTCAAAAATTAAAACTCTTGTTCGAACTATAATGATTTTTGTTTTAAAATACTAATATTTGGTGAAAACGCTAACATAACCTGACACTGTTTGAAAATTATAAAATTTTAAAGTCTAATAATGAAATTTCAAAAAATATTTACAATTTGGAACAATTTTTTGTTATGTCAGTGTTTTTCATCGAAAAATTTCGTCGTATTTTTATTTAAAAAATCATAAGATTTTCCAGATGATCATTATTCAATATTCAACATTTAAGAACAATATTTTAGGTAATGTTATCATTTTCCACTGGAAATCAGTTTAAACAAACAACATTAGGTTTAAAACAAGATTTACAATCTTGAACAATTTTTTGTTATATTATGTTCGTTTTTTCTTCTTCTAAAATTTCTATTGTTACTAAAAAATCATTAAATTTTCAAACAATATTTATAATACTTGGACAATAATAAAGTATGTAGAGTTTTTTTTACAAAAAATCGGTTATTTTAAACATTATTAATTTGACTTCAAAAATGACATTAGATTATTATATTATTTGAAATATTTATTTAAAAATCGTTCTATTTCAAAGAAGTTTAGTAATTTTTTAACAATTTTAGGTTTCTTTGGCTTTTTGCATCAAAAACTGATATTTTGAAACAAAAATTATTGTAATTGGAATAAGAATTAGAATGTTTTAACAATGTTCGATTATGTTAGTCTTTTTCGTCGAAAAGCGTTCTTTTTTAATAAAAAAAAATATTATATTTCAAAGAAGAATTACACTTTTGGAAAAATTTTAAATTATGTTAACATTTTATACCGGAAATCGGTTATTTTAAGCAGAAAACATTAGATTTAAAGGAAGATTTACCATCTCAAATAATATTTTGTTATATTATGTTAAGTGAGCTTTATCTAAAAATGCTATTGTTAATAAAAAAGTGATTATATATTTAAAAAAATATTGTCATACTCAAGGACAATATTCATCAAAAATATTGTACTTGCTCTTCCTTGCTATTATTTTAGATAAATAAATACAGAAATATAAAAATTTGGTATTAATATTAATTTTATATTCTAATATAAAAAAATATATAAATTAAGAAAAAATTTAATGTATTGAAATATTTTTAAAAAACTCTTAAAGGCTTCAAAAGAAACCTCAGCTTTCGGAGGAATGGTTTGAAAGTCGTTCCAGGTTTGAATGGTGTGTTGGTGTTATATTTCGCGAATGCAGAGCGGCGAATTTCAAAGAGTTGTTTGGAGTTTTGAATTGTTTCGAACGAGACTGTTCAGCTTCCTACTTTTTTACGACTGTTGCCAATTTTTTTTATTAAAAAAACCATGTAGTTGTAAAATGGGAACAAAAATAAAAGATAAAAGGCAAGCAATTCTTTGCATTGAAATTTAAGTCTAATATAATTGTTCGAAATTGCTGAAAATATATTTTAAAACAAATTTAAGTTTATATGGGTGAAAATGAAAAAGTTTATGATATCACGAATAAATTTCTTAGTTAAAGAATTTTATTACGCCTATTTTCTCCAATAATTAATTCGAAAAATTCGATTTAAAAGAAAGCTGAAGATCTAATTGTTAAATACAAATATTTTTCAAAATTAATTTGCAGAATTAGGAATCAATTTTTTTGGAAATTCTTTTATCTCGTTGGTAATCATAGTTTCAGAGGTATAATAATTTTTTAAATGCCCCGTGTTTTTATATCATTTGGTAATAGAACAGTGTTCCATTAATTTTAAGGCTTCAAAATTTAATTTCGACATTTAAATTGATTATTAATTCAAGTTATTGAATAAACTTCGAGATGTCTAAATTTAATTACACATAAAGTTTATTTATTTAACCAAAATGACCTATTTGGAAGCCCGAAAAAGATCGAAACCAAATCAAGGGACCGGATCAAAGAACCAATCATTACTTTCTGATGCCTAGAGAGTGGGGGGGGGGCACTGAAAGTCGATTAAATTCAAGCACTACGCACCAGAAAGTTATGTCTGGTTCTTTGATCCGGGCCATCCAATTGTGTCATCCGGTAAGATGGTTTAATTATTCAAAGAAGCATAAGTTATAATTTTCTGGCGCCCGGAGTTGGGGGAAGGGTTGAACGTCGCTTAAATTCTAGAGGAAAGGAGTCTCTCCACTCTGAACGCCAGAAATTTGTAACCGGTTTTTTATCCGGTCCCTCAAATAGTGTTATCCGGTAACACGGTTTTATTATTCGAAGAAGCATGAGTTATAACTTTTTGGCGCCCAGAGTGGGGTGGGGAGCTGAACGCCGCTTAAATTCAAGTGGTCTACTATCATCCGGTAAGACAGTTTTATTACATGAAGAAGCATAAGTTATAACTTTCTCAAGCTTAAAGTGGGGCAGAGACCTTGAACGTCGCTTAAATTCAAGCAATAAGAGGTTCCTCCATTATGAGATCCAGGAAGATATAATTGGTTTTGTTTCAGCCTCTCATCTAGTGTCATGCGGTATGACGGTTTTATTATTCGAAGAAGCATAAGTTATAATTTTCTGGCGCCCAGAGTTTAGGGAAGGCCTGACGTCGCTTAAATTCCAGCGGAAAGGAGACTCTCCATTCTGAGCGCCAGAAATTTGTAACCGGTATTTTATCCGGTCATTTAAATAGTGTTATCCGGTAAAACGATTTTATCATTCGAAGAAGCATGAGTTATAACTTTATGGCGCCTAGAGTGGGGCAGAAACCCTGCTCGTCGCTTAAATTCAAGCAATAAGAGGTCCCTCCACTCTGAGTGCCAGAGAGATATAACCGGTTTTGTTCCGGCCTCGAGAAGCCAGGCAGGATAATGACTGGCATGAGGAGACTTGGACCTGGACCTCGTAGGAGGAGAAGAAGATCTGACCGGAGAATGATTCAGGTCAAAAAGTACTCTTTCAGGTTAAGACTAGAAACTTAACTCTGCAACACAAAACAGAGTAGTACATTTTTCTAAAGTCCGTGAGGCAAGCAGTGATGAGAATTATCTAGTTTCTTTTGTCTAGTTACCATTCACTATATAAATAACAATAATTTTAGTTACCTTCAAAAAATAGTGGAGAAGCATTTTTTTAATTAGAGTCAGTATTCATATTTTTTCGGTTAAAAATTAATTTTTTTAGCTGTAAAATTAAATATTGCAGTTGAAAAGTCTCGGTTCAAAATTAAACTGTTTTGTTGAATATTTGTTTCTGGATTGAATGCAACTGTATTTGATTTAAAATTACCATATTTTTAAATTGAAATATCTAGTATCACTTTTTTATTTGAAAATTTATATAACTAATCCATTCCTAGTTGAAAATTCATGTATTTTATTGAAGATTCGGCTTTTTGTTTAAGAAATAAATAAAATCGTATTACAAATTTATAGTGCACGTGTTGCATAGATGAGCATCCAGAAATACGACAGCCCAGAAGTACATATTATCTTATTAATCCAGAGCTTCAAAAGTCAAATTTTTTGAAAAAAGCACAAAATTCTTAAAGCAAGACAGACTAATGATTTAAAATAATAATGTATGGATATTTTGCTGTTCCTAGAAATATTCTATTAGGGATGGGATTAAGTAATATTTTCAAAGAATTCGTGAACAAAAAAATGATTTCATAGGCGCAGAGCTACAAAACTAAAAAAAAAATCAAAAACATCTACGATGCAAAAAATTCCACCACGTTACTGAAAAGCTATCAGTAAAATTAACCTGATTAGTGAAATCAAAGTATGTCGAGTAATTCTGAAAGTTATTTGAATTTGCAAGTTTATTAAAAAAAAGAAAACAATCAAAGAAAATTTTTAAATGTATCAAGAGAAATCTGGATAAGATTTTTTTACTAACGATAATCAAGCCACGTTTTCATTTTTCATCACTTCTTTACTGAAACCGTTATCAATAAACGATTCAATTACAATAATATAATGATATTATCATAATAAAATAATATGATAAATCAATAAAAAATCGAATTTTTCGATAAAACGTTCAAAATCTAAAAAATAATCTATAAATCAAAATATGGCAAGCCATAGTCTTAGATATTTTTCTAACAGAGGTATGCTGAAAATTTGTTATGCAAGGCAAAATATTTCAATAAACTCTGAACATCATTGTAAGTAGTTAAACAATTTAATTGAACACACAGTTATTCCTTTCTTAGGGGATAAAATATATAGAACCAGTAGAATGTTTTTTTTCTTCAGTTTTTTAGTTCAACCAAAACTGTACAAATTGTCATTAGTGATAATTTTATAACATCCTCATCTCCAAGCAATTGACTCAGTCCGTGGCTGATGATGAAAGACCCGGTTCACCTGAGAACAAGTTAGAAAAAAACATAATAATAATAATAATAATATAACCACAGCTGAGGGTGGCAGCATGGATTTGTTTTTGAAGGTGCAGCTAGTGTGATTGAAGGTTTATACAACAGTTTTCACCATATTTCAAGATTTACAAAATTATTAGCTTTTTAGTAGATTACAAGAAAATGGACAGGATTTTAAAAATTGAATGTAATTTCAGAAAAATTCAAAGATTTCAAAGAATTTCTACTGTTTCTAATCAGGATAAATTCCAGATTACAGCGAACGAATTGTTATTTGTGAAAACCTCAAAACCGTTTTTCAAAATATAGATATATTATTATATTTACCAATAAAATTAATAATGATCGCCAATGATAGGACGAGAGCGGAAGGCATTGTAATTTTTTTCTAACTAAGAAAAACCTGATTACTGTATTAATTCAAATTTTTCATAAGAGTGTAAATTTCGATTAATCTGTAAATGAATCACAGTATACAATATTTACTATTGTTGGCATCTCATGAATTATCTGCGCCTGGAGCTTGTCCTTGTGAGGTATTTGTATTTCACAAGTCAGTGAAAAGAACAAATATATGTTGTCAGCATGATCATCTAGGTGTTAAGTAAGTTTAAAATATTTAACAAAATATTCTTTCTATTCATATCTAGACTTAAAAACGATAAAAAGTATTTTGCTTCTTAAAAATTTGTTATATAATGATTATATAATATAATAAGAATATGATAAATAATAATTTTATCAGAATTCAAGAGTTGATGAATTGTATGATTTCTTTAAATACATTTTATTCAAAAAATGCATGATTTAGGTATTTTTGAAGAAGGAAGCTTTTTTTCATAGCAGTACTTTTAGTTTTAGTTGTTGGAAAGACTGATATTGAAAAAAAACTATTTTTCTTTTGTCGAATAATGCCTGAATAACGAATTTTTCAAGAGATTGGTTTGAAAAAGTGATACAATTTATCAGCTAGTTATCACTGTTGATAAAATAATTATGGAATTCACAACTTAAAGGACGGATATTGAAAGAATCGTGGATTCAAATGCAGCGAGTCGAAATCCGTAGGAATTTACTTTATTATTCTAAGCCTTCCATATTAAACAGCCTGTAACTAAGAGATAGTGAAAATTGTACACTTTTAAAGGCTTTCAAGCTTTAAAATAAAATATATTCGTATCGGAATACAAAGCATCTTTTCCAATATTTTCTTCTGAAAAAGAAAAGGTAATCAGCTGAAGAAGTTTTGACAACTACAAGATGTAACTGAATTGTTACCATCTATCAAAACTCGGCACGGCCCTGAACGAAAGGGTTGCCGGGTCGCGGCCGAGATCACACGAAATTCCCCGAGGGGTCCCGATGCCCCGAGCGCGACGCTCCCCAGGTCAGTCTGGGCTTACTCGTCTGATAGGACACATATCGGTAGTTAGTTCATAGTGTCTTGGTTCGCTCTAGTTTCCACGACGACCTGTGCGGGTCATTTGGTCGACCTCTCTCTCGACTCCCATACGTCTTCGCTGAGCTGCACCACCGCCATCGCCGTCAAACTGCACCATCGCTGTCGCCACGAGCTGCATCGTTGCCAACCCCTGGGGTAGTACCCCAGCCAATTTCACTCGAACTCCCTTTAGAGCGAACCAATGTAAGTGGGTAATAAACCACGTTTTATCTTTATTTGCCTCTGCCTCATTTTGTGTTCAAATCTTTATCTCGACGATCACCAATCGTGTGCAAAACTACGATACTTGCCGAGGTTTCGTGAACATTGCAGTTCACTTCTTCCGGGCTGACCTGAAACTGAAGTTTCAGATTACGTTGTTCTTATATAAATTCTCTACAATGCCTATGATTGGCCAGAGCCCTTAAGTAGGGGATGAGTACAAAAATTTCCAACACCCCAACAATTAAATTCAGATGTGTCACTTTGAAAGAGATTTTCTGAAGATGATAGAACATCATCTGCCTAATTACTTAGTAAGGCAAAAACGTATTGGATCCAAAGAACTTGACTACTGTACAATTTTTTTATTTCTTGATATAAGGAATAAAGCCAAATTTTTAACACCGCTCTAATTATATTTATTTTACCCTCACTTCAGAGGCAGTTTTCTGAAAATTTCAGAGGATCATCTCTTAAGTTTTTCAGTTGATAAAAAAATAATTTGTTCTGCAGATCTTGATAATTGGAAAATTTTCCGATTTCCCTAAGTAGGGGATGGAAAACAATTTCTAATACCCCCAAAGGAAAATTAAGATCTATTTTCCTGCGAGGCTATTTTCTTGGAAATGTCAGAACGTCACACTCTTCATCATTCAGTTTATCCAAAACACATTGTGTCCAAAGAATTTATTACTGAAAACAATTTTTGGTTTTTCTTAGTTGCATATTCACAGAAAAACAGTGGGATCATTTTTATCGCAGCTCATTTGTTAAGATATCAAATTAAGATTTTTTTCCTTAAAATGAGAATGCTCCAAGTGTAAAACTATAACATTAACATAACTAAATTTTCATTCTCCATTGTCTCATTCATGTTGCAAGCATTTTTCATGAAAAAATTACCAACAAAAATGGAAGACATTTCAAAAATCTATTAAGAGAAATCTGGGTGAGATTTTCTTACGAATGATAATTGAGCTACGTTTTCGTTTTTCCCCACTTCTTTACTGAAAATTATATAACAATAACAATTTAATGATACTGAAATAATGATAATATAATCAAAAAATATTATAATAAATTAATAAAAAATCAAATTTTTCAATAAAAAGTCTGAAATCTTAGAAATAATCAATAAATCAAAATTCCGCAAGCCATAATCCTAGACATATATCTGATGGAGGTATCCTGAAAATTTGTTGTGTTGGTCAAAATATTCTATTATACTCCGAACATCATTGTAAGTATTCAAAAAAATAAATTCAACACACAGTTATTTCCTTTTTTAGGGGATAAAATACATAGAGCTAGTAGAATGTTTTTAATCAGATTTTCAGTTCAATAAAAACTGTACAAATTGTCATCAGTGATAATCATACCTAATAAGCCGCAATCATATAACTTTCTAATATTTCATTTTTTTCCTGATTGAGATATTTTACTATATTATCATTACTATAAAAATTAAAATCACACTGGAAGGAACAAAAAATCGGACATCTGCCATTATCGATTTCACAGAGAACCAACAAATATTTTATACGATCAGATTTGAAGGGTATTACAGCAAAACAATTCAATTTTCGAATCGAATATTCCATCCGGTAACACTATTAACTTTGTCAAATTTCATTTCGATCGTATCATATCTTCAGCCCCCAGAGCGGCCTCGAAAATCGAAAGAATCGACTCAAAACGCCTGGTACGTAGGCAATTTGTTTGCACGTTTCTGGCCATTTCCGAGGGTGTTGGCGGTGATAAAAGGTTAGAAGAAGACCACTTGAGCACAAAAAGGCTTTCAACAAACAGATTCCCCTATTTGAAACCACCAGCCCGGGGTATAATAGGCCTACATTTAAGGAAAATTCACGTCTGAGTAACTCTCTGCTCTTCGCGCGTACATTAAAAGAAAACCCAGGATCCACTACGTGGACCACTCCGGACCACACACTTCAGGAGATGTCCGCGTTACTAATTGCACGGTCTTCTCAACTGCTTGAATATGTCAGGAAAACTCAGGCAAACTTTCAACAAAATCACAATCTTTCAATGTCTCTTCCAGTTCTTTGTTTGTTATATCTCGCAGAGCAGGTGAAGCAGTGACATTTTCCCAATCAATATGATCAGGGTAGTCTGTAGAAGAAAAATTTATTGGTGACGGTCGGAATTAGCGGACATTTTCCTGATGTGGCTTACTTCTTGCCTTTCTAATCAATTCTACAGCTCGCGCTCTGACAGTTTTTCAACTGTCGCAAAGCATAGTCAACGCCAAGTTTTCAGGGTGAAGAACATACCGGCCATTTTGGATGGAAGGGTCAATTGCAGCTGTCTTAACATCCTCTGGTAAGTATCCTGACAGTTTCATAGTATGCCATATATGTTTGCTTGCATAGTAGAACTGCCAGTTTCTTCTGATCATGAACCATACAGAAGCATACACCGGAATAATAAATTTCTTTATCATTTTCAGGTTTCTGGAGGGCCTTTCTTTCGTGACGTACAGTCAAAGAACTCTATTTGCTGTTAAAAGCCAACGCGCGTCGCAGAGTGCACCAGGATCCGTATTAGCAAGAGCATCTGGAAAAATGTGCAAAGAAACAGCATTGCAGGTTTCAAGCAGGAATAATAGGTCGGTGCTAAGTATTTTTGGATCAAATTCAGGTGAGTTAGCTGTGATTGCTTCAAAATTGACTTCTGGTTTCTGGTCACAGGTTTTAAACTACTCACCAACCGGGTCACAGAAGGAATGAGGACCACGCGCAGTGCCGTCAAGATGTATGATAGGCTGCCTGAGAGAAGTTGGTTAAAATACAACAAACAAATCTGCTACTGCAGAATTTTACTTAGGCGGTTTTTAATTCAGAGTGATAGCTCTGCCGATGGCTTCTGTATTCATTGGCGTGCCATCGGTACCAATAACTTTTTACTGGTTCAAGTCATGATTATTTGCTTCAAGAAACTCTAAAATGCTACCAGAAAGTTGAGATGCAAGACCGTCACAAGGAGTCACATGACAAATTTATATTGCATCTACTTCGGACACTAATGATATGTGATCCTCGCCGACTTTCTTCTTCGTTCCTGACTGCAGTGTAACATTTTGTTTTCCATCGAAATGGATCAATTGCTTGGGTAGTGTCAACCTTATTGATTGGTCCCAAATTTTTCAGTGTAAATATGGCAATAGCAGCGGCTGCTATATCTGAGATTCCAAAATAATCGGCTACTTTTTCTACCAGAGGCTATCTTTTCCGCATTTGTAGTTGGTAACGAGAGCGCTCCTGCAAAATAAGCTCAGAATCCAGTTCAGATGTGTCACACATACTCTTCTCATCCTCAACATTACCGCCAACGGTTGCAGCAGAGTGATATTGTGTTTGACATTGTATTACTTCCTGAGCATAGGCCTCTTTTCTATACAATCTTTGTTGTTTACGGTCTAGCATTTTTGTTGCAACTTTGTCAACTGAGCCTATTACCATTAGACGAGGAACCCTCTTGTATTTAATGAAAGCGTATTCCCTTGATGGGATTTTGCATTCAGAAGGACACCTGCAGAGAAGTGTGTTAGAAAGGTCACACCGGCGTATTGAAACTTCAGATATAATATTTTCTTCAGAAAGGAAATCATGTTTCCGTTCGAGAAAAGCAGTGGATTTCCTTCTCGAATGTAAGTAAGCATTTATGACGAGGTATGATTCATTCATATTCTTAATTTCGTCCTGAATTAGTTTTACAGGCATTGTGGGAATTGAGGCAAAAACACGAGCTACATCATTGATGGCTGGCTATTTCATATTTCCCTGGCCCTCCATTAGCGCATACCGAACGTGTAGTATACACCTGACAACATCCCCTGCTGTGGAAAGTGTTCGTCCATCGAAATCACAGAGATGATCCATGATTTCGCTTTCTCTCTTTTCCCTACTGACAACCGGAGATATTATGGCATGGAGATGTAAGTAGAAAGACGTCGAAAACAACGACAGCGAAGTGAGAACCAGTAATCGACACCAAAGCTCTCTCGTGAAGTCTGAACAAGCAAGCACACTGTGGCTGCAGTTTCGCAGCGAGAGGCAGAAGCCAGCCGCATGGCCCGAGAAGGTGAGATAGGGGGACTCCTGATGCCCTCCGCCTTATTACTACTTCCCGCCGTCGCCCACTCCCTGCTTTCGTCCGCCGCTGTGACCATCGGTGCATTTGCCAAATTCAACATTTTCGCATAAATACATAATTTCTATGCGTTTTTACACTATAAAATTGAGCTTATATTTGACTGTACGTTTGTCGTAATCATTTTTCAATGCCTAGCTGGCCTCTTGCTGACCTCTTATCACCGCTGACACCCGCGGAAGTGCCCAGAAGCGTGTAAACAAATTGCCTTCCTACCAGTCGTTTTTAATCGATTTTTGTTTATTTTCGAGGCTGCTGTGGGGGCTAAAGGTATTGTCCGTTCGAAATGAAATTTGGCACAGTTAATAGTATCATCGGATAGAACATTGTTTTGCCCGAGCAGATATTAATTTCGAAAAGACAAGCGGGGCGATTACCTGATTCATACTGCGATTCGCCTGAAATATTTCAGAGGGACAGAGGTAAATATAAATATGTAGACTATCAGCATATATAATGAGGTGTACTTTACGTATTTAGATTTGTGATGTTTAACAGTTTAGTTATATTATATGTTATTCTACCGCTGTGAATTTCAATTTGTACCGAATTTCTCAACGAGCTATATCGTGACATCAAATAGAGGGAATTATCACGCTCGTCTGAATTGTAGAGGCTGTCTTTGTTCTTAATTCTAAATCTGATTACAGATGTAATCCATGGTGGCGGAAGGTTCTTAGGTTGTCATTCACCAAGTGTTAAGAATTTTTCGTTGGAATACAAGACAAACTTATTTTCAACAAATGCACGCTCCGATTGATAGAGGACGAGGATAGTACATCCCAATTATCTAATTCCACAAACTGTGGAAAATCCTAAAAATTTAGTTTACAGAAGTCACGGTAGTGGAAAAAGTCACACGTCTGCTTAGGCGACTCATATATGTACTTAATTTGTATTAGGTCCTAATGAGATGGGAACGATACTTCTTTTTGTCTGTACTCTGTAACTATATAATTATCATTTACTGCGCAAAGGAGCGGAGGTACAGGAGGTGAAAGAGTTTTTGTACCTGAGCTTCTGCTTCGGAGAAATGGGAAAGTTGATGGTCACGTAAAAGAGAGAATGAGGAGGGCAGATATGATGATAAGGCAGGTCTGTGGGTTTGGAAAGGAGTTATTTGCAGACGATTTTGGAAGGAGAATGAACTTGCTTGTCTTATGAGTGATCAGTGTGCTATTGTATGAAGTAGAGATGTGGATGTGGAAGGAAAGTTAGAAGGTAAATAAGACACAGAAGATGTATGTACAGTGGACCCTGAGGTTGGCAAGGAATAGGCTTTGTTATATTGGCAGATGGGAGGCGTGGTTAACTAAAGAAGGAGAAGGAGAGGAGAGAATAAGAGGGTCAAGGTTCAATGGGAATTATTGGTGGATTGTGCCAAGGAAGAGAGCGCAGTATTTGTGTGAGAAAGAAGTGAAAGTAATTCAGAAGCTTATAGCGAGGATGAGGTGTGGGTTCATGCACGGTTTTGATAGGTTCTGGCTTCCTAGGGAGAGGAGAATGTCTAAATTGTGCGGAAGGGGGTATGCAAGGGTGAAACACTGGATAAAGAATTGTGAGGGAGTGAAAAGGGGTAAGATAAGTATGGAGGTATAGTTGCATGAAAGAGGGGCTAACAGGGTGGTTTCTCGAGTGAAGGAAGTGTTGGGTGAGATGGTAAAAAAGAGTAGGAAGTAGGAAGAGGAATGGAGAGGGAAAGATTGTAAATAGGAAAGGAAGTAAAAATAAGCCAAATTGTAAATATTTTAAATAATCAGTAGGTAAGTACTAGATATTAACCGCGGATGCAGAGGTTGGCAGTTGGAGGAAAGGTGAAAAATAGGGACATGCGTGCGAAGCTAAGCGAAGAAGGCAAAGCGATAAGAGCAAGTGATCGCAGAATTAAGGTAGCATTAGGATGTGGATGGATGTTAGTTTTTAAGGAATAATTTCAAGACAAATTCTGTGAGTCATGAATGGTATTGTATGTTAGGGGAGAATGGGGTTAATGATAAGTTATTCGAATATAAAAATTGTTTGTTTGACTCGAATAGTAGTTAGTAATTATTTAACAGAAAGAAGCGAAAGTCATGTATGTGCACTTTGATAGGCTAGGTATTGCTATGACAGATAGTGCTTACTTAAGCTCGAGGATAAAGATTTGATATTTAGCTGAAGTCTATAGAACGTCACGTTCACGGTCTACGTTTTAAAAAAAAATAGCCAAAAAAGGTCTTTTTTTTAAGCTTCGCCCTTTCATTTTGCCAGATGTAGTAGATTTTTTTTTTAATGAAATTTTTTTCTTTCTCAATTCAGCAAGTGATAATATAAAAATTGGTTACTTAGTTTTTAGTGAAACTAAAAATTGGATTTTGTAGAAAGTTCTTTGTCTCTTATGAAATTTTACTGAATGTTGGTTGATTCTTGTTGCTGTACCTCTCCAAATTTATGTATGCCTGAAAGCTTACAAATATTGCAGATATGTTTCTGAAGCTGCACCCTATGTGCTTAAAAGTTTATCGAATAGTTTTCGCCATATTTCAAGAGTCCAATAGGTTTCGCAACATTTTTCGTAATTTGAGAGGGTATAGGGGATTTAAAAATATATCAACGTATTTCAGGAGAGTTGACAGATTTTTGTGGAATTTTGAATATTTCAAGGGATTTCAAAGTATTTAAAGTATTTTATAAGATTTAAAAGAGGAATTCAAAATTCAATGGGATTTCAGAAGAATTCAAAGGTTTCAAAGTATTTTCACAGTGTTTGAATAGGTTTTTTAAAATATAGCTAAATTATTATATTATTATATTCACCAATAGAACGAAAGATTATCGCAAAAGATAGGACTAGAGCAGATAGCATCGTCATGTTTTTCTAATTGAGGCAAAACTGATTACTGTATTAATTAAGAATTTATATAACAGTATAAATAATGATTATTCTGCAGATTCATCACAGTTATTTTATGGCAGTTCTCTTAGTTTCAGATCATCACTACTCTTATTGTTTTAATTAGGTAACATCTTCAGGTCCATGAGTAGGTTATTATAGAAAAAACGTGGCAGAAAAAGGTAATTTGACTCGATCCTGAAGCTGAAACCTTATTCAAACAATGAAATTAATTAGAGGCTGAAACTAAAAGACTAAAAGGCTGAAAGAAAATAATCCATTTTCAAAGAAATTTCTTTAAAAAAGTAATACGATTTATCAGCTAGTCATCAATGTTGATAAAATAATAAATAAGAAAAATCCGAATCATGTATTTATTTTTAAAAATCGTCCATTTTATCAAATAAATTACACAGCAAAACAAAAAAGTAGGAGTTTAACCGGACTTGACTATTTAATTCCTATGGATCTCCAGTCGCTAAATTCGAATCCGTGGTCGGAATTCCGCGATCAGATCTCGTTCTTTTCTAACCTCAAAAAACATACCCCTCTCGAAATTTCTCATACTCGAAAACATTTTATAAAATAACATGATTTAGTTTTGCAATTCTAACCGTGAATTTGGATTCAGCGGCCAAAAGTACATAAAAATTCTTTAGTTTGGTCAGATGAGCCAATCATTCTGCGAGTGGGACGGGGGTGTACAGAGTTGAAGACCCTAATACCCAAGCGAAAAGAAGAGGATGTTGCGGCTGACCAGAATAGTTAATTCTTATGGATTTTGTGTCGTTGAATCCGAATCCGAGGTCGGAATCATAAAATTAGCTCTTTTTTTTAACCTCAAAAAACATCTCTTTTGTTGATTTTTCGTAATGTGAAACATGTTATTAGAAAATACGCACTTTTTATGCAATTCTGACCGAGTATTCAGATCCAGCAGTTCAAAATGAATGGAAATTGTCTATTTTGGTCCACTGGACTAAAAACTTTTCGGGACGGGGGCAGGAGGCTATACGGAGTTCAAGACGTTTTTTTTTTAATAGAAAAAAAGTTGCGACGGAACAGACTAGTGATGTCGTATATTTAGAAAAGAAACAAGACCTGATTACGGAATTCCGACCACGGACTCGAATGCAGCAACTCAAAATCCATAGGAATTGACTAGTCTTATCTGTCGGATCTCCTACATTTTTACGTGGCGCTGTGTAATTGCATAAATCTAAATTTGAAGTTTTCCATATTAAACAACCCGTAACTAAGGAATACTAATAGTTCTACACTTTCAAAGACTTGCAAGCTATGAACTTGCATGCTATGAACTAAAATTTTTTCGTAAGGGAATATGAATGAGTATTTTCCTATTAATATTATGAAAATTAAGATATCCTATTTATATTTCTGAGACATGACAGATTTTTGTTCTTGAAAGGTGTCCCTTCGAAATCCTATGCTGAAGATCGAGTACTTGTCGGGTTCAATATGGCATTCTCTAACAGAAAATTTCATGCAAATCCATGTGGACCCTGGGGTCCATAGGGACCATTGTGAAATCCTCCAAATCGAATTGCATTTCCATGCGGTTCGTATGGTCCAATGTGGAAGTCCCCAAATCAAATTTCAAATCAATACAGAAATCAGATCCTCTTCATTAGGAAATTCCATCCAGAAACATGAAGACCCAGGGGTCAGTAGGGTCCAATGTGGCATTCCCCAGAACGAATTACAAATCCATGCAGAAGCTATCAGAAACCAGAACATCTTTTGTTGGGCATTCCATACATATCCATATCTGTCGGCGTTGAACAAGGTATCTGCGACCAACATGCTTGCCGTCCCGGTTCCTCTCTACTCGTTTGGGGTGGTTAAATGGACGAAGAACGAACCTAAGGCCCTTGATGTCACCACACGTAAGATCATACATATGCATAAAAGCTTGCATATCAATTTATCAGTTCTGCGATTATACATTTTACGCCGTCAAGGCGGACGCGGACTTCTGAATCTCCAGTGACTTCATAACTGAATTATTCTGAGTACAGCTTATTTTGTTGCCAATGGCAGAGATCCTCTCCTAAAGATGGTCAGGAACCAGGAGATGATTGGTAAAGGAGCGTTACTTCACAAAGCCGCGGAGCAAGCGGCCGAGACCCTTGGCCTGAATTTTAACATCAGAAGGGGGGAAAGTGCATTACTTCATCTAGATGCTTCACTTCTGAATGCCGAAGTGAAGAAAGGAGAAGTTCGAAAATTCCACCAAGAGCTATTCGACAAGAAAATGCACCGTTATTTTCACGGGAATTTTGAAAAACAGTCCTCGTCAAAGGGGCAAACTTTTGCTTTTCTCAGATCATCAGGGCCTAATTCAGGTGCAGAGTGTTTTATTTTCGCATGCCAGGACGGCGTCATTTCCACCTCAGCATACCGTGACCGCATTTTATCTCAAAAAGTTCCCAGCGATAGGTTCAGAGCGTGTCATGCACACGCTGAGTACCTAGAACACATACTATCGGGGTGTCTCATCCACGCAGGAACGACGTATATCTATAGACATAATGCGGCCCTAAGATTGCATCATTACCATCTTTGTCGCTCTTACTGTGTTGGCTTCAGAAAAAAGTTAATAATTTTTTTTTAATTCCTGTTGCTCTACCAGTCGAAGGATATTTCGAAATGTATCTCTAAGAATGTTATCTCAAGATTCCGAAAGCTGACTGATTTAGCACGAGTTGACGTGAAAAACGAATGACCGCTTAGTTGGACTTCCGGTTCGAATAGGCTACTTCCGGTGGAAGCCAGATGTTGAAAGTACCTCCAATCGATCGGGCACAGTCCATTTACTATTAGGAGGTATTGAACTTTTAATTTTATCAGGTATTTTGGATTTTAAAAGGAGTTGACGGGTGTTCAGTGACATTCTGTATATATTCATTTTAAATTGATAATTCTTTTAAGCCAAATAAATTATTTGCTCAAGATACAGATTTATGGCAAAATTTGCGGTTGAAACCTTATTAATTTGTACTCGTATTATGAACTTATAGTTACACGTGAATATTATTTTTTGTAACATATGCTGGGGAAAATTTTAGTCCATGCTGTAATAATTTTTAGAAGACCTTTATCACATAGCATGAAATTAAACTTTTGCCAAAATAGGTTCAAAAATTTCATATTCGATCTTTACGTGTACCCATAAACTCAATTTCCCGCTAACATATGTTATAAAAATTTCACTTCACATTTATTTCCTTCTGTCTCCGTATCTAAAAATGTGGCCTCGTTCAGAAACTGTAAAATTGAATGATTTGCCGCAGTCTGAACAAAATTTTTTGCGAAATACATACAAGGATAAGAAACATATGTTTGAACTATTCAAAAGTGAAATGCCAATTTTGTTAAATAGCCGATATCTGGATGTAAGATATTTTAATGTATCATTCATTTAGTATTATATCATATTCTACTTACGAACAGAATTGCCAAGTATTATGAACACGAAAAAAAGCAGGATAAAAGTAAAAACTCTCATTTTTCTACAAACAGGAACTTCCACTGATCTTGAACTGGTTTTTCTTGTATATATACTAACTTACACGTCATATTGACAAATAGTATTAATGCATTCTGGCGGTGAAGTGGCGTTTTCCCCTGAGATTAAAAGTTTATTTACTATACATGAAGATGTTAGATATTCCGAATGATGACTGGATCTACATACACATTGCCAACGAAGTTACGCAAATACCAAAACTTTAATGAATATTTTTGTAAATTGGTAATACAGGGTTTTTGTAAAGACTTGATGATGAGTGTGAAAATTACAGAATTGAAAATGATTAATGTTGTATGACGATATAATAATAAAGAATTTTTGCAAATTTTTCTGAAATGAGGGGCTGATAGCAAAACTCAAAATGAAAAAAAGAGAGTCGGAGCAAAAATAAGTTGATTTTTTCGCGGCAAAAAGAAAAATTATATCACGCACTACGACGGCGTTTTAACTCGATTCTGCTCGCAGTGCGTGACTTAATTCGTTTTTCCGGAAATAAAAAATTAACTTTCTTCTGCTAGTCAAAGATTGAATCGTTTTTGCTAGCAATCTGACTCTTGTAACAATGTTGGTCTTCACGTAATGACAATGTCCACGTACCCGGTTGGCGCTGTTATTCTGCCTGATGGCAGAAATCTGAACATTGCCGTCAGAAACAGGATGATGGCCTTTTTTTCTATTCAAAAATGACTTATTACTTCAGGTTTTTGAAAATCTCAATACGCGCTGTGAAAAACCCTTAAAAAATTACAGTTAACATATTGGATTATTCAGAGTTTTTGGGGGCCACATTGAAGCCATAATTTTGATTTTGAAAATTTAGATTTTAAATTTAATCTCAACTGCCTGCAAAAACCCTAAACAATAAATTTCTTTGGGATTAAGAGATGTTTTTAATTTACTGGTCAGCATTTTGAAGCAGTTATTTTTTTTCAAATTTCGAATTTAAATTAAAAATTAGCTACCCGGAAAACTCCTTTACAGTAAATGTTATGCAGATCGGATCTTTTTTAGGGTTTCATGGGAAACCCTTATGCAGTAGATAAAATGGCTGTTCATTGGTTACCGTCCGTTGCTATATAAAAACATCACAATTTAGGCCTGTTGATTCAAGAATTCTCAAAATCGACTGAAATTTGGCTCAAAACCAGCGTGCCACATCAGAAATTAAGGATTAACGGTAAAAAAAATTATTCACAAATTCTACTCAAAAACAACATACGGAATTGAAAATTTCCCAAATAAAAGAACAATATTAACCGTACCCGTTCCAATGAAAGCTTAAATAAGGAAGCTTGTCGCCCGCATCACTAACTGATTTTTAAAATTTGGTCAATTTTTCGGATTCGGTAACACTGTGCAGTACTGGCACTGAAACGTTAGAAGATTTCTATGGCTCAAGTAAATATTAAAAAGTCGAAACAAGATTAAAACTTTTTCGTGAATATAATTTGACGATTTTTCACTTGAAAATAACTACATTATTGATAATTATTTATTTATTCATTGATTCAAATTTTCAAAATACCATTTTCCATTAAAAAATAAAATATATTTATTAATTATTCATTACTTGAATTAAATAAAATAAATAATAAATATGGAAATGTGAAACTTTTCCAGCGTCTAAGTTTCGAAGCAGGTAATCCTATAACCACATTTTTCGTCGAATAGCACTATAATTTACTGGATTTTATCTCCCTAATAATCTATATTTAAAGCTTTGGGAACTTATCATTTACGGGGTGGCCGCTGGACCGAAAACCGGGAAATGACCGAGGATTTTTTGAGACCGGAAAAGACCGAGAAATGACAGTGAATTTATTTCTTTACAGAGAATTTAAAAAATTGTTAGAAGAACAATCTATCAAATCACTTGGACTATCACAAATATCATATCACATTCTATAATTCAGTTGAATATAAGTTCGATTTCACCTTTTTCTTTAAATGTTAAGTTCATTTGTTAACTTTTTTAATTACTACATCATTCATCAACATTTGAACTTTTAACTTTACAAATCATATTGTAACGTTGAATAACAATTGAGAATTATTAATTTGAACCGACCAAAATTATAATAAATGAAATAAATTTTGGTATTTACTTTTTTTCTCAATTGCAAGTGAGACCTTTTTGGTATTACATTTTTATCGTCGGAAGGGAAAACATTTTTTTTTTAATTGTAAGACGCAATTTTTTTCTTTTAGAGATTTTTATTGGGTTTAAGAAAAGAATTTTTTATTTTCGATTTTTTTCTGAATTGAAAGAGGGAATTTTGTCTATTTTTGTGATTCTTATAGAATTGGAAGAGAAGAAATTTGTGTTTTCAAAAGTTTCTGAATAGGAAAAAGGACTTACTTTGCTTTGAACATTTTTATTGAGTTGGAACAGGTACATTTTTTATTTTTCAACATTTTCGTTAATGCGAGTTGGAATGGAGGATTAGTTTTATTTTTTAACCAGAAATCTTTGAGCTCTCATTTCAATACGCATTCTTATTTAAGAATACTAGAATTTCGTAAATTTCTTGTAACTTATGTTACTTAAAATATTTACTTTTGACGATATTTTTGTAGAAAACTTGTTATTGATCATTATCACTTTTTACACGCTCAATTTTCAAACAGTAAATAAGAACATTTTTAATTATGAAGGATTGAATTTGCATCTGTTTAAATTGGCAGGTTTCAATTTAATTATTCAAACACTACAAATTCTACAAATTTGTAACGTTTTCATTTAGGTTGCCAAACTGAAAATTGAGATTCAAATTGTTGTTTAAAAATGTCGACTCTATGAAATTTTACTTAGCAACAATATAAGAAATCGTTAAACTATTTTGTCAATCATGAGTATTTTAATTTTAAATCAAAGGAGACGAATTTTCAATAAAAAATGTAATATTTGATAGGCCAATCAAACATTTCTTAATTTTTAATTAACTTCAATTGAGTTAATTAAAAGCAAACGATTTTCGACCAAAATACTTGAATCCTTAACTGGAACAAATTGGGTTTCAATCAAGCAGTTACATTTTTAACCAAAAAAACTAAATTCTACCAACGGAGATAAATTTTCAAGCATTTTTATAACTGACTTATATTATTCCTAAGATTTTGAAAAATCTTTCCGCATAAAAAAATTGTCTTGAAATCTTTTAAATTTGTCAACAAAATGTTAGAAATATTTTGAAGTTTTGTTACAGATTCTAAATATTATTTAAAATTATTCGAATTTTTTCAAACATTTTTTTAGTTCTGCAAAAGTGAAAACATTGAATTCAAGTCTTCCAGATTGTTCTTTGATAATTATGTAGGTCTTTCGAAATATTTTAAAATCTGTTTAAATATTCTTGAAAAATTAGTTTTCCAAAATGAAAAATCAACTGAATTTTTGTTAGGAACTTTGGGAAAATTTTCCAATATCCTTAAGCCTATCAAAATTCTCAAAAAGCTTTTTTTCAAAATATTGAAAAATTTACATAAAAAAGTATATGTTTTGAAATTGATAAAAGTTTTCCGAAAACTTTCTGAAATCCTGATAAACATAACAAGTATTGAATAATTTGGGGGATATGTTTCCAAAAATTGTCCAAAAAACTTCTTTTTTGCGACTATGTTCCTAAAATCTACAGAATAAAAAAAAATCAAAATGCTAATCGAATTATACTGATATTGACGTTTGCATCATGCTATTATAATCTTTTATTATGATTGCTAAAACATAAGTTTATAATATAATTTTGGATAAAAGGATTTTTAATTTTTTGTCTTGTAAAAAATATCACGTAAGGCAGGTTGTATAAAAAAGGTATTTTTAATAAAAAAAGCTCATCAAATAAAACAGTTGGCAAATATCTGATTGCTTCATATTAGGTTGATATCATTCATATTCACTCAATAACAAGGCAATAAAAGAATTAGAGTAAATCTTAACTGACGAGAAAATGAAAATCTCAGGTAGAAATGGCGTAATTGTTTGATATTTACAGAGATTCTGTAATGAATTAAAAATAGTTGCTTTATCATAACCTTCATGAAAAGTCCACGTCTGATAATCATGATTCAAGAAATGATGAAATAGAACTTGAAAAAAATCCAAATTATATTTCTAATTTAGAAAATTCAGAAAATTTTGTACGAGGTACTCAAGTTCGTTAATTTGTAAGACTTTACTACGAAAAAAAATAATTTTTATTGCGAAAAAGAGGGATTTTCTGTCCAAAAGTACGAACTTTCAACACAACAGCAGTTGAACTTTCGTACAAAGAAAGATTACTTTTTAACCAAATTGTTAAAGCTAAATAGTTGCACTTACAATCAAAATGTTCAACTTTCGAGCAAAAGGGACGAAGTTTCCCCGACATAGTTGAATTCTTCACCAAATACTTGATGAAGAATGATCAACAAAATAGTTGAATTATCAAGAATGTGATTAAATTTATAACCAGATATTTTTTTATTATAATTGAATTTTCAACTTAATTGATGACTCTTCCACAAACAAAAAAATTAGTTCTAATAAAGAAGTTCAATTTTCAATCGATTAGTTGAATTTGTAATCAAATAAGGTTAATTTAAACGAAAAATGTGATATGAAATGATAGCGAAAGGTTATTAACTAGAACATTAGCAATGTGCCTGTGGTGTTAATTTTAATTTAGAGTGTTTTGGTGGTTTTACTTGAAGTCAGCTGAGATGGGGTTCATTAAATGTGATAGAAGTTTTTGGGGTTTGCACGGAGGAAATTTATTCATTAAAATTTACCGAATTAGTAAAAATTCTGATATGTAACAATTGATATAAGGATTGTATTATGTTCATACCAGCATATTATAAAATAACGCAAAGTAATGGAAACTTTCATCAAATGAGTGACATAAAGTCGAATTTTATGTGATAGTAACTATTTGCCTGCCTTCAACTCAATAAAAATGTAAAAAAAAGTTTCTCTTTGAATTAGGAAAAAATATTGTAAAATTTTAAAAAATGTTTCTTGTTTTCAAATATTTAAAAAATTTCAAATTGAACGGGTTAAAAATGGAATATATATTTTAGACTAAAAAAAAATTGATTAGGACTTGAAATTGAATACGAGTATTTAATTATGATTTCATATAACATAAATTATTTCAAAATTGAAACTAGTTTATAAAGTCGAATAGAAAAAGTTTAATTGATTTAAGGTGAACCATTTTTTCGTGTAAACTTGAGTTTTTATTTCTCTTGATCTCGACCCAAACTGTGTGCCGAAACTCGATACATAAACTATTACAAGAAATTTCAAATACGAACTATATACCAACAGAAAATACTATTTAACACATTACAAATAATTTCACAAAGATTGGATCTTTTTTCAGAATTTCAAAACACCTATCGGACAAGATCGCGTGTTTATAACAGTTGTTGATTCTGATTTGTCAACAGAACCACCAGAGA
This sequence comes from Andricus grossulariae, assembly GCA_011634705.1. Classification (NCBI taxonomy): domain Eukaryota; kingdom Metazoa; phylum Arthropoda; class Insecta; order Hymenoptera; family Cynipidae; genus Andricus; species Andricus grossulariae. The sequence continues at coordinate 290,340,344 of JAABKJ010007545.1, read as the reverse complement.
GCTTGAAAATTCATCTTGCACGCCTTCCAAATCGCATTCAGATAGATAAAGGTATTAAATATCAAAGGTCCATAATTTTTATAAAAAACGAGACTTTTTTTATAATGCAAATCTATCAACTAGAGAAGTATATAGAGAAAATCGTAGAAGTATAGTACATGTTATCGGTGAAAATAGGCCCGGTGACTATCGAGCGTTTCATGGGGTGTTTCAAGTTTGGGACGGCACACGCAATGTTCCTAGGTTCCCACAGTTGACATAAAAAAAATGATTCATCCAAATGTTTCCTATTGTTCAGGTTTACCTTTTGGCTCGAGTCAAATACAACACGTATATATAAGTACAATATTTATTAGAATATCCAAATAAAACCATTAGAAAGGGACATCGAGTAAATTAATAGAACGACGTACGAAGTGACACTACAGATTCTTCCTTCCCTCTCATCAGTTCATCTGGCTCAATTCCTCCGTTTATAATTTTTCAAGATAGCGCTAGCCTAGTTCCTCATTTTCGTATTTACTCGCTTACTTCAGAAGGGTAAAACGATCAACGGCCAATATTATTCAGAGCTTTTGGATATATTCGATATTGATTTGAAGCAAAATCGACCGCATTTGTCGAAGAAAAAAGTGTTGTTCCATCAGGACAATTCAAGGGTGCACACGTGTGTGTAGTCACGATGGCAAAAAACCATGAATTGGGCTGCGAACTGCTACCTCATCCAGCATATTCTCCAGATTTAGCTCCCTGCAACTATGTCCTGTTTCCAAACCTAAAGAAATGGCCGGGCAGTAAGAGATTTGGGTCGAATGAAGAGGTCATCACCGAAACAAACGCCTATTTTGAGGGCCTTGAGAAAACCTATTATTTGGAAGGAATGAAAAAATTGGAAAAACGCTGGACCAAATGTATCGAGCTCAAAGGAGATTATGTTGAGAAATAAAACGCTCATTTGCCGAAAAAAAGTCTTTTAGTCGAAAAGTCACTGACTTATCAAACAGCCCTCGTATTATTCGGTACTTTTATTTTTCATCAATTTTTCTATTAAAAATTGATTTTTTCTTATATTTTTTACGTGCTTTAACATTTTACGGCAATGTAAAATTTTATTTCTTTGGATGAACTTTAAATAAAAATCATAACAATTGTGAGAAATTGTTTAAAATATTTTTAGAGTTCTTGCTGAAATCTAAGATTTTCTTTTCACTGAGCAAAGTTCAAAATTCAAAAAATGATTTCTAAAAAATTATAACTCCTACCGACTGTATTTTTTGTAACTTTTTTTTCTATTTTCAAATAATTTTTCAGCCAAAAAAACATTGAAAAGTGCATTTGATAATTATTTTTATCCAAACGTATGTAATGTAATGTAATGTAAATTTATTAATTTTTTTATTTTTGTAATTTTTCTTCGTGAAAAGTTACCACAAGAAAAAAATTCCCAGCTATTCAACATTTCAATTTTCAACACTTTTAACTTAAAGTATTTTTTAACCACACGAAGATGCTTTGATATAGAATTACAAATATATATTTCATGTCTATTTGTACAATTTCAAATAGAATATTCAAGGAAACATCACAACAAGTAAGAATGGAATTAAAGTAAAGGGAATCAAAAGCTGAAATTAAATTTTTACTGATGCAACATTTTAGTTTTGAATATGAAACTTTATTATGAAATCGCTACATAATTTAATTACAATTGTAATAACAAATTATAGACTTTATTATAAATAATTATGTAAGTAAGTAAATTCGCGCAAAAAAGATCGATTACCAGAAAAAAAGAAGAAAGTTTTTTGATTCGTTGAATTATAATTTTGGATATTTTTAAATTGGGGATTTTTATTTGTCGACAATTAAAAATCTTGTATCGTTATATTGAAGCCCAAAAATTTTATTATTCGTCACTATGTATTTTCATATTATTTTTACGTTAATTTGTGTACTCGGCATCTAATTTTCAATTATTTTTTATTAATTATCATGCTTTTTATACTAATTCTAATTCTAATATTTATTGAGAAAAATGAAAAGATGTGCAATTTATTGTCCAATGGTAAAATTATCCTATTATTTATAGGTTTGTAATGAATAAAATGCTAAATTCATTATTATATTCAATGACTTCTTCATTTTTTATTACGTCCTATATTATAGGGTAGTTTTTTATTTTTCAATCATAAGAGTAAATTATATGTATTATCAATATTTTCAAATAGGAAAAAGTCCATTTCAGTCATTTAATATACATAAATAATTCATAATAATGCAACAATTTGAAATACCCACTCGACGTTTATTGCGCCTCCTTGCGGTATGTGGTCGAAACAACCCCTTTAAACGAAGCGGCAACGTCGAATTGAGCCGAAAAGTACAAAATAAAGCCGAAGCCACAAAAGTGAAGGTAGTGCCGCTCTTGTGGCATGTGGCCCAACTAGACCCTTTCCGCATCTAGGTAAAATATCTTTGGTAGCACGATCGAGCCATCGAGCGCCTAGCTATCATCCCAGCGAGAGAGTCGTTTTCTTCCCCACTTCACGTCATTTCAACACATTTCCGCTCTCGCTTTAAGCAGATATTTTATTTTCACCGACAAACCAGGCACTTACCGGAACTCCTGTCACCTGGAATTCCCTTTCATGTGAAAAAAATTTTTCAAATTGCCTTTTTAAAACCTGAATCTGAATTTAGCAAATCTTACTGACAAAATTTGAGTGTTCCACAGATTTCGCCATTTTTTTGGACACTGTTTCAACAGCCTTAACGAAACTTTTTCATCAAAAATGTTACTGTAAATTCGTTGATGTGAGTCGCTGTTTGCAGTTTAATCTTGCTTGCCCATTCGTCAAATATTCCCTTATCCTGCTACAGAATGGTGTACAAACACTGGAGAGCCCGTTTATAGGGACACCTGCATTCACACCGAAGATCCCATTTATAGGGATCCAATCCTTATATATCTTCCATACATATAAGGGTTGGAGGGTGTAAAAAAAAGAGGAAGCTCATTTTTCTCTCAGCAGCATGCCTAATTTGACACAGTGGGCAAAGCCGGGTTTTTACCCCACCATCCCTAGACTGGGTTACAGCCAAGTGCATGATGGGGCAACCTACAGCTTGAGGTGAAATCCTGACCAACAGAACCTCGGTAAAAGTACATAGGACAATTTCCAGTAATGCCGGCTCAGGGATCGAACCCCGAACCTTCAGCGTGAAGTCCGAGCGTCTAAACGCCTAAGCCACCGAGGCTCTATGGAGGGTTATATTATTATTTATTTTATTACAAATTTGTCCTGGATTTTTATCTTTGTTTTTTTGTCAGCAGTCACGGAATAAATCAAGTGCGTGATTAGTGGATGATGTTGCGAATAAAATCAATACGATGTTTGAAATCTCTTGCGACGATGTTGTAGTAGGCATAAAGTTAGAAGCATGATATAGTTTGAAATTCATCTTTTACCGCTGTTGTCCTAGCACAGCAACAGAGTGCGTTGAAGGTGACATCATTCGCTTCCGGATTCTTTTTTAGGGCTACCATAGCATTTTTGTAATGCAATCAAGTGATATGATAGGAGCAGTATGCTTAATTTGTCATATCGTGCAAAGTCTGGGTTTTTACCCCACCATCCACAGACTGGGTTGTAACCAAGTTCAGATGGAAATTATCATTATTATTATTAAGTAGATTGTTATTGTTTTTGTTTAACTTTTTTCCATATAAAAAATAGTATAAAGAGTATTTTCATGAAGAAATTTTCAATTACACTTGCATGAAAATCACTTTCAGTCACCAGTACCTAAAATTTAAGTTTAATTTGTAATTTAAAAGTGCTGGAATTTTGAAGCATTTTCTAACATTGTATTATAATATGCATTCATTATAACAGTGTATACAAATATACATATACAGCCACCATGCATCACACGATATGAAAATAGGTTTCAATTTTCAAATATCCTTGGAGATATCAAGACTTTAATATTTGTCTATGATGTAGGGAAGTGTCAAATCGAAGAATATATTTCCACCAAGGCTTGTCAGGGAAGGCAATTTCCAAGAGAACGGATGTATGACGGAAATTTCGAAAGCCTCATGTCTTAATGCAACAACATCGCCAAATTGAGCAAATTTCGTATACTATAAACATTTTCGCCTGATATCCGAAATTCTATGAGTCTCTAAATCACATTGGTGAGTGATTTGATACGAAAGTAACTCACATTTTGAAATAAAGGAGTTTTGGCTTATAAATTGCTATCTTATTTCATTATGGATCGTTTTTAAATATGGTAAATAGAAAAATTTGAAAAATCTGCCTGCTGAGCCGGTAAATTCTCATCGCGCGCGGCTCGCTTCGGTCGCAAGATTGAGCGCGCCCAGAGTGGGCGTTTGTTTGATCTCGCGCTTCGCGCTCTGTAATATATTTATCTCGCGCTTCGTGCTCGATAGTGTATTCACCTTACGCTACGCGCTCGGTCTTTATACTTCGCCCTCATTATTCACAGACATTTTAATACTTAAGGTCGAACACAGTCTGATCACGCACCTCGTGGTTCGCAATCGATTTTATCGAAAATTCGGACTTTTATACATTATGTTTAACTCTATTATATCCAATGTATATTATATTCATTTCTGTACCTCGGTCTGGGACTGCTTATTCAGATATTGCAAAATAATGTACAAATTTTATTTTTCATTATTATTATATTATTATATCATCAAGCCGTTTCCCATTCGGGGTAGGCGTGAATTGCTCAGTGGTAAAGTAGTGATGTGTGGATGGGTATATAGGTGAAGGGTAGATAGGTATTACGTTTTCACACTCGCTTCGCTCGTGCGCTAACCACCGGCTCATGCTTCGAGCCTCCGGCTTATGCTGCAAAATTCACACTCGCACACAATCACCTATTTTGCGCATTTGTATCACAAATAACTATTCTTTGCTCGAGTTTTGATTGCGGTATCTGCACCTTAATTGACAGGTTCAGTCGTGACTAAAGCAGTGGCCTATGCGCACTGCGCTCTACTCTTTCTCTCTCTCGCTCTCTATCTCTTTTTATCCCGCGAGAAATTCAATTTTTGACAGAAAATCAATTAAGGTGCAGTTACCGCATGTATTACGTATATATGGAGATCAATCTTCTCATTATTACTTCGTGATGAATGCCTAACGAGCAGGGATGTGCAGTGACGCGTAACTGGATATATTTTACGTATAATACCTAAAGGAGGTATTTCACGTAAAATACCTCGAATATGTAATAACATGTAGAAAATATCTGCTTAGCTGCCTGATTCAAGTTTTCAATTTCCCGCCTCAGGGGTGGCGCCCTCATATATAGAACAATATCTAATTTCCATCATGTAGAAAACTGATGACGTAAAATACCAGGTAAATTACCGTAGAAAACCAAGTGAATTGCCACGAGTATTTTACTTACCCATCCCCGCTAACAAGACCTTTTACCTTTTATTTTTATCGAATAAGGTATTTCAGTTCAGGTGGGAGATATCCAAGATATCTGTACGCCGAGGGCTAAACAATAATAGCAAATGCATGTGACGAAACTTTATTTTTATAATAACTTAGAAAAAAAAGATTTTTCACCATAAGTGAATTCGCATATTATTTTTTATTTTTCAAAAGCAATTCAATTAAATAATAAAATCTATTTTTTTTTGTAACGAGTTTGGTATTTAATTGAATAGTTTTTGAAAAATAAAAAAGAATATCCAAATACACTTATTGTGAAATACCATTTTCCTTCAAGTTATTAAAAAAATTAGGTTTCATCCCGTGAGATTGGTATTATTGCTTGGCCCTCGGCGTGCAGACATCTTGCCAGCTGACGTCACAACTTGAAATACCTGCTTGAGTTGGCACGATTTTCAAATAACAATTTTAATTGCAAGAAGATTTAATGCAGAATACAGTTAACAACGACCACACAAGTGCGCGCTATGCAAATATCAAGGTTCCGGGGGAAACATGTTTCAACTCTCCCTAGACTCCCTCTGAGGATCTCTAGAATAGTCAACCTCTTTCTAATAGCACAGACCTAGACCATCAGTTAGCACAGACCTAGACCGTCAGTTAGCACATTAATGAATCTATATTCTCAATTTGAAAACATTGCTATGAAAATTACTTTATCATGATAATACCTTAACTAGTCAAAAGTTATTTGATCTAAAATGGCAAAACGTTGATTGAAAAATTTTCAGTTGATATATAAATTCACCGTCATTTAACGAGCATAATTAAATGCAACAATTCTAAAGAGTTATTCGGACTTACACTTTTTTAAATAATCGAATCATAACATTCAAATTATTATCTGGCAGAAATCTTTATTTAAATATCTCAATTCTCAACACTACACTCAACTCCCGATATAATAACGAATTCGTGCATGGCTTGCAATGGCCTTGATCCTAAATCGGGGCAATCCAAAAGTAAACAGGCGAGGCCGCATGAACCATTTCTGTTGGATTTGTCCGCATGACGCAACCTGATGCAACTAATGCGCTGAAAGTTCGGCCTTCATGCTTTTTATCACGCTTGACTGAGCACCGTCTCTCTCTCGGTCCCGCGGCTCGCCTCATCACGAGACTGCCGAGGACATAAATTCTAGGAATATGGTAAACCGGGAGTTCTTATAACGGGAGTTGAGTGTACTTAGATTTAACGCATACATGACGTCATATAGATTAGAAAATACAAGGTTCAATGTTTATATTCTGTATATAAAGTGCTAAAATTTTACAAATAATTATGAACCTTTACCTATACAATTGCTTCATCTGATCCACAATTAGTTACACTTCATGAATCATTAATGATTCTTTAATGTCGTCCCTCATGTTGAAGTTAGTATTGAATTTTGTAAAACCAGAACTTTAAACAGAATTAGTCCAGGCGCCCTATGAAAAAGGCTCATTTTGTGCATTAAGTGCTACCTTAAATTTGACTTCGGACTATTTTAGTGTTGGTATATAGAACAAAAGCCTATATGTTTGAGGATAAGTCTTGGAACTGACAGTGTGCGTAAAAAATCGTTGAAGGTAGCAAAAACTCGTTTTTTGTTTGTTGCAACGAACCTGTATTTTTATCATTTTTTTACAGTTAAATTGCATAAAAGTGACATCAAAAATATGTTTAGTTTTCTTCTTACAATAAATGAAATAAATCAGTCAGCTTTTATTTCATAAAGCTCAAGGTCGTACCAATTACACTGGAACTTGGATTTAAGAACGGTTTCGGGCATGACTTGCAGTGACCTTGATCCTAAATTCAGGGAATCCAAACGTAAATATTCAGGGCCGCCTGAACCATATCTGTTGGATTTGGACGCATGCTGACAGCTGACGCAACTAACACGCTGAAGGTACTGCCCTCATGCTGCTTGTCACGTACGACTGAGCACCACCGGTCTCTCGGTCCTGCTGCCCCCGCATCACCAAAATGCCGAGGAATGAAATTCTAGGAACCCTAATAGCACGGAACGTGTAAAATTTTCGCCGCTTGAGAACGTTTTAGGAATGTCTCAAATAAAAATTACCGTTATTGTTGCATTGTATTATAGTTATAGAGTAATGTATATGCGGTACTCAAAACTAAAAAATGACATCCATTTTTACCTATCTCTTACAGTTTACGAGATAATTGTTATTGAATATAACAATAACGGAAGGTTCCACCCAGGTCCCAGCGGAACGTTTCCAAGCGGTGGACGTCGTAAATCCGGCTTTCTTAAATCCAGGTTTCAGTGTATATAATATATAAAGTGTTTGAATATCTCAGCAACAAATTTATGCATCAAGATATTTTTTTTAATCTGGGATAGCTTTCCGTTTTGGTGACAAATATTTTGGTGGCTTCTCAAAAAATTATATCTAATGCCTGAAATTTAAAACATTTTTTTTATCTCCTCTAATTTTATTGTTATTAAGTTATTGTTTCTTGAATTGTTCGCAATATGTACATTATTCTTTTAATGATTGACATTTGAAAAATAACTTGAGCGAGAAAAAAGCAAAATTCTTCAAATATTGTCTAATAACCATACATAGGCGACTGCGACTTCCCCCATTCCTCCACCGCATACTGCGTTGAACATTTTCCGCGAATTAATTACGACTATCACCAACATATAAATTTTATGACAATTAGTTCAACTCTTATTCTATATTTGGTGTAAATTTAAGCTTTATATGTTTAAAATTGCAACAGCAGTATTTATTTTTTCAAGCAAAATATCTCCCCCCCTTGGCGTACTACAACATTTTTGTTTATCTCTGCCGCTAAGTGTACTTGATAATACAACTCTTGTAGAGTACAAAGACCAAAGTACAGTTAATATCCTTTCGGCCAAACATGAGTGGCAAGGGGCATATTTTCTAAAAGTTTAAGACTTGTTGCTTGATTATTGCAAAAATAAGTGCATGTTTAGAAAAAGGTGATATTAGAGGGTTTTAATTTGTTCCAAGTAAAAAAATGAACGTTTCGTACCGTACGCCTACAAATTTCAGGTATCAATTAAACGCACAATTTTTCATAGGGCGCCTGGATTAAATGGCATTTCTGAACAGCAGTGTACCTAACATTTTAATATTACGTAATCATACATAAGTTTTCAGCTTAGAATATAATTTAACCGATAGCACAAAAATGATATTGTCTATTTACAAAAAATAAAAGGCCGAATTGGAAATAAAGTATGCTTTCTCGATTTGTTTGTTTCACTGAAAAACAAAAAAAGATTTCCCCTTTTCCCCCCAAAATGCTTTCGACTATTTGGAACACCGTGAAAAATGATTTTAGCTAAATTTAGGTGTATCGCTATTACTAATAATAATCATTTCACTTTCGAAATAAAATCATCAAAAAAACGTAAAACAGTATTTTTTTCATTATTTCAGACTAAATGTCCATTATCTGTGACTCGAGTACCTTTCTTTTCCCATTAGTGACACTCGTGATATATGTGAAGTGTTCTCTAAGGTAATGCCTCTTTAAAGCTGTCTCTAAAATAAATTTACTGTCGCAAACTGTACAAGCATGGGGCCGGTCGAAATCGACTTTCGGCTCATGCTTTCGAAGATGTTCATCAAGTTTCGAACATATATCAAACCTCATTTCGCACTTGTCACAAGCAAAGGCATCTTTTACTCCCCTGTGCTTGTCCATGTGACACTTCATCGTATACATCGTCTTAAGCGTGGCGTGGCATATCTTGCATCTCAATGGTTTCTCCAATTTGTCGTGAATCTTTTCAGTCTTTCCAGTTCCATGCACAACTATGTGCTCGTAAATGCTTTCCTGAGAAGCAAAATGATCTCCACAAATATTGCAAATGTACTTTGATTCTCGATGTGTCATCCTCATGTGATTTTTCAAACTTTCGTCTGTCTCGAACTCCTCATTACATTGTTTGCACGAAAGCATGTGCGCGGATTTTAAATGAGTCATCAGCATCGAATTCGTGTTGAATTGTTCCCCGCAAAATATACATTTGAGATCGTTGAGGTCGAAAATCCGATGCTTCTTATGTTTATTTTCTTCATAGTCTCTCTGCCTATGATTATGCATATGTAACGTGTACATCTTATCACTGCTAAACTTATAGCCACAAATGCTACACACTTTTCTTGTTAAATTAACATTGGTGCTCATATGCCTCTGTAGATGCAATTCATAAGTCCCTACCGTTCCGAAATTGAGATTACAAATTGCACATAGAATCTTGTTATCAACTTCATGCCTCGTGTAAGAGTTTTTTGATTTAATATCATCAGGATGCTCCTTAAGTATGTGATTAGTCACTCCAACTTTTGTAGAAAATACTGCTGCACAATTCTCGCACACGTACATTTTATTTCTGTCCGCAAGGACCTTTTCAATTTCTACTTTTAAATCTGGGTCAGATTCTTCTGAACTCTCATCAGAGACGTAGACTAAATCATTGGTGTCTTTACTCTCTTCTCTATAGTTGACCTCTTCCTTGCTTTTATATTCGGATTTCAACAGATCAAGTCTGGTCGAGATTCGCGCTTCATTTTCTTTCTGATTTTCAACAATTTGATGTTTGGAGCTCGGACCCTCTTCTATATCAATGATGGGAATTACTTTTTCTTCTTTGATCGGAACATCTACAAAGCATATTTCAGATTCAGTCTCTACCTCAAGATTCGTGCTTTTGTCAAGATTGTTCTCTTCTGTAGTTTCCTTTTCTTTCACTTGTATATTTTGCACTGGTGGTGTATTTTCTATCTCGATACGAAAGGGTTTATTGATATACCTGTCAGCTATTACAGGTTTATGCGTTTCCTTATGATCTTGAAAATCTTCCTGTCTCCAAAACTTATCACCACACATGTCACAAAGAAAAATTTTATGCATATTAAAATGCAAAAGCAGTTCATCTTTTTTGGGGAAAGAAAGTTCACAAAGATCACATTTGAAATCTTGTTTGGCAGTCCTTCTCAGAAAACTGACTTTTCGAAATTTTCTAGGCAAATCTTTCGCTTCGTCAACATCTTTATGTTTCTTTGGGTTTGAGGAACTGTTCTCGCCAGTAGATGGGAAAACTTCGGTTCTTAAATTCGTGATTTCAATGCCTGGAGTTTTGGCGGCGTGCATTTTTAAATGGGAAAGATATGCTATGGCACTGCTGAGCATGGCGTTGCATACTTTGCATTTATATTTTTTTATTTTTGGATCGTTAACTATGTCTGGAGAAGTTTGAGCAGTCATGTGTTCATTCTCTATATGCTTCATCAGAAACGCTGTGCTAATAAATATTCGACGACAATGCTTACACGTGGTTCGGAATTCGTCACTGAGTGGATCATGTTCAAGGTCAGTGGTGGTTTGTTCTTTTTCGTTGCTTATTGTAGCAAAATCTTGGAAATCGATGAACGATACCGGATGAGGCAATGTACTTTCTCCAAAATTTCTGTAAAGAACGAAAGATTGGTAAAATACTTAATTCAATTTAATTTAGGTGAAACAAATAATAAATAAAGAATCACCATAATGAAAGAATGTTTAAAAACAGGGTGACCGCAAAACCTAATTTTTAAAATTACCCTAATTTTCCCTGGTCATTATTATTGAAGGCCGAGATTAGAATCTTGTAAAACTGACGAACACAATTCTCTGATTTCCATGCTTTTCCTGAATTGCGACCACCCTGAAAAAATAGTATATTGTGTATCACGGAGGCAAATTCGGCCTTGTTGCAGCTCGCGCGTTTGCAATAATTGGCTTCGATTCGCGCGTATGCGGAATTTTAATGATAAAAATATGTGGATTACGTATAGCGGGATGAATGCCCGGCATTTTAAGCCTAAGGAGAACCCTTTAGGTAAACGAGTCGCCTAGGCATGTTTGAAGGGCAGGGCATGAGTATAGTCTCAGTAGATTCAGTACAGGTCCTAGCATCATCCCATACTCACCCCCGAAAATAATATTTTTGACGCTGACTTAAAAAACTCGAATATCTCCTAAAGTTCAGGGAGAAAATGTTTTGGGTAGCTTTTACCATATATGATATGGATGTGAAGGAATGTGTGACAAGTAAGTTACGACGTACCTTACGTTAGCAGGTTATTAATTAAGAGGGGCAAAAATATTTTAATGAAAGAAAAGGAGAAGAGTTATTTTAAAATATGATCATTCCTAGTGGCCAGAGGCATCTCAAGACGCTCGAGACTGCCAAATATAAATGGTAGAAGTTTATAGAATTGGGAGAATTTTTACTATACTCGACGGTAATGCACTCCTCGAACATCGCTAACCAAATTATATCGCTTGCAAATTAATGGAATTAGTTATAAGTATATATAATATTTTAACATTATGAATAAACGTGATTATGAAAATTATGAAAAATATATAATTCTTAAGTTAAATCCAAAAATGTTGCCTATTTTGGCATGTCTCATTCCGTTTACGAGATACATTATATTTATTTCAATTTTAAACGTTTTAAGAAAAGTTTTAGATATCTGAAATCGGCGAAACCAGCACATTCTGAATTCCTAACTTTCACAACGGTAATTCCAAAATTAAAAAGCAAAATTACAAGAAGTTACAAGAGTAACCTTTTTTTTTAAATATTGCAATTTTTCTTTACTATTTTATTAGTGCAGTTCTCAAGCTGGGACCCTTGACCAAACCAAGGCTTTAACTACCGTGCTGTCGGATGAATGGAACTTGGGAATGGTATCTTAAAAGTGTGTCTCTAGGATACTAGGCGACCTCTCAAAGTAATATTTCCTTTTCCCTATAAGCGGGGCTTTGAAGGAATTGATCAAATACCTTCCTAGCTAATCGTCAGAACAAAAATTAGTTAAAAAAAAACAAACACTCAGAGATGTTATGGCGGGGTGTTAAACCAAACGGTGAAACCACGACGAGATAAATTGTCGGGAGCTGTGAGGAAGAGGTCAAGACGCCATCTGTTAAACCAATCAGACGCCACAACCAATCAAATGCGAACTCCAAAGAGGCCCCATTCTGATAGCAGCACTTTGATTAAAGTCAGGAAACAGAAGAAGGTGCGGCTTAGGGATCCAACAGAACCATATAGTCAGTCCCGTCAATGTCACCTGAAGATGGCCATAGTCGCAAAGGGGTTTCCTACAGCCAAACTTATTGGTGACCAAGTTAAAGCAATTGGAGCGGCATTACAAATGAAAATCGACGAGGTGCAACCAGAAGAAGTCATCCCAAGATTTGTAGATTGCCGTTTCAAGAATGATGCCTTCATCATTTCTGTTCGGACAAAGTGTCCCAAACTTGGCTCGTTGAATCAGTTAGCGGGAGCGAAGATCAAAGTGATCGACAGAAAAGACCTCCCAAAAACGCTTAAGCTGTTAGCCTGGATTCCCGGCGTATTCGCGGAATCAATGGCAGTACTTAATAAGATAGTAGTCCAGAATCCTACATTGAAGACAGGAGAATGGAAGGTTATTGATGTTAAGGCGGGCAATCAGGGTACCCAACTTAACTGCGGAGACAGGTATGGTCGAGAGTCATAAAAAGATCGACTGCAGGCCGCACTATGGATTGAAGAGGATTAACATGAAGATCCCCTCAGAAACCAAAAGCATACCTGAAGACAAAGGCCAGGATTTGTCTTCGGACAAAGTGGAGGAGACAACTGGAACTTGAAACAAACAGCTTTTGCCTTAATACAAGAAGCTTGGTGATACAAGCCGAAAGTTGCAGCCATAGTAATAAGAGCGGATCAGTCATTTATGACGAATCCGTTGAAATACATAGGGTAGCATTTTATGTCAGAGCTGATATTAAATTGATTGGTTTAACAAGGTTTGGTTACAGAGACTTGGTAGCAATAAAGACCGATTACCATATAGGAGGCAGGCGCCAACCTATCGTGATCTGCTCGGCGTATCTATCATTTGATTCCCACGAACCACCACTATCCGAGGAGTAGAGAAATTTGGTGGACTATACTGCTACGTGAAAGGATGACCACTGCTCATCAGATATTCTGCGAACGTGCATCATTTCACTTGGGGCAGTAAAGAAACCAACAAAAGGGTTCAGTTCTTGTTGGATTATCTTTTCACTACTAATTTAACTTTATATAATCAGATTAATACACCTAACTTTGTGATGGATAGATATCACGAGATAGATTTAACCTTATGCCCGATAAGTATTAGCGAAATGTTCCAGGGATGGTACGTTTCGTCGGATACGTCCCTATAGGATCATAGACAGATATGCTTGTCCTTGACAGCTGATAGACTTGAGGCTCAGAGGTATAGGAACCCCACAGCAACTGATTGGGATACTTATAGGAAGGATTCTAGCAGTTTGTTGCGTGCTATACCATGCAGAATCAAGTCTATTGAACAGGCAGAATGTGCTGTCGATATCCTGAAAAAAGGAATGAATATGGCTTATAAGGACATTTGTCATCTTCGTGTTAAGAAAACAGAGAGGAATACTCCGTGGTGTAATTCTAGTCTTGAAGACCTGAAAAAGGATACAAGGCGCCTTTTTAACAGAGCAAAAAAGACTGGGATCTCGGACTTGTATAGGGAAACCTTAACAAGATATAATAACCAGATACAAGATGCCATGAGGAACTCATGGACAATCGAGAATATACCTGATACTGCTAGACTCCAGAGAACCTTCAGAGGTAACTCATAATGTCAACTGAGGGCACTAATTTTGCCGTCGAGCGAAATGGCTGAGACGATTAATGGAGTCCTAGAGCACCTCATAAGGATAAACTTCTGGCTCATGAGCCATACCCTCAGGAGAACCAACTTTTAAAGCATCAGCTTAAGATCAAGAATAACCAGTCGTATTACCAGTCAGTCCAAAATCAGATCGGTAGTTAATTAATTAAAACCATTTAAGTCACAGGAGATGTCCGAATATTCCCTTCGTTGATTCAATAAGGAATGCAGTCTTTAGTGTGCATGAAGGAAGGTCAAAGCAGTCTTCACTCTAAACCGGGTAGGGATACCTACTATAAAGCAAAACCTTTTAGAAGAAGAACAAATGTTACTGGAAAGATCACTCCATAATAATCAGTTTGCTTCTCAGAAAGGCTGATCTACTGTAGACGCACGCAATTAAATAGGAATGATATCTCAGAAAATGAATGATTAAAATCCCCAAAAAATTGGAACGACTTTCTTGACTTACAGGAATGTAAAAAAAAATTGAAACTCAAGAAATTTAAAAACTCTTAAAACAAGACATTTTGAAAAAAATATCGAGCGCGGGTAACCAAGCTGCATATCCCTCAGTTCCAAACTCTTTATACTTTTTTAGGACCCCAATATGCTATGGTAGGAAAATTATATTCACAAAATATAAATATATGCAGTATAGAATTATTTTTAAACGTATAATAAATAGTAAATTATGCATTTAATTTTTGTATTGAACTTACTGTTATTAATAAATGACAAAAGTAAAAATGATATACTATTTGCAATAAATATAAAATTACACATTCATTTTTGGAATAACATTTACTATTGATGGATTATTATTATTCATTAAACAAATAGAATTTTAATGACATGTTCGTTGCCGTAGGAAATAGTGAATTGACTATTAATTTATTTTATAATTAAAATAGCATTATTTTTAAGATACATTGGGAATACCATTTAAGTAACTCCCATTTAAGGCGTTCCTAGGGTTTCAGTCATCGGCATTTTGGCGATGCGAGAGGGGGGGGGGGAGAGAGAGAGAACAACTCCTCGACAAGAAAATGCACGGGAACTTTTACAGACAGTTCCTAACTTTCCCTATCCTCATACCATCAGGACTTAACTCAGATAGAGAGCGTGTCATTTTTGCGTGCCAGGAAGGTGTAATTTCCACCTCAATATACTGTAACCGCATTTACGTCAAAAAGTAACCAGCGATAGGTGGAGAGCGTGTTATGCAACGCTGAGTATATAGAACACTTCCTATCCAGGTGTCTCACACACGCGGGAACGACGTATCTCTACAAACACAATGCGGCCCTAAGAGTGCTTTATTCCCATCTTTATCGCTCTTATGGTGTTGGCCGCGACCCTGCCCTGCCCAATGCTTCGAGGAAGACAGAGTCAATTGTCCAAAACGAGAAGTGTCAAATTTTCTGGAACTAAGATTTTCGGACAGCAATCTCCATTGCACACTCGAGGTCTGACATCGTTCTCCAGGACTTCAAGAAACGAACTATATTCGTGATCGAATTCTCGGCTCTGGCCGTTTGATTTTTTTTTCTCTATCCCTGTCACTATATTTCCTCAGATTTTTTCCCTACAAATATTATTAAATATCTGTTAATGTATCGAAATAGTTTTTCCATTACTTCTTTATTGAAAATAACATTTCCTAAATTATTTGTACAATGTACCATAAGATAAGGGCTGTTCGTGACAAACGACACAATTTATGAAAAGGAATTAATTGTTTGTATAAGTTAGGATTTGTAAAACCATTTTAAATGTAGAGTTTTAAGCTTACTATATTATATTATTCTCATTAGATTGTTATTAAACTTACCAACAACTTTGCCGGCTACATATTGCACATTTCCTGTGCTCACACGACTAAACGTGGACCGTCGCGACATGTCACTGGTAGATGAATTCTAGTGCAGCTTCATAACAATCTTATTTCTACTTTCTCAATAAATGAGCGCATAAAATGATTCTCTTTTGAATCTATTGAATTAACCTGAAGCCGAATCATATTCTTTGTGATGTTTATTTAGAACAGCAAGCAAGTCTGGCTTAAAATCGATGTGCTCTGCACTTGGCTTGATATATTTGGCGGCATACATAGATGTAATATTTTGATTAGGGTGGCCCAGAAAAAGTGAACGTGTTTTTTAAAAATATTAACAGGTAAAGGAAGCTCCTGAAGTTTTCCATAAGAACAACATGGGGAAATACACACGTTTTTGTAAATTCTATCTAAAACATAAAAATGTGTGATAAAGTATAGGCTATATTTTCATGATCTCATGAAAACTCTTCAAGGAATACGAATCCAACATTAGTTTTTAATTTCAACCACCCCGGAGCCCCTTTCATGGTGCCCCAAAAACTACTACATGCAAGTGCAATATAGATTTTTCGGAATATTGCCCTTAGTTATTACTTTTTTCTTATCTTTCTCATAGATTCTCATAAGCATTTATTTTTGCTTAACGGCATGTGATACTTCGAAAATTATCGATTTTAGCAGTATTAGGTTCCCCCGGCTTTTTTTCCTACAATAATAAAGATTTTGCCTTAAAAATTTGGGGAATGATAGCGAACATGCTAACGGACGTCCCCGATCTTCACTATCTGATCATATCCTGTGTCTATCCACGTCAATCTAAATTTTCGTCTAGCTTTTCTAATCTCCTCTTCTTCATCTCATCGTATCATTTATCCACCATCGTTTATCTCTTTTTATCTATTTTCCAATCTAAATTCACGTCTCTCTTCTTCAATACCCTTTTCTCTATCTCTTCCCATCATATATCTATTTACGTCAATATTTTTTTACCTCTTTGTCAATCTAAATTTCCGTCTAACTTTGTTAATCTTCTCTCCTCTATCTCATCGTAACCTACATCTATCGCTGTTCACCTTTTTCTGTATCTTTGTCAATATAAATCCCCGTCCATCTTTTTTAATCTCCTCTTCTCTGTCCCATCGTATCCTTAACCTATCAACGTCTATCTTTTTCTCTCTCATCGTCTTAATCTAAATTCCTGTCTATATTTTTTAATCTACTCTTCTCTATCTCAACGCATCCTGTGTCTATCCGCGTCAATCTAAATTTTTTGTCTATTTTTTTATATCTCCTTTTCCCTATCTCATCGTATCATACATCCACCAAGGTTTATCTGTTTCTATCTATTTTTCAATCTAAATTAACGTCTATCTTGTTCAATATCCTTTTCTCTGTCGTATCCCATCCTTTATCTATTCACGTCAATATTTGTTTACCTCTCTGTCAATCTAAATTTCCGTCTATTTTTCTAATCTCCTCTTCTCTATCTCATCGTATCCTGTGTCTACCAACGTCAATCTAAATTTTCGTCTATCTTTTCTGATCTCTTCTTTACTATCTCATCGTATCATACATACACCAACGTCTATGTTTTGGTATATATTTTTCAATCTAAATTACCGTTGGTCTTTTTCAACATCCTCTCCCCTGTCTTATCCCATCCTTGATCTATCCACGTCAATATTTTTGCACATCTCTTTAAATCTAAATTTCCGTCTATATTTTTAATCACCTCTTCTCTAACTCATCGTATCTTCCATCTATCGCCGTTTATTTTTTTCTGTATCTCTGTCAATATAAATTCCCGTCTATCCTTTTTAATCTTCTCTTTTCTATCTCATCGTATCCTGTGTCTATATGCGTCAATCTAAATTTGCGTCTATTTTTTCTAATCTCCTCTTCCCTATCTCATCGTGTCATACTCCACCAACGTCAATCTTTTTCTATTTTTGTTTCCAATCTAAATAACCGTCCATCTTTTTCAATATCCTCTTCTCTGTCTTATCCCATCCTTGATCTACCCACGTCAATATTTTTCCATCTCTTTGTCAATATTTTTAAATCTCCTTTTCTCTATCTCATCGTATCCTACATCTATTATCGTTTATCTTTTCCTACCTCCTTGTCAATATAAATTCCAGTCTATCTTTTTTATCTACTCTTCTCTATCTCATCGTATCCTGTGTCTATCCATGTCAATCTTAATTTTCATTTCTCTTTTCTAATCTTCTCTTCCCTATCTCATCGTGTTTTTTTTTCAAATGTGAACTGAATTTATAGAACCCTGTTAGAAAATTTAACTATTTTTGGTTGAAAAGTATAGTAATATATTTATGGTTCGGAATTGATCACGTTTGGTTAAAAATTCTACTATTTGGGTAAAAATTTAATTATTATGTTGAAAATGCAACTATTTTATTCAAAAGTCATCTTTTTTGGTCAAGAATTCAAGTACTTGGTTGAAAGTTGTACTATTTTGTTAAGAATTTATTTTTGTTTTCAAGATTCATCTCTTAGGGTTAAAATTTAGCTATCTCATTCAAAAATTAATCTTCTTGATTAAAAAATCTTCTTTTGGGTTGAGTGTTGAAATCTTTTGTTGAAACTTTATTTAATTTTTTTTAAGATTTTTTTTATAAGATTTAATTTCAGAATTTTTATTTTTAAGATTTAATTCAATTTCAATTTTAAGATTTTACTTGACATCTCTTTGTTTGGAAATTTAACTGCTTTGATCAAAATACAATTTTTTTTTGCTACAAAGTTTTTTAACTAAAAATGTAACAATTTCCTTCTCAATTGAAAATTGATATTTTAAATTGAAAATTTATCTTCTCTAGTTGAAAATTAACTTTATGGTTGAAAAATCGTCTTTTTGGTTAATTCAACTGCGTTTTATTTCAAATCAAAATATTTTTTTGTTGAAATGTCATTTATGTTATACATGTTTTGTTCAGATTTTGTATTTTAGTTTAGGGTTAAAATACTTTTTTTTTGTTGAAAATTAATATTTTTTGTTGAAAATTAATATTTTTTGTTGAAAATCAAACTATTTTTATGCAAACTTAATTATTTGGTAGAAAATTATCAGTTTTCTTGAAAGTTGATGCATTTTTTTGGAAATTATTCTTTTTGGTTGATAATTCAACTATTTGGTTAAAATTTTGGGTGGGAGGTTCGACCAATTGGTTGAAAGTTAAACTGCATTGTTAAAAATTCATTTTTAACAAAAAAATTCCTCTTTTTAGCTTGAAGATTTAATTCTTATTTGGTTAAAGTTCAATTAATGCTTTAAAAATTCTTTTTATTTGCTCATTGTTGAAAATAGAATATTTTTCGATTTGAAATCTTAGAAAATTGATGCTTTTTATATTGAATTCAATATTGTATTTAGATTATTTTTATTTAAAATAATTTATTTTCCACAAAAGTTTTTCGTTGAATATTCGTTTTTTCCAGTGGAAAATTAATTTTTTAAACTGAAAATTTTGGTAATCTATTTTTGGTGGAAATTCGATTTCTTTAGTGGAAAATTAAGCTATTAAATCTTTTTATCAAAAATTCAACTTTTTTTCTTCCATTTTTATTTTAAAATTTTGTTGTAAATTCATATTTTTTGGTAAAAAATTGATCGTATTGATTGAGAAGTCAACTACTTTGTTAACAGTTTAACTACTTTGTTAAATATTGATTTCATTAGTTGAAGATACATCACTTTGGTCAAAAATTCAATTATTTTGTTGAACATTTTTTTTTTTTGGAAATACATTTTTTGAATTTCGAATTTAGCTATCTTATTTTTGGTTGAAATTTGATTGTTTCAAGTTTAAAATTCAACTGTTTTGTAAAAAATTAACTTTTTTTTACAAATTAACATTTTCCGGTTGACATTTCAACTGTGTTGTAGAAAATGCATCTTTTTGACCCAAAATTCAACTGTTTTGTGGAAAAATCGTATTTTTTTATTCAATCAAATATTTGGTTGACAATTGAATTTTTGGTTGAAAGTTCATACTTTCAGGTGAAAAATTCAACTTTTTTTGTACAGAATTCGCCTTTCTAGTTTAAAAATTCAACAATTTGGTTTAAATTATTTTTGTCTTCTGAATGAAAAAATTGTTTATAGTTGAAAATCAATTATTTCTGGTTAAAAATGCAACTGATTGTTTGAAAATTTATTTGTTTTGGTGAGGGATTCAACTATTTGGTTGTAAATTCGTCTTTCTTGGCTGAATTCAACAGTTTTTGATTTAAAATTAAAATTATTTTGTCGAAAAAGTCAACTGTTATATTTCTCGTTAAGAATGATTATTTTTTAGTGACATTCGAGTGTTTTTGATTTAACATTAAAACCTTGATTTTTGTATAAATATCAACAATTACATTTTTCGTTAAGAATTAATGTTTTTTTATCAAAAATTCAACTTCTTGGTTGAAGGCTGATGTTCTTTGTGAAAATGTATTTTCATCTATTGAGAATTCATCATTTTAATAGAAAACTCAACTATTTTGTTGAAAATTTATTTACTTTTCTAAAAATTCAATTATTTTTATTCAAAGTCATATTTTTTCGTCGAAATTTTAACTGTTTTGTTGAACACTCGTCTTTTTGTATAGAAAATTCACTTTTTGGATTCACAGTTCAACTGGCTTCTGAAAAATATGTTTCCTTGGCTTGAAAATTCAATTATTTTGTACAAAATGCAACTATTTTTGGTTGAATTTCAATCTTTTTTCTTCAGTAATTTGAGCAATTGGTTGAAAATTCATCTTTGCATGTTGAATATTTCACTATTTGATACAAAATGCAATTATTTGGTTGATAATTCATTTTTTTAAACTTTAAACTATTCAGGTTACAAATTGTTTTGGTAGAAATGTTCTTGGTTGTCAATTCATCTATTTTGGTTATGAATTCATATTAATTTGGTCAAAATGCAACTAACTTCTGAAAATTTGGTCTTTTTGGCTTGATGACTCAACTGTTTGTCTAAAAATGCAACTGTTTGTGGTTGAAGTTTGATCTTTCTTGCTTAAAAAATCAACCATTCCATTAAAAAATCATCTTATTAGATTGGAGAGTCTACTATATTCTTAAAAATTCTCTTTTTCTTAAACTGTTAATTATTTGATTGTCAAAACAACCGATATTTGGTCAAAAATTCATTTCTTTATTTTTTGAAAATTTAACTTTTTGGTTGAAAAATAATCTTTCGTACTTTAAAACTTATCTTTTCGGGTTTGACAGCCCACTGCTTTCTAAAAAATTTGACCGTTTTGCTTACAAACTAAACTCTTACGTTGAAAATTAATTTTCGTTGGAAGAAAATTAATCTTTTTTGGTTGAAAATTCAAATATTTTGTTGAAAACGCAATATATTTCGACTCGAAATCTTAAGCAATTGATATTGAATTTAGTATGATACCTATCACTGCTGGAAGTAAAATGATAGATATCCTATGTTTTTGAATAATTTTTAATCTTTTGGATGTAAAGAGATAGAGAAAATGTATCAAATTCTATCTCTTTGTCAATCTCAATTCACGTCTATCTTTTCAAATGCCGTCTTTTCTATATGATCTTATCCTTTATCTATACACGTCAATCTTTTTCTATCTCTCTGTCAAAATAAATTCCCATCTATCTTCAATCTCCTCTTCTACATCTCATCCTATCCTACGTCTTTCAACATCTATCACTTTTCACCTCTTTATTAATATAAATTAGCGTCTTATCTATTTCAATCTCATCTTCTCTATCTCATCCTATCCTTCATAATCTATCCACGTCAGTCTTTTACTATTTCTCTGTTAATCTGAATTCCCGTCTATCTTTTTCAATTTCCTATTTTCTATATTATTCTATCCTTCATCTATCCACGTCAATATTTTTCTATCTCTCTCAATCTAAATTCCCGTCTATCTTTTTTAATCTACTCTTCTCTACTTCATCGTATACTTTGTCTATCCACGTCAGTCTTAATTTCCGTCTATCTTTCTCAATCTCCTCTTTTCTATTTCATCGCATTATACATCTATCAAAGCCTATCATTTTCTATATCTTTTTCAATGTAAATTCACTTCTATCTTTTTCAATAACCTCTTCTGTATCTCATGCCATCATTTATCTATCCACATCAATATTTTTCTACCTCTCTGTCAATCTAAATTTTGGTCTATCGTTTTCAATTTCCTCTTCTATATATCATCCTATCCTAAATCTATCAACGTCTATTTTTTCTATCTCCTTGTCTATCAGCATTCACGTCTCCCTTTTTCATTTACCTTTTCTCTATCTCATTCTATCATTTACCTATTCACGCCAATATTTTTCTACCTCTCTGTCAATATGAATTTACGTCCATCTTTTCTAATCTCCTCTTTTCTATCTCACCATATCATACATTTATTAACGTCTATTTTTTCTGTCTATTTTTCAATCTAAATTCATGTCTATATTTTTCAATACCCTCTTCTCTATCTCATCCTGTCATATATATATATATATTTACGTCAATATTTTTTCACCTCTCTGTTAATCTTAATTTCCGTCTTTTTTAATTTCCTCTCCTCTATCTCATCGTATCCTACATCTATCACCGGTTATCTTTTTCTCTATCTCTATCAATATAAATTACCGTCTACCTTTTTTAATCTCCTCTTCTCTATCTCATCGTATCCTAGATCAATCAACGTCTATCTTTTTCTATCTCCTTGTCAATCTAAATCCCCGTCTATCTTTTTCGATCTACTCTTCACTATCTGATCATATCCTGTGTCTATCCACGTCAATCTAAATTTTCGTCTAGCTTTTCTAATCTCCTCTTCTACATCTCATCGTATCATTTGTCCACCATCGTTTATCTCTTTTTATCTATTTTCCAATCTAAATTCACGTCTCTCTTCTTCAATACCCTTTCCTCTATCTCTTCCTATCATATATCTATTTACGTCAATATCTTTTTACCTCTTTGTCAATCTAAATTTCTGTCTAACTTTGTTAATGTTCTCTCCTCTATCTCATCGTAACCTACATCTATCGCTGTTCACCTTTTTCTGTATCTCTGTCAATATAAATCCCCGTCCATCTTTTTTAATTTCCTCTTCTCTGTCCCATCGTATCCTTAATCTATCAATGTTTATCTTTTTCTCTCTCATCGTCTTAATCTAAATTCCTGTCTATATTTTTTAATCTACTCTTCTCTATTTCAACGCATCCTGTGTCTATCCGCGTCAATCTAAATTTTTCGTTCATTTTTTTATATCTCCTTTTCCCTATCTCATCGTATCATACATCCACCAACGTCTATCTGTTTCTATCTATTTTTCAATCTAAATTAACGTCTATCTTGTTTAATATCCTTTTCTCTGTCGTATCTCATCCTTCATCTATTCACGTCAATATTTGTTTACCTCTCTGTCAATCTAAATTTCCGTCTATTTTTTCTGATCTCTTCTTTACTGTCTCATCGTATCATACATCCGCCAACGTCTATATTTTGGTATCTATTTTTCAATCTAAATTACCGTCGGTCTTTCTCAACATCCTCTACCCTGTCTTATCCCATCCTTGATCTATCCACGTCAATATTTTTGCACATCTCTTTAAATCTAAATTCCCGTCTATATTTTTTAATCACCTCTTCTCTATCTCATCGTATCTTACATCTATCGCCGTTTATTTTTTTCTGTATCTCTGTCCATATAACTTCCCGTCTATCTTTTTTTAATCTTCTCTTCTCTATCTCATCGTATCCTGTGTCTATCTACGTCAATCTAAATTTGCGTCTATTTTTTCTAATCTCCTCTTCCCTATCTCATCATGTCATACTCCACCAACATCAATCTTTTTCTGTTTTTGTTTCCAATCTAAATTAACGTCTACCTTTTTCAATATCCTCTTCTCTGTCTTATCCCATCCTTGTCTACCCACGTCAATATTTTTCCACCTCTTTGTCAATCTTTTTAAATCTCCTTTTCTCAATCTCATCGTATCCTACATCTATTACCGTTCATCTCCCTCTGTTTCTCTGTCAATATAAATTCCCGTCTATATTTTATAATCTCCTCTTCTCTATCTCATCAGATCTTACATCTATCGCCGTTTATTTTTTTCTGTATCTCTGTCAATATAAATTCCCGTCTATCCTTTTTAATCTTCTCTTTTCTATCTCATCGTATCCTGTGTCTATCTGCGTCAATCTAAATTTGCGTATATTTTTTCTAATCTCCTCTTCCATATCTCATCATGTCATACTCCACCAACATCAATCTTTTTCTGTTTTTGTTTCCAATCTAAATTAACGTCTATCTTTTTCAATATCCTCTGCTCTGTCTTATCACATCCTTGTCTACCCACGTCAATATTTTTACCACCTCTTTGTCAATCTTTTTAAATCTCCTTTTCTCAATCTCATCGTATTCTACATCTATTACCGTTCATCTTCTTCTGTTTCTCTGTCAATATAGATGCCCGTCTATCTTTTTTAATCTCCTATTCTCTATCTCATCGTATCCTAAATCTATCAACGTCTATCTTTTTCTATCTCCTCGTCAATATGAATTCCCGTCTGTCTTTTTTAATCTACTCTTCTCTATCTCATCGTATCATTAATCAATCAACGTCTATCATTTTCTATCTCCTTGTCAATCCAAATTCCCGTCTATCTTTTTAATCTACTCTTCTTTATCCCACCGTATCCTGTGTCTATCCATGTCAATCTAAATTTTCATCTATTTTTTCTAATCTCCTCTTCCTTATCTCATTGTGTCATACTCCACCAACGTCAATCTTTTTCTATCTTTCTTTTCAATCTAAATTAACGTATATCTTTTTTAATATCCTCTTCTCTGTCTTATCCCATCCTTGATCTACCCACGTCAATATTTTTCCACCTCTTTGTCAATTTTTTAAAATCTTCTTTTCTCTATCTCATTGTATCCTACATCTATCACCGTTTACATTTTTCCATATCTCTGTCGATATAAATTCCCGTCTATCTTTCTTGATCTCTTCTTCTCTGTCTCATCATATCCTAAATATAGCAATGTCTATATTTTTCTGTCTCCTTGTCAATCTAAATTCCCGTATATCTTTTTTAATCTACTCTTCTCTATCTCATCGTATCCTGTGTCTATCCATGTCAATCTAAATTTTCGTATATTTTTTCTAATTTCCTCTTCCCTATCTCATCGTATCATACATCCACCAATGCCTATCTTTTTCTATTTATTTTGAAATCTAAATTAACATCTATCTTTTTCAACACCCTCTTTTCTGTCTCATCCTATCTTTTATCTATCCCCGTCATCATTTCTCCACTTCTCTGTCAATCTAAGTTCCCGTCTATTTTTTTAAATCTCCTATTCTCTATCTCATCGTATCCTTAATCCATGAACGTCTATCTTTTTTATTCTCTTTGTGAATCTAAATTTGAGTCTATATTTTTCAATCCACTCTTCTCTACCTCATCCTATACTACATCTATCAACGTCTATCTTTTTCTATATCTTCGTCAATAAAAAATTAACGTCTTTTTTTCAATCCTCACTTCTTGAGCTCATCCTATCTTTTATCTATCCATGTCAACCTGAAGATTTTGAATCCAGGTGGCTGACGGTAAAAGTAACCAACAAGTAAAACCAGTTTTCGGGCCTATAAGTAGAGGCTCCTCAATGTCAAATTAATTTGTTTAATAAGTTCCATTACTTTTCGATGGATTTCCTGATTTTTGAGGGATAGAAAATGATAGGAGTTCTCACTCTCAGAAGATAAAAAAAGAGATAGACAAAGACACAAATTTATTTTTTAGAGATAGAATGAAGTAGAGAAAAAGATAAGGGTTCAAAATACGATTCCGACTAAACCTGTAGACCGATATGGATGTTTTTTTTTCAGAAATCTGATAAGATTCCTGAGAGAGTTGTCAAGCCTGATTTTTGAATTTGATTTTCAATTTTTTTATAAATAAACAAATATGACGAAAAAAATGGTCATTTTTTCTATTTGACGTTCCCGGTGTTCGTCAATAACAGGAAAATTGTTGAAATCGCCTAAGTTTCATAGAGTAATATTAATTAAAGATGTTCCAATATTATATAATAAACAAAAAATTTTGTTATTAACAAATTATTTGTTGAAAGAATGTTTTCTACGATTTTCCATGATTTTACGTTTTTTTAAGTTATATTGGAAGAAATTTCGATGAAAACAATATGATGATAAAGAAATTTCTTCTTGAGATTATTATTGGGGAATCTTTCGATGGAAAAATTCTTTTTTTCTCGATGACAGACTTTTTAATTAAGATCTTCATAAGAAATTCAGCAAAATTGATGATTAGTTGATAAATTTTATGATTTTTTTTTTAATTTAACAAACAAATGCATTAGTCGAGCATCTGTCAATGGAAAAATTGTTTTTTTTTATGCCAGTCTTTTTAATTGGGAACTTAATGATAATTTTATTAACACTCATACTTAGTTGATGAATTCTATGATTTTTTAAACAAATTTAATAAACATATGCATTATTTGGGTATTTGTCGACAAAAAAATTTTTTTTTCAAACTCAGTCTTGTTTTAAAAAATCATAAAATGTATCAACTAATCGTGAATGTTGCTGAATTTCTTTGAAGATACCAATCATAAAGTCTGTCATCGAAAAAAAAAGAATTTTATGTCGACAAATGGCCGAATAATGCATTTTTTTATCAATTTTGTTTTAAAAAATCATAGGAATAATCAAGAAATTATGAATTTCGCTAAAATTAGCTTGTAGTTCCTAATTAAAAAAATTGACATAGAAAAAAACGAATTTTTCTGTCGACGAATTCCTGATAACACCTTTGTTTATTAAATTTCTTTATAATATTAACAATAATAATCTCAAGAAGAAATTTCTTTATCATCATATTGTTTTCATCGAAATTCTTCGCAATATAACTTAAAAAAACGTAAAATTATGGAAAATCGTAGAAAACACTCTTTCAACAAATAATATGCTTATAACAAAATTTTTTGTTTATTATATAATATTGGAACAGATTTAACTAATGTTACTCTATGAAACCCAGGCGATTTCAACAATTTTCCTGTTATTGAAGAACACTGGGAACGTGAAATAGAAAAAATGGCAATTTTTTTCGTCATCTTTGTTTATTTATAAAAAAATTGAAAGCTCAAATCAAAAATCAGGCTTGACAACTCTCTTAGAAATCCGATCAGCTTTTTAAAAAGGAAAAAACATCCAAATCGCTCCACAGGTTCAGTCGGAATCGTATTTTGAATCAACAAATGTACTTTTTCTCCACTGTGCGGGGGGAGGGAGGTTCTAAACGTTACGTGACTGGGTAAATCGAATGAAATTGCTTATTCGTTTTATTTTTCATCTGTTTATTATATCGAGTACGAACAAAAATTTTTTTAAATTGTTTTCTTAAAAACATGTTTTTCATTTGAATGTTATTGATAATAATCGACGAGTTAGTGTTCGCAGCATGAAGTTGCTTCAGTTCGCAGCTAATAAATTCTGTTCGCAACATGAAGTTGGTTCGCAGAGACACTTTTTTTAAATTTGTTCTTTTCATTATTTAAAGTATTTAAAGTTTATAAATACATAAGTGTAATAGTAAATGTTATTTTATTATGTACTTAAATACTTGGAATAAAGAAGAAGACTAATTCTCTAATATTAGACTTCTAATATTAGTTTCAGTTATGATAATAATGAAATTGTTCAAATCTATTACAATTGCAATTTTTAATTTTAAGCAAGAGTGAATTCTTTAACCTTTTTAGTTTATTATATAAAGAAGTCAGAATGATTTCAAATATTATAAAACTTTTATAACTCCCCTTTTTTAAATCTTTCAAAACTGTAAATTAGGAAAAAATATCTTGTAAATCAGCTTTAAACTTTCCACGTGATATTATTTAAGACTGGAATAATTAAAAGTTAAACAATCTTAAATCCCGTGAGGAAATGCAAATGGGAGGCTGGTCGGGTACCGGAACAGTTGGCCCTACTTTAAGTCGGGGGCTAATCGGGACAACTGATTAGTCTACCCGACCAGTTCCGTCACGGTGAATAATTAGTCGGGGGAATTAGTCTGTAAATGTTAATAGCCCTGCTTAGAATGAATACATATATTGTATTTTTAAACATTATATTACAAATAAAATTTCTAACGCTACGGAGTTTTGAACCTACATGTATACCTGAATCTGTCGATTACAATTTTTATTCGTATAATATCTTGTTTTTTCGCGTTTTAGACTATTTTACAACTTTTGAATTTTATCGCGTACTGCGCCAATTTTGTAATAAACAAATTCTTTAAAACTTTCCTGTAACGTTTTGTTGTTTAGGTGTTTCAGACTATTTCTCAATGATTAAGAATTACAACAAATGTTTTTTTTTTTTTGAACATTTACAATTTATCGTAAATGTGGAACTTACCATTTTTTTCGTTAAAAAAAACACAGAAAAAAGAAATTGTTTTCACGATATTTGTATTGATAGTTTTTTGAAATTTTAGAACACATGAACAGTCTTAAAGTCTTGTTGAATTATTATTGAAAATTTTCTTCTATATATTCTACAAAATTTAAATATTGAACTGTGTTTAACTTTTCTTTTCAAACATGTAAGCCGCATTTCATTTTACACACTTATTCTCATAAAAACGAAAAATTACAAGCTCGAATTTTTGTGAAATTTTTTAAAAATATGTTTTTATCATTTAAAAACAAGCATATATATATATATATATGTATATATATATATATACATACATACATATATATTTGCACGGAGGAATTAGCTTTGGCTACCAGAATGAAACTTAGTTCTGCAGGAGCAATCGATGCTGCTATCATTATAAAAGATATCACAACGAAATCTCCCGCAAGAGTTTCCAAATACCGAGCTGCATATAAATTGTCGATGGAACCAAGGCAAACTGAGATGTCCGGAGATGAAGCACTGGTAGATTTTGTAGATGCAAAATCAACAAAACAACAGTATAAGGACATCAGGAGCTCTTCAAGGAAAAAAAGCTTTCGTGTTTATCCATCGTATGAAAACGTTGCTGCTGCTAAGAATCGTTGTTACCCTTCAGATGTAACACTAAATGAGACCTCAGCCGAAGTAAAAATGCAGTCTTAATTAAATCACACTTGCGATAGAATTCTAGAAGTTCAAATGGACGTGATAAACTCTTTGCACCCTGAAGTATCAAGAAATCTAAGATTAATTTGTAAATGGGGTTGTGATGAAAGTTCTGGGCACAGCGAATACAAACAAAAGTTCACGAACGAGGAAAGTTCCGATGCAAGTGGTTTTTTAACGTCTTTGATTCAATTGCAACTATCAGGGTAGGATAATGCAAATAAAGAATAAGTCATTTGGGAAAATCCCAGGCCTTCATCACCGCGTTATTGTTGCCCTATTAGAATTCAGTTTTCGAAAGAAACTGTGTTGTTAACGGTCCAAGAACGAGAGCACGTTGATAATCAGATTTAGTCTCTCAACCCCTTTACGACCATTATTGACGGGAAGGGAGTTACAGTTTATTTTAAACTTTATTTCACTATGATTGACCATAAATTTTTCAACTCTATGACATACACAAAATCAGCAATGCGCTGCTACATATGCAATTTCACATCATCGAAATTTAATGACCTGAAGCTGATGAAAACCATAGACGTAGGATGAACTCGATTCGACCTTGGATTATCAACGTTACATGCATGGATCAATTGTTTTCAGTGCTTCTTGCACATCGGCTACAAAATTGGTGTTCACAGATGGCAAGCTCGAAAAAAAGAAGAAAAAGCAGTAGTTGCTGAGCGAAACCGAATTATCCAAGCCGCATTCAAGAAAGAGCTGCATCTCATTGTAGATGAACCGAAGCAAGGGTTTGGTAGCAGTAACTACGGAAACACTGCGAGATGTTTTTTTGAAAATACTGCAGTTTCAGCAAAAATTTTGGGTGTAGACGAGAATATTATGAAAAGATTCTACATAATATTGCAAGTTCTTTCAAGTGGGTTTGCTGTAAATGTGACTGCGTTCAAACAATATTGTCTTCAGACCGCTGAAATTTTAATAACTCTGTATTCTTGGTATTGCATGCCAACTACGGTTCACAAGATTTTGATTCACGGTGCTTTAATAATTGAATGGTCCCCA
>JAABKJ010007545.1:290295638-290309968 GCA_011634705.1 Andricus grossulariae | reverse complement strand
TGTATTCTTGGTATTGCATGCCAACTACGGTTCACAAGATTTTGATTCACGGTGCTTTAATAATTGAATGGTCCCCATTTCGTATTGGACAAATGTCGGAAAGGCACTCAAGAAGCCCGCAACAAAGATATTAAAAAATATCGCGAATCTTTTGCTCGAAAACACTCAAGAACAGCGACCATGCAAGATGTTTTTAATCGACTCCTCTTAACTTCAGATCCGTTCAAATCGAGCATGGGCAGGAAGTACTTGAAAAAAGGGAAAACTTCATCACCAGAAGCCTTGCAACTTTTGCTCTGTACTGATAGTTCTCGCGAGAAGTATACTCTAAATGAATCGGTGGAATATTCTACTGACGAATCAGAATCCGCTACTTCTTCTGACAACGACGAAGAAAATCATAATTAATCATTTGTCACTGTTTTTTGATTATATAAAGAATAAAATTCGTATTGATTGTATTATAAATCAATTTTCCGAAATGATCTCAAATTTTACCTTAACTTTAGGCGGACCATTTCTATCTTTCTCATTTCTCATTCAAACTTTTGAATAAACAACTTTTCAAACACCCACATATTAATTTTTAATAAAAAAGTTGATTGTGAGTAGGATAAAAGAATCCTTCCGGTCCGCGATTTTTTTTTTAAATTTTGTTTCGAGATTTCAAAAAAGTCACCTCAAAATCGTAAACTTCTCAGATTTTCACAAAAATCGGATGTATTTCAGTAACGTAAATAGTTACTTCCGGTTCGCCATTTTGTTTGAAAAAATTTTGAGTCGATATTTTAAATAAGTCACTCAAAACCCGTAAACTTATCGATTTACACAAAAGTCGGATGCATTTTAGTAACGTCAATAGTCACTTCCGGTCAGCCTTTTTGTCTAGAGAAATTTTTTGACAGATATTTCAAATAAGTCACTTCAAAACCCGTAAATTTACCGAATTACACAAAACTCGAATACATTTTAGTATCGTAAATTGTCACTTCCGGTTCGCCATTTTGTTTGAAAAAATGTTGAGTCGATATTTTAAATAAGTCACTCGAAACCCGTAAACTTATCGATTTACACAAAAGTCAGATGCATTTTAGTAACGTAAATAGTCACTTCCGGTCAGCCATTTTGTTTAGAGACATTTTTTGATAGATATTTCAAATAAGTCACTCAAAACCCGTAAATTTACCGAATTACACAAAACTCGAATACATTTTAGTATCGCAAATTGTCACTTTCAGTCCGCCATTTTGTTTAGAAAAAATTTTGATTCGAGAATTTAAATAAGACTCTTCAAAACCGCAAATCTACCGATTTACACAAAGGTCGCATGCATTTTAGTAACACAAATAGTCACTTCCGGTCCGCCATTTTGTTTTTTCCAAATTTCGATTCCAGATTTGAAATCGGCAAGTTCAAAAACTTAAGAATCACCTTTCAATTTTTAGATACGCGCTTTTGCCTAGTTTTGCGGATTTCTCATGTAATCTAGCCCACTGTGAAATGGGAAGAAAGTTTTTTATTTACAAAATGGAAAAAGTTATAAAGGTGAGCAGCTTCATTTTTCATCACTGAATACATCAAGTTACCCATAAAGAATTGTCTTCTCTTGGCTACATTAAAAAATTCAGCTTTGTTTCTGTATTGTTTTGTGTGTTCTCTTTCAGGAATATTGTAAGTGAATGTAATGCATGCATTGAGGAAACGCTCGAGTTTCAAATTAAGGTCATCAGTAATGCCATCAAACACTAAACAACTGTTATCGAAAATCCGAAGGATGAGGCCTTTTACAAGGAGAATTTGAGTGGAGGTGGGAAGGGAATTCTTGTTCCTATTCAGTTGCTGAGGGATTTGAGAAGTTTTCCTAGATATTTCACAGATCAATTCCTTCCGAGACAATGTTCGATTTAGTATCAGGCCCAGATCCTTAACTTACTCAACGAAGGGGATGTTCGGTCCATTAACCTGTAATGGAAGTAGGGTAGCTAGTTTCTCAGCAGAGGGTGATGTTGAAGGCCCTATGCCGATTACCTTTGTTTTACTAGGGTTGAGCGCTAATCCATAGTCTAAAGCCCAATGGGCCACACAATCATTATCTTCCTGTACCCAACTCAGAAATTGATCCAGAGTGGAAATAGGTCCCAAAATGTATAATTTGAAATCATCCGCATATTTATGTTAATTACAGTATTTAATTTCACATCCAAGATCAGAATTATAGATATTAAATAATCGTAATTTCCTTTCTATCCATAGCCAGTTTAAAGTCAATAGTAACTTTGACTGACGCCGAAATAGTGCTGTGTCCAGCAGGAAAGCCGGACACTTCTTACCAACCAGAAGTGAAAGCTCCCTATATCCTTTTTCTCGTTCGTCGGTCCCAGCTATTTTCTCTATCTCTTCTTTCTAAGCCACCTACAATCAAGTAGCCTATTCTCCATTCATTCCTTCTTTCAACTCTTACTTCTTTTACTTTAACACTATCTCGTAATTTCCTCCCGTCCGTTCTTTCCTCACCTACTCCCCCGCCCACTCACATTTTACTAACTCTTCCCTTTCTTCGTCCTGCTACAACTATATACCTTCTATCAGCATTTTCTAGGGATCGGAACTGCTCAAGCTTAAAAAAATAGAAAAATATTAACCATACTTCTCTCAAAAAAGTAACCGTAAGGTAACAATAACTTGGCAAAAAAGTAACCGGAAAGAAAAAATGTCTACCAGAAAAGAAGAAGTTTCCACTGAAATTATGAAACTTCAAGAAAAAAAATGAAAGCTTAAGGAAGTAGTTAAACTTTTAACAAAATAGTTTAATTTTTCTGACTAAAAAAGATGAATTCTTAGCGAAAAATCTAATAGTTTATATAATGACAGAAAAAAGTTTTCATTTAATATAAGAAAACAGTAGAATTCATTAAAAAAATACGATTTTTCAATAAAATAGGTTCTTTTTCAACCAAATTATTGATTAATTTGCAACCCAACAAGACGAAATGTCAAGAAAATAAGTACATTTTCAACCGAAAAATGATTTTTCAAATGAAATGATGTATTTTCAAGCAAAAGGCTCATTTTCAATCACGAAGATTAATTTTCTACCATAAACGATGAATTTTCAACTAAAATGATGAATCTTTAACAAAAAAGGATGTTTTTAACAAAATTGTTCAACTTTAAACCGAATTTTCAAACAAAAAAGGTAAATTTTCATCAAAAAATATAATAGATGGTTCAATATTTCAACAAAAAAAGATTTAAATATTAAATGAAGAACTAGCAATTTCAGGTAAATTGTAATTATTATCAGGACTCATAATGAATCCATTGATAGTAATTTTTATACACTTTACATACGAACTAATTTTTTTTTTTTTAATTTCCGAAAAAAAATCTTTCTCCTTCGCTCCGGTGGGAATCGAACCTCACGTATTCCGATTGCCGGTCGGGTGCTTTAACTACTACTAAAACGGGCCAGGAGACTTGAAAGATTGGCCAAAATTATAAACATCGAACAGTTGAGCTAAAAGTGCGTACTGGGAGGTTTTCAGAGCCACTGATAACGAATATTTGGCCAGAAATGCAAAATTAAAAACAAGGGTTTCGAAATGGCTGCAAAACTTTAGAAAAGTTGACAGTTTGTGCTGGAAGTGTTAACGGATTAGGCTAGAAGTAATTCCTTAAATTGCATTTCAATTTTTGAAACTTAAGGTTCTAAAAAAATAATAATAAAATAGTGATTTGTATTTAAATAATTATTACTTCATTACTTTTCACGAAGTTATTTATTTAAACTATGTTAATTATTATATATCACTTAATTTATAATCTATGGTTTATTTATCATGTACATGTTTTTAATTAAATTAGATTAAATTTGAACCTTATTAAGTAATATATGATAATAAATATAAATAATTATTATCATCTTGATTATTAATAGTTATAAATCATTTTTATTGAGTTTATGCTAGTAAGAGTTTAGATTTTCAAATTTAATGAATAGATGTTAGTGGGTAGGTGAGTGTATTGAATATCTCCATACAAGTGGGAACGACTGAATGCGCACAGGCACAGTTTGAGTGAGTTTTTTTCAAACAAATAAAACGCGAAAAATGCCGCAGATCAGGCTAAAAGCAAACATTCTAGTGAACCGAATGGTAGATCATTTTTCTCATTCAGGTGTGAAGTTTAGATACGAAGAGAAACGAAATGACGCCCATATGTAAAATAATAATACTTTATTGGTGAATAAATTACATAAAAAATATTAAACCTATATGTATTTTTACAACTTTTGCATCTATTTCGTATTTTTCAAGCATTTATTAATGCAAAAATACAACTAAAAATATATATATTACAAAATTTTTCGAAAATACGAATACATTACTTATTGCATCATCCCTCTCATTACTGATTTCATGTGGTTTTCGAAGTTCAAGATATCAAGTAATAATAGTAATACGCAAATAGAATTGTAAGAATCGATTTCAAAGTACTCTAAAGTATCTACAAAGTGATTATTAGTTTGATTTATTCAAATTCCATACTTGATTTTTGGCCTAGATTTAGGGTCTCCCGGCCCACTGTGGAGCCTTAGAACATACTTTGAAATCTAGAAGTGGGAAACCGTGTGGGAGTGACCCTGGCGATACCAATGCCGGGGGTTAAAACTTAACGGAAAAACTAAGACGAGCTAGATGGTCGGAAGTTGCTAGGAAAAGCTGCCGAAGGAAATCAGGGAAAAGAAGAAGAGGCGGCTGAGAGGTCCAACAGTCTCTTATGGCCAGGCTTTTCAAAGTCAACGGAAATTGGCCATAGTCGCCGGGGGGTTTTCAACCAAAGTCGATGACGATGAGGCCAAGCCCATTAAAGCGGCATTAGAGAAGAAAATCAATGTGGTGCAACTTGAAAAAGTCATCCGAAGATATGAAGATTACTGCTTCAAAATTATACTTTTATCGTCATCTGTTCGGACAAAGTGTCCCGATCATGGCTCATTGAAGCTGTTGGCGAATTACAACTAGGGGTGGGAGCTAAGATTAAAGTGATCGACGGAAAAGACCTCCCAAGGCCAGTAAAGCTGATGGGTTGGATTCCTAGTGTATCCGTGGAACTAACAGCAGTACTTAAAAGGATAGAAATCCAAAAACCAACCAATAATACGGGAGGATGAAAGGTTATTTCATCGATGTCAAGACTGCAAATTTGTCTTCAAAAAAGGTGGAGGAGACAAATGAAAGTTGAAACGGACACTGGAATGCCCCACTTTCAGTCTGGATTTTATCCGAATAAACCTTCACCACGCTAAAGGAGCGTCTGCTATCTTAAGCTGACGTTTAATAGCGGAACAAACGGCTTTTGCCGTAATACATGAAACTTGGTCATACAGGGCGAAAGTTAAAGGCTTGAATAACAAGAGCGGATGAGTCATATATGATAGTTACGTAGAAACACCTAGGGCAGCACTTTATGTCAGAAGTGATATTAAATTTATTGGATTACCAAGGTCCTTTTCAAGAGACTTGGTGGTAATAAAGATAAAGCACCATTTAGGAGGCAGGCGGCAACATATAGTGATTTTCTAAGTATACCTACAATTTGAATCCAAGATCCCCCCCCCCCTCATCAGCGAAATAGCGAAATCTGGTAAACTACTGCTGTCTTAAAGGATGACCATTGCTTGGCGGATATGATGCTAACGCAGATCTTTCGAATTGAAACAGTAAGGAAACCAACCACAGGGAAGAGTCACTATTAGATTACCTCTTGACAACTGATTGAACCTCATTGAATCGGGATGATAAAGCTGAAATCGTGACATCTAGATGTCACGAGGTAATTGATTTGACCTTATGTTCGATAGGTTTTGGCGAAGTGTTCAAGGGATGGCATGTATCGTCAGATACGTCCATATCAAATCATAAAAAAATAAGCTTCTTCTCGGCAGCCGATAGATCTGAGGTTCAAAGGTATAGGAACCCTAAAAAGTGAATGGGATACTTACAGGAAAGATCTCAACAGTTTGCTGGGTACTATGCAGGGAAAAATCAAGTCTATCAAATATCTAGTATTTGCTGTCGACATCTTCGACATCCTACAAAAAGGTATGAACAAAGTAGAAAAGTAAGGGACTCATGTAGGGGATATTGTCAGGAAATCGGGAATATACCTGAAACTGCAAGACTTCAGAGAACCTTAAGGGGGAACTAATTATGTCAACTGAACGCATTAATTTTGCCTTTGGGTGCAATGGCTGAGACGAGAAAAGGAATCCTTGAGCACCTACTGAGGGTACACTTCCCGGGCGGCTCCTGAGCCGCACCCTTCAGGAGGATCAACGTTTAGAGCCAGAAGCAAAGATCGGAAACTAGCTAGTTGGATTGTCACTCATTCAAAACTTATATTAGTAGTCATATAATTCAAACCATTTAAAGCCGCAGGAAATGATAAAATATTCCCTGCACTAATTCCAGAAAGATTTCAGTCCTTGGTGCGTCCATTGTGCAGCATCTTTTGGGCATGCTAAGCAATGGGATTCACCCCGGTAGCATGAAGGAAGCTTAAGGCAATCTTCATTTATTCACCCTGTGGGCGCTTGTCATTGATGACCTGATTCGTGTTTTGAAAAAATTAGGTTTTTACTCTAATGCTTCCCGACCTTAGAAATCTTAAATTCTACGGTGGAAAAGTACAATTTTGGCATGCGAAAATGAAACCTTCTATGCTCTGATAATCTGAGAATAGCAAAAGTTTTCTCCTTCGTCAAGGACTGTTTTTCTATATTCCTGTGAAAGTTTCCGTGCGTTCTCTTGTCGAGTAGCTGTTGGTGGAATTTTTCAACTTCTGCTTTCTTCACTTCGGCTTTCAGAAGTGAAGCATCTAGATGGAGTAATGCACTTTGCTCACTTGTGATGTTAAAATTCAGGCCAAGGGTCTCAGCCGCCTGCTCCGCGGCTTTGTAAAGAAACGCTCGATTGCCAATCATCTCGTGTTTTCTGACCATTTTTAGGAGAGGATCTTTTCCATTTGCAACGATGTAAGATGTTCTTAGAACAATTCGGTTATGAAGGCATTGTAGATTCAGAAGACCGCATCTGCCTTGACGGCATGTGATGTTTAATCACGGAACAGACGAATTGATATGTAAGCTTTTATGCATATTTATGATATTACGTGTGGTGATATTAAGGGCCGTAAGCTCATTCTTCGTCCAGTGAATCACCCCAAACGAGCAGAGTAGAGCCGGGACGGCAAGCATGTTAGTCGGAGATACCTTGTTCAACGCCGACACACTTGAAGACCAAATCTGCCGAAGAAGATGCTTGTATCTGTTTCGGAGAGACTCTTTAACTGACGTTACATCCTAAATACGGCTTTGAGGCACGCCCAGGTATGCATAGTTCTATCCAGTGTTAGAAAATTTTAGTTAATGTATTTTTCATATTGTTCAACATATGTTAATGTTTTTTTTGGTTATAAATCATGTAAAATTATAGACGAAATGACAATGAATTTAGACATCTGCATTTAAAAACATTTATCTGTATTCATTTGAGAGATATTCTCTTTTAAACTTTTTGACGTCTCTTGGGGAGCAATAAATGTACTAAAACTTGTTTTAAATTTATACAGTAACTCTATTTCATGATGCACACTCCTTATACGTACCATACTATTTTCTCTGTTTAGCTCGGCCCAGAGGTTTGTTGAAACAGTCGGACTAATTGTAGAGTTTGTCACGTTAAAGTGATTGCTTTCGCGTTGGCCTGTAATTGTAGTACTTCGAATGGCGGACATTTTTTCATTGGCCAGACTTAAATTTTGGTGACTAGCTTTGTTGGTCACTGTAATAGTCTCTCGATCTTCATCTGCAGCCGATGGTTCAATATTTATAAAGCTGTAAAAGTACTACATTTAATTAATATTGTATGAATATTGAAAGGCTTTTCTGAAAAAATACTTACAACTATATACATCAAACTTCTGTTTATTTTAAAGATAGCTCATTTTAAAGTTCGCTTAGTTTAACCCCCCTACACGCACTTATTTTAAGTTACGCAGTTTCGTCATCTCCCACCACGGTCCCTGTACACTCTCCTCCGCGTGAGTGGCTGACCAATAAAAAAAAAGAGACCCGAAGAGCGCCCTCGTTGGACTAAATTGAGCATTTTTTCACGAAGTCGTGAGAATACGTCTCACGACGTTTTCGAAAAAATGTGCTTAATCTAAAAGTAAATCACATCGGTTTGATCAGAACCGAGTACTCGCACCTCAAATTGCATATAGTTGATTGTATTTCGCGAAAAAACTTGAAAAATAGCACTATCGAGACCTTTATAACGTACTTCTACGTTTTAGAAGATTTTCTCGAAAAAATCGTATGTAGTTGCAGTCCCATGCGGTAAGCTTCCTGACGGCTGAAATTTCCACTTATCCTAGCATTCTACACTTAAAAACTATTAATATTCAGACCTTTGCAATTTACTTTTACGTTTTGAATTTTTCTCCAAAAACGCGTGTGCAGTGGTAGTCCCACACATGCTAACCTTCCTGACGGATGCCATTTCCACCTAACCCAGCCCTATGCATCGTCCATGTATTTCGGTTAGTTCACGCAGCTTTCTCGTCTACGCTGAGTTGTAGGTGGCGCTGGGTGGCATGTAAACCCGAATTTGTCAACAAAGACATGGCAGATGTACAGACAAGCTCTGTTTTTCTTGTGCCAAAAGGTGAAGAAACTGCCAAACTATGGCTGAAAGCAATACGACGCGACGATATAATTTTAAAATCGGCTCCCAAAGTGTGTCAGTTGCATTTTGCTTCGAAAGTTATTTTGTTGGAAGGAGAACTAAAAGCAGCTGATGGAAGAATTATGATATCTTCGGAGTAGTAAGTTTATAGTATTTATTTTTTATTTAAAAACTTATACCATTTATTTTGTTTATTTTTTTCACATAAACTTATTTTAAAGTAAACTAAATATTGTATTTCTAATTTTATTTGTTAATTGGATTTAGAGGTTAAGTATGTATTTTATACGCGGAGTTTATTTTTACTTATATATTTTGTCAATTTAAATTGAATAAATATATAAATAAAAAAGATACGTATTCAGCCTATAAATCCAATTTAATAATAAAATTAGAAATACAATATATACATATTTTTTTAATTAAAAATTATTTTAAAGTAAACTAAATATTTAAATTCTAATTTTACTATTAAATTGCATTTAGAGGCTGAATATGTAGTTTCTATTTTTATTTAGATATTTGTTCAATTTAAATTGACAAAATATATAAGTAAAAATAAACTCCGCGTATAAAATACACACTTTATGACCCGATTTTGAAATTATATCGTTGCGTCGTATTGCTTTCTGTCAAAGTTTGACATTTTCTTCACCTTCTGGAACAAGAAGAACAGTTTCGTAGCATTAGAATCATAACCCGAAGTACATCCCGGAGCTATACACTGGTTTCCGCTTTTTTTTTCTTTTCCACTATTCCCGTGTTCTTGATTTTCTTCTCCTTCAGGGGGTCTCTTTCCTTCTTAGTTTTCAAATTAATTTAGAATTAAAATCATTCTTCAAAACACTTCCCAATTAAATAAAAATTGTAAAAAACAGAGCTTGTCTGTACATTTGCCATGTCGTTGTTGACAAATTCAGGTTTATATGCCACCCAGCGCCACCTACAACTTAGCTTACGCCAAGAAGCTGCGTGAACTAACGTCAATGCATAGGGCTGGTGCTATGTAAAATTTGACTTAGTCGGTTTTCACCAAATTTCCACGTTTTGAGACCCTCTGAGCTACAAAAAGCTATTTTTACCAAGGTGTCTGTTTGTCTGTAGGCACGATAACTTTCGAAAAAATGATCAGATTGGATTGAGCTTTGGCACATTTTTTAAGCCCAATAAAGGAAAAAACAGGTTCGTTAGCCAGCCTTTTTTGATAAAAATTCAAAAAGTTAGAGCATTTTCAAAATTTTTTAAACCAGTTTTTTCAAAATTCTAAAATTCTATATACAGCAATTCGTATTAATAAAAAGTTTGAACAATTTATCTTTATAACTTTTTTCGATTAAAAGAAAATTATCAGAGTTATAGCTTTTCCAAACAAACAAAAAAAAAAACAAAAAAAAAATGAACATTTCAAGCGAAACAACGCACGATATGAAAAAAGTGATGAAAAGAAAAACGTCACTTTTTGAATGCCTTTTATGATTATGATTATGCGTGATGAGAATGTGCCCGCTGGGCGGGCAGATTTCGTTTATTTTGATTGTCATTTCTTGATAAAAGAAAGTGCTGTTTAGTCTACAAAACAGGTACAAAACTTAGACTTACGGAAGAAATTGCTAAATATTTTTTTCGTATAAGTTCAAAAAATAAAAAATGTATGCACCTGGAATTTTACAAAGAAAGGTGTTTTTTATGTGACGATGTTCTTGAAAGGGCTAATCGCAATTTCAAAAATATTTAAAGCCTTAATAGTTGAGACATTTTAAATTTGTAGTATTCAGTATATTGAATAATTTGAGGCTATTCGTATGAAAATAAGTTTACAAATAAAAAAAGTGTCGGTAAGGTAGGAAGCCGGTCACGTGATCTACTCGTTACATGGCGTTAACTGAAAATGTAACTGCTATTATTTATTGTAAATTTATCTTTTTAGTTGAAAATGCATTTTTTAGTTGAAAATGCATTTTTTAGTTGAAAATCGAACTATTTTCTTTTTTTGAAAATTCGAATTTTCTTTGGTTGAAAATTTAAAAAAAATTATAACAAGAATGGAATACTGACATTTTTATTTTAAAAAAATAATAATAATTGTTAACAAAGCAAAAAAATGAATTTTCAAGCAAATGGTTAAATTTTCAAACAAGGAGATTATTTTCAGAAATTTTTTTCTTAATTTCTCTTGTTCGAAAATCAATCTTCTTCGTTATAAATTAATGTATTTTTTTGAAAATTTGTCTTTCTAGTAGAAACTTAATCTTCTTGTTGGAAAATTCATTTTTTTTGTTGGAAATTCACGTTTTTTAAAGTTTTTTTTAAAATTCAACTATTGCATTTTTTATTAAAAATTTATCTTGTTTACTTAAAAGTTCAACTAATCAGTGTAAAAAAATGGAAAAAAATTAAGAAAACATTTACTTTGAAACGTTCATTCCGTAGACAATAATGTTACATTTGTGTAATTGAAACATTGAAGTGTTTTTAAGCTAAATAACTTATACGTTCACTTCGTTTCATGAATAAAAAATAAATTTTTATTATTAATTTGTACAAAAAAAGGCTTTTTTCATTTATCGATTTTAAATTTTCGCGGCACTCTGACTAGCAGCTGTTAATCCCCTCTTTCCACAGAATGTTTTCGATCTTCACCGCCAGAGCGTTTTAAAACTTCCCGCCTTTAATAAATCCTTTTTCCTTAATTTGTTATGTAAAAACTTCTTATGGAATTATATATTTAGTTAAACATCTATAAAATTGTCATTAGAGAAACAACTATTGAAATAAATGCTTCATTTCATTGTAAAAAAGAGTTATATTTTTTTTCGGATTTTTGTAGGTTAGGATCAGACCAGTCTCGTGTTTACTTCTCGCTTTTCGGCTTTTCGCCACGTGCTTTTTGTATACACCAAGTTTATTTTTAAATTAAAAATACCCAAAATCGACTGATAAATAAATTTAAAAAACTTTAGGGTATGTTTTTATATTCAGTTTATGTGATTTCGAGCGAGAAACGAGAAAATATAGATTTCGAAAGTTGTAACTTAGGTTATGTTGAACAGTGACTCGAAATTGACTCAAAATTCGATTAAAAATGAGTTTTAAGGAGACAAAAGAGTTCATAGAGGAAGGAGACACCGTGATTTTATATCTAAGTCCAAGCAAAATGCACTCGATTGTCGTGCAGCCGAAAATAGAAAATAAAAAAGGACAACTCGTTGATTACACGTTTCAAACTTTGTATGGTGCTTTGAAAGTAATGAGTCTTGTGGGAGAGAAATACGGTTCTAAAGTGCAATTGACGAAAGGTTATGCTTTTGTACTTCAGCCTACTCCAGAATTATGGACAGCGACTCTTCCTCATCGAACTCAAATTATTTACACTCCTGACATCAGTTTAATCGTTTACTTACTCGGTTTGGTACCGGGAAGCATCGTTGTTGAATCAGGTATGCATTATACAAATAATAAGTTATCTTTTTTTGTTAAAACTATCACCAATCGCGCGCCTAGTGCAATTTATGATACTGAAAAAGGTTAATTTTCAAGAAAAAAACGAATTTTAGAGAAAATAGTTACATTTTGAACTATAAAGATGAATTTTTAACCAAGAAGATTAATTTTCTGTAAAAAAAGACGAATTTTCAATAAAATACATGAATTTTCAACAAAAATTGTTGAATTTTCAATTGAAAAGACAAATTTCAAACCAAAAATGGAATAGTGAATTTTTATTTCTTATTAATTTTCAATCAGAGAGAAGAATTTTCAGTAAAAAAAAAACGAATTTTCAACTGAATAGTGACATTTTCAAACAATTATCATAATTTTCTACCAAAAAAGATGAATTTTCAACAAAATACAGACATTTTTAACCACACAGTTGAATTTTCAAATAATAAAGATAAATTTTCAACAAAATACAGTCATTTTTAACCATATAGTTGAATTTTCAACTAAAAAAGACAAATTTCAAACCAAAAATGGAATGGTGAATTTTTATTTCTTATTAATTTTCAATCAGAGAGAAGAATTTTCAATTAAATTAATTTTCAGTAAAAAAAAAAACGAATTTT
Source organism: Andricus grossulariae (assembly GCA_011634705.1). Classification (NCBI taxonomy): domain Eukaryota; kingdom Metazoa; phylum Arthropoda; class Insecta; order Hymenoptera; family Cynipidae; genus Andricus; species Andricus grossulariae. The sequence goes on along the minus strand of JAABKJ010007545.1, from coordinate 290,297,154 downwards.
CAACTGAATAGTGAAATTTTCAAACAATTATCATAATTTTCTACCAAAAAAGATGAATTTTCAACAAAATACAGACATTTTTAACCATATAGTTGAATTTTAAACTAAAAAAGACAAATTTTTAACCAAAAATGGAATAATGAAATTTTATTTTTAATTAGTTTTCAACCAGAGAGAAGAATTTTCAATTAAATTAATTTTCGGTAAAAAAAAACGAATTTTCAACTGAATAATCAAATTTTCAAACAAGTATAATAATTTTCTACCAAAAAAGATGAATTTTCAACAAAATACAGAGAGATTTTAAAACATATAGTTGAATTTTCAACAAAACAGATAAATTTTCAAGAAAAGACATGAATTTTTAACCAAAAAGTGAATTTTCGAACGTGAAGAATAATTTTATAACAAAAAGAAGAATTTTTAACTAAATTTTTTGTTCATGACAAAAATAGAATACTTAAATTTCTGTTAAGAAAAAAAAATAATTTTCAACAAAACAACGACTTTTCAAACAAGTAGATTAATTTTCTACAAAAAAAAAAACAATTTTTAATAAAAAACATAAATTTGCAACCAAGTGGTTGAATTTTCAACTAAAGAAGACAAATTTTTAACCAAAAATGGAATAATGAAATTTTATTTTTATTTAATTTTCAACCAGAGAGAAGAATTTTCAATTAAATTAATTATCAGTAAAAAAAACGAATGTTCAACAGAATAGTTACATTTTCAAACAAGAATAATAATTTTCTACCAAAAAAGATTAATTTTCAACAAAATACATAAATTTTGAATCATATAATTGAATTTTCAACTAAAAAAGATAAATTTTCAAGCAAAACGAATTGAAAAAAAATTTTTAATTTTCAACCAAAAAGTTAAACTTTCAAACGAGAAAATTATTTTTTTTGCCAATAAATACGAATGTTCAATAAAAGACATGGATTTTCAACCAAATTGTTGAATTTTCTACTGAAAAAAAAAATTTCAAACCAAAAATGGAATAGTTGAATTTGCAACCAAAAAAAAATTTTCCAACAAGAAGGATAATTTTTTGCCAATAAATACGAATTTTTAATAAAATACATGGATTTTCAACCAAAAAAATTTTTTTGTAACAAAAATGGAATACTTAAAAAAAAACAATTCTCAACAAAACAAAAAAAAAGAATTTTCAACGGAAAAGTTAAACTTTTAAAAAAGAATATAATATAATAAAAAAGACGAATTTTCAACAAAATACTTGAAGCCTTAACTAAAATACATTAATTTCTAACCATACATTGCATTTTTAACTAAAAATATTGATTTTCTACCTAAAAATACGAATTTTCAACAAAATACACAAATTTTTAATCAGATAGTTCAATTTTCAACTAAAAAATACAAATTTTCAACAAATTATATAAATTTTCTACTAAATATTTTGAGCAATGGTTGTGATGTTAGTCTAAATTTTATTTTATTAATTTTTAGTCTGTATTTTTTTCGTTTCTGAAAATTTTGAACTGTT
>JAABKJ010007545.1:290255616-290295628 GCA_011634705.1 Andricus grossulariae | reverse complement strand
TTTTCAAGCTAAAAAAGATAATTTTTTAACTTAAAATGATGTAGTGTAATTGTTACTAAGATGAAATTATTTTCAATAAAAAAAAACGATTTTTCTACAAAAATGTTTAATTTTATACCAAATAGTTGAATTTTATACCAAATTGTGAAATTTTCAATTCAAAAAGACGATTTTTCTATAAAAATAGTTGAACGTTTAATCCAAAAATATGAATTTTCAACAAAATAGTTAAATTTTCAGTTAAAAAAAAATAATTTTGAATAAAAAAAAAACAGATTTTTTAAAATAAAATTATAATTCTTCAACCAAAAAAAAAAGAATTTTTAAATAAGTAGATCAACTTTCAACCAAGGAGTTGAATTTTTAATCTAAAAATATGAATTTTCAACGAAAAATGTAATAGTTGATATTTAAAAAAAAAAACTGATTTTAATTTAAAATAAAAAAACCGTTGGATTCAACTAAAAAAGACAAATTTTTATCAAAATACTTGAATCCTCATCTAAAAAAGATTATTTTCAACTAAAAAATCTGATTTTTAACCAAAAACTTGATTTTCTTCCAAAAAAGACGAATTTTCAGCAAAATACATGAATTTTCAACCAAATAGTTAAATGTTCTACCAAATTGTCTTTAACCCGAAAATGTGAATTTTCTACAAAAAAGTTAATTTTCAACCGAAACAGATCAATTTTTAACTGGACATTTGCATTTTTAACAAAAAAAGATTCAATTTCTACAAAAAGAGATCCATTATCAAACGAAAAAAATGAATGTTCAATAAAATAGTTTAATGTTCAATAAAATAGTTGAATTTTAAATATAAAAAAATGTATTCAAGAAAGAAAGAAAATTTTAATCAAACTGTTGAATTTCCAACCAAGAAGTATGACTTCAACAAAATTGTTGAATTTTCAACAAAGTAATTCAATTTTGAGCCAAATAATAAAATTTGTAAATAAAAAATATGAAATCTTAACGAAAAATTCAATAGTAGACTTTTCAACCGAGATGAATGAACTTTGAACCAAAAATAATTGGATTATCTTATTAGGTTCTATTAATTAAGTTCGAATTTAAGTGAACAAATAAAAAAAAGGGGAAAGACTGTGAAGCTTGCTATAAATAAATAGGAATTTTTATAATTTATAGTCTTTATATTATAGAATTATTATATTATTATATTTATTTACAGAAAAACATTTTAAATAAACATTGAACTTCATTTTTAATACTCAAAACATTTTTTTTTTAATTATTCATTTGGTTGAAAATTCAATTGTTGAGTCAAAAAGTCATATTTTTAGTCAAAAATTCTACTACTTGGTTAAAAGTTGAACTCATTTGTCAAAAAATTATTTTTTTGTTTGAAGATTCATCTCTTTGGTTCAAATTTTTTTTTTAATATTCATAATTTTAGTTAAAAAACCATCTCTTTGATTGTAAGTTGAACCATTTTGTTGAAAATGCGCTTTTTTTGGTTTAGAATAAATTTTTTTAACTAAAAATGTCACTATTCCATTTTTTGTTAAAAACTAATATCCTGAATTGAAATTTAATGTATTTTGTTGAAAATTAATCAATTTTTATAGAAAATCCATCTTTTTGGTTGAAACTTCATCCTTTTTGGTTAAAAATACATCTGTTTGTTTGAAAATGTAACTATTGCATTTTTTTTAAATTGATCTATTCTTAATAATCATCATTTTAGTTAAAAATTAATCTGTTAGATTGAAAGTTGAACTATTTTGTTAAAAATTCGGTTTTATGGTTGACAATATATTTTTTAACCAAAAATCTCACTATTCAATTTTTTGTTAAAAATTGATATTTTGATAAAAAGATCAATTTTTTGTTAAAAATTGATATTTTGATAAAAAGATTAATCTTCTTGGTTAAAAATCATCTTTTGTCTTCAATGTTGAACTCTTGTTGAAAACACATTTTTTTAAATATTGATAATTTCAGTTAAAAATTCGGTTTGTAACTATTCCATTTTTTGTTAAAAATTGATATTTTGAATTTGAAAATTGATGTAGTTGAAAATTAATCTATTTTGGTTGAGGATTCAACTATTTTGTTTAAAATTATTCTTTTGTGGTTGAATTAATTTTTTTTCAGATTAAAATCTCTAAATATTGAAATATCAAGTTGAAGAACATTAAAAAAAATCATTTAAAAAAATTAAAGATTCATCATGAGAGTTGAAAATGAAACTATTTGGTTGAAAATGACCTTTTTTTGTTGAAAATGCATAATTGTAGTTGAAAATTCAAATAATTAATTAATAATTAATGTTTTCTTTGGAAATTTAACTATTCGGTAGAGAAAATTCATGTATTTCGTTGAAAATTTTTTCTTTTTATTTGAAAAATTAATCTTTTTTGTTGAAATTTCATACTTTTATTGAAGGTTAAACTATTTGCTTAAAATTGGCCATTCTTGGTTGAATTTTTTTAATTAATTTTTGTAACTGAAAATTTCCAGATTCCCCTTTTGTTTCCGAAAATATATTTTTGAGTAGAAAATTTAACTGTTTAGTTTTAATTTATATTTAAAACTTTATTTTTTTTTTAAACTTTATTTATTCAAAAAATTTTTATGACAGAAAATGTATCTCTTTGGTTCAAAATTTATTTATTTGTTTAAAAATTTAACTATTTCGTTAAAATTTTATTTTATTTGTTCGAAAACTAATTTCTTTACTGAAAAATCAACTATTCTATTTTAAGTTAAAAATTTATCTGTTTCAGGTGAAAATTCAACTATTTTATTGAAAATTCGTTAATTTTGTTAAAAGGCAATCTTATTAGTTAAAACTTCGTCCTTTTGGTTAAAAATTAATTTTTTTGTTTGAAAATGTAACTATTTTGTTAAAAATTCGTCGTTTTTGTTTGTTAACAGTTTATCTTTTTAAGTTAAAAATTAATGTATTTTTTTTTAATGTAGAAAAATCACATTTTTGGGTTGAAAACTGGACTGTTTTGCAAAAAATTCGTCTTGATTTTTTCCCCATTATTAACTGGAAAATCTTTTTTGGTTAAAAATGTAACTAATATGTTGAAAGATCTCCTAAGTGTAAAGTTGTTTTTATACCTAAAAGAAAAATTTTAAACAATTAGAGAAAATGAAAAAATGGTTAGGACAATGTCAGGGAATTTCGAAATTGGGATATCGTAGTACCCCTGATAAGTTACCTAATTTTTTAATATTTAAATAAGTAACAAATTTAACTAGTAAAATTCGAGAATGGCAAATACATATTTAAAGTCTACAATATCTTACGCATTATTAAATTTAATATCGAAATAGACTTTTTTGCCAATAATATTTCAAATATAGCAATTGCTTATAAAAGGAAAATATCTTTGGTTATTATGACTGACTAATGTTATATAATTGAATATTGGTTATAATTTATATGATAAATGTTTACTTATTTTCAAAATACCTCAAATTCAATTATGTAATTTTTTCAGTTTTCGTGATGTTGTGAAATGAGTACCTCAATTCAATTTTCTTAATTAGGTTCTAATTTTTTCTGAAATTAGTTTAGAAGGTTAATAACAATGAGAATTTTTTGGAAAATATGAAATAAACTTTATTTAAATGTCTGATAGGAAATAATTCTTTATTGCTTTTCATGTTGGAAACTGATTAATTAATTATTAGCGTATAATGGTTTTCACAATATTAAATTACATAAAGATTGAATTATCATTTTTCTATATTAAGGAACATGTTTAAAACGTTAATTATAATTATCATTTTCATAAAAATATAAAGTAAAATTTATTTTTGTTTTAATGAAAATATCTGTTCATTCATTTTTACGTTTCAAACTGAATAATTTGTTCACAATATTTAACCACGTAATTATTGAATTTTTCTTTTTCTCTATTACAATTGAGTATTCTAGCATGACGTCATGGTTATGATAGGATTGGTTGAAATGGCAGAAAGGTTAGGATAGTTGTAACATATTTACAATAAATTAAGATATACCAAATTCAAGGTTGGGGTATCGAATCGATTTGATCAGAATCGGGCACTATAACTTAAAATTTTCGATAATTGATTTTATTTCGTGACACTGAAAGGTCTTCAACCGATAAAACATAATTGCGCAAATGCATTCTGCACTTGAAAAATATTAATATTGATACATTATTAACTTACCTTCACGTTTAGAATATTTGTACAAAAAGTCGTATGCATTCCCATGTAAGGATGCACTAACTATGCTAACCTTCATGACATTTGCACCTATCCTATTATGATTGTGACATCTAGCTCAAATACTCAATCGTATACTTATTTTAAATGTTTGTGACCAATTCTCGATTATCAAATCCCACTTTTTGCTCGCTTCAGAGAAGGAAATGGAAAAAAATGGAAGGTTGTGGGAATTAAATTTGGAAATATCTTTAAAATGAGATTAGGAACATGATAAAATGTCTTATGGTTCTCGAATTCGACATTCGACTGCCGCTCGACGAACTGATTTTCGTCTTGGACATGCTTCCACATTTCTTATTCTGATTCGAGAAGAAGTGAATATTTCATTATGTTTTTCATCTCATTTTAAAGAGGAGATCCTAGTTTCAAGTTATCGAAGTTTGAATTTTTTCAATTCAATTCCCTGAGGCAGTGAGACTTAATATATCGCTGAGATAACCGCGAAAAAAGAGAGGCATCTATCTTAATTCAATTTTCAAAATTGTATGTGGATATATTTTAATTATTCAGCAATGCTTTGTCGTACGCTGTTGTTTTTCTGAATTATTTAAACGTTCTAATATGATAATGCTTTAATGATTTACCGATGTTTCTTGATTCACAGGTATACAAAAATGGCCGTGAAATGAGTATTTGAATTCAATTTTTCGAAATGACATGTACATATGTTTTCATTATTTAGCAATGTATTTTGACACGCCCTTCTTTTTCTATAAAAATTTATTTGAACATTCCAGTGCAAATACATGTTTCTCGATTTTTATATTGAGAACTGATAATCAGATCAGAATATGATTTTTCAAACCATAGGTATTGATTTGTTAATGGTCATTGTACAAAAATTATGTTTTTTATATGTATTAAATTACATAACGTGCACTTGAAATCATCAAATGATATCTCGAATTTTACTATCATTAATAGTAATAGTAAATTCTACGTTACATGGATTCACTAAATACTTTCTTTGAGAATATAATTTCAGCAAGAATTTGATTGGTCAAAAAGTTTTAACAAATAAATAGTTATTCGAAAATTGAGTAAACGAGAAAAATGAATACAAAAGTTAGCGCGCGCGTGTGCGCGCACATAATAGTCTAGTAAGTAACAAAGGAGGTAATAAATTTAGTATAAGTAATTAAATAAAAAATGAACATACAATTGTACTTAAAATAACAATTTAAAAAGAAATTTAGTTAAAGTTTTTTATCAAAAGAGTTTATTATTCTTTAATCTAAATTATTATTCATATCTGCAGAGTATCCGTGTTTAAAATTATTATTATCTACTATTTGAATTTTATATGTTTGCATGAGAAAGAAAAAAACTTCCTCATAAAACAAATGTTTATTCTATCCAGGCGTGAATCTGCAAATATACAATTCTAATAATTTATTATCAATGAATATCCTTTTCAAGGTCAAAGAATTATTCAAAATTCAGATCAGTAAAATAAATAAGTAAATTAATTATAACAACATATGTGAAATCAGCATTTTTTAAACAATTCTTTTATTGTAATTTTCAAGTGCTCCATATATTTTCACACTAGCTTTTCTTTGCCTCAGAAATGCTCAAGAACAAGCTGTTTTATTCTGGTACACATCATAAAATGACGTAGGCAACGCAACTTCTACATGAATAAGTAAATTTTGGATATTCTCCAAAAAAAAATTTTTTTCTGAAATACAATCATAACAGTTTGACCTATTCACAGAAACAGTCACTATAGTCACTTTTTTAACGGAAAAGGCAACTTTAATCACTTTAATCCATCTTATTTTAAATTGTATCTAAAAAAAAAATTTTAATACATGTATGAACTTCTTCATTAAATTAAATTCGATTTTAGATACTTCGAACAAATAATTTCTTGAAGAACAAGAAAAAAATCTGCCTCATTGGTTAACGCTCCACTCATGTACAGTGGCGTTCTCGGTTCAAATCCGGGCTCAGGCAGGTTTTTTTTCAAGAAATTATTTGTCCGAAGTAATCGTTCAACGTTGAATTTAAATTAATTAACAATTTTAAAAATTCGTATTTTAACATTTTTTAAATGATAATAACATCTTCCAAACATTTAGACAAAATCCAACTATTTTTGGTTCAAAATTCATCTTTTTAGGGTAAAATTTGTATTAATTGGTTAAAAGTTTAATCATTTTATGGAAAATTCAAATATTTTGTTGAAAAGTGTTTTTTTTTCGAAAATGCAACTGTTTTCTTGAAAATTTGTCTTTTTTAATAGAAAATTGAACTGTTTGGTTGAAAATGCAACTATTTTGGTTTGCAGTTTAATCTTGTGTCTTGGAAATTTTTATCATTTCATTGAAAATTCAACTATTTGCTTAAAAGTTCAACTTTTTGTTGAAAACTCGTCTCTTTTGCTTGAAAGTTCAACTATTTGGTTTTGAATGCAACTGTTTGATTGAAAATAGTTTATTTATATATTTTATTTTTCAAATTGAGCAATTTGATCGACAATTAATATTTCTTAATTTAAAATTAACTTTTTTGTTCAAAATTTATATTTTCGCGGTTCAAAGTAAAACTTTTTCTAAAAAATTTAACTTTTTGAATTAAAACCTCAACTCTTTTGTTGAAAATTTAACTTTAGTTGAAAATTTAGCTTTTTTGGTCGAAAATTAATAATCTGGTTTGTTGAGGATTCTGCTTTGTTAAAAATTAATTTTTTTGGTTGAAGATTCATCATCTTAATTGGAAGTTCATCTCTTTGGTTGAAAATTTAACCATTTGATTGAAAATTCGTTTTTTTTTTGTTGAAAATTAATTTTTTTCACTAAAAATTAAACTATTCTATTTTTGATTAAAAATTTATCTATCCTTAGCAAAAGTTTAAAATATTTGGTCAAAAATTGATGTATTTTTTCAAAAATTCATGTATTTTGTTGAAATTTCGTATTTTTCGTTATAAAATTTAAGAGTTAAAAAAATTTGAAAGTTTTTAGTTAAAAATTTGTCTTTTTTGGTAGAAAATTTATCTTCTTAGTTGAAAATTAATGTTTTTGGTTAAAAGTGTAACTGTTTGGTTGAAAATATGTCAATGTTTTTGGTTAAAAATGCAACTGATTGTTTCACGATTAATAATTTTTTTTGGTTGAGGATTCAAGGATTTTGGTAAAAATTAATTTGTTTGATTGAAGATTCATCATTTTAGTTGGAAATTTATCTCATTTGTTGAAAATTGAACTATTGGGTTGAAAATTTGTTTTGTTTTAGGTTGAAAATTAATTTTTTTTACTAAAAATTTAACTATTCCATTTTTGATTAAACGTGTATCTTTCTTTAGTAAAAGTATGAAACATTTTATCAAAAATTTATGTATTTCATCAGAAATTTATGTATTTTGTGAAAAATTTATGTATTTGGTCAAAAATTCATGTTTTTTCTTGAAATTTCGACTTTTTCGGGAGAAAATTAATCTTCTTGGTTGAAAATGGATCTTTTTAGTTAAAAATTCGTCTTTTTTGGTAGAAAATTTATTTACTTTGTAGAAAATTAATGTTTTTGGTTAAAAATGCAACTGTTTGGTTGAAAATATGTAAATGTTTTTGGTTAAAAATGCAACTGATTGGTTGACAATTAATAATCTGTTTTGGTTGAGGATTCAACGATTTTGGTAAAAATTCATTTTTTTTCATTGAAGATTCATCATTTTAGTTGGAAATTTATCTCGTTGGTTGAAAATTGAACTATTTGGTTGAAAATTAATTCTGGTAACTGAAAATTTAACTATTCCGTTTTTGATTAAAAAATTCTTTTCCTTTATTAAAAATTGCAAAATGTTTTTTTTTAATTCATGTATTTTGTTGAAAATTCGTTTTTTTATACTATTTTCTTGATCATTATTTTTTTTATTGAAGATTCGTCATTTTATTTGGAAATTCATCTCTTCGGTTTAAAATTGAACTGTTTGGTTGAGAATTCGTTTTGTTTTTGGTTGAAAAATAAGTTCGTTGAATGAAAATATAATTAAGTTTATATACCCTTCCTGGGAAACATAGAAAGTTCAGAGAGTTTTTTTTATTTATTTAAATTCAGGGAATTTTTCGATATTTTTAATTACAAAAATGTAAAAAAAAATTAGATTAAGAGATATTAAGAAAATTTGAAATGATTAGAAAATAATTTGAAACTTGTAAAGATTTGAAGTTTTTTTTTAATGTATATTTTTTAACATTTGGAAAAAAATTTAGAAGCTTTTTAAGAATTTTAAAACGTTTCCAGAGAATGAAAAACTATGTTTAGATTAATATAAAAATTCGGAAGGACTTTTTACTTTTAAAAATTAATTTTAAGAGAATATTTAAAAATATTTCACAATATTGGAAACAATTTTATTTTTCTAAATTTTGGGAAAAATTTCAATAATTTTAAAAGATCCTCAGAAGGTTTAAAAGTTTTGAAGAGACATCAAATAATATTAAATTTGAAGATTTCAAAAAACATTTCTAAACGTAAATGTTTTGAAAATTTTAAAAAAAATAAACAAATTTTGAAAGGTTCAAGAAAATCAAAACATTTTTTCGGGAAAACTTAAAATGTTTTAGGTTTTATTTAGAAATACTGGAAAGATATTCAAAAATTCGAGTAAGTTTAAAATATATTTAGAAGTTACATTTACATTTACTAGTTAAATTTTCAACAAAATAGTTAAATTTTCGGCAAAAATACTCCTTTTCATTCAAAGAAAAAAGAAGTTATCAATCAAAATATTTCAACAAAAGAATGAATTTTGAATGCAAATGATGAATCTTCAACCAAAAAAATTAATTTTTAACAAAAAAGTTTAATTTTCAACCAAGTAAATTCATTTCACCTAAAAGATGAATTTTCAACTAAAATGATAACTCTTCAACTGGAATACTTGAATTTTTAATCGAAAAGAAGAATTTTTAAACAGTAAGATTAATTTGAAAAGAAAAAGATAATTTTCTACCAAATAAAAATCGATTTTTAATAAAAATATGTGGATTTCCAACGAAATAGTTGAATTTTCAATTAGAAAAAGACAAATTTTCATCCAAATTGTTGAATTTTGAACAAGAAAAGATAAATTTTTAACCAAAAAGGGACATACAAATTCATTTGTAAAAGTAGCTTTACATTACTGTATTTAACTATTTTATTGAAAATTCTTTTCTTTACAGTAATTTGTTTAACTGAAAATTTAACTATTCTATTTTTGGTTAAAAATTAATTTTTTTTGCCTCAAAATTTGGTTGAAAAATGAGATATTTCATTAAAAAATTTTTTTCTTTGGTTGAAAATCAATAGCTTTTACTGAAAATGTAACTATTGCAGTTGAGTATTCCATTATTTTAGTTGAAAATTCACATCTTTGATTGAATATTAAATTTTTTAACTGAAAATTTAACTATTCAATTTTTGTATGACAATTTATTTTTTTTAGTTGAAAATTCATATATTTTGTTAAAAATTCGACTTTTTTGGTAAAAATTAAACTTCTTATTGAAAATTCAACTAATACAATTGAGGATTCATAGTTTCAGTTAAAAATTCATCTAATTAATTTAAAATTCAACCATTCCAGTTGGAGATTCATAGTGTTAGTTTAAAATTTATCAGTTTAGTTGAAAATTACTTTCTTTCACTGATAATTTAATTATTACATTTTTGGTTACGCATTGATCTTTTTTAGTTCAAAATTAAACTATTTAGTTTAAAAAATGTCTTTTTAGTTGAAAATTCAACAATTTCCTTAAAAATGCATGTACTTTGTTGAAAAATTCTCTTTTTGGTATAAAATTAATCTTTTATTTTGGAAAATTAATCTTCTTGTTTGAAAATTCATCTTTATGGTTAAAATTTCAAGTATTCTAGTTAATTATTCATCATTTTTGTAAAAAATTAATTTTTGTTACTGAAAATTTATCTCTTCTAATTTTGGTTGAAAACGGATTTTTTCAAGTACAAAATTCCAACTATTTGGTTGACAAATCATGTATTTTGTTCAAAATTCGTTTTTTTTTGTAGAAAATTAATCTTTTGTTAAAAATTTAACTCTCTCGTTAAAAATGTTAGGGCTAAATTCAAGAAATAATTAATTATTTTTTTAGTATTATTTATTTATTTAATTAATTGATGAGAAATGAACATTTCTTAGTGGAAAAAAAAAATTTCCTATTAAATCTTCTTAAAATATTTCTTGAAAGTTATTTAATATTAATTTTTGATCCAAATTTTACGTGATGAAAAATACTAAATAACATTAAAATTGTCACAATTACAATTTTTTGACAAATCATCATGATAAATATTTTTATTAAGGATGCGTATTACAATTTTATAACTGAGGTATTAAATAAAGGCGATAAAAGAAGCTGTTTCTTTCCACGTGATGATGTGGAATTTTTTAATTTTTCAAACAATTTTTTCATAAACATTATAACTCATTTGTTCCATTTATTTGTACTATTTTTTATTAACAATAATACGTAAATAATTTTTTGTTCAATTGAAAAACTTTCTAAATAATAATGCGGAAAGCTTCTAAATTTTGGCGATACCATTTTAGAAGCAAAATTATTAAGAAAAAAAAACATGAAAAAAAATTAATTATGGAATAATAAACAAAATAATAAATTACCAAGCTATATAAGAAAACGAAGAAAAAATTGTCACGGTATAACTAACATTTTTAAATTTAAAAAAATCGCTTGGTAATTTATTATTTTATTTGTTTTTGCATAATTAAATATCTTTAATTTTTTTCAATAATTTTCTTTGAGAAATGGTCTTGTTATTTGAGTGTTTAATTAATTGTAAGATTAAATTTTTTTATTCTAAAAGGGAGTTTCCTATTGTTTCGAAATCCGAAAAAAAGTATTAAAAAGTTGAAAATTAACAAAATGGGTACAGTTTATCTAAAAAATCAATTTTCTTTTCAAAAAATATGCGAGATACACCCAAAAATGCTGCCTTCGGCGAGTTTTACAAAAGTATCTTCTTTCAATCCCCTTTCCACTCTCCTTTACTCCTCAACCCATCTCATGTCTTGAGTCTCGCCTCTTCCCATCTTGTCTCGAGTTTCCTCTCGTCGCTTCTCGCCTCGAGTCTTGCCTCGAGTCTCGCCTCGAATCTCGTCTTTAGTCTCGCCTCGAATCTCGTCTCGAGTCTCGCCTCGAATCTCGTCTCGAGTCTCGTCTCGAAACCTAAAAATGGAAAAATGCTGTCCAAATTTGTTCGTTAGATTCTTGATTCTATTAATTTCCAGAGTTTCCTACTTAAATGTTAATGTTACCTTTGTTAAAGCGATATAACAAGTTTCATGCTTTCTTCGCAATTTGAGACCGCTGCTACTAATTGAGTGCTTTAATATTTTTTAAGCTTAGCAATTGCAATTTTAGCAATATTAGCAATAATTATTGATTTGGCGTATAAAAATTAAAATAATTTCATCCAAAATGAATAAGCCTAAATATAAATTCTCTTTGGTATAAAAATACTCTATAATCATTAATAATAATTTAAATACTATTTCAATTTTCTGAAATTGTGATGAAAATATTTACACAGACTTTACGCACTTAATCGCAAATATTAAGAAGCAGTGTTGATTTTCCTGAAACAAAAAGTACTTTTTTTATGTCAATCGTAAGCTTCGCATCGTTTATTCCATTTTGTTGTTTTATCACAAAAAGCAAACAAATTCGGACTTTGGCACTCAACACATTTTCACAAGTCTAATAAAGCAGATGTTCTCAAGTCGTTTAAGCTTCAAGCTTTGGGCAATCGTCCAATTAGTTAAATTTCATAATACGCGTCGACTCTTAGTAATGTTCATTTAAGGAGATAAAAATAAATTTCACATTTTATCCTAATTTAGAACCTAAAATATTCCATTGTTATCATAATTATTACACAAAAGTAAAAAAGACTGCTGGAAATAAAAATGTACTTGTCGTTAATATAACTGTGAGTCATCTTTGAAATATTTTTACAAGTCTGGAACTAAAATTAGACGAAAGATTTTATTGGAAAGAAAATTTTATGTATTTATCTGTAAATGAAGATTACGAATTTTATGCAACATTAATTTAGAAAATCAAAATTTTCAAATAAATAATTTTATTTCATGATCAATATTAGTTCTGAATATTTTTAAACATTACTGATGAAAGAGAAAACTTTAAATGTAAATTTTTTTACCATTGGGAAATAATTATGTTTTTAAAATTTAGCTCCTGGGGAAATCTTAAAGGATTTATCATTTAAAAATTATATTTAAGAGAAATTTCAAAACGCTTAAAATGATTTCCTAACATCTAAGAAAAATGTAAAAGATTTTGAAACCAAAATTTTCAATTTTGCAAGACTAAACAATTTTAGAACAAAATTTGAGTAAGTTTAAGATATATTTCAATTTATTTAAAAGATATAAAAATAATTTTAGCTTTTAAAAAATGTCAACGAATTTGAAATAAAATATAGATTTTTGAAGATTTTGAACAAAAAATTTGCAGGCTTCTTAAGAATTTTAAAAGCTTTCAAGAGAATAAAAAATTGTTCTTAAGATTCCTAGCAGAAGTTTTAATGATTTTTTTTAAATTAATTTTTAGAGAAATTTCAAAAAGATTTAAAATCACTTCAAACGATTTCCTGAAATTTCAGAAAAAATGTAGAAGATTTTAAAGCAAAAATATTCAATTTTGCACAATTACTAAATTTTATAAAAAAATCGAGTAAGTTTAAGAGATATTAAAAAAAAATTAAAGATACAAAGATAATTTGAACTTTAAAAAAATTCAAACAAATTTTAAATAAAACGTAGTTTTTTGAAGATTTTGAACAAAAAATTTACAGGCTTTTTAAGAATCTTCAAAGATTTCAAAAGAATAAAAAAATTTTCTTAAGATTCCTGGCAAAAGTTTTAATGAGTTTTTATTTAAAAAAATTAATTTCTAGAGAAATTTCCAAAAAATTCAAGACACTTAAAACGATTTCCTGAAATTTCAGAAAAAATGTAGAAAATTTTGAAGCAAAAATGTTGAATTTTGCACGATTGCTAAATTTTTGAAAAAAATTCGAGTAAGTTTAAGAGATATTCAAAAAAAATTTTAACGATACAAAGATATTTTGAACTTTTAAAAAATTCCAACAAATTTTAAATAAAACGTAGTTTTTTGAAGATTTTGAACAAAAAAGTTACAGGCTTTTTAAGAATCTTCAAAAATTTCAAAAGAATCAAAAAATAATTCTTAAGATTCCTGGTAAAATTTTTAATAATTTCTAATTTTTATCTTTCAAATGAATTCCTAAAATTTCAGGTAAAATGTAGAAGATTTTAAAACCAAAATTTTGTAAGATTACAAAATTTTAGAAAAAAAATCGAGTAAGTTTAAGAGATATAAGAGATTATTTTTTAAAAGATACGAAAATAATTTTTAAAAATTTCTACAAATTAAAAAAAAATGTAGATGTTTGAAGATTTTGAACAAAAAATTTACAAGATTTTTAAAAATTTTTGAAAGGTTTCAAGAGAATAAACAAATTTTGTTAAAATTTCTGGGTAAGTTATAAATTATTTTTTAAAATTGATAAATGTATTTTTAAAGAAAATTTTCAAAGTGTTAAAAACACTTCACAAGATTTCTGAAAATGTCGAAAAAAATGTGATAGATTTTAAGGTAATTTTTCAATTTTGAAAGATTTTTCAAAAGTACGAAAAATCTGAATCATTTTGACAGATACATAGTAGTTTGAAAAAATTTTAAGAAACTGAAAATAAAATATAGATTTTGGAAGATTTAAAAATAAAATTTTGAAGCCTTTTAAGAAATAATTACCAAAATTGTAAAAAAAGAATCCGTAAGATTTCAAAGCAATTTTTTTAATTTTGAAACATTTTTTCAAAATTTTAGGAATGATTTCAATCAGTTTAAAACATATTATTAGTTTAAAACAATTATATTTATATTACCTTAAAAACAAATTCTATTATTTAATTGAAAATCCGTATTTTGCATGAATGCAACACTTTTTTTCCTAAAAATTAAAAATTAATTTTTTGATTGTACTTTTCTTTGGTTAAAATTTAACTATTTCGTTGAGAATTTGTCTTATTTGGTAGAAAATTTATTTATTTGATTCAAAATTCAACTATTTGGTTGAAAATTTACTTTTTTGCTGAAAATGCATATTTCGTATTTTTTGAAAAACTTTCAACCATTATTGGTTCAAAGTGCAAATCTTTGAAAATTAATCCTTTTTAGTTGAGTATTCAACCATTTTGTTGAAAATTTGTCTTTTTTGGATAAATTCCATTTTTTTTTATCTAAAATAAAAATGTGTTTCGTTTCAAATATCAATCGCGTATTAAAAATGTCGTTGAGAATTCATCTTTTTCCGTCGAAAATTTAACTATTTGCTTGAAAATAATTTTTTTTTGTAATTTTGATTTGAAATATCTGAAATTTTCAAAAATCATTTTGAATTTCCTCAAGAATCTTACAAAAATTAATTTTGTGTAACTTTAAATACAAGTAAATTAAAAAATAAATAGACATTCCAAAATTGCATAAAATATAAAAAAAAAATTTGGTAATAAAAATTATATTTCCCCTGAATTTGATAAACTACAATCGCTTATTTGATGATGCTATTTGTGAATAAACAATCTCTTAAGTAAAAGTTATCTAAAAGAACAAACGATTTGTTAATTAATAATAAGGTACGATAATGTAGTTTTAATCATTATTTATTAAATTCATGCCTTGCATTTGAAGTTCTTCATTAAAAATAAATTACATAAAATATATCAACATATTATTAAAAATCGATCATCAATGGTAACACAATTACAGATAAATTACATTCACTATAATTACTCTCATAAATCAGTCATCCGCTGAAGGTAATCTGTGCAGCACATTAATAATTTATAAATTCGCCAGAGAGAAATATAACCAATAACAGAAATTTTCTTCATTCCCGTCAAGATTTCTGGTCAATCTTTCTTATCGTCTCAATTGGAAAATCACATAAATAATAATAAACAAAAGCTACAAAACAGATTTGCGAAAAACTTCCGACATGAGTTGTGGATTAGAAACAATAACATCCAGAAATTCCTTCTTCTCGATTAAATTTTTAATATTTTTCGTAACCAAATGCATCGCCCTCGTTTTCAAAATCGGTGCCTGGTGTTTCTCCGCAAAAACGAGAAGCTCAGCCGCATTATCCAGGGAAACTGTACTGGAAAGATTTTTTTCAATGATAAGTTTCAGATCCCAGACTTGAAAATAATGAGCAACTGCCAACACATCTTCGTTGCTAAAATCTTCCTCAAAATTAAGAGTGCCCGTGTAGATCCATTCAGCAAGTCTTGTCATTTCAAAAACACCCCACTCGTTTGTTTCAAAAACCTCCATTGCCGGATTGGATATGAAAATTTCGAAAAAAGTCGGACTCTTGGCTGCCAAAATTGCTTTATGGGCCGGGAAGTCGTAGCATTGTGGAATTGAGATCGTGACATCACTGAAGAGAGGATTTTCCAAAAGATCAATAAAATGATCAGCATCATGTGATCCAGGATCCTTTTTTATGTAAGAATGAGTCTGGACGACGTACAGAGAGAGTTCCATTTCCACAAATAATTTGAGGGTGTTGTTGGGCATGTACATTTGGGAAAGGGTCTCAAGATCAGATCTGGAAATAAAATTTCGACATCCATATTCTCCATAGGTTTCGATGCTTTCTCTCACATAGGTCGTTCGTTTGCTGTAAACTTTTTCATCTTTCGAATTCAGGATGAAGGACTCGATGGCAGATATGTGGCCAAAATCTTCTTCTCCTGTGTTCACAGCCCAAAGAGAGAGATAATTGTCCTCAGTCAGCTTCAGATTTAGGTGCCACTCGTGAGAAATGATTTTGCTGCTGCGAAATCTCTCGGATCTCAAAATCTTGCCGGAAATTAAAAATTGATCGACATTGCTGATTATCCAACCGAAGGTCACTTTTTCCTTTTTTATCGCCGTTTCGTACCAGTGATCGACCTCTTCCGATGAGACAGACATTTTTCTTGAACCCTCTTTGGATTTTTTTTCACTGAAACAGAACAATATTTCGGAATTTTTCATTTTTTATCAAAATTATAGAACTCACACTTTCAGGGGGGGGGATAACAGGTGTTGTGACGATTGTGATGGGGTAACGCAAAATGTGACATCACAGATGAAAAATATAGATGTGAATAATAGTTTTTTGAAATGCTTAAAAAAATAAAAGATAAGAAAATCCAAATATTTTTTGTTGAGACTTAATTCTTTTTGAGGATTTCCCTATTTTGTTGAAAATTCTGTTAAAAAGCTGTCTTTTTGGTTGAAAATTCAACTACTGTGGCTGCAAATTTATCTGCTTCAGTTGAAAGTTCAACTATTTGCTTGAAAATTCAACTACTTGGTTGGAAGATGCACTTCTTTATTAAAAATTCATTTTTTTGGTTGAATATTGAATTATTAAGTTGAAAATTAAATTTTTTTAAAAGTAATTTTATTAAGTGAAAATTAACCTTTCCCATTTTTCGTTGGAAATTAATGGCTTTTAGTTGAAAATTCAACTATTTTATTTTTCATTGAGAATCCATATTTTTTGTTTAAAAATTTAACTATTTGGTTGAAAGATGCACTTCTTTATTAAAAATTTTTGTGGTTGAAGATTCAATCATTAAGCTGAAAATTAAGTATTTTTAAAGTTAATGTTATTAATTTAAAATTAACCTTTCCCATTTTTCGTTGGAAATTCATCCTTTTCAGTTGAAAATTAAACTATTTAATTTTTCGTTGAGAATTCATTTTTTTTTTGACAATTTAACTATTTGGTTAAAAGATGCACTTCTTTGTGCAAAATTAATTCTTTTAATTAAAGATTGAATTATTAATTGATTTTAATAATTGCAAATTAATCTTTCCCAATATATATAATAATTGTTTGGAATGCTTAAAAAATTAAATTAAAAAATCAATTTTACTTGAAAATTGATCGTTTTTAGTAACAAAAATTCAACTATTTAATTTTTCATTGAAAATTTATATTTTCTGTTTGCAAATTTAACTACCTGCTTGGAATTTTAATTACTTTGTTAAAAATTCATTTTAATTGTTAAAGATTTAAGTATTTTATGGAAAAATTTGTTTGCTTAACATTAATTTTTATCAAGTAAACATTTAAGTGTTCTATTTTTTGTTGCAAATAGATTTTGTTTTTAATTAAAAATTCAACTATTCGGTTGAAAATTTGTTAAAAATTGATTTTTTAAGCTCAAAATATTACTATTTTGTTGAAAATTCGTTTTTCTTTTTATTGAAAATTTGATTGTTTTTTATTCATTTTAAAACTCATGTGCTTTGTCGAAAATTAAACTAATCGATTAAAAATTCAACTAATCGGTTGAAAGATTCACTCCTTCATTAAAAATTCTTTTTTATTTTAGTTGAGTATTTAATTATTTAGTTGAAAATTCATTTTTTTAAATAATTTTATTCATTAAAAATTAACCTTTCCCATTTTTGGTTGAAAATTGACCATTTTTAGTTGAAAATTCCACTATTTAATTTTTCATTGATAATTCATATTTTTTGTTTGAAAATTTAACTACTTAATTGAAAGATGCACTTCTTTGTTAAAAATTAATTTTTTTGGTTGAAGATTTAAGTATTTTATTGAAAGTTATATTGTTTTTTTTTAAATTAATTTTAATAATTGCAAATTAAACTTTCCCAATATATATAATAATTTTTTGAAATGCTTAAAAAAATCAATTTTAGTTGAAAATTGATCGTTTTTAGTAAAAAATGCAACTATTTAATTTTTCATTGCAAATTGATTTTTTTGTTTGCAAATTTAATTACTAGGTTGGAAGTTTAATTACTTTGGTAAAAATTCATTTAACTAGTTGAAGAACTGAGTATTTTATTGAACATTTTTTTGTTTGCTTGACATTAATATTTATTAAATAAAAATTTAAGTTTTCCATTTCTTGTTGGAAATCGATTTTGTTTTTAATTAAAAATTCAACTGTTCGATTAAAAATTCGTTAAAAATTGATTTTTTAGGCTAAAAATATAACTATTTTGTTAAAAATTCGTTTTTTATTTGTTGAAAATTTGTTTTGTTTTTTTAGTTTAAAATTCATGTACTTTGTTGAAAATTCAACTACTTGGATAAAAGATTCACTCCTTTATTAGAAACTCTTTTTGTTTTTTTTTTGTTGAAGATTGAATTTTTTAGTTGAAAATTCATTTTTTTTCAATAATTTTATTAATTAAAAGTTAACCTTTTCATTATTTATTATTATTATTATTATTTTCACTATTTAATTTTTTATTGAGAATTCATATTATTTGTTTGAAAATTAAACTACTTAATTGAAAGATGCACTTCTTTGTTAAAAATTCATTTTTTTGGTTGAAGATTTAAGTATTTTATTGAAAATTATGTTGTTTTTTTTAATTAATTTTAATAATTGCAAATCAACCTTTCCCAATATATATAATAATTTTTTGAAATGCTTCAAAAATAAAAAAATAAAAAATCAATTGTAGTTGAAAATTGATCGTTTTTAGTAAAAAATTCAACTATAATTTTTCATTGAAAATTCATATTTTTTGTTTAAAAATTTAACTACTTGGTTGTAGTGTAATTACTTTGTTAAAAATTCATTTTACTGCTTGAAGATCTAAGTATTTTTTTTATTTTTTGTTGCTGAACATTCATTTTTATTAAGTAAAAATTTAAGTATTCCATTTTTTGTTGAGAATTCGTTTTTTTTGTAATTTTTTTAGTTTAAAATTCAACTACTTGGTTGAAAGATTCTCTCCTTTATTTAAAATTCTTTTTTTTTCTTGAAAATTGAATTATTTAGTTGAAAAAATTTTTTTTTCAATAAATTTTATTAATTGAAAATTACCCTTTCCCATTTTTGATTGAAAATTGACCGTTTTTAGTTAAAAATTCAACTATTCAAGTTTTCATTGAGATTTGGTTGAAAATTCAACTACTTGGTTGAAATATGCATTTCTTTATCAAAAATTCATTTTTTGGTTAAAGATTGAATTAATTAGTTGAAAATTAATTTTTTTACATTAATTTCCTTAATTGAAAATTAACCTCTCCCATTTTTCGTTGGGAATTGATTGTTTTAGTTGAAAATTCAACTATTTAATTTTTCGTTGAAAATTCATATTTTTTGTTTGACAATTTAACAATTTGGTTGAAAAATGCACTTCTTTGTTCCAAATTCATTCTTTTAATTAAAGATTGAATTATTTACACAAAAATTCGTTGTTTTTTGTTGAAAATTAATTGTAATAATTGCAAATTAACCTTTCCCAATATATATAATAATTTTTTGAAATGCTTCAAAAATAAAAAATCAATTTTAGTTGAAAATCGATCGTTGTTAGTAAAAAATTCAACTTTAATTTTTCATTGAAAATTCATATTTTTTGTTGGGAAATTTAAATACTTGATTGGAGGTTCAATTGCTTTGTTAAAAATTCATTTTACTGCTTGAAAATCTAAGTATTTTATTGAAATTTTTTTTGCTTAACATTAATTTTTAATAGGTAAAAACTACTTGTTTGAAAGATTCACTCCTTTTTTAAAAATTCTTTTTTTTTTGTTGAAGATTGAATTACTTATTTCAAAATTCTTTTTTTCAAAATAATTTTAATAATTAAAATTTAACCTTTCCCATTTTTGGTTGAAAATTGACCGTTTTTAGTTGAAAATTCCACTATTTAATTTTTCATTGAGATTTGGTTGAAAATTCAACTACTTGGTTGAAATATGCATTTTTTATTAAAAATTCATTTTTTTGGTTAAAGATTGAATTATTTAGTTGAAAACTAATTTTTTTTTAAATTAATTTCATTAATTGAAAATTAACCTTTCCCATTTTTTGTTGGAAATTGATTGTTTGTAGTTGAAAATTCAACTGTTTAATTTTTCGTTGAAAATTCATATTTTTTGTTTGACAATTTAACCCAATTTGATTAAAAATGCATCTGTTTTATTGAAAACTCGTATTTTTTTTTTTTGAAATATGAACTACTACATTTTTGGTTGGAAATTCATCTTTTAGGTTGAAAATTAATTTTTGGTTTGTGGATTCATCATTTTTGTCAAAAATTCATTTCTGGGTGAAAATTTGTATATTTTGTAGTTGAAAATTAACTTTCTCAAGGGAAAATTTAAATATTCAATTTTATAGTAAAAATTGATCTATTTTAGTACAAAATTGGACTATTTGGATGAAAATTAATTGTTTGGTTTGAAGATTTATCATTTTTGTTAAAAATTCATTTCTGGATGAAAATTGGTTTATTTTTTTGTTGAAAATTAATTTTTTTAACTGAAAATTTGAATATTCAATTGTTTGATGGAAATTTATCTATTTTAGTAGAAAATTTAACTATTGGGATGAAAATTAATATTTTTGCTTTGAAGATTCATAATTTTTGTTAAAAATTCATTTCTGGATAAAAATTGTTTTTTTTTTTGTTTAAAATAATTTTTTTTCTACAGAAAATTTAACTATTAGATTGAAAATTAATTAATTTTGTTCAAAGTTACTTTTTGGATTAAAAAATAATTTTGTTGATTCCAAATTGAACTAATCAATTTTCGGTTGAAAATTGATCATTCTTGGTTAAAAATTCAACTTTTTGGTTAAGGATTCAACAAATTTTTGGAAAATTCATCTGTTTTGTTGAATTTCCCAATTCTTTACTTAAGATGAAAATATTTTTGGGGGTAAGTATAAACTGGTTTTTATATTAAATTTAATTATTTTTTGATTGCAATATAAATTATTACAGTTTTCGTTGAGAATTGATCTGTTTTGGTGAAAAAATAACTGATTTTAATTTAAAATTGAAATATTTTTCATTTGAAATATTAACTATTACATTTTTTTTTGAAAATTCGTGTTTTTTTGTAGAAAATTAATTTTTCAATATTTTTCAATATTTCGTTAACAATTCAATTATGTTGTTAAAAGATTCTTTTTTTAAGGTAGAAATTTAATATTTTCGGTTAAAAATTCAACTACTTTATTGAAGATTGATCTATTTGTTTAAAATTAATTTTTTGTTGTTGTTGACAATTCATCTTTTTTGATAGAAAATTAATCTTTTTGATTGAAAAATTTTTTCTGGTGAAAAATTCATGACTTTAGTTGTTAATTCATCTTTTGTTGAATAATTAACTCTTTGGTTGAAAATTCATCTTTTTTAAATGAGAATTAGTTTTGTTAGTTAAAAATTGACCTATTCTCTTTTTGTTTAAAAACTGAAGTTTTTAGTGGAAAATTAAACAGATTGGATCATTTAAATGACTGATTTCATAATTAAGTTAAATTCACTCATTTAAAAAGTCACTTTTGACTGATTAGTCAGGCACTTAATTTCATTTGTAATTTTGCAATTGAAAGAGAAATTTAAAAATGGTGAGGAGTTTAAAATTGACTTAAATTTTCCACTAAGAAATATCAATTTCCAACAAAAAATGGAATAGTTCAACTTTTATTTGAAAAATTGAATTTTCAACAACAACAAAAAACGGATTTTCAAGAAAATAGTTCAATTTTCAACCTAACTGATGAATTGTCAACAAAAATGATGAATCTTCAACTGAAATAGTTTAATTTTAAACCAAAAAGATGAGTTTTTAACTAAAACAATGAATCTTCAACTGAAATAGTTGAATTTTCAACAACAAGTTAATTTGTACTAAAAAAGATAAATTGTCAATCAAAACTTAAATAATTATATTTTAATTTCA
Source organism: Andricus grossulariae (assembly GCA_011634705.1). Taxonomy (NCBI): domain Eukaryota; kingdom Metazoa; phylum Arthropoda; class Insecta; order Hymenoptera; family Cynipidae; genus Andricus; species Andricus grossulariae. The sequence goes on along the minus strand of JAABKJ010007545.1, from coordinate 290,273,563 downwards.
AAAAATTAATGTTTAATCGATCGGAAGCATTTTCAACTAAAACTATGGAATATTCAATTGGAATAAATTTAATTTTTAGTTTCAAAAATTACTTTCCGCAAAAAAAGTAACTTTAAAAAAAAAGTAACTTTGAAAAAAATATTTACATTTTCAAACAAAGTGATGAATTTGTTACTAAAATTGTAAAACTTGAACTGGAATAGTTGAATTTGAAACCAGAAAGATAAATTTTCAACTTAAAAAGATCATTTTTCAACCAAAACTTGAATAATTAAATTTATATTCAAAAAATTAATGTTAAAACAAAGAGATGAATTTTTCTCTAAAATTATCGAATATTCAACTGGAATAATAGTTGAATTTTTAGTTTGAAAAACAAAATAATTTTAAAAAAAATTCCAATAAAATAGTTAACTTTCTGGCAAAAACAATCCTTTCCATCCAAAGAAAAAACAAGTTCCCAATCAAATACTTCATATTTCAACCAAACAAATGAATTTTTCAATAAAATGATAAATCTTCAGCCAAAAAATTAATTTTTAACAAAATAGTTTAACTTTTAACCAAGTTATTTTATTTCCAACCTAAAAGATTAATTTTCAACTAAAATGATAAATATTTAACTGGAATACTTGATTTTTTACAAAATACGTGGATTTTCAACGAAATAGTTGAATTTTCAATTAAAAAAGACAAATTTTAATTTAAATTGTTGAATCTTGAATTAGAAAATATCAATTTCAAATCAAATATATTAATAAATTAATATATTTATTATCATTTATTTAAAATTTGATTATCTAACTTTATTTTGAGTAGTTTATTGGCCAGAGGAGTGGAAAACTGCAAAAACAGAAACAGTAACAGAAAACTGGTTGAAATCGCCTAAGTTTCATAGAGTAACATTAGATAAAGATGGTCCAATATTATATAATAATTTTAAAAAAATTTAAAAAACAATATATTTGTTGAAAGAATGTTTTCTTCGATTTTCCATAATTTTACATTTCGAAAGTTGTATGGCAAGAAATTTGAATGGAAACAATATTATAATACACAAATTTTTTCTTAAGATTATAATTGCTTATATTATAAACAAATGCAATAATCAGGCATTTTTCGACAGAAAAATTCGTCTTTTTCTATGTCAATTTTTTTAAATTAGGAACTTTATGATAATTTTAGCAGAATTTATAATTTGTTGATTGATCTTATTATTTCTTCAAACAAATTTAATAAACAAATGCATTATTCAGGAATTTTTCGACAAAGGAATTCGTCTTTTTCTATGTCAATTTCTTAAATTAGGAACTTTAAGATAATTTTAGCAGAATTTATAATTTGTTGATTAATCTTATGATTTTTTTTAACAAATTTAATAAACAAATGCATTATTCGGGAATTTTTCGCAGAAAAATTCGTTTTATTTAATGCCATTCCTCTCAGTTGGGAACTTCCTAACAATTTCCGCAAAATTCATAATTATTTGATAAATTTTATATTTAAAAAAAAAACAAATTTAATAAACGAATGCATTATTCTGGCATCTGTCGATGAAAATTTTTTTCTTCGATTTCAGTATTTTTAATTGGCAACTTAATGATAATTTCATTAAGACTCATACTTAGTTGATAAATTCTATGATGTCCGCAGATCCCCCAATAATGCTTTTGTTTATTAAATTTGTTTAAAAAAAATCATACAATTGAACAAAAAATTATGAATTTTGCTGAAATTATCATGAAGTTCCTAATTTAAAAAGCTAACATCGCAACAAAAATACCATTTTTTCGGTAGACGAATGCCTGATTAATGCATTTGTTCATTAAATTTGTTTTAAAAAATCATAAAATTTATCAACTAATTATGAATGTTGCTGAAGTTGTCATGAAGTTCCCAACTGAAAGGACTGGCATTGAAAAAAAGAAATTTTTCTGCCGACAAATACCCGAATAATGCATTTATTTATTAAATCTGTTGTAAAAAATCATAAGATTAATCAACAAATTATGAATCTTGCTAAAATTATCATGAAATTTCTAATTTAAAAAATTGACATCGAAAAGCTAATTTTTTTGTCGAAAAATGCGTGAAAAATGCATTTGTTTATTAAATTTGTGTATAATATTAACAATTATAATCCTAAAAGAAATTTTTTTATTATAATATTTTTCATTATATAATATTGAAACAGCTTCAACTAATGTTACTCTGTGAAACCTAGGCGATCTGTAATGGCCGATTTTTAAATTTTGGTTTATTTTTTTGTTTATTTAATAAAAAAAATGACAAAAAAAATTTTGACATTTGAAGTATGCCGGTTTCTAAAAAATGCTTCAATTTAATCTAAGATACCTAGAAAACTGAAAGCAACCATCAAGAAAAGATGTCTAATAGCAATGCAAATGTTAAAAAATGTATTAAATTTGTTATAAACAAATGAGTGAATGAAAATGGTTTCGTGGGGATTGGCGGCGATTCGTCACTTGATTCGCAATAAATTTGAACAATTTATCGATAAAAAGAATTTTTTAGTTGAATTAATAAAAGTTAATACATAATTTGTTATTTTAAAAGCAACTTTTATAAACAAATATCCATAGCAGGTATTTTTTATGGAATAAATACAGTTTTTCCTATGGAATCGATCATATATTACTCGCAAATAAAACCTGAGTATCATATTTGGTCACCAAATAAAATATAATCATTGTTTAAACTACCTTAATTAACAAATGCACTATTTGTCTATTTTTGGAGGTAAAAAAATGATTTTTTCGATGCAATTAACTGTAAATAACTAACATCTCAATTTTTAAGAACATTTTGATGACAGTAAACAATTTATCGTTGTAAACAACAATTGTTCAAACAAATTTTTATCATTTTATGTATTTATAAATAAAATACCCCTTTTTCACGGAATTAACAACCAGGTATTTAGCAATGATTTTTGCTGTGAATCGATAACATTTGATAATTTTCTAACCAAATTTAAATAAAAAATGCATTATTTGACTATTTTTCAGTATTTAAAGTAATTTTAATTATATTCCACAAGAAAAAAAAATTTACTTTACAAATGCATTAGTCGAGAAAAATGTGTTTACTAAATTGTTAATAAAAATGAAAATAGTGGATCGTTATCGAACTATCAAAGAAAGTTAAAAAATGTGTTATTAACAGTTGATGTCACAAAAAAAAGGTTCAAATGCTGAAAAATAGCCAAAGAATGACTTTGTTATTTAAGTTTGGTTAAACAATTATCAAATGGAATCGATACATAGCAAAAAATCATTGCTAAATAACAGGCTGTTTATTCCGTGAAAAAACGGTATTTTATTTATAAATACATAAAATGATAACAATTTGTTGAAGCCATTATTGTTTACAATAATAAATTATTTACTGTTATCAATATGTTCTTAAAAATTTAGAAGTTAGTTATTTACAGTTAATTGCATCGAAAACATCTAGTTTGTACCTCCAAAAATAGCCAAATAGTGCATTTGTTATTTAAGGTAGTTTAAACGATTATTAATTGTTATTTCGTAACCAAATATGATACTCAGGTTTCATTTCCAAATAATATATGATCGATTCCATAGAAAAAACTTTATTTATTCCATCAAAAATACCTGATATGTATATTTGTTTATAAAAATTTCGGTGGGAAATTTTATTAGCTTTCATTTAAAAAAAAAGTTAATATGGCACTGGAACATTTTTTTCAATTTTTACAACAATATACTAAATTTTTAACACCAAAAATTAATTTTCTACCGAAATAATTTAATTTTTAACTCAAAAAGACCAATTTTCAACCAAAAAGATGCATTTTCAACTAAAATGATAAATCTTTACATAGAATAGTTAAATTTTCGGTTAAGAAATGAATTTAAAAAAAGACGTTTTTTAACACAGTAGTACAATTTTCAACCAAAGGGATTAATTTTAAACTAAAATAAAGAATTTTTAAACAAAAGAGATACATTTTTAAATAGGAAGAATAATTTTCTACCGACGAAGATGAATTTGGAAAAAATACATGAATGTTGAACTAAATAGTTGGATTTTTAACTAAGAAAGAAATATTTTTAACCATATAGTTGAATTTTCAACTCAAAAAAGAAAAAAAATGAAATAGTTACATTTTAGATGAAAAAAATTAATTTTTTACCAAAAGAAAAACGAATTTTCAACAATTCGGCTACATTTTTAACAACAGAGATGAATTTTCAAACAAAATTATACATTTCCAACCAAAAAATGATTTTTTAACAATGTAGTTCAACTTTTCACCACGCAGTTGAATTTACGACCAAGAAGATTAATTTCCTATCAAAAATGAGAAATCTTTAACAAAATACATCAATTTTCGACCAAATCGTTGAAATTTTAACTGAAGAGTATAAATTTTCAAGCAAAATTGGAACAATTATATTTTCAATTAAAAAAATTAATTATCTATAACAAGGAACGATTTTTTAACAAAATATTTTATTTTTTAATTGAAGAGATGAATTTTCAACTAAACTAATGCATTTTGAAAAAAAAAATTTTGAAAAAAGTAGTTCAACTTTCAACCAAGTAGTTGAATTTTCACCCAAAAGGATTAATTCTCTACCGAAAAGACAAACTTTTAACAACATACATGAATTTTGAACCAAATAGTTGAATTTTCAACCAAAAAATTGATTTTAAAGCTAGAATTTTAATTTTATAAAAAAAAAAACGAATTTTCATCAAAATGCATGAATTATTAACTAAGAACGACAAATTTTCCATTAAAATTAAAAATTTTAATTTTTAGTTCAAAAAATTAATTTGTGAAGAAAAAAACAGATTTTGGAACTGAATTTTTCAACTAAAGGGGTGAATTTTTATCTAATTTACAAGAGAAAAAATACGTTAAGTACCAGGTTGACGTTTAATTACATTGACATCATTGAAATAGACTATATGTGAAATTCGTGAATATATCCTACCAATATAAAAATTGTTATAAAGGTTATAAATATATTTACATTCCGAATTATAATTTTATATTAAAATACACTTGAAAGAATTCTCTTTACTTAATCGCTCAATTTCATGTTTTAATCCTTTGAAAGGGACCAACATGTAAACTTTGAGGTTATAACCTAAAAAGATTAAAACTTATTGTTATGAAATTTTTTCCATTCCTTATTACTATTTTCCATTTGAAACACACTTCAAGTATTTCTTTTCATTTATCAGGGTGTTCCTAATTACATGGGTGGAACAATAACTCAATAAATAGGATTTCGAATATTACTGATCAATGCTTGTTTTGAATTTTCGCGCCTTTGGTACCTTTCGGTCTTTACACGCTGAATAGAATTTTCAAGGAGTAAGAGGTTATAACTAGGTTTTACGACATACTTTACTTTTAATGATCAGAAAAAATTTATTTAGTTTTGATCATGTCTCGAGTAACTTTTTTCGTTACATCATACTTTCAAGAATTATTATATTGTACGCTTTTTACTCTAAAATGTTCATATTCATGAAATAAAGCGGCAGTAATATGACGGACGCCATGCCCCATGGCATGGGGTACTCTGACCGAAATGAAATACCAACGAATTAATTAAATATCAAAACGCTGTTAAAAACGGATTTAAGTAATAACATATGTAACCTAATAATGTGAGCTTCTCACCAAAAAATACAGACGTCAAAATTACATTTCAATTAAAATTTAAAGGACACTTCATTCAAAGCCTGACACCATACCCCACTCTCCCCTATACATAACTATCCATAGATAACTTTTGACTGATTTGTCAGTCGTGTAATTTCATTTGAAATTTTGCAATTGGAAAAAAGGTAATAATCGTAAAGAGTTAAAAATTGAGGGGTGATAGATAAGTTTATCCAATCTGACATCGTCCTACTTATTTATTTTGCGCGAGGCACGCCGCGCCGCCAGCTCGTAATTATCAATTATGTGAGTTATAGGCTTGAGAATGTCCAGGGAGATTAACTTGCTGGTTGCGGTTCGTGAAATGATCTTGATACTCAAATAAGAACAAGAGGAGCTTATATTAGCTATATGTGCACATTGAAGCCTGCTGGCTACACGTGAGTTAGTATCATAGCTATAGAATATAGACAAGGCAAGGGGAATCGACAATGAACTAGATAACGACGAGTCACCGCGTGTCTAGGTTAATAGTAATGACTCTATACACTATATATAACTATACACATCGACTGGACATATAAAATGAGGATGTCACGGATAGGCCACCATCCACAATCCACATGCAAGTGCAATCAACAATTAAATTCGACTTCATATTTTATATCCAGTCATTAATTTATTAGAAAATGCCAGATAATTAAACGTTTACTGCTTTATCAGTGCTATATGACAAATTGTATTGCAATTTACTTCTACACTGTTAGAAAAATCTGTATGAGGTTTAATATACATGTGCGTGAAGCAAATACCCAGGCGGAAATATTATATATAGCTTATATATTGTGTGATGTATTATATATAATATTCATTTGTTTTATACATTTTTTATATAAAACAAATGAATATTATATATGCTAATACTTCACACTGTATACAAAGTATATATAATATTTCCGCCTGGGTATGCACTGCCGCTACTGAAATATAACATACCCAGGCGGAAATATTATATATAGTTTATATATAGTGTGAAGTAATATATATAATATTCATTTGTTCTATATAATAAATGTATAAAACAAATGAACATTATATATAATACTTCACACTATATACAAACTATATATAATATTTCCGCCTGGGTATGCACTGCTGCTACTGAAATATAACATACCCAGGCGGAAATATTATATATAGTTTATATATAGTGTGCAGTATTATATATAATATTCATTTGTTTTAGACCTTTTGTATATAAAACAAATGAATATTATATATAATACTTCAACTTATATACAAACTATATATAATATTTCCGCCTGGGTGCATAGGATTAGTGAATTTAATATACGTGTGTATTAAATTTAATATACAGGCCGGTAAAGGCAGTGTGCGTAAAAACTAAAAGTGCTTTATTTTCTTTAAATCTTGTCAAATATTCGCAAATAATGTAATAATCTAGAATTCGTCGACTGAATTGTTATATATAACTAAAGTGTTAGGTACAGGTTGGATTTTTTTCTAAAATTCGCTCTAAATGGTAGATATTTAATGCGGGTACAGTCGATCGTGGGCTAGGTCCGTTATTTATTTGCTTAATTGAACTTTTAGACTTAAAATCCTTTTTTATTTTTGGTTAACTTGAAGAAGGTATCATGTTTTATTATTTAAAATAAAAAATTACTGCTAAACTTCTTTTGAATTTGTGTAAACTGGAATTGTTTGATTTTTCTTGTGAGTGATCAGCATGGATGTATATAAAATTTAATATACAAGCTCTTAATGGCGATTTCATATACTTGGCATATCAATTTTAATATATATTGGTATACTATATTTAATATTATTTTTAACAGTGTACTAATTACCCTTTCTTTAGAAAAAAACTCGGTTTATTTTCCAACATTTTGTTATAGATTTTACAGAAAATCTTATATGATTTGAGAAAGTTTCTTATGATTTACAGAAGTTTCCTCATCATAGCGAGAAAATTCCAGTAAATTCAATATGAAAGACATAATTTTTTTTTACTTACTTACAATTCTTTAAAATTTGCAGATTACTTTTTTTTCATTGACAAAATATGACTCTCCGCGTGTGTGATAATCTGACACCGTACTTTTAATATTTAAAAAAAAATTTCAAACATAAGAAATACATTTTCAAGGTATTTCGGGATAAACTATTCATTAAGGCAGAACTGAATTCGACTATTTGATTTATGTTCTTGATGAAATTTAGCACAAATATGACAAATTTTATTTGAAAACTTTACACTTTAGAGGTTTTCCGTATCTTCCAAGATGAATACCTCTTAGAAAGAAAAACTGAAAAATCTGGAATTTACACGTTATTTAAATCAGTTCTTGCTCGAATCATCCTGTAAATTTGACTTTGGTCCCAGCTTTTTTCTTCTGATATGAATATTTAATTAAATTTTCAAGATTTTCGCTAATCGTGATTAGCGACTATAAAACCTTTTTTTGTTTAAAACTCAACTTCTTAGTTGAAAGTGGAACTATTTTCTTAAAAATGCACTTTTTCGGTTGATGATTCATCATTTTAGTTGGAAAATCTTTCTTTTCATTCAAAATTTAACAATTTTATTCAAATTTTTTTAAAACTATTTTTTAAACTGAAAATGTAACTATTTCCTATTTGGTTGAAAATTTCTGTATTTTGTTAAAACTTTGTTTTTTGTGGTAGAAAATTAATCTTCTTGATGACTAATTCACCTTTTTGGTTAAAAAATTTAACTATTAGTTTGAAAATTCCATTAAAAATTTAAATATTTGGCTTAAAATTCATTTCTTTGTTTAGAAATTAGTTTTTTATTGAAAATTAATTTTTTTACTAAAAATTTAACTACATTTTATGTCGAAATTTTTTTTTGATATATTTAATCTTTTGGTAAAAAATTCATTTTTTTGGTTGTAAATTTAAGTATTTCGTTGATAATTTATTTCATTTGCTTCAAAACTTATTTCTCTGACTAACCTTTTTGATTGAAAATTCAAGTATTAGGTTGGAAATTCCATTAAAAATTAAAATATTTGGTTCAAAATTCATGTATTTTGTTAAAAATTATTCTTTTTTGGTAGAAAATTAATCTTGTTGGTCGAAATTTTATATCCTTGGTTGAAAATTAGTTTTTTGTTAAAAAGTAATTTTTTTTACTATTCCATTTTTCGTCGTTTTTTTTTATAGACATTTAATGTTTCCGGTTGAAAATTCATCTGTTTGGTTGATTTTCTTTTTTTAATGAATGTGCATCATTTTAGTTAAAAGTTCATTTCTTTGGTTACAAATTTGACCATTTTTGTTGAAGATTAGTTTTTTTGTTGAAAATGCATTTTTCAGTTGTAAATTCACTTATTTTGTTGAAAACTCGAATTTTTTAATAAAAAATGCATTTATTTTGGTAGAAAGTGATTCGGAGTAATTAGAGCATTCCGGGGTAATCCACTTGTAATCCAGCATGATGCACCAATAATCCAGAGTAATCCACTTGTAATCCGTAATCCACTTGTAATCCGAGTTATTCGGAGTAATTCCAGTATTTCGAGGTAATCCACTTGTAATTCAGAATAATCCACAAATAATCCAGGGTAATCCACTGGTAATTCATATAATCGGAAGTCGTTTAGCTAATCCAAGTAATTAGCTTTTCATACAGAGTAAACCAGGTAATTTGGAGAAATTTACATAGGTAATCCAAAAAGATTTTAACTATTTTGTTTAACATGTTTTTTAAAATTAATTCTCTGGACTGAAAACTTAACTGTCCCTTTTTTGGTTAACAATATTAACCTATTTTAGTTGAAAATTCATGTATTTTGTTGAAAATTCTTTTTTTTTTGTAGAAAATTAATCTTCTTTGTTGAAAATTCATGTTTTTGGTGGAAAATTAATATATTTTGTAGGAAATTCAACCATTTTTATTAAACAGTCATTTTTTGTTAAATTAAACTTTTTTGTTGAAAATTTTGTTTTTGTTTAGTTGATAATTAATTCCTTTAACTGTAAATTTAACTATTCCATTTTCACTTCAAAAATTATCTTTTTTAGTTTGAAATTCAACTATTTGGTTGAAAATGGAATTACTTTGTTAAAAATTCGTTTTTCTTGTCAAAGATTCTTGATTTTAGTCGGAAATGGTTTCGTTAAACATTTAATTATTTTGTTGAAAATTTGCTTTTTCGGTGACATTTTTTTTTAACTGAAAATTCAATTGTTTCAGTTTTGGTAGCAGTTTATTTTTCTTAGTTCAAAATTCATATTTTTTGTTGAAAATTCATGTATTTTGTTAAAAATTCGTGTTTTTTGTTAGGGAATTAATCTATTCAGTTGAAAATTGAACTGTTTTGGTGGAAAATTTAAATATTTTGTTGAATTTTTTAAAATAATTTTATGTTACTAAAAATTGAATTATTTTATTTTTTTATTCTAAATTTAACCTTTTTAGTTGAAAATTTAACTATTTCGTTGAAAATTAGTTTCCTTTGGAGAAGATTAATTTTTTTTAATTTAAAATGTACCTATGTCATTTTTGGTTAAAAATTTATGCATAAAATGTCCTTCCAGAGGCCATCATTTTATTGATTATGTCTATAGCTGGAGAATCTTTATTCACATATTTGCTTCGTCTACATAAGGTGACGTGGTGCACATTTGAACCACAATTATTGGGGATTGAACTTCCAGGTGACTAGCGTTTCCATGAAAGAGTAAAGCCGGTGTAGTGTTAGGATTGATGTATATACATACAAAGTATATCCCATAGGTTTTTATTGATTAGTTTCATTTGATTTCTCACACCGAACGAAGAAGCGTGACTGTTCTCCTGCGGCCAGTTTCTCTTGCACAAATACAATCAATTTTCATAATTCCCTTTAAGTTTTATGAATTACACTTGAATTCTTTGGAATTGTTCAGAATTCACTAGAAATTATTCGTGGTTCACCATAAATTCTTTGAAATTTACAATTATATTTTTTTAAATTTCAAATACAAATTTAGAATTTGCCAGTATTTTTAAGGTACTTTGCGGTAAACTCTTTGCAAGGCACCACAAATTCATTTTAATTCTTTAAGAAATCTTTGCAGTTTATTATAACTTCTTTGGCATTCTTTGGAACAAATATCAAAATATTTAGAATTCTTTTCAATTCCTTACAGTTCCTGGAAATCATATTAAATTATTCAACATTATTTCTTTAGAGTTCGCAATTCGATTTTAGGAACTGCCTTGAATTCTTTGGAATTCTTTAGAATTCACAATAAACTCTTTGGAATTCACCACAAGCTCATTGAAATTCTTAAGTATTTTATGGCATTATTTGAAATTCATCATAACTTCTTTGGCATTCTATAAAATTGATCGAAAAATACTTATATTTCATTTTAATTTTTTAGCGCATTTGGAATTCAATTGAGAATATTTAAACTCATTGTTCTATTTGGAACTCACCTTCAATTTTTGTTAATTTCTTTCAAATGTTTCAAATTTGCCTTGAGTTTTTTGGAATTTATTATAATTCACTAGAAATTCTATCAAATTCACTACAAGTTCTTAGAAATTTACATTATATTATTTGTATTTCTTTAGAAGTCACTAAGTATTCTGAAGAATGTACTGTGAATTCTTAGAAATCACAAATAGAGGTTTAGAATTTACATTAAAATCTTCAGAATTAACCACAAATTTATTGAAATTATTTGAAATTCATGATAAATTCTTTGAAACTCTTCAAAATAATTTCAGAATATTTATAATTGCTTTTAATTCATCAATAACCTTAGAATTTACTTTGAATTATTTGAATCATTGATTTATTTGGAATTTACCTTTAATTTTTTAATTCCTTTGGAATTTTCCTTATTCACCTTAAATTCTTTGCAATTCTTTAGAATTTACTGAATGTGCTATGGAATTCACAATTCAATCTTAGGAATTCACCGTAAATTCTTTAGAATTCGCCATTGAATATTCAAAATTCAACACACATTGATTGAAATTAGCAAAAAATTTTGGAAAATTTTTGGACACTGAATTTTTGTAAATTTAAAAAATTGTCTAAATTAAAAAAATTATCAACATTTTTTAAAACTTTAGATAACTATGAATTTCCCATAAACATCAAAAATTTAAGAAACTTTTGTAATTTTCAAAACTGTCACAAATTTTTTGAATTCATATTAAAATTAAAATAAAGTTTCAAAAATGTTTCCATAAGAGCAGGACTTATGTAAGTGTTACAAAAAAACTTATAAAACCATGCATCTGTTATAAAAATGATTGTATTTGAATAAATTCAGTTGAAATATCTTTTTTGGTCGATAACATTCTTTCCATCGACGTTTCTTGCTTTTTAAGGACTTCTTTATTGTTAACTTCTTTGTTCCAGTTGTTCATTTCTTCATTTATAATAAAACTGTGGAGAAGGAGAATGCTCTCTGGATGCACTGAAAAATAATTAATTAATTTTATTTAACAAATGAATATTATCACTTTCTCATTATTTAATTTAAATTAAATACTTAAATCTCAATCAAAAAGTGAGGTAAGTAGAAATGTTTTTAATTTTCTTACCATGCTTAATGCTTGCAATGAGGGTACACAAACAACGCAGGCTCTACAACAACATGGACGAGAACTTCTAACCATTAGCAATATAAAAAGTTCTTGCATTTTTAAAGGCATCTGCTACCACTGCGAATTGTAACTGAGATCAAGAATTTGTGTATTAATATGATCATAGACTTAGATATTTTTCAAAGATTCTATAGAGTTTTACTGAAAATTTAAAGTAATACCTCTAAACGAAAAGTTTCTTACAGCGAGTTGACAATATTTTCACTGGCGTCTATAATTTTTGGGCCTGGCGAGCAGGTGTAGAAGATGACAACTATTTGGCCTACTACGTGCGGAAAAAATTTCGGAAATTCATCTAGTACGCCTAATTCTAAAATAGTGTACAAAAAAGAAAGTGATTTAATTATTCACAGAAAAGCTATTTGGTCATCCAAGAGAGGAAAATTTTAGTTTGTAAATTCAATAGTTTGAAAATTCATGAAATTTGTTCTGTGTGCTAAAAAATTACGGTAAACTTTTTGCAGGTACAACTTTTAATTTTGAAAATCTATACAAAATTGCAAATAACAAAGATGTATTTTTATTTATTATTTTTATATTACAATAAAAATTTGGTACCTTATGAAGCGTTTCAAAATGGTGAATTTTATAATTTTTTGTAAACGATCTGATGCAACTAAAATTTAAAAAAAATTGCAAGTAACTCAATTAAACAAAGTGTTTTTTTCACATATTCAAACAAATTTTAATATGTTCCGACACATATGTCTTTATTTCTAATTTTTTTATTGTTGTTTACTACCTACTAATAATAGAATATTCTGTTTTTTAATCATTCATTTTGATATAAAATTTGATAGAAATTAATGTGCTTCTGATGACATTTGCTATTTGCATTTGCTATTTTTTAATAAAAATGGTTTAAATAATTTTTATATAACATTTCTTTAAAGTAATCGCCATAAAACATTACTTTCTTTCGTATCGTATATCAAAACTCTAAATGTCAATGAGCTAAACAGTGCCAATCCCGAAAAATTACTTTCCTTCATTAATTTGTTTACAACGTGAGGAAATATTTTTTAAAAATTATTCTTACCTACTGAAAAATTATTTATAGATAGTACGAGCACAGATATCAGAACTTGTTTGATAAATCTGAAAATCTTCGAAAAAAGGCTGAGTCTAGTCGTCCCAATAAATTGGGATAAATTTAGGACGACTAGCCGAGATTATGAAAAATAGTGGATTAGTCATCCTGAATCACGGGACAGTGAGACGCTTCGTAAATAAAAGGCAACTTTGTTCCTAAATAAAAAATTACCCAAAATTTTTGTGAAAATCTAAACACACAAATCAGTTTAAAATTTTAAGGGCTTAAATGTTTAAAAACACGCCCACATCGAATAAATATGCAGGCTGAAAATTGATTTTCCCACAAGAACTTTTTGTGCCCTACTGTGACCGGCGGAAATTGCATGAATATTTTGTTAACTATTGCTGATGTTACATTCGCAATTTTTAAAATTTTGACGTGACAGCTTACTAGACGCAATCCAACTTACTTTTGGAAACCAAGTATTAATTGTTCATATATATTCAGGCGCATTTGCCGGATTCACTTGATCTTATGTCTGAAAGTGATCATTGCATTACTGATGATAAGGACTCGCTGTATACTAACATAATTAATAAAGCCAAAATAAAGAGAAACCATGAGCATGTGTGACCGTCCGCAAAGAAAACGACCTAATGCGCGGTAGCTCCATTTTACAGAAGGAAAGATTGAAGAAGCAGTCTAACAGAGGAACTTTATAAGCCTCACTGTGAAGTTCAATGACAATTTGAATCTTTCCATATAGGAATGATATTTGTTATTATGAAAGAGCAAATAAAAATCTATCGATTCGTGTATAAACCTAAAAATCAATTTTTTCCGCGTTAGGTCCCTTTCCTTGTGGACAGTCACATATAATTATAAACCCAATATATTGGATAATGATACTTCTGAAACTAAATCTAATATTTGGATAATAAATACACACACATGAATGATTCACCGCTGTTCTACTGGCAGCTGGTGTAATTTTCATAGATGACAGTTGCTCTCCTCAGTAGGATCCTGCGGTGGTTGTTTAACCTGTTTTTTCTCTGAAATCTAATGTTTTTTACGTTTTATATTCATTATACCATTCACATGATTCTGTGCTCTGTGCAGTAAACGATACAAGCGTAATGTAAATTTACCCGAAAATAACTCTAAATTGAGAAAATCATGTTGAATAAAATAAAAATGGTCATTGGAACAAAAAACAATTTCTTTGAACTCAGGAAGTTTCTGTGAGAGGTAAGTTCCCATTTACTGACCGGTGAAAGATGTCTGTGATGGGGGCACACTTCGATTTCCCTCCGGAAATAATGTAACATTCTTTTCCTGAAAATGGTATTATGAAGCATCCAGTAATCACAGCGAGTATGGTGAGTGCTGCCATCTCTATGCCTACTAGCTAAGTTCCAAGTACCGCTTCAGAACCTCACTATCATGTGTCAGAACGCGCTCTGCGCTCCTAATGCAGAAACGCGGACACGTCATAAACGCAAAAATTACATTTTACGTGTTTGGTAGCGATAAATCGTTACCACTCGAACTATCCGAATGGTCAGATTGAATATAAAATTTGTTCGGGTATTAAGCATTCTTTCTGTGAAAATAATGAAATTTTATTCTGAATTATTACTTTAAGAAATTAATGAAAAAAGTATCTTAGCTAGTTATGATAATTTAATTTTAAAAAAGACCATCGAAATTTCTTCATTATTTGACAACGTCCTTTATCAAAAATTGGTTACGATGGCTGCACATTAGGGTGGTCCAAAAATGGATTGGAATTTTTTTCTCCTCGAATTTATATGAAGAACACCCGGAAATTTGTTCGAATCTACACGAAAATAAATCCACTTTTTGGTGGAAAAGAATGTTAAGCAGAGGTGACGCAAGCCCCTTGAAGTTTAACACGTATTTCCCATGAGAAAAAAATACGTTTTTGTAACTTTTACTCAGAATCCCCAATATTAGCTGAACCGAGTTGAAACTCAACATTTCTCTTCACAATCAGACATAGAATACGGAATAAAATATTACTCTTGAAATATCACCCTCATAAGTCTGTTTTATTGGGTCCCAAAAAAACCCCATAAGTGAAAAAATGGGTTTCCCGACTTTTTGGCGCTAATTATGATTTTTTTGCGTTTTTTTTTTAAAGCAAAAATAATTGTTTGAAAAACGGATTATTATTGGTAATAATATTCTCTTTGCTTAATGGTAGAAGGTTGCGGTTTATTCTGAAATTTTTAACTATTCGACTATTTTTTACTTGGATTGACTCAATAATTATTTAAGTTGAGCAAAAATAATTATTCAAACAAATTATTATTGTTAATAACTATCTTCATCTATCTTAATGTCAGGTAGTTGCGATTCTTTTTGGAAATTGTTAACTTTTTGCCCAATTTTCACTTAGTGGGGTATTAATTAATGCAAGTTAATAAAAATAGTTGTCTGAACAATTTATTATTGTTTATAACTATATAGAAACTTGCGGTTTGTTCTAAAATGTTTAAATTTGCTTTCGCTTTTTAGTTATGAAAAAATGATAAATAAACATTAGATAGAAACATGTTTTAAATCATCTCTTCCTTATTGGTGAATATATTTTGCTGGAGAGGAGCTGATATAAAAATATGTTCAATTCCAAATTTTTCTTTTACGCTTTGCATTAAGCTTCTTGTTGTAAATTAAAAAAAAAAGCTTTTACAAGACTTTTTTTTTTTTTTGTTTAAATTAATTTTCTCGAACATTGGGCAAAGAGCAAAAATAATTGACTTTGAAAAGTAGAATACTATTTGAAAGATGATTCTAGTTGAGGTTCACTTATTATTTGTTCATAACTAAAAAGTTAAAGCAAAACTAAAGATTTCAGAAAAAAGCAACTTTCTAGCTTTACTCTAAGAGAAGTATAGTCATAAAGAAGAATCAATTGTTTAAATAAAAATGTTTGTTAACTCTATTGCATTGAGAAAGAAGTAGATAGTTATAAACAAAGTAATTTGGTTTGAATAATTATTTTTGCAAAATTGGATTAATTAAAAACTCACCTCATGTGAAAAGTAGACACATCGTTGTAAATTTCATAAAATACCGAAACTTTCTAGCACTACTATAATTGAATATTATAATTATTTATGATAAATTTTTTTCACAAATAATTTTGTTAATCTTATTTAATTATTATTTAACTCACTCCAAGTGAAAAGTAAACAAAAAGTTGAAAGTTTCAGAAAAAACAGCGATTTTCTAGCATTATTCTAAGAGAATATTATTAACAATAATAATGAATCGTTTGAATAATTATGTTCCTTGACATAAATTAACTTTTAATAATCTGAATAAATCTTTTTTTTATTTAAACTCTCTCTAATTGAAAATTGGACAAAAGTGGCAATTTTTGGAAAAAACCGTGACCTTCTATCTCCATTCTAAGAGAAAATTGCTAGAAACCATAATAAATTGTTTGAAAAATCTATTTAAATATCTAATTATCAGTATAAAGTAGTATTTCATGTATCAGAAACAATTTGCATTTTTAAAAAATGCCAAAAAATCATAATTAGCGCAAAAAATTAGCAAAACTCATTTTTTTACTTATGGGATTTTTCTGGGAGCCTATAGAACAGACTTATACGTGCGATATTTGAAGATGAATATTTATTCGTATTCTATGAATCATTGTGAAGAGAAATGTTGAGTTTCAAATCGATTCAGCTAATATTGAAGATTCTGAATGAAATGTACAAAAACGTCTTTTTCCTTATGAGAAATACGTGTTAAACTTCATGGGGCTTGCGCCACCTCTCAATATGATTAAAAAAAATGGATTTATTTTTGTGTAGATTCAAAGAAATTTCCGGGCGTTATTCATAATAATTAAAGACAAAAAAATTTAGGCCACCCTAATGCACATATGTGTATTATTAAATGTAGTACTGTTACGTTCAAAAATGTATTAATTAAATGAATTTGAGAATTTTTTAAATTAAAAACTCCCAAAGGGTGAATATTAATACTTTTTGCAAGGGATTGCTATTTCATGGGTCGATGTTCTATCTTATTAATTCAAAGCGTTTGTAATTGTGAATCTAATTGGGTATTTTAGGTTGAAATTAATTGAG
The DNA here is from genome assembly GCA_011634705.1 of Andricus grossulariae. NCBI lineage: Eukaryota > Metazoa > Arthropoda > Insecta > Hymenoptera > Cynipidae > Andricus > Andricus grossulariae. Next base: position 290,256,068 of record JAABKJ010007545.1, on the reverse strand, counting down.
GAAATTTAAGTGAAAAAGAAACATATATTTTTTACCAAAGATTTAAACATGATTGAAACGAGAGTGTGTATGGTTTGTGTGAGAGTTTGTATGTGTATGCATAGAATTAAATGATACTGTAAATTACCAGTCGGCAAAATATGCCAGACGACAGATTCGTTTTCTGGGGAGACCAAATGAAACTAATATTTTGTCATATACAAAGGTCAAAACTTCGATCCTGTGTGATAGCGGGTGATTGACACTGAATTTGTGCGGGAAATAATTAATTTATTATTTTTTATTTAGCTCAATGAAAATAAAATATTTGTTCATTTTATTCATACATAGTTGAATTGGTGGGAATGCCCGTCAGGAATCGAGAGGACAATCGAAGAAATTCTGCCTATGTAAGTAGTAGCGACAGACTGTTGTCAGGCACAACTTTAGTGTGGTAGCAGCAACTTGAAGTC
>JAABKJ010007545.1:289675269-290255516 GCA_011634705.1 Andricus grossulariae | reverse complement strand
TTTTTTTGGAAATTACCTTCACTTTTATTAAATTCCATTGAAATTTGTTTAATATACCTTGCATTCTTTTTAGTTTTTCAAAATATTTAGACATTATATGGCATTCACTATGAGTCCTTTGGAAATCACCTTCAGTTTGATTGAATCGGCTTTAAATTTGTTGAATGTAACTTCAATTCTTTCGCATTTTTTCTAATCACTATAAAATGTATGGAACTTATTATCGATTCTTTGGAATTCACAATTTATTTTAGGGAATTTACCTTGAATTCTTTGGAATCCACATACTAATCTAGGATACTAACTAATAAAACTTCAGAATTCACTATGAATTATTTGGAATTCGCACTTATTTATTTGGAATTCACCACAAATTCATTGGAGTTCATCATCATTAATTCTTGGCATTCTTCAGAAGTAATCTAAAAATATTCATAATTCTATTCAATTCTTTAAAGTCCTGGGTTTTCACCTTAAATTATTTGACTTCATTGTTTGCTGTGGAATCCACCAAGGGGGACGGGGGGGGGGATGGAGGACTTTTTAAAATTATAATGTTCTCTTTTATCAGTAATATTTATAAAAATATAGAAATAAATTTTATCATGAAAAAAGTTACCTATTTGAAAATTTTGATTTACAAAAGTGATGATGCAGAAATTTCATAAGCTTTATTAATAGATAAACAAGTGTAATCTCGTGACTGCAAATTTGAAGAAAAGGATTTATATCTTTATTGTTATATGACGATTTAACTGATTGTACCTTTAGTGTGAATAAATTGATTCAAAATATATATATTGTAGCAAATAAAAAGCTTCTGATTAAATTAATAACTCAAACTGGTAATTGTGTTAGTAAATGAAATTTCACGCTTTTTGTGAACTTTATTATTGAAAACAGTTAACAGAACTCATTGGAAGATATAAATATCCATTAATCGAGGTCACAGTTGGCTATTTTAAAAACGAAGACAACATTTTTTCAAAAATGTTTAGATTTGTCAGATTTTACTTCTCAATATTTTTTTTGTTTCAAGTGTAAACCCTTTTTTTGTAACTTAAGGAAATTTTAATGTTAACCCCTCATAATTAAAAATTTTTAACCACTCAAAATATTTTTTTCCCAGATATTCAGTACAATTTTTCAATTTTGCTTTTCTGAAAATTGAATTGAAAATAAATTTCAAAAAGGAAAGAAAAAGGACATATATAGTTTTTTCTTTTTAATTTCAATGCTTAAAGTTGATACTGTTTCTAGGATATTTTCTGCGGATTTAGTTAGTTTAAAGCGGGAAAAGTAAAGAGGCTGCTTACTATCAAAAATTATATTATCAGTTCGTGCCACCATTTCTGACAATACCACCGGAAGTACCAATGCACGGCAACATTTGGAAGTTTTTCATGACAAAAAAACCCTGGTAATGATAAGTTCATGACACAAGGCCTTGGTAAGTTTCAAAAATATGCCTTTTTCGATTGCATGATGAATTATAATTGAAAAATAAAACTTTAATTTGACAGTGTCAAGTTGAAAAAGCGGCAAGGGTTGTGGAAGATTTCCCTTTTTTTTACATGGCGTGAGTACGCTTGGGTGATCCCGTTGTGTCCCCTTGTAAGCCTGAGCGTGACCTCAAAGCCGTCTTCATACGGCGAGGACCACAGCCACGCTATTGGCCGATACTTCTGACTCACTGATGCAGTTGCTGCCTATGAGTGTAAGTCGTTTCTCCGCAATCGCGGGACAGTGACAAAGAATGTGAATAACTGTCTCATAATCCCTACCGCACAGACGACAGAGGGGACTTTCTGGGAGCCCTATCTTATGTCTGTGATATCCGAGGTTCCAATGCCCTATATACATTTCTGTTAGGACTTTGACTTCGTTCCTTCCGAGCTTGAGTATTTCCTTCGCTCGATTAAGGTTTAGCTTCAAACCCTGGAGTGTTTTGCCCTGTCTGCAGCCAGACGCCAATTCCCACTTATTCTGATGTTCCTCGGTCAGCGAATTGTTGATTTTTTCAGTGAGTAACCACTGGAAATGCCTACAACTGACTCGGGTCCAGTAAAGTTTTCTCTTGCTGCTAGTTTTGCTTGTCTGTCCGATATCTCATTAACTTTGATGCCGATGTGTCCATGGATGGCGTGTCTGAACAAATACGGATGTTTCTTTTGTTGCGATACTCCTGTGCCTTATAGGCACACTAGAGTATGGCCACAAGCTCAGATTGTAGAAATGTGGCGTAGGATCCCATCGGGATTGTGAAGCCCATTCGACTCGTTCTACGATATACACCGGCTCCTGCCTTCTCCTTGTTCCTGGAGCCATCTGTAAACCAGTTGTACCCATCACTGAGCAGGTGCGCTGCACCCTTACGCAATCCTTCCTCGTGGAGAGGCTAATACGATACTTCTTTTCGAAGAGATAGCGAGTGGGTGTTTTGTCCCTGAGCATGCTCACTGTCGGCCTACTCGCGATGTCGGTTGGGATCCACACCGCCGTCGAGATCCTTCTGCCTTTTACCATATACAATCTCCAGGTCGCCTTGGCAGCCACGGCCTTGATGGTGAGATGGAGGGGCTCCAACCCTGTTAGGGCCCACAATGCCATTGCGGGTGCCGACTTTGAAGCACCAGTGACGCCTCTTAGAACTCCTAGAACCTGCTCCACCAGACCACCACCGCATAGGTTAGCCTGGGTGGCAGGACTAGCTTCTTACACTTGTTCTCCAGGTGCTCGTTCCATGACAGCACCTTATCTATGATGACTCCTAGATATTTTGCTTGTTCTTTGATTTCCAGTTGCTGTTTTCCCAATATCAGTGTACTCGTGGTTTCCCACTTATACCGTCCATCGAATACAACCACGTCTTACTTGGATTCACCGATTATCCAGTCTTCTTGCACCACAGAATCCACTATCCCCAGTGCTTGCTGCATTACTCCGAAGAGCACATCCAGAGGCTGACCGCGCACGATAACCAATATATCGTCCGCGTAGCCTATACCGTGGAAGCCCTGACTCGTGATCAGATGATAAAGCAGTTACTCTACTACCAGGCACCACAGCAGAATTGATAAAACGTCTCCCTGTGGACCCTCCGAGTCAACGGTTCCACATAAAGTGGTATCACGCTTCGTCGTTATTAGGTTTCTGTTGGCCAGCATGTTGCAGGTCTTTTCCACGACTGCTCTAGGCACATCGAGTGCAATCATGCCTGCCCTGATTACCTCTCTGGAGGTGTAGTTGAAGGCTCCTTCGATATCCATAAAGGTTCCAACCGCCGGACCTTTCTGCTTCAGTTGTCCTTCTATTAGGTTTACTGCTCCGCTTAGGGCCGTCTCGGTCGAGTGACAAGCCGCGGATATATCTAACCACAAGTCTGTCCACTGTTCTTAGTAGAAAAGATGTAAGGCTGATGGGACGGATATCCTCGGATGAAATATAACCTATCCTGCCTGCTTTCGGAACGAAGACTACTCTCGTACCTCTGCACCCCGTTGGAACATGTTAGCATCAAACTAGCCCTAGTAAGTCTCACGAGCGGTCCTATGATAAACTCTCCCGCCCTCTGTAGGAGGACTGCGTATATTTTATCCGGACCAGGAGACCTGTAAGGACTGAAAGACTTCAAAACCCACCTGACCCTGCAGGAAGTAATAATCTCGGTAGCTAGCGGCCGTTTCTTACCCAGCTGGGAAAAATGTGCCGCCATCAGGTGAGCCAAGGTCTCCTCGTTCGACGCTGAGTATTGCACCCCTGTATTTATCCCTCGTCGTCGTAAATGAGGTCCATAGTTCATCCGTTTTGCCAGTACTGGCATGTCTAAACCTCTCTCTGGTTTGCTTGCGTAGCTCTTTTAGTTTCACGTTGCAACAGTAAGTCTCCCCGACCTTTCGGACTCTTGTGGGTCGACAATTACCTGGGCACTTTCGAGAGTGCACTCCTTAGTTCAGTGGAAAACTGGTCCCAGTCCGTTCTCTCAACTTCTTGACATTGTCTCCAAAACTAGCGGTACAGAGAGTGATGTCGATGACTTCCTTCCTCACCGAGTTATGAAACTGTCGGATACTCCCCATGTTAAGACAGTAATCCACAAGTGTATGTACCTCCACTGGTGGGTTGGTATCGCTGTCATATGGACATTAGGCCGATCCCATGACTAGATTTCCTATTCCTTTGGGATCTGTGGCTATCACCATCAGGTCTCTCGAACGTAACTGCTTGCACAAATTTGTAATGACCCTGTATTATCCTGTTCCTTAGAGGGCTATTTAGCCCTAGGAACTTTTTTTGAATAAATACAAATACAAATAAATAAAAATATACAAAAGACACAAAAAAAGTTCAAGATTCCAAACCGTATATCATTTTACATTTTATATAATTATCTCATTAAAAAAGTGTCGCCATCACTTTGCTGAAATGATCTTTGCTTACCTGTTTGCACGCAAAAATATCTCGCATTTGCGTGGATATTTTGGAGATTACAAATAGACAGGAAGTACAACTTACCTGAAACAGAGAAAAAATAGTGATTAGAAATGACGTTACAATCTTATTCTTCGTACTAAGTTTAATATAAGTTGAAAACTGAAACACTGTTAGAAATATATTTTTTTTACAATACAGGAATTGTATGAAAACTTAATTTTGATTACATATACACAAAATATCGTTACTTACTTACTGTCTACTGAACTTAAAATGAAAATTATTTCAGGCCGTATTCATGCATTTTCATATAAAATGATGTTATTGCAATATTCTACATATTTGTCATCCTAGGTCTAAAAAGAACAACTTATTGGCTGCAAAACCTGTAAATTCCTATAGATTCTTGTAGTTGTTTTTTGTAAATTTTTTTAGGGAATTAAAACTACAATAAAATACAAAAATATAGAAAAAAAAGTACAAAATTCGTCCGAATAATAGACAATAGTTGTACTTTCCTGTAATTTTTGTTGTAATGTACTGAATTTATTTGTAGATTCCGGTAAAAATGGTTTTATTTTTTTGTAATTTTTTGTAAACATTTTTCCACCAGGGTAGGCATACTGATCCCTGTATAATTATTCGAATTTACTGAATAATCAGTTAAATTCACTGAATAATCAGTTAGATTTAATGATTAATCAGTTAAAATGACTGATTAAACAGTTTTTAATTATTTTGCAATGTATCAAAGTTATGTAAAAGAATCAAAATTTGTTCCCAAATCATCTGAATCAAATTAATTTCACTAAATCAATCAAAAAATAGACTTCTATTGTAGATCCATTTTCTATGGATGTAGAATGTATCTGCATGAGATTCTCGTATCTTTTACCTGCTCGTAAGACGGAGGTAAATTGGATGCGTCTTGGGTGAATGCAACATTGATTGGCCTTTGTGGGACAATGAATGTTGTCGATTCAGTCCACGGTCAGCGTTTCTAGGCGCTCCTTGAGTCATCGTTTATTGGTGCTTTGTTCGCATCTATTAGTGGTCTCGTATAAATCAGTGATAGTACTTGTCGCAATTGTTTGTAAACTTGAGAATCGATCGATCGGATGAGATCTATAGATTGAAACTTGCATCTGACGTGTTTATTAAGTACGTGTCAAACGTGGTGCTGATCGCAATTGAGCAAATTGATCAGGCAAAGCAATCAATTATACAATTTTAATTAACGGGGTTGTGGTAATAATGATTGCATCAATACGCTGATAATCGAGGCGATAGTGTCATAGAATTTCATAACAAATGAATTGTGTGAAATAATGATTCGTATCATTCCTCTTTTATTTCACGCCAATAAAATATCAATCTACAGTGTCTTTAACTGTCATATAAATACTTCAAATTTGTTTAAAAATCAGGCTAAAAGTGGATGTTTAGGTAAGAAAAGAAAGAAATCGGGACGATACCGAGATAACATAATTTATTTGCTTAATTTTTGAAAAATAATATTGGAGGAATTTTGCCTTACAAATTCCCTTTAAAAAAAAAACTTGTAGAAGAATGAAAGAAATTTGTATTGCTATTTGGGAACTGACTCTCTTGCAATTTTCTCATTGTTGTGCATTGAATGATGCCCTCGATAAATCTTAATGTAACGTCCTTATAAAGGCGAGCTTTTGTACTCGCGACATTATCGAACGACGAGTCGGTCTGGTGAGTTGAACGACACTGATCTACCCTCTTTTTATTGAATGTCGCATAACGATATACGTGTTTCCTAAAATTATATTGCTTCCCTTCACATATTCAATCTTGTCAACCTAGAAAAACCATTTACAACATTTTTTACTCTATTTTAACTACTATCTCAAAAATATTAAACAATACCTATCAATTACTTAACAATGCTAATAGTAGCCCTGATCCTAAAATTAAGGTTTTTTCTCAAATATCTTGAAAAACGATGCCACCTACACCTAACCGATAACGTATTACAAATTTTCATTTCATAACTTGGAATACCGAAAATTGATATTTCAACATTTTTCTCGAATACACAAAACGCCGCAGATACATGGACAATATTTGTATATTTACTACGAAATTTATTTGTTTAAATCAAAGTTTAGTTATATGGATTAAGAAGAGTATTTGCACAGTAAATGCCAGAGATATTTCAATTGAAATTCTTACGCTGAGAAAAATATTTGATTCAAACAAATTTTTCTCGAATCCAAAAAACATTTGATTGGTTCAATGAAATTCTTTATGTGACTCCGGTGCATAAACGCGTTTTTATGCGACAGCTTAGAGTATCGTAATGTTCTACATTACGATACAGCGGACGATCACTCTTTAAATTACACTCCGCTGTATCGTAATGTACAACATTACGATACTCTACGCCGTCGCAACAAAACTTGTAAATGCAGCGTCTTCACATAAAATAGTACATGCGCCAATGCGCACAATTCGGGTCTTTACGCGACTCGCTTACAATGCTCGCAGGCAGGACTTCTCTCGCCTCGGCTTCGATCGTCCTGCGAGCATTGCCGCTCGTCGCGTAAAGTCCCTCATTGTGCACCTCGGCGTATAATATACTATTATGTGACCTCACTCATTTTTATGATTAAATCTTTATTCAGATCAAATAAATTCCTGATTTAAATTAAATAAAGGTCTTGTTTATTTAAAATACTTATTGTTTTAAATGAAGTAAATGTTTTGTTTTATAAACTTCATTAAATTTTATAAATAATTTAAAAAAATGTTCAATTTGGAGATTAAGAAGTGTTAAATGTTAGTATTTATAGTATAGTCTTTATTGTGAGAAAACCTAATCTGCGCTTCTAGCGTTTTTTCTAAGGAACTATCGTATCTTCGATATGTATATTATATTTTTTGTTTGAATCAAACAAATATTTCTATAAACTCAAATATTTGTTTGATTCAAGCGAATTCTTTATTAAAATTAAATAAATGTTTTGTTAATTCAAACGAAGAATTTGTTTCTTTCAATCGTTTGATATCAAAGTTTTTTGCTTGATTAAAACATTTTTCTCAGTGTAAGAAATTCTATTATCAGATAGTTGAGATTTCAAACCTAATTCAGGCTACGTTTTTTCCTAAAATAGAATAAATAGAAATATTACTTTATATGAAAAAAATTAATCTCATTACCTTATCAAAATTCTCTCATTCCTAATAAAAAGTTAATAATAATAATCATCAAATTCATTCATTCACTTTGTCGGCATTGAAGATCCCACGTTTCCGCTTACTTATCGCGTGCTTTTGTCACTTGGGTTTTTGTCTGTTATTCCAAGTTTGACAGATTGACATCTTATAAAACTCTGTCTCCACTTGAAGCTGGGGAAGCTCCTTAAAAAAAAAACTAATTACAGCTACACTGAGAAATATAGATTATACCGTTTATGATCTTGGATTTTAAAATTTGCGACAGCAATCTATAGATATTAAGCCGTACAATCTGGATGTTAATTTTGAAATCCTGGAATATAAAACGTAATATCCCGATTTTACAGCTTATTATCTATAGATTGCTGACCAAAAATGTGTAATTCATGATCATAAACGTTATATTCTATTTTCCTCGGTGTAAAGTTACTGCGTTAAAATAGTATGTTGTTACATTTCCAGTCACTGATTAAAGTAACTACACAAGAACTCCAATATAAGGCCGATTGATTTAGTTCTTCCTAGAACTGCTTACCCACGCAGTTTCTCAGCGCACAAGCAGTGTCAACAATGCGTGGCCACCCCGCACCATTCATTTAACGACCAATTTAGTGCCACGGCCACTGCGAGGCAACCCCCGAAACTGGCCTTACATTGGAGTTGTTGTGTAGAAGTTCCTGCGAAGTTAATTTTTCATATACAGAAATATATGTTGTAAAAAATTATAAACTGTAAATATTCAAGTCTTCAATTGCAAATTTTCTAAATTGCAGAATTTGAAATTGCAAATCGTTAAAGTTGAAGAATTCGAAATTGCAAATCTTCCAAATTAAACTGTTCCAAAAAAACTTGTTAAATTATATAGCAGCAAAATATAAATGTTGAAAATGAATTAATTTGTGTTTCTGTATTTTCAAAATTCAAGAATTTTCATTTGTAACTTTTCAAAATGGCAGAACTTTGAATTGTAAATATTTAAAATTGAAGAGGATTTAATTTTTTTAATTTACAATGAAAAATTATGCAAGTTTGATATAAATTCAAAATTCTTTCAATTTGAAAGATTTAGAACTATAAACTTGAATTTCGATCTTCAAAATCTTCAAAATTTAAGAATTTGTATTGCTACATCTTTAAACTTGAAGTGGTTTCAATTTTGAAAAATTACAATTAAAAATTATTTGTTTTAAGTTTTACAATTAAACATTCTGTTATTTTGATGCTATATATTCGAAATTTATTCAATTTGGAAGATTTAGAACTGAAAACTTGACTTTTGATCTTCAAAATCATCAAAATTTAAGCATTTTTATTTATACATATTTAAAATTGAAAATTTTTTTATTAAAAAAATTTACAATTAAAATGTATGCAACTTTTAAGATTGAAAATTTTAAATGCTGTAATTTTGATGATCTACATTTGAGTTTTCTTCAATTTGGAAAAAATATTGAAAAGTCGAATTTTGATCCTCAAAATCATCCAAATTTAAGAGTATTTATTTACACATCTTCCAAACTGAACAGTTCTCAATCGTAACTCTCGAAAATTTAACTATTAGAAAAAAATATTCAAAAAATTACATCATTTTAAATTATGCAAATCTTGAAGATTTAAAATTGACGTTTAAAATTCATGAGTTTAAACTATAAACATTCAAAAGTAAACAATTTGGCGAATTTCATATTAAAAACATCTGCAAAATGGATCACTGTCGAAAACGAAAGCCATCAGTAGATTCAGAATTCCAGAATGTCTTTTAATACCATCTTATTACGATATAAAATCCCAAATTAACTTAATTATTTCTTGCTTTGCTTCTAATTCCTGCTGGGATATAATCTTATATTTAAATTAAAGTTACTGATTTTTAAAAGCTCATTAAAATTGAAATTATATGAAAGCCGATTGTGTAGTATCAAATATTTTCTGTTCATTTCTTCGCTCAATAAAATATGTCTCCTGAACTCTGGTTTCTTTTTCATCATCCCAGCATCCAATCTCGAAAATCGTATAAGCTTCTGAATCCGGGTTCCAGCGCTTATTCTTCGACCCTAACCTTAACCTTCCCGAAGTCGTGTTGCTTGCCAAGGAAACAGTCAACAGTCTTTTTTAGTATTTCAAATTAAAAGCTGTCTGCTTTGCTCTCGCGAACAAAGAAAGTCTGGTGGCTGGTTCTGGCGGAAAAGATTTGGGTTTACAGATGAGGGGGAGTCATCGAGAGAGGACAAAAAATAAGAGCAAGGTGAAAAAGTGAGATCGGGGAGGAGGAAAAAGTAAAAGGAAGACTGGATGACGGGCGGACGTTGTATTGAGATGTATTGCTGAATCCTGTGCAAGTCTCGCGTCGTCATGGCGACAGCATCGATCCCAGCTTTCATGGGATATATGAAACGATCCTCAGTTAGCGGATTCTATACGGGGCTATTAATGTGAGTAGGCTCAAACTTGAGGCATTCGAGTGTTTGGTACTGAATGAGCTAGGAGCTTGAGGAAGATGGCCTTTGGCAAAAAGGGGGTGGAATAGAGGTGGAGAAGCTCTCGAAGGCCTCTCTTCCGCGAACCTTTATGGCTCTCGGATTTGCCGAGTCTCGTTCATGTTCTATTCATTTCCAAAGACAACATTTATGATTCAGAAAATCCCTGGGAAAATACTACTTTGGGCAAGTGCATTAAGAAAAGAAAATATTTGAAATTTAGCAGGATTGTGGCTTATAGCGTTCTAAGAGGTGAACATTTTTAGCAAATTTCATTTCAATTCGATAGAGTGGAACTTCAGGGTGTCTACTACGGCGGAGTGAAAATCCTAAAATTTATCGAATCGTTCGAGGAAAGAGAAAAAGAATGTGTGGGTTGGCATCCGAAATAAGGGAGAGAAAAATTTGAAATCAGTTAATATATTCTGTCCTCTTTTTGCTTTTGAAAATTGAAATTTTGTAAAATTAATCAAAAATCCTATTGGTTCAAAAATTATGGCAAATTTGATATATGTACAGTTTTCGCTCGTGCACAATATTTAAAAAATTTGAATAAAAAAAAAGTATTTTTGCCTATAATTCAGAATTGTTAGAAAATGTGGCAAAACATGTTTTTTTAGATTACGTCATATGCATATATTTTGGAAAAAGTTGAATATGTCGAACCTGAAATTTCTTCAGCCTGAAGAAAAGGAACATGTTATCATTTTGCCTTTTCTGAAAAAAACATGTTATCGTGGTTTAGGGATTTTTTATTTTATTCGCGAATTCGCAACGTTTTAAACACCATAACAAAAATTTGTTCATGAAAGCAAAATAATGATCAGTTTCTTTGGTTTAGTCTTAAGAAATTTCAGGTTCTACATATTCAACTTTTTCCCAAAAAGTATGTACCCCATAAAAAAACATGTTTTTTGAACCAATAAAAAAATTTGTTTTAATTTTCAAAATTTTTAAATTTTAAATCAAAAGACAGAATGGAAGATATTAACCGACTTGAAAATTGTTCTTTTTTTAATTTTTTCATACATCAATCCATAATTATTTTCCCTCAGTTCAAGCGATTGGATTAATTTCAGCATTTTTACTCCGCCTTAGTGTAGTGTCTACCCATTGGATCATTTTTAATTCCCTGTTTTCTTCGAAAAAATTTTATTGTTAATTTTTCCATCGAAATTTAAAAGTGTTCAACAGATTTGAATAGTTTCAAACGATTTTTAAAGATTTCAAGAGATTTCTGAACATTCAAAAGATAGTTCAAAGGTTTCTGCTTTCGGACAGGGAATTTGGGAAGCGAATATTATATTTATGAAGTTGAACAGGGATTTGTTTTAAATTTCCTTCTTCTATAAATCAGAATTAAAATGATATTCCAAAATTCCCGTTCTATGTCAACAACTTTCAGTTCCAATTAAAATAGTAATTCTTCATAAAAATTCCCTATCCTGAAGTCGAAATTCTAAATTATAATTCTTTACGGAAAATTCCTGTCCCAAAGTCTAAATTATAATCACAATTACATCTACTTCCAAAAAATCCATGTTCCAAGTCAAAATTGTATTTATTTGCAACATTTTCTATTATAATTCAGAAGTATAGTAACTCTTTTTGAAATTAACACAAATCCTGATTTTGAACAAGCAATTTTCAAAATATGACGAATTTTGAATTGAAGTGACGATCGTTTTTTTAAATTCTCCTTTTATGAATAAGAATTTAAGATATTTTCAAAAAATTCCCGTTCCACATCAAAAAAGCACGTTTCAAGATAAAATTATAATTTCTTACACAATTCCCTGTTCCAAAGCCAAAACTATAATATTTTCGGGGAATTTTAAAAATATTGAATGGATTTATTTTCCGTCCAAACTCAGAGTTAGGATTCTTTTAGAAAAGGTCCTATACCAAGACACAGTTACATTCATTTCTAAAATTCCCTGTTACAAATCAGAATTATTTTGTGAATTGTTGAATCGTGACGAATTCTGACTTGAAACAGGGATTTTTTTCAATTCCCTTCTTCTAAATCAGAATTAAAATTATTTTCCGAAATTCCCTGCTCCAAGTTAAATTATAATTCTTAACGAAATATCCTTCCCCAAAGACAACATAATAATTCTACACAGGAATTCCCGGTCCCAATTGTCGAAATTATATTACAATACTGAAAATCCTTATTCTAAACTCAAACATTATAATTCTTTACTAAAATTGCCTCTCCCGAAGTAAGAGGAATTCTTCGCAGGAATTCCCTGAACCACTCAAAAAATTATATTTACTTTCTGAAATTCTGTGTCGCAACTCAGAATTATAATTCTTTTTGAAAATTCCCTGCTTCAAGTCAGGAAAATTTTAATTCTTTACGTAAATTAAAAAAAAAAGTTTAAAAATATTTATCTTCTTTATTCCCTGTCCCAACTCAGAATTATTAATCTTTTAGAAAAATCCCTGACTCAAGGTTGAAATTATTATTCTTCATTGATATCCCCTGTCCCAACTCAGAATTAGAATAATAAAATATATGAAACCACTTTTGATTTGTATATTATTATATTCGAGAGAAAAATCCCGGTTATCGAATCAAATTGCCGGTCCTCGAATCAAATTGCCGGTCATCGAATCAAATTGCCGGTCATTTCGCGGTTTTTTCCTGGTGAACGAAAATCTCGGCCATTTCCGGTTAGGTAGACACCCTGAATTTGTGCTATTCGTACATATATCTCGACGGGTCCTATAAGAAACTACGCTACTCGCGGTGGCAGATGGAAAATACGTATCTAGCGCACTCTATACTAAGTATATAGAAATGTATATATACTTAGTATAAAGTGCGCGAGATACGTATTTTCTATCTGCCGTCGCGAGTTGCGTAGTTTCTTTTAGGACCCACAGATATACTATGGATAAAAATAGCGTCGTTCCTATAAAGTTTAATCAATCAGAGGAAGATTTTTTGCAATTTTATGTGAGCTACGACAGGCTTCATTGTAATACTTTCACTACGAGACAACAGGGATGGAAGTCTATAGGGGTAGGAGGGGGTCTATATGGGAGGAGATCGAGAGTAATCGAAGAGATTGAGTAAGGGGAGACGAGAACAAAGATCGGAGGGGCCATAGTGGAAATAAGAGGAAGAGGGGCCATAGTGGCAGGGGAAAAGGCGTAAGGGACTTGAGTCCATATGAGGATTCATTTTCCACCCTTATATTTATATGTCTATATAGATAAAAAGGGGTAGGGAATTATAAGGAAGAGAGTGTAATAGGGTTAAGGGGAGAGGGATCTATGTGAGTTAGGGTGAAATAGGAGTTACATAGGACAGAGTGTAATAACGAAGGGGATACAGGAGAGGAGGAATTATAAAGGTGATGAAGTACGGGTGGAAATCAAGAGTTATGAATTGTAAGGGATGATGAGTGAAAATGGTAGAGATGGTGGGGCAAGAGGGGAAATAGGGATACATAAGGTTAGCAAATGAGGAAAGAGGAGTAGGGGCGGTAAGGGGGAAGGAGTGAAGGGGTAGGGTATATATAGCAGAGTGGGTAGGATTGATCATTTATAACAAAATTTCAGGAATAGTTGATAACAAAATTGCTACCCAGAGTTAGAGATTATAATACTCAGAAGAAAATATAAATTATTATGCCGAAAGGGGTTCTCTTCCACTTTCTCATGCATCTCTAAATTGTGTTACTTAAAACTTAACTAGCCAAAATGACTTGCCTGTAAATTATGGTTATGTACGAAATAAGCTAATTTTAAACCTTTTGTAAGGGATACAAATCCTACTACGTTTTCCCAACTCGTAAACACTCGCCTCGTGGAAAACGAATCTAACACCTGGCGCACAAATCGCACTTAAAGGAAGTTCTGACTTGCACGCTTGTTTCTCTATTGTTCTTCCCTGAGTACGTAATGAGTGTGTCATGCAATAATGAAAGCTGCACTTTCTCTCTAACAAAGAAATATTACATCAAGTGCAGAACCTCCAAATAAATGCCTTAAATTAATATTAAAAAAAAGGTACATTGAGTTTACTCACCAAAAACTTTCCTGCGAGTAATATTTCAGAAATTCCTGATTATATATAATCGTGATAGATACTAAACTATATAAATTATACAAAATTCATCTGATATCAATTTCATTTATCAAATATTAAATGTTTAAAAAAAGGTATTGAGTATTGAATTTAAAAATTTAGTTCTGTATTAATATAGATTATTATTAATATTATATTAATATTCTTATCAACATTAATATAATGTAATATAAATAGTAACATAAATATTTAAACAGTCTAAAATCAAAAACTATACATTGTAAAATTAACTTTATTATCTAAGCAAAAGGATCCCGCACAAAATATGAGTAAAAGGCCTTTCGGTCAAATTCGCTATAACTTCGGGACATAAATCTTGATGTGATGCTCATCAGATATTTGTTATGGGCATAACCCCCAATAATCAAGCTTACAGGTATTAGAAGCTCCGGAAGTGTGTTATTCCGAGTGTGTTATTCTCGTGCTTGTGGTGACAAGAGAAATCATGTGTGCTTGTGTGAGCGTGTGTGAGGGGGGGGGGGGTATTTATTGTAGGTGAAGGATGAGAAGATAGTTTGTGTTTTGTGTGAGGATGAGTCAGAGACTACAACTGTAAGTGAAAACGGTGGGTAAAGGTGTAGGACAGTGAGTAGAAGGAGCGTGATGTGTGCAAATGTGTGTGTGTGTGGGGGGGGGGAGAGTTTTTTGTGTGTGTTTGAGTGCTAATCATATATAATCACTTGAGTTACTACATATGATTGACTATGTTTGAAGAGATTGTTATGTGGGAGGGTCAGGGGGTTAGTATGGTGTTAGCAAGGAGTGAGGGGAACATGTATGAAATGGGTGAATAAGTTCAAGTCTCAGCAGAAAGAGAGTGTTGATGAGTGCGATTGAAAATGAGGAATAGGGGTTGAAGTGTAGGTTAAAGTGAGGGCGAAGGGGTGATTACTTTTGTGTTATATAATATGTGATGTATGTGCGTGAATAAGTGTGAGTGTTAGTTTGAGAGTTGGAAGTCAATGAGTGTAAGCATAAAAAATGTTGTGCATTTGTCAGTGTAGAAGATGATTAATATATTGTCTGTTGGTGTGAAGATGATTGGTGTTTTATGTATATAAACGACAGCTGTCTTTCTCCAAAAACAATATACACACTTAGTCACACACTCACGAACAACACAAAATCATATGTAAAGGACTAGTACCTTTAAAGTTAATCCTCTAACACAGTCACTTAATAAAACAACCCCTTCCTGCACCTACACGTTATGGAGCCTCCTTACACCGTACGCTAGTTGCAGGCTTTAACTGCCTAAGTGGGGATAATCGTAGCTGAGGCCTAACTCTGGAGCATGGGAGGGAGTAGGGAGCAAGCGTCCAGTCTCTCTCCCTCTCATGCACCAAGGTTACGTCTCAGTTACGCTTATCTCCACTCTGCCCCCCACTTAAGCAGTTTAAGCCAGAGAATAGCGTACGATGTAAGGAGGTTCATACACTTCAACCTTACTCGCAATATCACGCCAATCCAGTACTCCCATCATACATACGCTTTCATGTACCCAGTCATACACTACACAACAATCATCTTCACACTAACATACAGTATATTAATCAAATTCCATATTAACAAATGCACTTTTAAAAATTTGAGGAGTAAATGGCTAGTGGAGTTGAGAATACATTCAACTCCGCATATTTTACTCTAGGGTAAAATAGACTGAGCAAAAGGTTCTGAGGTGCATTCAGAGTGAATATAATTAATTCGCACCGCACAGAAACAAAACCTTAACCCATGCTCAATCCAGAGTTAAAGAGTCGTGGAGGGACTTATAAAGTTTATGTTCGGAGCTGCGTTCCCAGAAAACTTGCAAACACTCTCTTCGCAATTGTTCGCCACATCATGGCCGTAAGTCAACGCGTGCAAAACTGCGAACTCGAAAACATAAAAATTCTAGAATCCAGAATTCTAGATGGTCGCGTGTCGCGTCGGTGCGATTTGTAATTTAATATTTAGAAAAGTGAAATATGTTGACGATAAAAAGAGTGAGCTATGGCAACCAGACAAAGTGGGTGAAAATTGTATATATGAATCATAATTTTTATACAAAACGATTATTTTCAACCAACAAAGACGATTTTTCAACAAAATCCATGAATTTTTAACGAAATATTTGATTTTCAACAGAATATATCAGTTTTCAACATAAGAATTCAATTTTTCAGTTTCAATTTTCGGTTAAAAAAATTAATTTTCAACCAAGCTTATAAATTGAACATTGAAATAGTTTAATTTTCAACTAAAAATGGATGGTTCAATTTCAATTTATTTATTATGTTCAGCTAAAGAGATGAATTTTTAACAAAAAAGTTTGGAATATTCAATTAGAATAATTATATTGTCAGTTTAAAAAAGATTAATTTTCTGTTGAAGAAAAAACGAATTTTCAACGAAATAGCTCACTTTTGAACCAAATAAAAATAATAACCAAAAAAAAAATTATTTTCAATCAGAAACAGTTAAATTTAACAAAAAAAAAGAGTTTTCGACATGAGTTTAATTTTCAACTTAAAAAGATTTTTCAGTCGTCAAGGGAGAGAAACAATTGCAAACAAGATGTTGAATTTCAGCTAAAATTGTACATTTCTAACTAGAATACTTGAATTTTCAACCAAAAGGATGAATTTCCAAACCAGAAAATTAATTTTTATACAAAACGATTATTTTCAACCAACAAAGACGATTTTTCAACAAAATCCATGAATTTTTAACGAAATACTTGATTTTTAACAAAAAATATCAGTTTTCAAAATAAGAATTCAATTTTTCAGTTTCAATTTTCAGTTAAAAAAATTAATTTTCAACCAAGATTATAAATTGAAAATTGGAATTGTTTAATTTTCAACTAAAAATGGTCATTTTTCAACCTGAAATTGGTTGGTTCAATTTCAATTTATTTATCATGTTCAACTAAAGAGATGAATTTTTAACTTGAATGTTAAAATATTAAATTAGAATAATTATATTTTCAGTTTAAAAAAAAATTAATTTTCCGCTGAAGAAAAAACGAATTTCCAACAAAATAGCTCACTTTTGAACCAAATGAAAATAATAACAAAAAAAAAAATAATTTTTAATCAGAAACAGTTGAATTTAACAAAAAAAAAAGACTTTTCGACATGAGTATAATTTTCAACTTAAAAAGATTTTTAAGTCGTCAAGAGAGAGAAACAATTGCAAACAAGATGTTAAATTTCAGCTAAAATTGTACATTCCTAACTAGAATACTTGAATTTTCAACCAAAAAGATGAATTTCCAAACAAGAAAATTAATTTTTATACAAAACGATTAATTTTCAACCAACAAAGACGATTTTTCAACAAAATCCATGAATTTTTAACGAAATATTTGATTTTTAACAAAAAATATCAGTTTTCAAAATAAGAATTCAATTTTTCAGTTTCAATTTCCAGTTAAAAAAATTAATTTTCAACCAAGATTATAAATTAAAAATTGGAATTGTTTAATTTTCAACTAAAAATGGTAATTTTTCAACCTGAAATTGATTGGTTCAATTTCAATTTATTTATCATGTTCAACTAAAGAGATGAATTTTTAACTACGATATTAGAATATTCAATTAGAATGAAAATGATGACGAAAAAAATCATTTTTAATCAGAAACAGTTGAATTTAACAAAAAAAAAACGAATTTTCGACATGAGTTCAATTTTCAACTTAAAAAGCTTTTTCAGTCTTCAAGGGAGAGAAACGATTACAAACAAGCGGTTGAATTTCCAAGCAAAGAGATGAATATTTGAATTTTCAACTAAAAACGATCAATTATCAAATATAATAGTTCCATTTTCATTAAAAAAAATTAAATAAAGTAAATTAAAATTCTCGCGCTTTAAGGTATGTGGATACTTTTATTTTAAACCGAGCAATTCACGCCGACCCCTAAAGGGAAACGACTTCATGGTATAATAATAATAATAATAATAATAATAATAAATACGAAGTTCACCAGTACAGTGCTTCAAAAAGGGGGTTTCGGAAGACAAAAGAGTTTTTTATTCTGTTTAAAAGTTAGGTTAAATAATCATTTTTGTCGCTTATCAAAACTGGATCTGATGATTATAAGTGCTGCCTCAAAAGTGATAAGTTTGAAACATGAAATAAGACTTAAAAATCATCGATACAATGAATAAAATAAATAAATAAAAAGAAAAATGGCATCGTTTATACGCAATTATTATTGATAGAACTATACAAACTTAGAATATAAATTATGGAAAGATTATCGTTTCTCAATTAAAACTCAAAAACTAGCAGAAAGTAGTTGAAAAAATATTAAATTATGTTTCCATAGCAATTCATTGAACTCATTGAATTAGTAAGTCGGCACTACTAAGCATATTAGTAGAATACCCTTACTAATTAATTTATTAACATGAATCTTACCATTTCATTTAGTTATAAAATAAAATAATAAAAGTTCATTTAGCATAAAATATTTTTTAGTGATGAGAAATGGCTTGTTTCCTCGAACTAGTTATCATAATTTGTAAGAATTTTTGGTAACGACAGTGGTAACAACGTTACTTTTGTAAAAAAGAGGCTGTCCATAAATTACATTACCTACTTCAGAAGTGAGAGTGTCTCGTCAAAATCTACGGTTAATAATTATTGTGTGTAAAAATTCTACTCTCTAAATCCGAATTAGTAGAAATTTGACTAAATCAATTAGTAAATTCAATGAGTAGCAATGAATTGCGAAGGAAACAGAATTTACCAATTTTTTAAATATATTCTGCTGGCTTTTAAGTTTTAATTAAGAGAGGTTAATGTTTTCTCAAAACACCATTTATTTTTTCAATGTGGCCAAAATGTGAACTCGTGAAATTAGGTAGAATAACAGCGTTTCGAAAAATTGAAATTATTATTATATAAAATCTTTGACAGAAAAAAAATAGATTTTTTATTACTATCTTTATAAGTGCTGCCTTAAAAATGTTGCTTCAAACCGGGTAAAAGTTGAATAATAGTCTTATTTAAAACAATTTTTTTATTCGTACCAACAAGTGAATGTAAAATTATTTACGCTATCATCTATTGCCTCATTTGAAGATATAATAAAAATATTGATATACATTTTTTAATAAAGTATCTGGTGTCTATCGGAAATTGAAAATGATGATCTTTTTGGACATAGTTGGAAATTTCCAGTCAACATGATTTTTTAAAACATAATGTCAGAAGCAGACTGTGTTACAAGAAAGTCGACGTATCATATCGTAATGTTTTAATTAATTCACAACTTGTAAATCGCATTTTTGGGTTAAAACTTTTCATATATAATCATCAGATCTAGTTTCCCTAAGGCACAAAATTATTATTTAACCTAAATTTTAAACAGAATCTAAAACTCTTTTCTCGTCAAAAAAGACCTTTTTTGAACCACCTTATTGTTAAACTGCGGACAAGTTGAAATAAAGGTATCTACATACTTTAAAGCGCCAAAATTTTAATTTAGTTTATTTAATTTTTAAAAATGAAAATTTAACTATTACATTTTTGTTTTGAAATAGATCGGTTTAAGCTCAAAATTCAAATATTCATCTTCTCGTTTGAAAATTCAACTTATGCTGAGAAGTAGTTTTTTTCGTTGAATTCAATTCTTTCTGATTGAAAATTAATTATTTTTTTAAATATGAACTACTGCATTTTTCGTTCAGAATTCATCTTTTTTGGAACAAAAAATTAATCAAAAATTATTTAATTAATAATTAGTCAAAAATTGATTTTTTTGTTTAAGATTCATCATTTCAATGAAAATGTATCTCTTTGGTTGAAAAGTGAACTATTTCGATGAAAATTAATTTTTACTCAAACAGAAAATTAATTTGTTTTCAAACTGAAAATGTAATTATTCCAGTCAAATATTGCAACATTTTAGTTTAAAATTCATCTCTTTAGTTTAACATAATACAAAATTCAAAATTTAGTAATTCAATTTCAGGGTGAAAAATTAGCATTTTTAATTGAAAATTAAACTCTTCCAGTAAATGGTTCATCATTTTATTTGAAAATTCATAACTTCGGCTGAAATTTTTTTTTAAATTAATTTTTTAATCTAAAAATACAACTATTTTGTTGAAAGTTTGTCTTTTTTAGTTGATATTTCTTCTATTTTCTTTAAAAGACGTATTTTTTGTAAAAAATTATTTTTTGTTTCAAAATTAATCTCCTATGTTTGAAACTTTATCTTTTTGGTGGAGAATTTTAGTATTCCAGTTAAGTATTCATCATTTTATTTTAAAAATCATCTTTTTGATTTAAGATGAAAACTATTCAGTTAAAAATTACTCTTATGTTGAAAATTCATCTTTTTTGTTGAAAATTTATCTTTTTTGTTCAAAATTTATCTATTTCAGTTAAAGATTCAAAATTTTGGTTCAAACACTTTTTTCCTGGAAAATTCATTTGTTAAGTGAAAATTTAACCATTCCATTTTTGGTCGAAAACTGATATTTTTCAATTCAAAATTCAACTATCAACTATTAAAGAAAAATTTGTTTGAATTGTTATTCAAATTCATAAACTTTAGGGACGAAATCAAGATATGAATAATTATTTTTGTAGTATTATTTGATTATTCAATTATTTAATGGTGCTAATATATTTAAGAATATCTTGTGATATAATTTGTTTGAGATTTATGAATTAAAAATATTAATTAAATTTCGAGGAACTGACAGAAAAATTATAATAAACTTGCGAAACTGTGGACTTATTCCGAGTCGATAAAAAAAAAGAAATATTTGAATGGCTCGGTACTATAAAAAATTATACTTGAAAAAAAACTTGAGCTATCTGGATAGAACTTGTAATTGTTAATCTTTTCGATTGAAGATTTATTTCTTCAGATGAAAATTTAATAATTTTGTTGAAAATTTGTCGTTTTTTTCTTTTTAACAGACAATATAACTTTTTGCTTGAAATTTTACCTTTTTTCTGTTTGACTTTTTCTGTAGAAAATTATTCTTCCTGTTTAAAAATTCATCTCTTTGGTCAAAAATGAAAATGTTTGTTTAAAAATTTATATCTTTGGTAAAAGATTCATTATTTTTGTTAAAAATTGAACTATTTTGTTGAAAATTCGTTCTTTGATGGAAAATTATGTTTTTGAATTGAAAATTGAACCATTCAATTTTTGGTTGAAAATCCACTTTTTTGTAAAAATTGAACTGTTTGATAGAAATTTAATGTATTTTAATTAAAATAGGTCTTTTTTCCTGGAAAAATGATCTTTTTGGTTCACATTTTCACTATTTTGTTAAAAATTAACTTTTTTATTAAAAATTCATCCCTTTGGTTGAAAATTCTTTTTTTTATTGCAAATTTAACTATTATGTTGAAAATTGTTGTTTTGTTGTAAAAAAACAATTTTTTTTATCTTCTAATGTATTTTTTTACTTAAAATTTCATGTATTTTGTTAAAAAATCGCCTTTTCTTGTAGAAAATAAATTAATTCATAACGGTCAGGATAAATTAAACATCAGCGAGGGAAAAGTCAGGGATTTTAAAAATTGGGAGTTTGTAGCAACCCTGAAAATAAATTTATTTAGAGACCAATAATTTGTCAAAATTACGAGTATAATAGAAAACCGTTTCGTATCATTTGGAATGTCATAAATCTCATATCATTAAATTATGGTTTGATAAGTACGATTTCAAAATATTTTGAATTCAAATAGTTCAAAGGTTGAACAAATAATTGTTAATTAAAAATGAAACTTCTTCAATTTTTATTGAGCTGGCAGAAACGAAATCTAGATTGTTAACTTTTTTCCAAATTGGAAAAGGGGTATTTTTTATTTTCAATATTTTTATTGAGTTGGAAGAAAGTGATTTTTGTTTTATAATTTTTTTCTAATTTTTGAAACTATTTTATTTTCAGTGCGATACATTAAAAACTATTCAATTATATAAATAACTATTTAGTTTAGTAGATATAGTTACTAATTCATTTAGTCAATTTTTTTTACTCATTGGATTAGTTAATTCGTACTAATTACCAGTAAATGAATCAGTTTCATTTGAATTAGTAGAAAACTACTACTAATTAGTAGTTTTCTACTAATTAAGATTTAGAGAGTACTATTTGGTCAAAAATCGATTTTTTTTTTTTGTAAATGTAACAATTTTGTTGAAATGTCATCTTCTTTGGTGAAAAATTCAACTGATTGCTTAAAAATTGGAATACTTTATGCAAAATTTATTGTTTTGGTTCAAGACAATGAACAATTTTTGTAAAACGTAAATTTGAGCATCTCACTATTTGTACAAACGTGTTATTTTTCATTAAATATTAAAATTTTCCATTTGAAAATTGATCAATTTGCCTAAAAATATATATTTTTTTGTTGGAATTTTTTCCTTTTTTGATACAAATTCAACCTTTGATCCTTTTTGGTTCAAGATTCAAATGCTCGGTTGAGAATTAATCTGTTTTGATTGAGGATTCAACTACATTCTGTTGAAAATTTGTATTTTTTGGTTAAAAAATCAACTACTTGGTTTAAAGTTTATCTATTTTTCTAAAAATTCCTACAATTGATTCATCATTTTAGTTTAAAATTGATCTATTTCGTAGAAAATTTGTCTGTTTGATTTGAGAATTCAACAATTTGATAGAAAATTCAACTATTTGGTTAAAAATTAACTTTTTTGTTAAAAATTCATATTTATGGTTCATTTTTGGTTCGAGAAACTCTTTTTTTAGTTAAAGATCATCCTTTATGGATGAAAAGTCATATTCCTGGGTTTAAATGAACAATTTTGTTGAATCTTTAGCTTTTCGTGTTGAAAATTCAATTGTCTTCTAAAAAATTCGTCTTTTGGCTTGAAAATTTAGCTGTTTTTGGTAGAATATAAATCATCCTTGTTCGAAATTTTTGATCATTTGGTTGCACCTTTTCGGTTGAAAATTCAACTTTTTTTATAAAGTCATCTTTTTCTGATAAAAATTGAACTGGTTTGTTAAAATTTTCTTCTTATAAATTGAAAATTCATCTTCTATGGTAGAAACATAATTTTTTGGTTAAAAATTCCCTTTTCTTGGTTGAAAAATCAACTATTCGGTTGAGGATTAATTTTGTTTATCTGAAAATTTTGAAAATGCCATTTTTGTTACCAACAAAATATTTTTTATTTGAAAATTCAACTGTTTGCTTTCAAATTCATCTTTCTTGATTAAAAATTTATATATTTGTTTGTGGATTGAACTACTTTGTTAGAAATTCGTCTTTTGGTAATCTATTTTGTTAAAAAATATATCCTGGTCGAAAATTCCACTATTTTGATAAATTCACCTTTTCTAGTAGAAAATTTAACTGTTTTGTTACAATTTTATCATTTTTGAATGAAAATGTTGGAAATGCAATATATTTCTACTTGAAATATTAGAATTCACGCTCCTATTATTTTTCTACTTTCGTGAAAAATGAAAATGCTACGTTACTTTTCAGAGATTTTTCTTATAATTTTTTCGCTATCCTAGAAAAATCATTATGAGAGAATCAGAATGAAAAAAAAAATTCAAAAATATTGAAAGAATTGAGGCAAAAAAATGAAGAAACTAGAAACGATTGATGTTTTTAACGCAGTATTTTGCAATGTTTTCATGGATTTCTAGACAAATAAATTCTAAATAATGAAATTTCAAGGGATTTCCAGCAATTCTAAAAATGTTAAGGGATTTCAAGGCAGTTCAAGAAATTAGGAATTTATATTCAAGTTATTTTAATTGATTTCTATTAATTTGAATGAATTTTTACAATTTCCAATTATTTAAAGGAATTTAGAGATTTTTCTAGAGAACTGTGGGGAATAAGTTAAATGAAATTTCAAGGAATTTCAACAGATTTCGTGAAAGCTTCCAGGAATAATAAAAATTTTTATTTTATCTTCAATGATTTTAGGAGATTTTAACTAATTTTTAGAGATCTTTATGGAATAAATAAAACCTTATTTCTAAGGATTTCTGCAGATTTCAGGAATTTCAAGACTTCATGGCGAGATTTGAAAGATTTCTACAGAATGGAACAATTGTTTCCAGAAAACTTTTATGAATTTCAACAATTTCAAGGGATGTACTCATGTGAAAAACCCTGAAATACGTCTACTTTAGAATTTGATTATGTTTACAATTATTGAAAAATTTTTTTTTTATTTTTCACCCCTGGAAAAAATAAGGGATGCAACCCCAGGAAATCAAAATGCAGAACAGCATATCGGAATCCGGTAATCAACAATCTCCAATTGTTTGAAAAAAAAATTGCATCGAAAAAGATATCGTGAAAAAACTGTTTTGGGGGTAAACTTTAGGGGTGCTTTTCACCCCTTTAAAATTATTACTGGTCAAAAATTGAATATACGATTTTTTTCTTTTTTTGTCATCTACAACATAGCGAAGTGTCAGTGAAACTCTTAAAGCTGGGCTTTAAAAATTTGAATTCATAGTCATAAACTGTCTGACCATACACAGGCTTTTATCACTTGGCTGGCTGCATAATAAGCTTTCCACTGTAATCTCGATACATTTAATGAGATTAATGGATATACAGTAATCCCTGACACTAAAGCACGTCACTTTGTTTATTCAGCAACCCGAGCTCCGTCATTCACGTGCACTTAATTTGAATTAGTAAAATCCTCTAGATATACCTCTTATCTGGAACTAATTTCATACAAAGTCATTGTCATTTTATTTCACTAAATTTTTTTTTTAATATGTATAATCAATTTTTATCACTGTAAAAAATAACTGCGGTAATACAAAATCGAAATTTTGAATAACTATTTATTTGTTCAAAGTTTCTAAATTCTTGCATTCAAGCCTAAAATAGACTTTATGCAGCTTACTGCCTATTAGAAAGAATCCAGAAAGTTTGAAATAAATTCTTTTCATTTTACAGGATTTCACCAAATCTTATAAAAATTTCGAATCCGTTTGAAAGATATTTAGAACTTTCAAAAGTTTTGAAGAAATAAAAAAAGGTTTGATAAATTTTCGAATGTTTTCGTGTTTGAAAAATTTTGTATTCACTTGAAAGCTTCTAAGATTCCTAAATACCTTTTGGGCAGACATGAATTTATTCTCAAAAATTTTTTAAAATCTTTTAAAGTTATAAAATTGCCTGAAAATCCCCCATATGCTTTTGAAAGACATTTTGAAATAATGAAAACCTAATAATAATCTTTTAGAATAAAACCTCAATTATTTAAAATTTTCCTACAAATCTTATTGTCAGTAGCAAAATTTTGAGACCAGAATTATTTTACAATATTAAAAAATCATTTGCAACTAAAATATTCTCTTTTATCGATAATCTTTAGAAAAATTTACGAATAAATTTAATTAATTATTAAAATTATTTATCTGGAAATTTTTATTTACTAAATTAATGGTGCAAAAAATTTCAAAATTAAAAATCATTTGAAATTTTCCCAAGAATCTTAAGAATTTTTTCATTTTGGGAACATTATAAAATTTAAGAAAAAGTTGAAACTATTATTTCAAAATCTTTAAAAATCTACATTTTGTCTTAAAAGGTTTGAAAATTTATCAAATTTCACATTATTTCTGAAAATTTTGCTAAGGTTTCAAATGTCCTTTAAAATAATTCGAGTTTTTCTATAAAAATCGTCCGCTCTTAAAAAATTGCTATTTTGTTACTTTTTCAAGTTTTATATATCACATGACCTAAAATGTCTCGGGGAAATTGAACAATCGTTTAAACAAAAGCAACACAAATTGGCGATAATTATCTTGCTAAAATATATATTTAACCAATTTTGCAATAATAAACGCAATTAACATATATAATTTATGATAATTTTGATGAAGAGGATTTGGCACTTGGAATTGAATCAGCGTTTGAATAAACTGATGCTCATCATCAGCGAAGCGGAATTATGGTATGATTGACATGAACTGATGTGAATTAGACTGTTTGCTACCAGATCCAATTTATCTACAAAATATCGACAATTTGTCTTTTAAATTTTCTGTAGTTTTATTTACATCTTGATAATTTGAAATTTTCGTATATTTCGGTAATTATAGTTTCGGTATCTTCCAAAATTAAAGAAATTTATTTTTCGGTGAAATTATGCAATTCCAGAAGTTTTGACACTTTTAGAAAATGAAAAAAGAATCTCTGCTTGTAAAATAAACCCTCTGATGTTACTGCCTTCTTTCTAGATGATAAACTTCTCGAGAGGTCGAATTTAAACTTAGTCTCTTTTGATTACATTTTCGCTTTACTCTTTTCTCTATTTCAAAGAACTTTAGCAAGCAAACGCGAGCCCCATACTTTTTCAACTTTTATTCACTTTTGCTTGAGTTGTGTCAACGAAAAAGTGATCAAGGTTTTAAATAAGTACGGCAGTCGAGCTTCGTTCCAAACTTTGATTAGCATATGAAAGTTTAATGTTTGGAACCTACTTATTCTGATTTTAGACTTGATATTCAGGTTCTTTATATATTTTTATTTTTTGAATACTGCTTCATATAACCATTCCAAATGCCCTGCACCCCTCGAAGTGTACGCCTAACCTCCCCAAATGTCCGCTACCTTCGTAATTGTACGTCCAATTTACCTAAGTTTCCTCAACCTTCTAATTTGCCTAACCAACCACCCAAAATACTGCTAGATTTCTAATTTCCTAGTCAACCTCCCCAAATTAGCCCTACCTCCCGAACAGTACGCCCAAACCCACAAAAGGATCGATATTTTCCTAATTGCCCGCCCACTCTTCCTCATGGCCCACTAAATTCCCAACTGAATTCCAGACCTCCCTAAGTACTTGCAGCCTTCCTAACCTCCGCATAACCTTCCTTAATGGCCACTACTACCTTTCTTACTGTCTGGAGAAACTTCCCAAATGACCGCTACTTTCCTTAATGTCGGCATAATCTCCCTAAATACCCTCCACCTTCCTAGCTGCCTAAAAGACCTCACTAAATATCAGCTAGCTTTAAAACACTACGTCCAACTTCCCTTAATTCCAGCTACCTTGCTTATTACCTAAAGAACCTCCCCAAATTCCCGCAACCTTCCTAACTACCAAACCTACATCACCAAATGCCAACTAACCTCTCTGAATGCCCACTACCTTCATAACAGCCCATACAACCTTTCCAAATTCCAGCAGTGTTCCTAACTGTCTAACCAACCTCCTCGAACGCCCAGCCAACCTCCCCAAACGGTCGTTATCGTCACAACTACCAAATTACCCTCTCTAAATGTCTGGTGCATTGCTAACTGTCTAACGAACCTCATCAAATTGCCGATATCTTTATAACTGAGCACTCAACCTCCCTGAATACCCTCTACCCCCCTACCTACCTAACTATTTAAATAACCTCGCGAATGACCAAAGCCTTCCTAACTGTCTAACCAACATCCTCTAACGCTCATCAAACCTCCTTAAATGCTCGCTATCGTCATAAATGTCAAATTAACCTTTCCAAATGTCCGTTACCTTCCTAACTGTCAAAAAGCAGCCTCATAAAATTTCCGATATGATTTGGTCTGACCACTCAACGTTTCTCAATACCCTTTACCTTCCTACCTGCCTAGCCAACCTCACTAAATTCCCGCTACATTCCCAACAGTAATTCAAACTTCCCTGAATGCTTGCAACCCTCCTAACTCTTGAAACTACATCCCCAAATTCGAGCTCAACCTTTCTGAAGGCCGTTTACCTTTCTGTTGAACTAACCTCCCCAATGACCGCTCCCTTCCCAACTGTCTAACCAACCCTCCTAAATGCTCAGCCAACCTCATAAAAAGCTCGTTATCGTCATAACTACGAAATTAACCTTTCCAAATGTCCGTTTTCTTCCTAACTGTCCGAACAGCCTCATAAAATTCCAGATATCTTTTGATCTGACCATCAGACCTCTCTAAATACCCTTTAACCTCCTACCTGCCTATCCAACCTCACTGAATTCCCGCTACATTCCCAACAGTAATTTAAACTTCCCTGAATGCTTGCAACCCTCCTAACTCTTGAAACTACATCCCCAAATTCGAGCTCAACCTTTCTGAAGGCGAATAGTTGAATTATTAACCGCGGAAGAGATGAATACATTTTTAACTAAAATTGTGGAATATTCCACTAAATTGCTTGAATGATCAATTGAAAAAAAAAAAATTTAACAAAAAAAAAGGAATTCTTAACAAATTACTTAAATTTTTTGTTATAAAAATTAATTAAAAAAAAAAAGATCTTGAAAAAAAAAAATTTTAACAAAGGAGCTCAAGTTTTAATCAAGTAATTGAATTTTCCACCAAAATCATTAATTTTCTAATAAAAAAGACGAATTTTAGACCGAACACTTGAATTTTCAAATAAAAAAGATAAATTTTCAACTAACTAGGTAAATATTTAAATAAAAAAAAAAATGTAACCAAAAATGAAATACTCAAATATCCAGTTTAAAAAATGCATTTTACAACAAAAAAACGAATTTTCGTCAAAATAGTTCAATTTTAAACCAAACTGATGAATTTTAAACTAAAATTGGTGAATCTTCAACTGGAATACTTGAATTTTCAACCGCGGAAGAGATGCATTTTTAACTGAAATTGTGGAATATTTAACTGTATTGCTTAAATTACCAGTTAAAAAAAAATTGTAATAAAAAAAAATATATATTTTTAACAAAGTACAAAAATGTTTGGGTGAAAAATTTAATTAAAAAAAATCGAATCTTCAAAAAAAATGAATTTTTAACAAAACAGTTTAATTTTCAATCAAGTAAATGAATTTTCAACCAAAATCGTTAATTTCCTACCAAACAAGACAAAATTTCAACAAAATACATGAATTTTTAACCAAATAGTTGAATTTCAAAATAAAAAAGATCAATTTTCGACCAGAAATGGAAAAGTAAATTTTGTAGTTTGAAAAATTAATTTAATTTGTTTATTTTCAACAAAAAATTGAATTATTTCCTGTCCAAATAGACAAATGTTCTACAAAATAGTTGAATTTCCTACCTGAAAAAATGAATTTTCAACCAAATATTCGAATTTTGAAACAAAAAAATCAAACAGTAACCAAAAGCAGTTGAATTTTCAACAAATACTTGAATTCTCAGCGCAAAATTAAATATTTATTATTTCAGTAAAAAAAAAAAATGAATTTTCAACAAAATATGAAAGCTTTTAACCAAATAGTTACATTTTCAACCTACAAAGATGAATTCTCTATCGAAACGTCGAATCTTCAACAAAATACATGAATTTTCAAATAAATAGTTGAATTTTTAACTAAAAAAGAAAATGAAAAATATTGATATTCAATTTTATATCACAATTATACAAAAAATTGGTCATGCTCTCGAAAAACAAATTCCTTGACTTTAAACAAAAAATCCCTATAATTTTCCGGGTTTCCCAGGTGAGTAGACACCTTCATTATTATATATATATGCACCTCCGAAAAAAGGGTTTCGCAGTCTTTTTCTGTTCAGCAGAGAATAAAAATTTGAAGAAAAAAAATTTGTTTCTTTAAGGGAATAAAAATTCCAGAACCATGAGCAAAATTCAAGGACTAATCCCAGGTTTTCAAGGAATTCCAGTCTTTTCCATTTTTCAACCCTGTTTTTTCAATACAAATTTAACTATTCCATTTTTGGTTAAAAATGGATCTTTCTTAGTTTAACAATTTAACTATGTGGTTGAAAATTTATCTTATTGGCAAAAAATTCGTCTTCTTTTTGTAGAAAATTAATCTTATTGGTTGAAAATGTATGTATTTTGTTAAGAATTCGTTTCTTAGTAGAAAATGAATTTTCTGGATTGAAAAATTCATTTTTTTATGAAAATTCAATTACTTGGTTGAAAATTCAACTGTTTTGTAAAAAGCTCGTCTCTTTTTGGGTTGAAAATTCAACATTTTCGATGAATTTTTTTCTTTATTGACTGAAAATCTTTCTTGGTTGGAAATTCAACTATAGTTATTTGAAAATTCATTTATTTTGTTGAAAATTCGTCGATTTGGTTAGAAAATTCATCTTCTTGGTTGTAAATTCAACTTTTTGGTTAATAATGTATGCATTTTGTCGAAAATTCATCTTTTTGGTAGAAAATAGAAATTGGATTTGTCTTAGTTAAAAATAAATTAACGAACAAACTTTAGTGGGTAAAAATTACGTAAGATACAGGGGGGTTCAAAACTTAAGTACCCTAACAAAGGGGGATAAAGCCCCCGAAAATAGTGTCTTCAGTGTCATTTTTATCGAAATAGCAAAATAGTCTCATCGCTCAAAAAAATTGTCAAATAGTGTCAATAGTGTGGTGATTCCGAGGCCTACATCTTTTTTTGTTAAGAGACCCGGAGGTCAGGGACCAGCAGAAAACATCTCGAACAATTACCTGTGAAGGCTTGAGATTGAGCTGGAAGTTAGGGTGAGCTTTTCAGAGTTGGGGGATGTGTCAAGGATGACTGTCTGCGCGCTGAAGGGTTTCCACCAAAGTATAAGGGAGATTTAGATGCGTATAAAACCCGAAAGACTCTACCAGACAGAAAACTAGGCAATAGAAGAGCAGAGGTGAATAAAAAAACTTGCAGATTCTGCTAAACAAATCTTGTAATACCCAAAAAAAAATTATTTTCTTTGCCTCACCTCGTAGGTTAGTTTCCTGAGGACACCTTCAGCAGGATTCATTGCCTGAATTCCCTCTAACCGGGTGAGGAAGCATAAGTCTTTGGAAGACTCAGTTTTGCAGGTAATGAAAATCAGTTTTGACCGGTACTCTCTTCCATTTGTTTATTTATATATAACGAAACACCAGGTGAAATGTGGTTGAAAGAACGCGACGTTAACTGCCGGTGATGAGCAACGAGTGGCCCGGGGTCAGGAGTTCACGCGAGGGTGATCCAGTTGCAGGTCTAGTCTAGCGATCTAGCCAAGTCTAGATAGCTATTTCTTGCACCCAGAACCACACACTTTACTATGGACAGCACGATTGGAATGGTCAATGGTATTACACGCCGCGCGAGCGACGCTTTGAGGGCGCATGTGCCGATAAAATCCACCGGTAACGTGTTTCGGGCTATGGAAAATGCGCTATGTTTTTCTTATCAGTTATCTGGAGCTAGATTACAAAAGTAGTCGATTTGCAAAGTTAAATTCAAAAGAATTCAAATTACTTGGATAACATTTTAAAAATCAAACAAATTTCATCGATGTCCGTAAAATAGGAAGGAATTTAGAGGAATTTAAGGTAAACGAGAAGAATTCGAAAAAATTCATAAAAATTCAAAGAGAATTCAATACACAAATCAAATTAATTGGAAACAATTAAAAAATATGAAAAATATTCATTGAATCCCAGTAACTTTGAAATGTGTACAGAAAAATTTGAGGGAATTCAAAAGAATTTGATGAAATGTCTGAGAATTCCAAGTGAGGTTTAAAGGATTCAGGATCAATTAAATAAGAAATTCAAAAAATTTAATAAAAATCAATTAAATTAAGTAGAACTGCGTTAATTTAAAATAACTCAAGTGAATTAAAAAATTCAACAGAATTCCAAAGAATTTGAAAGAATTCAAGGTGAATTCCAAAAAATAATTTTAAATCTTTGAAACTCTAATAATTTCTAACCAAGGAAGTGACTGATGACTACAAAACAATTAAAAATATTAAAATATTAGAAAATTTAAAAATATGAAAAATCTTCATTTAACTCAGTAATTTTGAAATGTGCTCAGAAAAATTCGAGGGAATTCAAAAGAATTTAAACAAATGGCTAAGAATTCAAAGAGAATTAATTAAATAAAAACGTTTAAAGAATTCATTAAATTAAGTAGAACTGCGTAAATTTGCAAGAATTCAAGTGAATTAAAGAAATTCAAGTGAATATTAAAGAATTTAAAAGAATTTAGGGTCAAATTTTTTTGTTCAATTCAAATCTCTTCAAATCTTTGAAACATTACTAATTTCTAACCAAGGAAGTGACTGATCACTACAAAACAATTCAAGTTAAATTCAAATGAATTGGACAAAATTTTAAACATCAAACAAATACCTTTGATGTCCGTAAAATTGGAATGAATTTAGAGGAATTTAAAGTAAACGAAGGGAATTCGATGAAATTCATAAAAATTCAAAGAGAATTAAAGAAAATCAAATGAATTGGAAACAATTTAAGAATATGAAAAATCTTCATTGAATCCAGCAACTTTGAAATGTACTTTGAAAAATTCGAGGCAATTCAAAAGAATTTGATGAAATGCATAAGAATTCAAAGTGAGATTTAAAGGCTTCAGGATCAAATAAATAAAAAGTTTTAAAAATTAAAAAAAGAAATCCACTGAATTAAGTAGAACTGTGTAAATTTAGAAGAATTCAAGTGAATAAAAAAAATCAAGAGAATTCCAAAGAATTTAAAAGAATTCAGGGTGAATTCCAAAAAATAATATCAAATCTCTTCAAATCTTTGAAACTCTACTAATTTTATACCAAGGAAGTAACTGATTACTACAAAACAATTCAAATTAAATGGACTAAATTTAAAAAATCAAACAAATTCCATTGGTGTCCGTAAAATTTGAATGAATTTAAAAGAATTTAAGGCCATGTGACGAGTGGGTCAAGTGACCGGCTTCCTACCTTACCGACACTTTTTTTATTTGTAAACTTATTTTCACACGAGTAGCCACGTCGAGTTGAAAATTTGGGATAATAAATAAGAAGCAGTAAGAAACGCGGCTCTGGTCCTAAATTTGTACAATTATGAAAAAAGCGAAAAAAAATTATTGACAAAAAATTTTTTTTCATAATTACCAAAATTTATGCCTTAAGGTAAACGAGAAGAATTCGATGAAATTCATGAAAATTCAAAGAGAATTTAATACAAAAATCAAATTAATTGGAAACAATTAAAAAATATGAAAAATCTTCATTGAATTCAGTAACTTTGAAATGTGCTCAGAAAAATCCAAGGGAATTGAAAAGAATTTAAAGAAATGCCTAAGAATTTAAAGTGAGGCTTAAAAGCTTCAGGATCAATTGAATAAAAGCTTTTGAAAATTAAAAAAAAAACCATTGAATTAAGTAGAATTGCGTAAATGTAAAATAATTCAAGTAAATTAAAAGAATTCAAGAGAATTCCAAAGAATTTATTGTAAATTAATAAGAATTCAGGGTCAATTCCAAAAAATAATT
Source organism: Andricus grossulariae (assembly GCA_011634705.1). Taxonomy (NCBI): domain Eukaryota; kingdom Metazoa; phylum Arthropoda; class Insecta; order Hymenoptera; family Cynipidae; genus Andricus; species Andricus grossulariae. The sequence continues at coordinate 290,222,099 of JAABKJ010007545.1, read as the reverse complement.
TCGAATCTCTTCAAATCTTTGAAACTCTACTAATTTTTAACCAAGGAAGTGGCTGATAACTACAACACAATTCAAGTTGAATTCAAAAGAATTCAAATGAATTAGACAAAATTTTGAAAATAAAACAAATTCCATTGATGTCCATAAAATTGGAATGAAATTAGAGGAATTTAAGGTAATTGAGAAGAATTCGATGAAATTCATAAAAATTCAAAGAAAATTTAAAAAAAATTTAATGAGTTGGAAACAATTTAAGAATATGAAAAATCGTCATTGAATTCAGCAACTTTGAAATGTACTCAGAAAAATTCAATGCAATTCAAAAGAATTTAAAGATTGCCTAAGAATTCAAAGTCAGATTTAAAGGCTTCAGGATAAATTAAATAAAAACATTTAAAAATTTAATAAATAAAAACATTGAATTAAGTAGAATTGCGTAAATTTGAAATAATTCAAGTGAATTAAAAAATTCGAGAGAATTCCAAGGAATTTAAAAGAATTCAGGGTAAATTAATAAGAATTCAGGGTCAATTCCAAAAAATAATGTAAAATCTCATAAAAACTTTGAAACTCTACTAATTTCTAACCAAGGAAGTGACTGATAAATATAAAACAATTCAATTTGAATTCAAAAGAATTCAAATTAATTGGACAAAATTTAAAAAATCAAACAAATTCCATTGATGTCCGTAAAATAGGAATGAATTTAGAGGAATTTAAGGTAAACGAGAAGAATTCGATAAAATTCATAAAAATTCAAAGAGTATTAAAAAAAATGAATTAGAAACAATTAAAGAATATGAAAAGTCTTAATTGAATTCAGTAATTTTGAAATGTGCTCAGAAAAATTCGAGGGAATTCAAAAGAATTTGATGAAATGCCTGAACATTCAAAGTGAGATTTAAAAGCTTCAGGATCAATTAAATAGAAACTTTTAAAAATTAAAAAAATCCATTGAATTAAGTAGAACTGCGTAAATTTAAAAGAAATGAAGTGAATTAAAGAAATTCGAGAGAATTACAAAGAATTTAAAAGAATTCAGGGTAAATTAATAAGAATTCAGGGTCAATTCCAAAAAATAATTTAAAATCTCTTCAAATCTTTGAAAGTCTACTAATTTCTAACCAAGGAAGTGACTAATGACTACAAAACAATTCAAGTTAAATTCAACAGAATTCAAATGAATTGGAAAAATTTTTGAAAATCAAACTAATTCCACTGATGTCCGTAAAATTGGAATGAATTTAGATGAATTTAGGGTAAATGAGAAGAATTCAATAATATTCGTAAAAATTTAAAGACAATTTTTAAAAAATCGAATGAATTGGAAACAAATTAAGAATATGAAAAATCTTCATTGAATTCAGTAACTTTGAAATGTGCTCATAAAAATTCAACGAAATTCAAAAGAATTTAAAGAAATGCCTAAGAATTCAAAGTGAATCAATTAAACAAAAACTTTTAAAAATTAAAAAACATGCATTGAATTAAGTAGAACTGTGTAAATTTAAAAGAATTCAAGTGAATTAAAAAAATTCAAAAGAATTCCAAAGAATTTGATCTATGTATATAACGAGATGAATTCGATGAAATTCATTGAATTTAGTAAATTTGAAAGAAGTTTAGAAAAATTAAAGAGAATTAAAAAGAATTTGATTAAATGTCTAAGAATGTAAGGTGAGTTTAAAAGACTTCAAGATGAATTAAGCAAAAGCTTTTTGAAAATCCAATATATTGAGTAAAATCGAGTGACTTTAGAAGAATTCAAAATGTGAGAAAATTCTTTGAAATCCATTAAAATATTATGAAATCCCGTGAAATTACATGAAATCGGATTCTTCCTAAAATCCTGGAAAATTTATTAAAATGCCTTGAGAGTTCTTGAACCCCATAATATCATTGAAATCCTCGGAAATCTGATAAAATCCCTTGGAATCTTATCAAATATCTTATAACCTTAAAGGTCCTGTAAAATCCTTCCATATCTTCCGAAATTCTTTAAAACCACATTCAAATTTTTTGAAATCCCTTAAAATTATTCAAACCCTTAAAAATTTCTTGAAAATATCTGGAAATCTTTTAAAATACTCTAAAATATTTCAAAGTCTGAAATCCCTTCAAACTATTGAAATAAATCAAAAAAGTTCTGGGAATATTTTCAAATTTCCTAAAATATTTAAAATCCTTTGAAATCCCATTAAATTACTGAAATCCATTAAAAGTTTCTTTGTAATCTTTTTAAATAACCTACATTATTTAAAAACCTTTACAATATTTTGAAATTTTTTTAAAGATCTTGAAAATTCCAAGGAATTTGGAAAAATATTTAATAAAAAGTATATTAAAGTTATTATTAATTATTTTTATTATTGTATTCTATGATATTATTATATTGTATTACTCCAAGAGACGAAAAATCAGTACTTCAAGATTGTATGCAAGTGAAAACTAAACGGATGACAGCAGCCCGGTATACAGTGTTAGCTGGAAGGTTGCATTTCACAGGCGCAGAAAGACGCCCAATTTTCAGTAAAAAAAAAAGTAGAAGATTTTTCGAAAAAATCACTTTGGTACCGCGAGTAAAATTGCCTTTAGATTATGTGGTTCGAATATTACATTAAACAATGCATCCACGTAGACGTATTTTGGATGTGTCGAAAACCGCAGTCGTTTCAAGGGCCTTAAGGCCTCGGACTCACTTCACAGATCAAAAATAGTGTAAATAGTGTCAAAAATTTGAAAAAATAGTGTCATTAAATTTTTCAAGCATTAAACTTAGGGACCGTCTATAAGGGCTCATCCATAAACGACGTTACCAATTTTCGGATATTTTTCTAACGAGTATAGTGAATAGAAGTATAGTTCAGTTCTCAAACAAAAAAGATGAAATTTTCAACGAGAGATTTAATATTTCGTATTTTAACGAAACAAGTAAATTTTAAATCAAAAAGGAATAAAGATGGATTTTCAAACAAGAAAGATGACATTTCTACCATAAAGAATGAATTTTCAATCCAAAAGGAATCAACAAAAAAGTTAAATTTTTGACTAAAACATATGACTCAAGAAAATAGTTTAATTTTAAACCTAAAAAGATGAATTTTCAACTTAGGAAATACGTTTTCAACCAAAAATGGAATAGTTACATTTTCAGTTTAACATATTAATTTTGAAAACACACAAAAAAATCATTTTCTATCAGTTACATTAAATCAAAAAAGGCGACTTTTTAACAAAATAGTTAATTCCACAACCAAAAAGATGAATTTTCAAAAAGAAGATTAATGTTCTACCCAAAAAGACGAATTTTTAACAAAATACATTAATTTTCCACCCTACACTATAAATTTTCAAAAAAAAGTGAATTTACTACCAAGTAATTCATTTTTTTCAATAAATAGTAAAGTTTTTAAACAAATAGTTCAATTTCCTAACAAAATAATTGAATTTTTGATCCAAAATATGAATCCCCAACGAAACCTGTAATACTTGATATTTCAACCAAAAACGATTTTAATTTTAAATAAAAAAAAGTTTAATTCTAAAAAAACAAACCGAATTTTCAGCAAAATATTTGAAACCTCAACAAAATACTTGAATTTTCAACCAAATAGTTAAATTTTCAAATAGGAAAAATCAATTTTCAATTAGCAATATAAGTTTTCAACCAAAAATGGAATAGTTATATTTTTAGTTGAACAAAAAAGATGAATTCTTAACGAACAGTGCAATTGATGATATCTTAACCAAAAAAGATTTTTATTTAAATCAAAAAAGGTTGAATGCAATCAAAAAATACGAATTTTCAACAAAATATTCAAATTTTAAAACAAAGAAATGAATTTTCGATTAAAAAAGATATATTTGTAATCTAAAAGTTCAATTTTTAACTAAACAACGTAAATTTTAAGCTAGAAATTTAATAGTTCAATTTTCAGTTTAAAAAAGTTTAATTTTAAAAAAAAACGAATTTTCAACGAAATAGTTAATTTTTCAACCAAAGAGATGAATCTTAAACCAAACAAATACATTTTTAACAAAGTAGTTCAACTTTCAACCAAGTTGTTGCATTTTCGTCCAAAAAATATGACTAACAAAATAGCTGCATTTTCAACAAAATAATAAAATTTTCAACAAAATAATTAAATTTTTAACCAAATAAATAAATTTCGAACTAATAAAGATAAATTTTGAACTAAAAATTTAATATTTAAATTTTCAGTTTACAAACGGTTAATTTTCATTTTCAAACAAAAACGGAAAGAATTTTCAACGAAATCGTTCAATTTTTAACCAAAGGGAAGAAATCTTCAACCGAAAATATACATTTTTAACAAAGTAGTTTTAAAGTAGTTCTTTAAAATATAATGACGTATTAAAAATTTTGTTGAAAAATTTTCTTTTTTTATTCAACTCTTTTCTTTTATATTTTAAATGAAAACCTTTTCTTGGTCAAAATATCCATTGTTACGGTTTTTGTTATTGGAGGTCCCCGATAAATAAATTCACGAACAAAATTTTGTAGGTAAAAATTACGTAAGAAATGGGGAAAGATAATCTCCTTAGTTGAAAATTCCACAATTTGGTAAAAAATTTATATATTTCGTTGATAATTCATCTTTTTTGGTAGAAAATTAATCTTCTGAACCAAAAATCTAACAGTAGACTTTTCCATTAAAAAGAATTAACTTTCAAAGTAAATTTTCACAAAATAGTTACATTTTTAACCAAATAGATGGATCTTCCAACTAATCAAATGAATTTTTAACAAAACAGTTCAAATTTCAACCAAGCAGTTCAATTTTCAATCCAGAATATTAATTTCTATTGAAAAGATGAATCTAGAGCAAAATACATCAATTTTCAACCGAAACCGTTAAATCTTCAACCAAAAAGTAAACTTATCAATTTAAACAAAATAACTTTCAACGAAAAATAGTTGATTTTTCTTATTTGGTTCTATTAATTTAGTTCGCATTTAAGCGAAAAAACGAGGAAAAGGGGAAATTTCTTGAATTCTGGGGCAAAGAGGGAAATAGGGGAAAGAGTGTGAAGTCGCTCTTTAGATGGTTTACTTGTAAAATAGAATCACACATTTTAATTTTTTCATTTAAAACTTTAATTTACCGCGAAGGAGTAGGGACTAGTCAAACGACAAGTTCGACGAAAATTTATTGGGGCCTACTTGACCTAGTCTTTTGACTGCCACTGTCAGACTAGGCAGTCAATAACTGCCACTGGCAGTTAAAGCAGGCATTGACTGCCACTGGCAGTTAGGGCAGTCAATGACTGCCAGTGGCGGTCAAGGCAGTCAATGACTGCCAGTGGCGGTCAAGGCAGTCAATGACTGCCAGTGGCGGCCAAGGAAGTCAATGACTGCCTTCTGGCGAGCCCCGATCTACGCAAACACGATTTTTGGAACTAATTTCAAACATATTTTCGGGACGCGTAGTAGTTATTTCTAGAAAATTTGGAATTTGCATCAGGCCCACTGAATACAAATTTTTAAAAACGCAGTCTACCTAGTTAAAACGGTATGAAACGACCAGATGCCTGGACTAAATAGAATGCCGGGTAGATTTAAAATAGAATCATGTTCCTCGAATTTTTAGAACATAATTGGTCTCAATATTATCTAAACTTTAACTAACCTTTAGAAAAAACGCATTCACTTAACCTTACCGTAACCTTTAGATTTGATGTCCTACTTGTTTATTGGTTTTTGATGATAGGTTGACGATTAAATAATTATGAGAACTTGATTATAAGAACTGATAATACAGGCCCGAAAATTTTTTCGAATTCGCCAAAAAGATAAATCCATTTTTTTTTTATAAAAAAATTATATTTAGTGGTGGGGCAAGCCCCATTCAGTTCAACACGTATTTCCCATAAGAAAAAAATACGTTTTTGTACATTTTATTCAGAATCGTCAGTATTAGCTGAATCTAATTGAATAGGATTTATAGGATCCCAAAAAAACCCATAAGTGAAAAAATGGGGTTTGCGAGGTTTTGGCGCTAATTATGATTTTTTTGCCACTTTATGTTTAATTTCCAAGTAACAAACTCTGTCATTCAACAAACATAGTTGTTTAAACAATTTATTATTGTTTATAACTATCTTCTCTTAGATAACTGCTAAAAAGTTGGGCTATTTTTCTGAAGTCTCAAACTTTTTGTGCACTTTTCACTTAGTGAGGTAATAATTACGTAAGTTAACAAACATGCTTGTTTAAACAATTGATTATTGTTCATAATTTTCTTCTCTTAGAGTAATGCTAGAAAGTTGCTTTTTTCTAAAATCTTTAGTTTTGCTTTGACTTTCTAGTTGTCAAAAAATAATAAGTGCACCTCAACAAGAATCATTTTTTAAAAAGTATTGCATTTTTTTAAGTGAATTATTTTTGCCCTTTTCCCAATGTTTGAAAAAAATTATTTTTAAACAAAAAAGCTATCTTACATAAGAGCAAAATATATTTAAAAAAAAGAGATAGTTTAAAATATGATTCTCTCTAATGTTTATTAATTATTTGTTCATAAGAAAATGATAATAATAGAAGATATAATAATTAATTATTACCTAGGTGAAAAGTGGACAAAAAGTTAAAAATTTCAGGGAAAAAACCCGCAACTATCTAGCATTAGCATAGAAGAAGATAGCTATAAGCAATAATAATTTGTTTGAACAATTATTTTTTCTAAATTGAATTGAATCAGAGTGTCTACCCTTTTTGCAACAACAAAAAATCCAGAACTTTTCCAGGTTTTCTAGGACAAAAGAAATTAATTTTTCAAGGTACCTATTTTATATTTAAAAAATCATTTTCACGAAACATGCCTCAAAAATCTGATTTTAGGGTCAAAAACCCGTTTCTTGGTGATTCTTCTTTTATGACGGTGAAAAATTATTTTGAATTTCCTTGACATTGTTTTCAATTCACACCACATTTAATGGATTAAATGCATTTTTTGAACTTATTTTTGTATTTTTATGAATTTCATCGAATTCTCTTCATTTCCCCTAAATTCCTCTAAATTCAATTGAACTATGTGTAATTTATTAATTTTGTAGTTTTTGAAGTTTATTTCAGTTTACTTATATGCTGGTGAATTCGCCATGAATTCTGTCCACTCTTATTTAACACAAAATTCTAGGAAATTCTTTAAAATTGATTGCAATTTTTTTAGATACCTTAAAATCACTAGATCTTTCAAAAATGTCTTGGAATTTTTAAAAATACCCTGAAATTGTTGGAAATCTCTTCAATTTCTTGATTGCAAAATTTTTGGAATCTTTTTAAAAAACCCTAAACTTTTTTAAATCCTTTGAAATTTCTTTAGTTTATTAAAATTGATTTAAACTTTTCTGCAATCTTCGAAAATACTACTCTGAATAATTCAAATCGTTTGAAATTCTTTCAATTTATCAAATTATATTGAAAATTTCTGGGAATTTCCCTAAATACCCTAAAATATTCCAAATCCTTTGGAAAATTTTAAAATACCCTAAAATGTTCCAAATCATTTGAAATCTCTTCAATTTATTGAAATACATTGAAGATTTCTAGGAATATTTTTCAAAATCCTCAATTATTTCAAATCCATCGAAATATTTTGAAATATTTTAAACTCACCTTGAATTCTTAAGCATGTTATCAAATTATTTTGAATTTCCTTGACATTGTTTTCAATTCACACCACATTTAATGGATTAAATGCATTTTTTGAACTTATTTGTGTATTTGTAGGAATTTCATCGAATTCTCTCCATTTCCCCTAAATCCCTCTAAATTCAATTGAATTATGTGCAATTTATTAATTTTGTATTTTTTGAAGTTTATTTCAGTTTACATATATGCTGGTAAATTCACCATGAATTCTGTCCACTCTTATTTAACACACGATCAAAATATTGTAATTTTAAAAATTTTGATTATTCCACATGAATCTCACCAAATTCTCTTGAAATCTTCTAAACTCACTCTAATTGATCCTGAACTTCGTTTTATTATATTAGAAAATAGCAAAAATTTGTCTCGCAGTACATTTAATATAAAAAAATTTTAGTTTTTGGAACCGCGATATTTAGTCAACTGTTGAAAATTTGTAATCTTTGTCTTTCTGATTCAGAATCAACGGTTCAACTTACTATGAAATTTGAAGTTAAAAAGAATCTTGAAAGAAAAAAGTATATTTGTTTTTTAGTTCTAAAAGATTGAAGCTTTCAAAGGGTTAAATAAGTCATTTTTCACATTTTTCGAGTAAATTAGGTTCCTGATCGTATCGGATACGCGAAATTTTACCCACTCATGCGTCACACGATTCTTTAACTTTACGACACCGTAGATTGAAAAAGCTACTCTTTTCGTGTTTCAGAGGCGCCCCGAGGGACGTATTTGCTGATAGATGGCCGCCGGTTGGATCCAGGAAATCAGTTCGTACCCGTGAAAGAGGGCTCGGAACTCACTCTGGAGTGTGCAGTAGAAGGTGGCAACCCACCTCCAATTTTGGCCTGGGGCATGACCTTGTCTCAGGCGACGTTGGACGGTCCGGAACAACCACCAGACAATCTCACCATTCTGCCTGCCACTTCTGGTCGACATAGTGGAGCACATCTCAAGGTCTTAAGGGGTCATCATAATGCCACCATCATCTGTGTAGCTCGACACGTCACTCTCACAATTCCACTTAACGCCAGCATTCTACTCGATGTCCAATGTGAGTTTCGCATATAAATTACGCATTATTTCAACCACTATAACAAAACCAATCACTGGAAAATTGAAGAGATGTATGTAGATATTAGGGGTTGGAGTGAAAGTTTAAAAAAAATATATTTAGCCTCTACCCTTCTCCTCCTTACCTTTCTTCTCCTCCTCCTCCCCGTAAGTGAAATTACACACTTTATGACATGGATATTCTGTTTTCACATCTTCATATTTCAACTAAAAATTCTGTGAAATAGTTGAATTTTTTCCAAGTAGGGAAAAAATGTGGAAGTTTGCACCCTCTCCAAGATAAAGCCTTTCTATTTGCACATTCCGAGATAAAACTTCATTTCTACACGTCGAAATCTTTCATATATTTTCAATAAGGGGCATTATTTCTCAAGTATACTCACTCATGAATCAAATTTTTTCGTTGGGTGATTTTTAATAATTGACCATGAACATTTGTTGAAAAAATAAATATTTGACCTTCGAAAACGAAGAGAAAACAAATGCTACTTTTTTTAAAAAAGACACATTTTTTACCTCAAAAGAAAGCTTAGGTTTTTCCCCTGAAGGAAAAATGTTGTCTACGACAGTTCTTGTGATTTTTTCACGCCCTTTTGACTGGTCGTAACCATATTATGAAAAAGGAAATATATAACCTTTAAAAATAAAGAGCAAAAATAAATTTGGCTCTTTTGTTGACATTTTTATTGGAATAGAAAGGTAAAATATATATTTTTTTAATATGATGACCAATTGAAAGGGCGTAAAAAACTATCAAAAATCTAGTAGGCAATATATTTTTGTTGATATTAAAAGAGTTATATGTCGTAAAAGTGGACAGTATATTCTCGAATATCACACAACGCTCATTTTCATAAATAAAAAATAAAAATGCCACTTTTTAACCTCAGATCACTTAAAGGGAAAAACCTGAACTTTTTTCAGATGAAAGAAGAAGAAAAAATGTGCTTGTTTGCCGAAAAAGTCAAATTTCTTATTGAACTTCATTTCTGAAGGGCAAGTATTAATTTTATTGAAGAATGTCGATATGGAAATTCGAGAGGAAGCTTTAGAATCTAATAACTCTCGAATTTTATCCAAATCTGATCTCTGTCGCGGAATTGGTAGCCATTTTTTTATTATACGCTAAATTTGTAAGTTAACGTGAAATCAGGCACGAAAATTTGCATTCAGTAAATTCCATAACGATTTTGCCAATTTTTGCTCACCTAATTTTATTTTGAATACAAAACCGCAAAATAATCTTGAAGCAACGCAATTGAACAATGATCTTCGTAATGAGATCCACTTTGTCTTGAATGCAGATCAAAAAAATTAAAAGATGCGATAAAAATGAACCCTGCCCATTTTATGAAGATATTTTGTTAATGATCAATTGAAAGCATTCCAGCCGTATCTAACCGGAGATTTAATAAGTTTATTAGGGTGGCGCTTAAAAATCAAAAGTTTAATTTTCCAAAACAGTAGGCTTTCAATATTCTCCTCTTAGTGATAGAAATTCACTGGATTTTTTCCAAATTTACAAAACAAGATTTCAGTGGTGCCAGAAAGTTTTCAAAACTTTTAAAATTTTTCAAAATGATTCTATAACTATACTCATTTAGTTTAACTTATAATACAAGTCACTATTTAATTTCTTCTTAACAAGATTTTTGTGGTTGGTAATAAAAGTTTTAAAATCACTAAAAATGGAAAAATTCACGGAAATTATGATTAGAACCTATTTTTTTGACAATATGAAACGATGGCGTGTTGTTCTAATTTCGGTATTGTACAGGCTCGTCCCGAAATTCAGAATGAGTAGTCAAATATTTTTCATAAGCTTGGCTAGTCGTCCCGAATTCGCGGGACGACTAGTCCATCCGATTTTCTAACTCCTTCAATTTTTCGAGATGAATATACACAGCCTTTGAAGGATTGAAGTTTCAATTTTGTAGCCCAACCTTATTGTTTATTTAACAAAATTTATATGGAATTACATATGTATTTTAGCTTTAATTTTAGGTAAAAGCTACAAGAAAGCTCTTATAAACATTCTTGCAAATATGTTCGGTTACAGTAAAATTAAAATTGTTTACGAAAAGATTTGCTTACAAAAATAATAATTGCATGATTTCTGAACAAAATTAGAACAAAATTAGAATTGAATAAAAACAATTTTTACCCAAAATTATAGCAAAAACACAAAAATGGTTAGATTGTTGTTGTTCATTTTATAAAATCATTATAGAGGTTGGATGAATTTTGAGATTGAATATTAGTATAATAAGTATATTCTTAAACTAGAAGCCTCAAAATGCAGAAAACGTGTTTTGGAATTTGTTAACTTGCTGTTCACAACAATATGCACATAAGTCATGAAGAAAGTATTTCTATTATAATAATTTCTTGTTTAGAAAAAGTATTATTTAAATATTTAGAATTATCATTATTAGAAAAATAAATAGTCAGCTATATTTGAAGATTGTTTTTCTAATGTTATGATTAAGTTGGTTTATATTGTGAGTCTGACTGAAAATGACGTTTCTACTTAATCTTCGTATATGCCTGACTGCCAACTTTCATCTCTACTGTGAGTGGAAATGAACACTTTAGGTCAGCCATTGTATTATACAAAGCTGAATCTTAAAAGTTATCAAATCCTTTTTCATTATATTCTAAAAACACTCTAAATGCTTTAAAATGAATTCACACGCTGGATATTATTTGCGCTACGTACATTAATACTTGAATTTCTTTCAAAGTTCACATATCAAAGTTAGCATGGATCTAAACTGAGAACTCATACATTTTTCAAATATTTATAACTACCTTGATAAGAAAAATAAATAGTAAGCTCTATTTAAAGACCGTTTTTTTAATCTTATGATAAAATTGATTTATTCTGTGAGACTGGCTGCAATGGATGTTTCTACTGAATCTTCGTATATGTCTGACTAGCAACTTCCATCTCTACTGTCAGGGGAAATGAATACTTTAGGTCAGCCACTGCATTATAAAAAGCTGAATCTTCTTAATGTTATCAAATCCTTTTCATTATGTTCCAAAAACATTTCAAATACTTGCAAATGAATTTCTGCTCTGGATGTTATTCAAACTAGGTACACTAAAACTCAGAAGCTCTTTCAAAGTTTACATATCAAAGTTAGAATGGATCTAAATTGAGAACTCATCAAATATGTTTACTTTCAAGTTTGGTCTACTACCAATATTAAATTTTTTAGTTTATGTTTAAATAGCTTAATAAGTGACCTAAATATGGTCTTTTTTATCATTATGCTTTTCAGAACAAATTAATTGTGTTACCATTAACTTTGAAGGCTTCAAACTTAAAAAAACTTCAAACAAAATCTGATTTTTCACGCAAATTGAAGAACAATAGGTGAAGATATCACCTTACATTCAATATAACATGCTTTAAATTCCTAAGATTTCAAGTCGAAATATACTGTATTTTCAACGAAATAGTGCAATTTTCAATCAAAAAAGATTTTCTATCAAAATAGATGAATTTTTAGCTGAAAAAGACGAATTTTCAAGAACATAAAGAATAAGATAAACTTTCAGGTGAATTTTCTACTAACTAGTTGAATTTTAACTTATAAAGGAAACATTTTTAAACACAAATGGAATACTTCAATTTTCGGATCAAAAATTAATTTTCAGCCGAAAAAAATAAATTTTGAAGTAAATATGTAAATTTTCAACCAAGAAGATGAAATTTCCACTCAAAAGATTAATATTGTACCTAAAAAATGATTTTTCAGGGAAAATACATGCATTTTCAACAAAATTGTCAATTTTGAACCAGATAGTTGAATTTTCTACCATATAGTTTAATTTTGAACAAGAAATATGAATTATCAACAATACAGTTGAATTTCCAACCCGAAAATATGCATTTCAAACAAAAGAATTCATTCACAACCAAATAGTTGAATTTTCAACTATAATGATGAATATTCAAAAAAAAATTTTCACAGTTGTTCAATTTTATACCAAGTATGCATTATTCAGCCAAAAAATATTTTAATCTGAAATCACACACAGTTGAATTTTCAACCAAAAAGATTGATTTTCTACCAAAAAGCCGAATTTTCAGCGAAGTAATTAAATTTTCAATCAAAAAGTAAAATTTTTAATAACGTGAAATGAATACCAACCCAAAAATGTAATGGTAAACTCTTCAAGCAAAAAATGGACTTTTAACTAATAAAAGTTCAATTTCTTTATTGAGTTCTATTAATTCAGGTCGCATTATTTAAGCGGAAAAACAAGAAAGTTTTTGAAAACAGGGGAAAACAAGAAAAATTCTTTAAAAAAGGGGAAGAACCGTAGTTTGTCGTGAGACCTTCTCCCCCTCTGAAGTTGGAAGTGTAGTTTATTGACGGCCCATTACTATGGATGTTGTTATTCTATAAGGGAGGAAATAGTTAGAATAGAGATTTCACGAAAAAATTATACATAGTGGAAAAAGTTACGTATAATTTTCATTTCTTTATTGCAAATAATGTATAAAACAAATGAAAATAAACCATAATTTTTTCCACTATGTATAATATATGTATAATTATTCCGCTTGGGAGAAATAAATGTGAAATTCGATAATTCATAACCGACTGTAGAAAAAATATCTTAATTAACCAGTAAACCATTTTTGCCATACGCAGCACATGGTTAAATTATTCCTGGTGAGAACATTGGCGTCGCGTGTGTAGTATATACTTGCTGTATATAAGTATATAACACTTCGTGGTTTATTTTCTCAACGCCCCTTTGCTTTGCTTGCTAAGAGAGGACAGAAATTGTAGAAGAGAGTAGTGGCGAGCGAGCAAGTCGGTTTATGGGAAAGACTAGGTGAGCAGGGCCAGGGGGAAAGCAGAGGAGGGGCAGGAGTTTCAGTCAGTTTTCGGGCAAACTTGCCGGCGCAGGGATTAACTCTTGCCGGGAACAAAAACGGGAAGTGTGCTCCGACGACGAGGCTCGTGCAACTCGAGACCGCGAATATATATCACTTGAACGGGTTCTTCTTCCCAGACTCGGAAGCTGAGTCTATATCGTATCTAGACTTTAGTCTAGATTATACGCTTACTTAAGGCTCGTAATGCATGCACGTGCGCTTGCTAAAATGAAACGATGCCAGGCCCTCGTTTCTTCTTTCATTTAAGCGTCAAAAAGACTTTTATTGCCACCCAGATGGAACCTTATTGTACGGACTTCCGAGATAGAACCTTGCTTTTTGGACAAGTCGACATTAGAGTGACCCAGACACACAAACTTTAGAATTTTTTGGCTTCCTTCGTTTTGTTAGGTCTCCAACAAAATTGGATAGGTATTTTTTATTTTAATAAAAAATCCAACTTGCTCAACCCTGAAGTTACGGCAAGTAACATTGCAGCATCTCTCATGCGTAAAAATTTGAAGTCGACAGAAAATTATCCAAAATTCGGCAAGTCATATTTGAGGTGAGTCCCATTGCGGCAATGTGACGTGTCGCAATTTTGCCCAATTTTTTGGACCACAAATTTTTCCGAAGGAGAGGTGCCACAATGTGACTTGCCGCCAATGTGATTGTTCGCTAATGTGACTTGACGAAAATGTGACTTGCCGGGGATGGGTATGACTTAACCCCAGTTTCCCGTAAGAATAACATGGGGAAAAAATATATTTTTGTGAATTCCGTCCAAAACGTTGAAATATACCTGGACTGTTTACGTTTGAAGGGCCTGGATTTGAGCAGGACAGAACCAAAACCAGGCTCAAATCCAAGATCGACTGTACATATTCGAAATTAATTTTCAATTGTTTGCAGTTTCTTGCTAGTTTTTCAACAAGTTTTAAAAGTGTAGCGTAAATCTTACTTTTATAAATTATTGATAATTAAAAAATAACAATATAATAATTCAAATTCAAATAAAATTATATTTTTAAATGAATAATTTAAGAAATTAACTTATTTTTCTAATATATAATATTAGATATTAGAATTATCCATAGAATATTGTGAATTAAGAGTATTTTATTAATGCTATGCTCTATCTAATGAATTAAAAAAGTGTATATTTTTGTTTAAGCTGTTTAAACAATTTATTGTCTTATAATATCTCGAGTTAAAAGTACCTGCTGAAAGGTTTGGCCTTATTTACGCTTGTAAAAAGTGAATATTTACATTCTCATCAGAGAAGGTATTAAACTTGGCCTTCTGTATACTATTTAAGTGTCCTAAACTCAAGGTCAACTTCGTTGGCCAGCTATTTAACATAAAAATTCAAAAAGTTAGAGCATTGTCCAAAATTTTGAGATTACTTTTTTTAAATTCAAAAATTATATTTACGGCTATTCGTAGTACTCAAAAAGACAAACAATGTGTCTTAATGACTTTTTTCGATAAAAAAAGTTACCAGAGTTATAGCATTTACAATATTCGCAACGAAAAAAAAAAATGAAAATTTTAAGCTAAACAACGCATAATATGAAAACAAGTTAAGAGAAGAAAAACGATGTTTTTTTAACACTCTATACTAGATTGTCATAACAAGTTTTTCAATTTTCTTGAAAAGTCGAAGATTCAAATTTTGAGCCAAATAACGCGAGGTACGGAGAAAATTTTAATAAACAGAATTATTGGTCTTAAAAAGATATATAAATTTTTCATTGACAATTTTTGATTGGATTATTACTTTCCGTCTCAATCGTGAAAAATACAGTTAAAAAAGAACATTTTAATTTTCCAACTAAAAGCGAAAATTTCTAACAATAGAGATACCTTATTCCTTGATAGAAGTTTGTGATTAAAAGAACAAATTTGTATTAATTATTTTGGGTGGGATCCGTATTTTTTTGAATCGTAAAAAATAACATTGAAAATAAACAAATTAGGTTTTAGGAGAAACAATACCAGGTGCAATGAAATATTAAGTACCAAATTTATTTTTTTTATAGAATTCGCACTTTTTAAAATTTTTAAAATAAGACAATGTACATTGAGAATACATACGTTTCGATATCAATGCATATTATGAATTGCAACAATATAAATTTATTGAAATGATACATTTTTGAGGATAGCTGAGAATAAAAATTAGTGCAAGATAAGGAACAAATGTTGAAGTAATCTTGAAAAATAAAAATTTGTAAATCAATTTGCAATATCTGAATAAGCAGTCCCAGATCGAGGTACAGAAATGAATATAATATACATTTGATATAATAGAGTGAAAATTAATATAGAAAAGTTCGTACATTGAACGAAAGCGAGTGCGAAGCATGAGATACATGATGAGAATGTGTTCTTTAAATCCAAAGGAGCTTTAACTACAGAGAATTTACAATCACTAAATGATAGTTATCGATGGTGTGGCCTTCAATTTCAAAAGGTCTGTGCACGAATGTGGTGAAAGTACAAAGTTCGAGCGCACAGCGCGAAGAGAATGTGCCCGCGCTGCTGACAGATTTTTTCATTTTAGTTGACTCATTATTTTTTAGGCAATCGAGAATTAATTAAATGCAATTTCTAACAGACAAAAGGGTACAAAAAATGAATACCGGATTTGTATTGCTGAAAGAGTTTTCTGGAGATGATGAAAGTTGACATATTAGATTTTTCTCAGATGTGACTAAAGTATTGTATTTTATACAATTTCTTGGTAGATTAGCAAGTTTTATTTTTTGCCATTCAGTTGACAGAAATCTCAATATCATTGTAATTTTGAACTTCCTCTTGTCGCAGCCTCTTTTCGCGATTGATACGGGCGTCATGGCGCGTTATGCATGAAATCAAGAAGATGCAAATTTTCCAGAAGAACAGTCACTGTTTCCCGATGGTGAGATATATAAGGGTTCCATTGGAGCTAAAGAAGCGCGTCTGGAAATGAGAATTGACTTTGTTTTTTCTGGCAAATCTCTATGCGCACTGGTTACTGGAATGTAAGCGTCTAAGTGATGTGCATATCCTGTGTAGGAATTGCGATCGGGATTTAGAAGGACCCTGGTCAGTTTTTCATCATTTTGTTCGGGCGCTGATCGGGAAAAATATAGAGGGCCTGTATAGTTCTGTAATGCTGTTTCAGCCAGGCTCTATCTAAAACTTCTGCGATATTTACACAACATAATGAATAAGAATATTTAAATACATACAAATTGGGAATAATTTCAAATGTTCATATTTTGTTACCCTGAAGTCAGGTTATTTTATTGATCTGGTAAAAGTCAGAGATTTTGAAAAAATCTTGCGAAAGTCAGGGAATTTCTATAAGAGGCACTTTAAATAACTGCCAAGGATGATAAATTTTTTATTTTAAATTGCCTTGTTCCGTTTATAAAAGATTATATGTTAAAAATTATATCAGTATAAAATTCTGATCATTGAATATTAATGATCGGATGGAAATAAAAGTTAATTTGCTGTTACGTAAATTCGGGCAGCATCATGTAGTGCCATATTCAGAAATTTCATCTGGGGTATGATGACTAAGACCCGACCAGATTCTGAACCGAAATTTTTTATCCGTTTTCCTAATTAGAACCCAATTAAAGTCTGGGTAAAATACAAGATTGGTGCCTAACTAGACCCACATAGTTTTTATATTCCACTATCACATTATCGCATTATCCATTGTTGAAATGGGGATAAATGGGGCGATTTTTACATGGGATTTTCTAGTAGCCAGAATTTTGAAGCTACTGTGAACTTTCAGATAACTTTCTGTTTTTGCTTGCGTGTACATACAACCATATACTGGACTTCGGATCCATTCACTAGAATATGATAGTACGTTGGTTTTCCATTATCATTACTCACCAGAGTTTGTCCAGTTTCACGAGGTCGCAGTCACATAGTGATACATGAAGCGTTACCCGCCAACCGATGTGCCTAAAATCACATTTTTAGTTCTGTGACGATTTGCATGTGCACGTCAAAGTGCAGGAAAATATGGTTTCAAGAACGATCTTTTAACAAGTTGAAGTTCGAAAAGGAAAACCCACTTTTTTATGACTCGAATATTCAGCCTTTTTTCATGTTTGGACATTTACTTAATGAAAAGTTTAGTGATAATATTTTTCTATCAACCCTTGATTTAGTATATTATTATAAATATAAGCTAGTGTTACTCAAGATATATAACTATCTTCCTCCGAAGATGAAGAAAATCAAACCGGGAAATGACCGGTAATTTCATTCCGTCAGATATTCTATTACTCTAAATCTGAGTTTAAAACAGTGAAGGAATATAATTTTTATAATTGGAACAGGGAATGCCCATAAATAATTGTAATTTTGACTTTGTGACGAAAGATTAAAAAAAAAACGATAAATCTTAGGTATAACTAGAAATTTTCGTAAAGAATTATAATTCGTATTTAACTTCACTTCAGAACAGGAGATTTCGTTAAGAATTATAATTGTATTTTAGGACAGGGAGTTTCCGCAAAGAATAATAATTTTTACTTTGGGACCGGGAATTTTAGTAAAGAATTATAATTTGTAATTTGAACAGGACAAAGATTTTGCGTAAAGTAGTAGAATTTTTACTTTAGGAAAGTGAATTTTAGTAAAGAATTATAATTTTTAATTTTTTAACAGGGAGTTCCTGACTTTAGGACAAGCAATTTTCTTTAAAAATTATAATTCTGAGATAGAACTGGGGAGTTATATAAAGAATTGAAATTCTCATTTTAGGTTAACCTTAGAACAGGAAATTTCATTAGGAATTAAAATTTTTATCTTAGGAGTGGGAGTTTCCGTATCCTTAAAGAAATATAATTTGATTTGGAACAGGAAATTTTTTACATGGTCGAGAATTTTGTAAAAGAATTTGAATTTTGATTTTGAAGAAGGGAACTTGAAAAATATATCTGTTCCAAGTCGGAATTTTTCACGATTTGAAATTTTCCTCTCTCAAAATTGGGAAAGAGGGAGTTACTATTTTTCTGAATTATAATATAAAATGTTATAAATAAATATAATTCTGACTTGGAAAAAGGAATTTTTGAAAATAATTGTAATTACGACTTGGAACAGTGATTTTTCGTAAAGAATTGTAATTTCTACTTGGTGACAGGGATTTTTATGAAAGATTTATAATTCTGATTTGGAACAGGGAATTATAGAAAAAATTGCACAATTTTTGAACAATTTTAAAAATGAATTTTAATTTTAAATTAGAGATAAATTAGAATTTGTTTGAATTTAAAATTCTTATTTCAAATTCAAATCACTATAAATTGATTAGAAAAATATTCGAACATTATTATAAAATTCAGTGAACCCCATTAAATTAATCCCTTTTTTGAATTAATTGATTAATTAATTCCATTCAAAATACTAGATACTTCAAAAAAAGCTTGAAGCCAATTATTGGTAAAAGTATGTAAGCTGTACCTTGTATGTAATGAAAAAATTTTATTTTTTGTTTTCCTAGCGGAAACAATATTGGGATCTTACGATTTTTTCTCATTAATGGACCTCATTGTATATTTGGACCTGGAACCGTTTTTTTGAATACTCTTCAAAGAGAATATTCAAAAATGGATATCGATTGATGTAAGGGTTTTATTTTTTAGGGTTTCCAGAATTCGAGAGCTCGATAGTACAAAGAAATTACTACAGATAAGAAGAAGGATTTTTATCAGGGGGGGGGGGGTTGTCAAATATAGAATATTAAAAAGGTGTTTTTTGTGTCTCGAGAGATAATATTTGGTTGCCCTTGTAATTAATCTTTTCATAATTTTAGTTTTTGTAAATATGTTTGAACAACCCCTGCTCCAAATCAGTATCATACTTCTTCTAGGAAATTTCCTCTTTCGTTTTTGAATTACAATTCTTTCGGAAAATTCTTTGTGCCATATCTAATAATATTTTTTTTCGAATATTCCCTGTTACAAATCAAAACCATAATGCTTTTAGAAAATTCCCCGTTCCAAATCAAAAGTCTAATTCTTTCGAAAATTCCTTGTTCCAGATCTGAATAATAATATTTTTCGAAGATTCCCTGTTCCAAACAAAAACCATAAAGCTTTTAGAAAATTCCCCGTTCCAAGCCAAAAGTGTAATTCTTTTGGAAAATTCCCTGAACCAACTCAAAGTTATCATTCTTTTCAAAATTCTTCTAGTGGAACTGGACAAAATAATGCAAATATTTTTAGTTAAAAATAGTATAATAAAGCCATAAACTTGTATTAACTTGATTGGCTTTTTCGTCAATCATAAGTATGTATATGCTTTTCACGTATGTGAAGAAATAATAATGAACCCGTAAGAAGGGTACTTTAAGTCTTAAATACACATAAATAAGACTCGTTTCAAATTAAATCTCTATTTATTGTCCTGCACGCGTCATGAACGTGAAAGGAAACCAAAAATTGTATATTCTACCTGCAATATAAATTATCAGTTGACAAAAATGAAAATTTTCCATACCATTTCGCCTGAATTCTATTCGATGTGACTTTTAATATTTATTTATTATATTAAGTTAATAGATTTGAAACAAAAGTCATCATTTCAATTCAATTTTAATTAACAATAGCTTATTTTATTCCCTGAACGATTCTTCACTATTTGTAACGTTTCATGGGAATAATTTTACTTAGGAAGTAGTAAAGTTATTCTTCATTATTCAGTTTGCAAATCAAGATTGAAGTTAATGTAATCAAATTAAATTAAAATTTCCTGAATAATATTAAATAAAAACGTCATAAATATAAGTAGTATGAACACATTGAGGAATAAACTGAGCTACTGTTAATTAAAATGTATTAGAAACTAAACAAAATTTTTGGTTAGCCTAGATACGAGACGTGAATTAAGAAAGGTTAAATACGTTATACAATAAATCAGATAATAAAGTTAAAAGTGTTACACAATTTCTTTCTTTTATTAAACTTTTCTATTTATCACTATTCCCATTTTTATAAAAAAATAAACTAATATATATTATACAACCCTAAAAAATTAATGTATTTTCACCCAATGTTAAAACGGCAAAAAGTCGAAAATTAACTATTGGTTTCAAATTTTAGACAATCGCGATTCATAAATGTTTAGAGCTAACTTAGTATTCCAGCATTTCAGATAGCTCAAGCAAAGAAACAGTTTTAATAAAACCTCAATTTTGCACATCTTCAGAATGTAAATTTTCCAAATTCGCTTTCAAGGAGATATTTTTGTTTCCATGATTTCTCTATTTCGAATCGGTTTTCATAATTTAAACAAAAAATTCTCTAAGTCAGTCAAATTGTTTTTCGTTTAGTCGTAAAGTAATCGACACACCACATGTCAGGTGCGTGCTATTATATTTGATCGAATTTCGTAATTTTGCTGTGATTAAGGAGGCTTAGAATGTACGTACGCCCATGAAATTAAATTATTGGAAAGACGTTGCGTAAATTTTATGTATACACTCTTCATGTGATCAAATTATGTGAATTTCTCGAGATGTCTAAAAAAAGAAGTCCTACTTTAATTTTCAACAAAAAAAGATCATTTTAAAGCAAGTAATGTGAATTTTCGATCAAAAAAGATGAATTAAAAAAAACAGTTGAATTATCAACGTGAGAAGATGAATTTTCAACAAAAAAGATAATTTTCAACTAAGAAATAAGAATTTTCAAAAAAATAGTTGAATTTAGAAAAAAAAATCATTTTCAACTAAACAGTTGGATTAACAACGAAATAATTAAATTTATAAAGCAAAAATACGAATTTGTTAGAAAATAGTTAATATTTCAAAAAGAAAAGTTAATATTCGACAAAGAACTATGAATTTTCAACAAAAAGAGATGACTTTTCCATTATGAAAGATGAATTTTTAACCTATAAGGACCAGTTTTCTATTCAAAAAGACGCAAGTTTTGTTGATTTTTCAAGAAAATAATTAAACTTTCAGCAAAATAGTCGAATTTTTCAGCAAATAGCTGAGTTTTTATCCTACAATGATCAATTTTCAACCAAGACGATGAAGTAGTTAAATTTTCATAAAAAAAGACTAATTTAAAACAAAACAAGATTTATCGAATAGTTGAATTCAACGAAAAAAAGAATTGTTAACAAAATATTTAAGTTATTAAGCTAAAAAGTTGAATGTTTTAGAAAACAGTTGACTTTTAAACCAAAAACGAAGAATTTTCAACATGAAAGTTAATTTTCAATCAAGGAAAATGTATGTGATGAAAGTTTAAAAAACTAATTTTCAACAAACAAACAAAATTCAATCAGTTGAATTCAACTAAAAAGACGAATTTTTAACAAAATAGTTGAATCTAATAATTTTCGACAAAGAAGATTAATTTTCTGCTCAAATAGATGAATTTTCAATAAATACAAGAATTTTCCACCAAATAGTTTAATTTTTCACTTATAAGGGAACAATTTTAAACCAAAAATGTAATAGCTACATTTTAAGATAAAAAAATTAATGTTTAACAACAACAAGAAAGAATTACCAACAATAGTACATTATTAACCGAGTGTAATCGACTAGTTCCCCACATGATTAACATATTATTTTCTTTACATACAGCGAAGAGGAATGCGATTTCGAGGCCTGGCTCGAAACAGCAAAAGTGATCAGTTCCACGTTCGATTGATGCAATCATGAAAATATGGGCTTTAAAGGTACTCCATGGTTCGGATCCATATTTCAAAAACGAATAAATTTAATTTTTAATCGAAAGCAGTTGAATTCAATTTAAAAAAGGCGAATTGTTAAAAAAACAGTCGAAACCTTAACCAAAACAGATAAATTTTAAACTAAGCCATTGCATTTTTAACAAAAAGAATTAATTTTCAACAATAAGACCAATTTCCAATTTCAAATACTAATTTTCAGTTCAAAACATTAATTCTCAACGAAAAAAAAGGAATTTCTAGCAATATAGTTCAATTTTCAACCGAAAAGAGGAATTTTGTACTAAAATAATGAATCTTAAAAACATTCGAAAAAAAAAATCAACATTCAACCACAGATTTGAATTTTTAACCAAGAGGATTAGGTTTTGACAAAAAAGATCAATTTTTAATAAAGTACATGCATTTTCAACTAAAAAAGATGAATTTTCAACTAAAAATAAAACGATTTTTCAAAAAAATAGTTAAATTTTCAACCGAAGAGATGATTCTTCAAACAAAAAAATGCTAATTTTTCAAAAAGAAGTTCAACTCTAAACCAAGCAGTTGACTTTTTCACCAAAAATGATGACTTTTTAACAGAATAGTTTCATTTTCAACAATATAATTAAATTTTCAACCTATTCTATTAATTCAGTTCAAATTCAAGAGACAAAGCAAGAAAAAGGGGAAGTTTTCTCAATGGTTTCAAATGAAAAAAATATCTAGAAAATTTAATTTAAAGTATTATATTATACTAGTATCAAATAGTTTTCACTCATTATTCATTGTTCGATTCACGGTTACTTGAATTACATTGATATTTCTAATTTGAAAATAGCAAATGAAATATAGTAATGATAGTTCATAATAGAAATTAAATAACAAAAGTTGAAACAAAAACTTTGACTTTTAAATGAACCGCTCTTTAACAAATGTTTGGATTAATTCAAAAATACGTAGAAACCACGAAGGAACTATCCTAAAAAGGTGTTCAATAGAAATGCAAATGTTTAAAAATTGATTGAATCTGTTATAAAGAAATAAGTGAATAAAACTCGTATTGTGGGAGTTAGCAGCATGATCCACTATTTTTATTGTCATTATTAATTTAATTAATGTATCCGTACATACGACCCCGAAGTTTTGATTCAAAGAAATAGTATTTATTTCCAAGAAAAATTTGTCATTAAGTTAAAATGATTTTCTTAATTTTGAAGTTATTTTTGGTTTATTGAAAAAAATTATGTTAAAGAAACGCTTTCTCAAAGTCAAGACTGAGGGAAGAAAATTTTAATGTAACATTCAGAAAAAATCATTTCTAACTACACAGTTGCATTTTAAATCAAACAGTTGAATTTTCAAGACAAGAATACGAATTTTTTAGAAGATAGTTAACATTTCAATCAAAAAGTTAATTTTTAATGAAGAAATATGAATTTTCAACAACAAAAATTACTTTCCCACCATAAAAGATGAACTTTCAATCCACAAAGACGAATTATCTATCCAGAAAGACGAATTTTAACCAAAAAATTTAATTTTCCACAAATAAATATAACTCTTTACCCAAACAGTGGACTTTTCAACAAAATAATTGAATTTTTAACCAACTAGTCGAATTTTTAACCAAAAAGAATAAACTTTTAAGCAGAAATTGTAAGTTCATTTTGAGCCAAGTGAGATGAATTTGTAACCAAGAAAGATGAATTTTTAATTAAATATCAAGAGCCCACCTTATAATAATTCTTAGATTTTTAACCTAATGCTAATCGTAGAAACAATTCTTATTTTCTTAAAAAAAATTATTATCTTATATTATCGTAAATTAGAGGTATTTTCTGAATTATATGGACAAATTATGAAATGCGAACACCTATTTTTAAACATATTCATAATGACGATCACTTTAAAAGCAAAATGTTTAGTGAATAAGGATAGGTTTGCACAAAACTCCAATTCAAAAACAAAGTATGCTTAATACATATTAGGCTGTAACCGTATTATGAATTTAAGTCTGAGGATTCTTTCCATTATATTGTATTATATTATATCATATCATATTATATATTAATTGCAATACAATCATAACTATAAACATAATTCTGGTAGCGATTTTTTCAAATCCAATTCTGGTTGACACAGCCTTATCTCTGCCAAGGCAGCACATTACGTAAAATATTAGACTTTAAAACCAAATTTCACCTTCAGCTAAAAGGCTGTATATATATATGTACATAAATTGCTACATCAGTGATAAAGACTACAGTATGCTAGTATACATACTCTAACCAAGCACCAGAATACGAATTAGTTAAACTGTTAACAAATTTATTCATTAGCAGTCAATTTATTTCTCAGTTTTTCCTCTACATGGAAAAATGAGGGTCATTTTTACTATTGTCTTTACCTTGGTAGCCGTCCTTGATTCTATTGGTAAATATATTAATATGATATATGTATAAATTTAAGTAAAGTTTGAGGCTTTCCCCAAGTGAGTGTTTACCCCATTACTCCACATTCTACATACCAATTGCTATTTTTTCCAAACTCTACCTATAAAATTATCGATTTTAAGATCGGGATGCAATAATAACATGTACGTTATTCAAAATAAGTGACGACTGTCCAGTTTTGCCAATGACCGGAAAATTTCCCGATTTTTGGGTAATTTTGATACTGTTGAAAATTTTTCGGGAAATCTTGAAATGCTATAATGATTGATTCTAATTAAATTCAATTATCTTTAAACATTTTTTAGAAAATTGTGAAGATAGCAATATGCAAAAATAATGTGTTCTGGAAGTAGATGATGATTCTACAGTAAATCAATACAAATTATACAATTAACCATTTTTACACTATTTTGTTTTATAATTTAAAGTGGTTTTTCAGTGCTAAAATTTTCAGGAAACTTTCCTGGACATTTTCGAAGTTGTCCGGGTGAAATTCGTTCCTCCCGTTAAAATGCGCTGGAACATCGCGTTGCTCACTCTAACAAAACTGCGGGAATTTGCACATATGCTAGCAAAAAATTCAGTTTATTGGTACACGAAATATAACATGTAGAATTATTGAAACATATGTTGGTAAAATTTTAGTTCCCGCTGTAATAAAGATTTGTAAAAAAATGTTACATTCAACGGAAATCGTTTGCCTTTTTTTATTTCATTTCACCCCCTTGCCATTCAAAGTTGTTGTTTCTAGCCACCCTCATATTTCATAAATAAGAGATTCCAAAATGTTACTCTTATATGCGAAGGCAAGAGATTTAAATTAAGAGTTACATTTTCTTAAAACATTCTATCTCAGCTTGAACCGAAATTTTTTCCAGTATATACTTGAAAAATCTCACGTTCAATCCTTATACGTGGCATCTTAAACTTCTATCTGATCAATATATTACGAAGCACTAAAACTTTTGACACACATCGAACCAAAAATTATGTCGTAATATTGTTTGAAAAAATTCATTATATAAAATTCCCTATATTTCTTCTTACAGAATCAAGTGATGAACCGGAAAGTCATAATCCACCACCTTTACACTCCCCGCTGCCGAAACCAAATCATCCACTGTACTATGGTGAACGTCCTTATATACTAGTCATTGATGGGGTGGTTCAACGAAACTTAGATGTTCCTCAACAATCGGGTAATGTTCAATCTAAAATACTATCTAAAAAAAATACAGAATTCTGCTTAAAATGTCCTGCTTGAAATTATGGAGCGTTTCATGGGCGGAAACAGATACGGCCCAGATGCGGATGATGATTATCAGTATCTCAAGTGAACCCTAACCCCTACCCAAATCACTTGCGCTTGAATCCTTCCCTTTGATGGTTTACTAAATATTGTTCAGACGAAGTGGAGTACCCAGAGGCGCAGTTTAATATTAACCGTATTTCCTCAATTTTCAGTACATATAATTTTTTTGAACAAATACAACCTTTTTGGGATTCAACAAAAAATTCAAAATTAAGATACTTTGAAAATTATTAGCAGACTCTCAATTAAGGGCCTGGATCAAAGAACTCACTCTAGGCACCAGAAAGTTATAACCGGTTCTTTGATCCGGGCCCTCAATTTGGTTCAATATTATTATACCTATTTCCTTACGTCTCTGTATCTTAAACTTCTTTCTAACGACATTACAAAAAACGAAATATTTTAACACATACCAAGCCAAAAATTATCCAAAAAATCGTTGTGTCGAAAATTCCTTGTAAGCGTTTTTCCTGCGAAGATTCAAAGAGCACTCAAAAATAATGTTTGGAAAATTCTTTATTTAACAATCCCTATATTTCTTTTTATACAATCTACTGATACTCCGCGTCCTCGTGGTCTGCGTAATCTGCCACGTTCATCTGCTTTGGATGATTATGAAATATTTTTTATACAAAGCAAAGTGCTCAAAGGATCACGTAAATATTACCCGAATTTCCTCAATATTCCGTACATATAATTTTTTTTAAACTATAATACATTTTTGGGATTCACAAAAAAAATTCAAAATTATATTCTTGAAGAATTATTAGTGCACTTACAAATGAGGGCCTGGATCAAAGAACCGGTAACAGAGTGGCGGTTCGGTAGACGATTTCAAATTTCGGTCATTTCCCGATTATTCCCAGTCAAGTTTTTCAATTTTCCCAATCAACTAAAGTAACATTCATGTTTGCCGCAAAACGCAAACATTATATCTAATTCATGACGTTCATTCTAAAAATCCTTCATCACAACAGAGCAAAAAATTGCAAAATACATGAATTTCTAAACAAATACTTAAATTTTCACTAAAAATATCAATTTTTGATAAAACATGGAATAAACTTTAAACTTTAAAGTGAAACTTTCAGTTAAAAAAAAATGAATTTTCAACAACAACAAACAGATTTTCAATAAAATAGTTTAATTTTCAACCTAACTGATGCATTTTCAACTAAAATGATGAATCTTCAACCGAAATAGTTGAATTTTAAACCAGAAATATGAGTTTTTGACTAAAACAATGAATCTTCAACTGAAATAATTGAATTGAACTAAAACTATGGAATATTCCATTGAAATAAGTTAAATTTACACTTTAAAAAATTATTTTCTACAAAGAAACTAACTTAAGAAAAAGTTACACTTTCAAACAAAGTGATGAATTTTCCACGAAAATTGTAAATCTTTAACTTGAATAGTTGAATTTTAAACCAGAAAGATGAATTTTCAACTAAAATGATGAATCTGTGACTAGAATAATTATATTTTTGACTAAAAAGATAAATTTTTTAACAAGAGGATTAGTTTCCACCAAAAAAGACGAATTTTAAACTAAAAAGATCATTTTTCAACAAAAAATTGAATAATTAGATTCTTAGTCAAAAAATGAATTTTCAACCGAAGAGATGAATTGCAACTAAAACAATGGAATATTAAACTGAAATAATAGTTACATTTTCAGTTTTTAAAAAATTCAAACAAAAAAGAAACAAATTATCAACAAAATAGTTAAATTTTCGGCAACAAAATTCCTTTCCATGCAAAGAAAAAACAAGTTTTCAATCAAATAGCTCATTTTTCGAACAAAGAAATGAATTTTTAATTAAAATGATGAACCTTGAACCAAAAAGAATTAATTTTTAACAAAAGAGTTTAACTTTCAACCAAGTAATTTTATTTCCAGCCTAAAAGATAAACTTTCAACTAAAATGATAAATTTTTACCTGGAATACTTGGATTTTTATCAGAATAGAAGAAGTTTTAAACAAAAAGATTAACTTTCAAGGAAAAAGATACAATTAAATTTTCAGTTGAAGAAATTAATTTTCAATCAAACTGATGAGTTTTCATCTAAAATGGTGAATCTTCAATTGGAATGGTTTAACTTTATACCAAGAAGATGAATTTTCAAGCATAAAAATTAATTTTTCACAAAAAAGACGAATTTTCCACGAAGTACACACATTTTCAATCAAATAGTTTAATTTTTAAATAAAAAAGTATCAATTTTCAACCAAACAGTTGAATTTCCATCAAAAAAATATAAATTTTCAACCAAAAATAGTTAAATAGATAGTTAAATTTTTAGTTAAAAAAGTTACTTTTCAACAAAGTAGTTACATTTTCAAATAGAGGTGAATTTTCAGTTGAAATGATGAATCTTCAACCAAAATAATTAATTTTTAACAAAAGTGTTCAACTTCTAACCAAGTAGTTGGATTTCTGGAATTTTACTGAGATCAGAAGTAAATTCCCGGTTTTCTAATTAAATCCCTGATCATTTCCTGTTTTTTCCCCGGTCAATAAAATTCCCGGTCATTCCATGGTCTTTCCCGGTCAAGTCGCCACCCTGGATAAGGAATT
This sequence comes from Andricus grossulariae, assembly GCA_011634705.1. Lineage (NCBI taxonomy): Eukaryota > Metazoa > Arthropoda > Insecta > Hymenoptera > Cynipidae > Andricus > Andricus grossulariae. The sequence continues at coordinate 290,193,399 of JAABKJ010007545.1, read as the reverse complement.
TCTGGCGCTCACAGTGGAGCGATCTCTATCCGCTTGAATTGAAGCAACGTTCAGGGACCAGATAGTTTTAACCAGTTCTTTGATGCGGCCCCTCAATTGTGTTCAATTTATTAGTTAAACGATTTTTTTAAACTTTGAAATAATTATTAACTATATTTTTCTTACAGGCTCAAGAAGAGAGCCAATTGAATTTCCGGATCGTGCTTTACTGTACCGTGATACAAGTAAACCTGCCATTGGAGAAGTCCATGATAATATGATTTATGAGAGAACTAGTCCCAGGATAGTAACACCTCAAGAAGGTGATATAATTGTATTCGAGAAAGCTATTATTGCAAAATATCAGAAAGGGCGGTGGCGTAGGGTTTGTAATCAACGGCAGGTAGATGAACTTCATCGTCCAGCGGGTAATTTAAAAACTAAAATACAATCTAACACTAATATATATAATATTATGGAATTCTGCCTAAAGCGTCGACTTTTTTAATTAATGGATATTTTGCAGCTCTAGAAAATTTTCTTTATTCCAGCTTAAGTAAATGTAAAATTTTCCGTACTAAAACCAAGTGTTAATGTTAACTTTTCTTAAATTATTAGGATATAATTGTTCCGGACCAAGCTAAAATTTTAGCAGTTTTTAATTATATATTTTTAAGCATTCAAAATAATAAAACTTCATACTTTTTCTGACAGAATCAAGTGAAAAGCGAAAGGAATGAAATAGCATACACTAAAATTATGCTGGTCTCTCCCTCCCGCCAGGACGAAATAAAAATACAACACGAAGAAACAATGTTAAACTAATATAATAAATAAAAAGGTTTAACATGGATATGAATTCGTTTTTAATAATCACATTTCAACTCTTTGATTAGTCTTTTCTTGTGCAGTGAGTGAAATACTGTATCAGGGTGTTTTTGGGATTTCCTTCGATGGTAAAAAACTTAAAAAGGGGTATTAACACCATTTATGTTGCGATTGGACTACAAATTTTGCCATTAAAAATCAAATTTGGTCCTAATTTTTCTTAAATTATGAAACTTACGGAAAATTAGAATATTTTATCAGACATTTTTCAATTAAGGCACGTTTAATTAAACGAATAATTTTTTTGTTTTTTTTTTTGTTTGAATTGTTACCATTATGAAGCTTCCTTTACAGGGGGGTGACCGATCGGCAAAAATTCGTCTAGAAATAAAAAACGTGATTGTGTATAAGAGGCTAATTTTTGAGCGTCCATGATGACTTTCTAACGCAAAAATTGACAAAATATTTTAAAATAAATGTCGTACACAATTCTTTTCCGCGTAGAATGTTCTCTTCTACGATCTCAGCAGCGTTTTTTTAAACCGTTGCGCGCCATCCAAGAGTGGGGAAAAAAAGTACCTGTAACAAACTAACAAATAAATTTTTAGCCAACAATTTTTAACGATTTTGCCGTTTATTTTCATTACAAATTAAAGATCATCAATATTTTTTACAAATTTTGGTGTATAGAATACATCTAAGAATTTTTTATACTATTATAAACAAATAATATAACAAAAGATATTTTACCGGGATTCGTAATGATTGGTTCCTTCTAATCCATAATTTTGGTATAAAATATAAGAAAAATTAACCTTCGAGAACGAAAAATTAAAAATTGACGGTATTTCGTAATTTGTCAAGCAATTTTTATAAACAAATTCACAGTAAATTAACGAAATTAACTAAAAATGTCTTGCCAATGACTTTTTACTATGACAGTTTGCAAATTTACAAAAATTTTTATTTATTCATACAATTTTTATAAACTCAATTTCTTGTACGAAATCGACTAAAAATCATATACCAGTTATTCGGTTCTATTATACTTTGCAAGTTGACAACAATTGTTATTTATTTAGACAACTTTTATGAACGAATTCACAGTTTCACAACTTCTGAATGCATATACTCAATTTTGTATGCAGTATCAACTAAAACTGTCTTGGCAATGTCTCTTTGCTATGATATTTATTGTAAATTGACAAAAATATTGATTTATTTTATAAATTTTATTTAAAAAATGCACAGTTTAACTTTTTCCAAAACCGAAAAACTAAAAAAGTCCTTCTAATGCCTCTTTGCTATGCTGCATTGCAATTCCATATTCATAAGTGATTGTTTAGATAGCTTAAATTGTACAGAGTAATTCTCAGGACAATTAAGGGAGCGAACACCAGGTCAACTGATTTCCGGTCAGGTGCTCTAACCACTGAGCTACTAGAGAGATCAGAGGAAGAATTCTTTAAAGGAGGAAGAAAAACGGGCGAAATATCAAGCACTTCTTTTCGAGCTAAGCAGGCTATACCAAGGCTACAAAGTCCGTTTTGTAGTTCTCATAACCAGCTGTCTTGGAGGTATGAGAGCTTCGTTTCTCAGCCAACTCAACAACACATTTTGAAATGACGCCACAAGTAGAAGTATTCTATTGGTTGCTTTAAGGAACCATGATCGTAGCTTCCGGAGCCTACAACTTCTCACATAATAATAATATCGAAGAGTATTAAATTGCCAATATTCAAAGTTGACAAATTTTAAATTGAAAGTCGTTAACATTGAAGAATTTATGACTGTGAATCTTAAAAATGAAAATAAGGAAGAAAACTTTTCTTTCATTTCATCAAAATAAGAGTTTTATTAATGTGATAATTCTGAAATTTAAGATTTTATAATTCAAGAACTTTTCAATGTAATTCTTCGAAATGGTGAAAATTGGAATGATCGATTTATAAAATTGAAGATTTTCTCATTTCAAATATTTAAAATTAAAAAGTATAGGAGTTGTATGTTTTACATTGCAAAATCCTGCAATTTTATTGATTGAAATTTAAAATTTCATCAATTTGGAAGATTCAAAATTGAGATTTCTTGATATTGTATCTTCAAAACGATCACATTTATGGAATTTTCATTCATAAATATTTAAAAATTAAGAAGTTTACAATTGTGAATCTTCAAAATTGAAGAGTTCGAAATTTCAAATCCTTAATATGTCATAATGATTATAATATAATGATTAACCGATAATTTGTAATAATTGAATTATTTTATGCTCTTCCAATATAAACTGCGTCTTGTTAAATTATAGCAGGCCTATTACTGAAATCCGTGATTCGACAAGAGCTCTAACTGCCGGTTACGGCGTTCTCCCAAATTTCAACATCATAATCAATACAGTTAACTGCATTTTCCTTATAACTAATTAACAGTTTCAAACAATTTTTCCGCAGATATAATAAGATCATATGCAGTGTGGACAAGAAAAATCAAACAAGTTGAGAAAATGATTTAGGATCCGCGATACGCGCGAATAAACATTCGAACAACTGTTGTCGATTTTCTTGGGTTCGCTCATTTTGCAATTGATGGTGTTCTTCCAAATCACGGCAGTCGACCAGCAGAACTATCATTCAAAGTTATAATTTATTTTTACCAATTTTATAAACTTCTAAAGTGAACTGAAAGCTGTTATTTTATTGAACGGTATTTTTGGGTTAACGTCGAAAACGGGGAAAGTTACAACATTTTTGTTTCATGAAAAATATGCGCGATTAAATTTCCTGCAAGAATATTCACTTTTTCAGTAGACATTCGAAATTTGTTCCAAAGGTCTCCAGGGCCCAACCCTGTTCAGCGAAAACAATTTAGTGACGTTCAAATAATGACTTGCGGTTTTCACTGTATATCAGCAATTGTTTGATAGTTAAAAAAATATATAATATACTAACATTGATTCATAGGAGCTGTGCGGCCGGCCTGTTGATGCATCTCCCTAAAGGCCTGCAGCACCTGTTCTCGATTGAATATTCCAATCTCTGCTCTTGCACGTCTCGGATCTTCTAGTTGCTGCCAAGACCAGTCATCAGATATATCTGTGAGATATAATACAGGGATTTTCATTGAAGAATTTTTTCAACAAACCTAAAAAATGTGCTACAGGTTCAAAATGAAGAGAGCCCAAATGTAATCTCAAAGTCAGTTAATAGGAAAAGCAAGGTTCCAAATTTCGATGGAGTGCATATATTTTGAGTATCTGGGCACGCTGAATTATGTATTTTTAAAGTATTATGTTACTTTGACTCCTTATTGTCCAATGTCCATTGACAAATGTGCGAACATCAAACTTTGAACGTTATTTGGAAAATAGGTTTTATAAAAAGTAAATATATGAGCCGACATAGGTTAAAAATAAAAGATTTTTTCTTATGCTCGGTCTTTGCGTTTTCCCCACATTTGTGCGTGTATTAATTAACTAAATTTGTATTATCACAATTCATAATTACAACTGGTATCGTAACATACGTATTTTCATTGTCCTATTTTTATAATTAAAAAAGACAGTTGAGAGCAATTTTGTAGAATTTTTAAATACTGATAATTTGTTCTCTTGTCTATTTATTGTATCTCGTTCGGTTTTGTGAGAAAGTTGAAATATAACGTTCCTCAGTATGATTTTTCACCACGCTAAAACTTGGGATATAAAATTTTCGTAGCTATTTCAATCTAGGATTTCAACTCATTATGATTCGCTTTAAAGAATCAATTGAAATTGAGGAGCGCAACTTCAGGGTGTACTAGCATCGGTAATGATTGCTCAAATGATAAAAACTGATTGATGGCGTTCATAATAGTCCAGGTATTCGAAATAGATCTTCAGCGAGGAAAATCTGTTCATGACTAAAATTTAAGACACTCTCATGAGTTTTCGAAGGTCTCTCCATTTAAAGAAGTAACCCCGTTAATCCAGGGGTGTGAAATACATCTTTCGCAGGGAAGTTGTGTTCGTAACTAAAATTTAAAATACCCTGATCGGATTTCGAAGGTCTCGTAATTCTAAGAAGTAAGCCTGGCAGCCCAGGTGTTCAACATACATCTTTCACAAGAAACTTGTGTTCATAACTGAAATTTAAGACAGCCTTGTCGGTTCTTCAAGGTCTCGTTATTCTAAGAAGAAAACTTAGTAGTCTAGGTGTTTAAAATACATATTTTTTGGAGAAATTGTGCTCGCAACTGAAATTTAAAAAACGCTGATCGGTTTTTCGAAAGTCTTGTCATTATAAAAAGTGAACCTGGTAGTATGAGTGTTAAAAGTACATCTTTTTTTACCTTTTCTCTTCTACGGTTGTTTCACTTCAGTTCTGGGCAAAACTTCCTAGAGAAAGATGTATTTTTATTACCTTGGACTACCGGGTTTACTTCACAGAACTACAAGACCTTAGAAAACAGTTAAGAGGAATAAAATTTCAGTTTCGAATGCACCTTCCTCGAAGAAGGAGTATTCTGAATACCTGGACAACCCGGCTTACCTTTCAGAAGGACGAGACCCCAGAAAAATGGCCACGGTGTCTCCTACTTTCGTTCTAAACACAACTTCTTAATGGAAGATGTATTTTGAACACCTGGATCAACAGCCTTACTTCCTAGAACTACAAAGCCTTCAAAAATCATCAGGGTAGCTAAATTTCTGTTCTGAAATTTTTTAAATTCATGAAATCAAAATTTTGAACTATCTCGAAAACAGTCAGAGCAAAGTGATAACTAAGTAAATTATGAGGTTTTCGAAGAGGCGGTTTGTCTGTGACCAACACAAACTAACCCAATATAAATATTTTCTAAACACCAAAAAATAAAAAAAATTGTGAGTTATCTGAAAACGATTAGAGATCAGCGAAAACTGACAACATTTCCAGGGTTTCCAACAGGGGGATGCTCCTCAACCACCTTGACCTATACCAGTAACCAAATGTTCTAAATTCGGAAAAAGAAATTTTGAATAATCTGTAATAGTGCCGCGGATACGTGAATAGTCACCAAATTTTGAAGATTTCACAGAGGGGGTTTGTTTTCGATCAATTCAAAGTCAAAGATACGTGAAAACTGATTAATTTTAAGTATTTTTCAGAGAGAGTTTGTTTTCGACCAACAGAAACTAACCCAATTATAACATTTCAAATATTCAAAACAATAATAAATTTTTGTATTATATCGAAAAAGATAAGAGGTACATGAAATTTGCACAAATTTGCACTGTTTGATGATTATCCTCGACCACCCCTAACTAGCATAGCAAAGTAATAATACGCGAAAAGTGACTACATTTTCCGGGTATTCCAGACCAGTATGGTCCTCAGGCACCCGGAATAAGCCCAGTAGAAAGATTTTAATAGTACAAATGTTGAGTTATCTCAAAAACGATGTGATACACAAATACTAAAAAAAATCGGGTTTTTTCACCTTAGCCACCATAAATGAATCCAGTAAAAGTATTTTCAATTATAAAAAAAAAAAACAATATTGACTGACCTCGCAACCGGTGAGATACGCAAAACTGACAAAATATTCAGGGTTTTAAACAATGGGTAGTCCTTAGGCACCAACAATTAACCCAATAAAAAGAGCTTAGAATGGAAAAATCAGAGTTTAAGTTATCTTGAAAACGGCGAGACACACGCGAAAACTTAAAAATTCAATAATAAGTAACAATTAGTAACTTGATTGGTAAACTTGATACGGTTTCAGATGTTCAGAGAGCGTTGATTGATACGTGAAAACTGTCAGAATTTTAGAGATTTTATAGAAGGGGATGGATGCATTCGGATACAAAATAATTAAAGTTAAATATTTATCTTCAATGTATTACATTAAAGTTAAATATTTAATTTTTATTCATTTCATTATACATTAAAATAAAACTTCCTTAATTTTTGAGACTGTGATTGTGACTTTCAACAGGCATTTATTTAGTGTCGTGATGACTGTGTGAAAAAATATTGACTTATAATATGTACATTTGCACACGGAAAGTTCATCTTCACAATGTTTTAATTCAAACGAAAAGCATTTTATTTACCTTCGTGAGGCATGAACACCACTTAATAGAAAGATTTATGCTATTGCTCTCGGTCTTCGGAGAAAGAAAAGAATCAAATACATGTGGATTGCTGGCGATAAAATTTTCTGCCGTGAAGAGGATAGTTCGCCTAGAATACAGCTGTCGAACATCCAATCTGTTGAAGGACTACAATAACAACTACTCTTCAAGTCCATTATGTGTTTGATAATTTTTTCTAGTCGTTCATTAGCACTACTCTATCGTTTATGTTACTTCTACATAGGTAAATATTTGTCATATTTTATATATTGCTGCATGCGGGCTATTCTATATACTGTGCCTTCTGAAGTCAAATATCAACAATTTTGTATTTTTTACTGTGCTAATCCAGCCTTGCACTGCCTCTACAAATTGACCTTTCTTATACTTTTTTTTATACATAACGGTCTTTATGATGCTTCTTGCTTCTATAAATTTTAATTCACTATGCGCCTTATTATTGTTTTCAATTGTAATCAAGTAAACTGGATTTTGTTGGTTATTACCCACTGTTACTCTAGCTTCACAAAAGGGAATTTTCAAGTGTTTTACGGATTTCAGCCACTTCTATATTTAACTATACTTGAACTTGCCCTGTCACTCTCGTAATGGCAACCTTGAATATTTGCTACGTTAACGCTCAGTCTTTGCCTGCCCATTACCTTGAATTTAAACATCACTTCATGTCCTGTTCCTATTATATCATTGCCGTGTCTGAGACCATGCTCACGCGAAACATTCCTTCGAACCTCGTAGCACTTGATCACTACACACTCTTCCGCAGAGATAGAGATGAGAGAAGAGGGGGTGGGGTATGTCTCTATATTCATTACAGCTCAAGGGGGATACAGGTGGGAGTGGGTCCTCTTGCCAATTACCCTACGGCTGAGTACCTTTTTATCAAGGTATCGTCGCCTCAGAACATTGTGTTGGTGGGTGTAATTTATAAACCTCCTAACGCCTCCTATGACAGGAAACTTGAAACTGACATTTTTGGCCTTATACCAAATTATAATAACATTCTACTCACCGGTGACCTGAACACAAATCTTAATGCTACCAACAATTTAATATGGGTGTGTGTATTTGGATATCACACTTTTTTGTGAACACGATAACTTGAAAACGGTTGCAAATAAATTAATGAAATTTGGAGGGCTTATTTTCAACACCAAAATCTTGAATTTAAAGAAAGGATTTGTAAAAATATCTATTGCATTTTTTCAGCACTTCATGATGTTTGAAAGGTCGGTTTTCTACAGCAAAACTTTTTTCATCAACATAATTTAGAGTTGAGGCAAAAAATTGAAGATTCCTCAGTTTAAGACAAACCGATTGACCTACAATATCAATACATTTCATCAAAGAGTTAGGAAGTTATGATCATTTATATTATATTAAAAATCGATTTTCATAGTAAAAATATTCTTATTCTCATAATTTAAAGTTGATGCAAGGATGTAGAACATTCCTTTGCTCCAGACGCATCGATTAACCTATAATATTATTGCATTTTATTAAATAGTAAGGAATGTATGGTAATGCATAATATTTAAAAAAATGGTCTTTCATAGTAAAAATGTTCTCTTTAACATAATTTAGAACTGATGAAAGAAAGGAAGATATTTCTTGATTTTAGGTGAATCGATTGATCTATAATATTGATACACTTACATGAAGTTGTATTATCATAATTTTATTGTTTGATTCTTGTTTTCTTCTTTCTTCTGATTTCCTTGAATTTCATATCTAAATTTAAATACTGGATGTTAAAGAGGAATTTATATTTTGATTCATGCTGAAATAAATTTTTCTTATATTTCATATATTAATATAAATTAAATCTCATTATACACAAAACTTTTGACATATGGAGGGCTGCTGTACCTAACTAGATAACCAACATTTTGATAGAAAATGGGGTTTTTGCATGAATGTTTTCGAGAAAATTAAATATATATTGTTGTAAAATGATTCTTTTGATATATCATTTTTCTACTAAATTCACATTCCTTGAAATTATGATCATTTGAGAAAAAAATATTTTTTTTTCGGATTTTAAGCAAAAAAATGCCTATCGCGACCTCCAGTTTCACTTTTCATAGTTCAGAACAGAATCATTGTTCTGGACCAAACATTTTCTATCCTGATTCAACAAGATCCGCCAGCGAACATTGCACTCGTTCCAGCAAGACCACCATCGCAGTTAGCCGATAATGACAACGTGAGAAGTAGAAGAACAAAAATCAACCAAAAAGTCTTTCGAAGGATCGACAAATTAGCTGTAGCTAATACTGCTTTTCCCGATTCGCTCCAAGAAGATGGTAATCTCTGGAATCTGAACTGTGAAGTGTACGAGAAGGCGGTCTCCTTGCTTAGCGACAATAGATGTAACGATACCTTGGTTCGCCTCAGTAAGACTCCCGAGAGTATTGCACAGATTCAGTTTAAAATTAAAACAGCGAGACGGCATTCATCAAATATTTAGTAATTCAATCCTGAATTAGGACACTTGCCTGGAACTTGGAGAAAGCAAATCACACTCTGAAAAACTGTAAACTATTGTCCATCAGACAGCTCTGAAGGCAACAAAAAAATATTTTTTTTTAACCGTGAAACAGCGCTTTGAACGGCGAGTATAATGGGTTGATGAAAATGCCACCTTTTCTACTAATCCTTTCTGCCTGTTCAATGAAGCGTCATGCATAATTAAAATTTTGCGTTGTCGGAAAGAGATTCAAGTCTTTTGGGAGCAAGCATATGGAGATACTTATCAGATAAATGAAGACGCTCCAGATATATCACTCTTTTGTAACTTTTCCCAAAGGCAAATTTTATAAGGTCCAGGAAAAGAATGCCCACCAACTACTGCTAAAGAAGTGAAGAAATTTATCGCTGGAGCTGAGAACTTTTCAGCGCCAGGGCCCGATGAAATTAACAACCTTTGGTGGAAAAATTTAACTTTTACGCACCAACATCTACATTGTATATTCACTACTTTTTCAAACGGAAAACAATCCATTCTGCAGCGGTTGCTGATCCCTAAGACCAAAGATTTGTCAAGTCCAAAGAACTATAGGCCCATAGCTTGTTGACACCAAGTACAAGATATTCACTGGCATCCCCAAAGAGAGGATATTAAGAGCTATCGAACCGGTATGGAGTACAATAGTTGAACAACGTGGATGCAAAAGAGGGCCGACAGGTTGCAGGAAGAACCTGTTAATAGACAGGTGTGTTATCCAGGACTTGATCAGGTATCGACTCAATCTGTACATGACTTGGATTGACTGCCGCAAGACATTCTATAACACAAACCATGCGCTACACGTAAAGCTCCTTGAGTACCTGGAGTTGCTTCCAAAAATAGTGATATGCATGGAAAAGCTTATTCTCTTGTGGCGGACAAGCTTTTTCGTAACATTTGATGAAAGACAATTGACTACCAGCTTAATAACATATAAGAGGGGGGACTTCCAAGCAGCCTTTTAAAGTCCCATACATTTTTGCATCTCCCTCTTGCCTCTATCTATCGTGCTCCGAGGTAAAAGCTCTGGATACCTATGTGGCCCGTGGAACAGACGATAATATAAGGTCAACCACCTTTTATACATAGACAAACTTAAAATCTTCGCCTATTCAAAAGAGGAAAATGACATCCTTGTGGTTGCGGTGAATAGGTACTCTGAATCGATTGGCATGAGCTTTGGACTGGATAACTCTGCCTGCGTCCACTATACCACAGAAGACTAAAAACTACATCATCGTTTGATGATCGGAATGTTCAACAAATAGGCGGAATTGCCATTCAACATCTTAGTAATGGGACATACACAGATCTTGGAATGTTGCAAGCGGAAACCCAAAATGTGCCTGTATTGGAAACGGCTCTCGCGAAAAGATATCACCAAATTCTCTGAAAAATTTGAGCTTCGAAATTATTTGGGAAGAATAAGATCCAGGCGACCAATATTCTGGCCGTTCGTATACTGCTCTACACTTTTGGTGCAGTAAAATTGAACGTGGATGAGTTGAAGCAAGTTGACCGAAGCGCACGCAAGATGATGACAATCCATCGATGTCATTATTCTATATCTTCCGTACCTCGAATATACCTCCCTCGAGATAAAGGGCGCAGAGGCTTGCTAAGCTTGGAGTGTCTTCATTGAAAAACGGTTCTGGCTACAGCTGTCGCAGTTCTAAATACCACAGATTTTCTTTTGCGACTCGTACGTCAACATGAAGTCGTCAATACTGTTGCATTTCAATACCGTGCCGCAAATAGGGTCGCACAGGAGCTTGGTCTCTAATTTGATTCCATCGACACTACACGTGGCCATACATCGCTATAACCTTTGGTGCTATAAAGTCGTGTGCAGGAGGCAGAACATTCGCTTCTACTCAGAGAGCATGTTGACAAACCCCTTCATGGTTAATTCTACGGCATTATACGTAGAGAAGAGCTATCGATTGGTCTGCCCAACATTTTTCTCAAGTCCGCTTGATTGAGATCACGGACTGATGGATTTCATTTTGTTTTAAAAGACTTCGTTATAGTCACCTTAGTTTACCGCGAGTGCATAATGACCTGTAGGCGATACCAGCTGCTGAGCGTGAACATCTTCGGCACTTCTATGGTGTTGATCTATTGACAGTCTTACTATAAGCCTAGGGGGAACATGAGTCCGTTGTGGATTATGATCAGTGTAAGATCTTCTGGAATTCCTCATTCTCCATCACTCAACGTATCACTGCTACAAAGCCTGATATTTTCCTCCAAGATCTGAAAACGAGGATCATTCACGCGATTGAATTCTCGGAACCAGCCGATGGTAATATCACGGCAAAGAAAGAAGAAAAACGAGAGAAATATCAAGCACTTCTTTTCGAACTGAGCAGACCGTACCAAAGCTACAAAGTCCATCTTGTAGTTTTTATAACCGCCTATCTTGGAGGCAGGAAAGTTTCATTTCTTAGCCTATGCAACATAATCCCGGCTTGTCATTGTGGAAATAATAACAATTAATTTTCAGATTACAAAACTGTCTTTTAGAGTGCAAGGTGAATTAATTATTCAATTATACTCTTCAAAAATCAATTATTGATTTTAAATTTAAAGGAAAGAATACCTATTTTTACCAATGTAACTTTGAATCATTCATGATATTTTTTCACTTTATTATTATTATAACATTGAGCGATTTCCCTTTCAGGGTTTGCCTGAATTGCTGGGTTGGAAAATAGTATTTATTTATTGATGTGTTATTTATCTAAATGACAGGTTCGTTCTGAAACTCTGCTCACACCCAGGTTGGTGATCAATCTCTCTAGCTATCACCCCATGTGGAGAGCCTCACAGAATATTCATGAGTGGTTTCCCACTTGAGCCTATTAGCATCCAAGGTCTTTCTTTCAGGCGTCATTCACTCTACTCATATTCTTTTTCTTAACTATTCGTCGCCAAACTTTTCTGTCCGGGCATACTACCCTAGCTTCCTTCACGTCGATGCATTTTTAACCATTCTTTTAGCGGTCTACCTCTGTACATTCTGCCACTTACTTTACCTTTATACACCTGTTTGGCCAGTCGTTCATATTTGATTCTTTCAAGATGACCAAACCACCTTAACTGATTGCTTTCCCATATATTAACTAGTGTCTCCCCTGTACCACATTCTTTGAGGATTATCTCGTTTCGGACTTTGTCTATCAGTGTTTTTCGGCATGTTGTGCGCAGAGGTTTCAATGATTATTATATATTGTGAAAAATTGATCTGCATATTTAATCGTTTCAAATAAGCGCGTGATCAACATCCGATGAGGCAGCTGATGAGGGGCATGTGCAGTACGGTTGTGAAGCCGAATTAAGAGCACTGAGTGGATCACGTATACGTTGCAGTTGCGTCAGCATAAAGTATTTCCATTCAGTCATACAATTTCAAAATGGCCGAATACTTCAGGGATAATATTGCATTGTATACATTGCGTCTCATGTATTATCTTAGTTGAAGAATTGTGTTTATCGGAAAATGAAAAATGTCTTGTGAATGCTTTTTGAGTTTATCTAGTGAAGTGAAGTACCGTTATTGTAATAAACTAAGTGCAAGTGACAATTTGGATCCCTGCGTTCTGAAAAGTGAGGAATTTTCCACTAGTACTAGTGGTGTACCCGTAGTGAGTGAGTTCGATCTTGTATCGTATTTTACGATAATCCATAGTTATTACACTCAAAAATAATTAGAAGCCTATAAAATCTTAGAGGCGTTTAAGCTTTTCTGAGCCGGATTCGTTTAAAAAGCGGAGTGCAAGAAGGTAGATAACAACTTTCAAGCGCGTGGTGAGGTTAGAATTAGCATGTTCATTTTTCATTAACTGCATGCATTCTTATATCAAAACATTTATATAAAAGTACATTTTGTTTAGTAATGTTTCGTTAAATTTCATATTCATTTAACATTAAAACTTAGTTGAAAGTTAGTATACGATTTTGAACAAATTGACCGATGATTTAAATTTGAGGTTGACTTTTTTTGATTAATGTAGAAAATATTTACGAAATTTAAAATATATGTATTGCTGCAATTTGAAAATTCTCGAAGAATAAATGAAAGATTGTCTACATTTACTAGAAAAAGTTAAGAAGATTTTTTTCTCACAATGAATATTTCATACCCTCAAATTTAAAGCATCTGGCAATATGTTCAAAAGTGTATCCTATTTTTCAAGTACGCGTTATTATTGAATGAATACAAATTTTGGTGAGACATCACATAACAAAATATACTTCAATATAAATGTTGTGATCTAAGTATCTATGAATTTAATAAAAAAATTACGTGGCAATACTAACCTCACCATGCACTGGAAAGTTGTCATCCACCTTCTTGCACTCCACTTTCTCAACAAATCCGGCTTGGCAAAACTTAAAGCCTCCAAAATTTTGAAAGCTTTTGATTGTTTGTAAGTGTAATAACTATGGGCTATCGTAAAATATGATAAAAGATCAATCCTACTTACTACGGGTACATCAGTAATGCTTGTGGAAAATTCCTTACTTTTTCGAGCGTAGGGATATAAATTGTCAATTTCACTTAGTTTATCACAATAACGGGCCTTTACTTCGCCAGATAAACAAAATGAGTATCCACTGGACATTTTTTATTTGCCGATAAACACAATTCAAAATTCTGCAATTTTATTGATTAACAATTAAAAGTTCATCAGTTTGAAAGATATAAAATTGAGAACTTTTGACATTGGATCTTCAAAATTGAACTGTTCCAGAAAAGTGTTTCAAATTACATACTTTTGAAATATAATTATTAATTTCATAATTGTGATAAATTTAAATTTAAAGCTTTTTCGGGTTTCAATCGTGTGCAAAACTACGAAACTTGCCGACGTTTCGTGACAGCGCTTAGAAGACATGATGTGTTTTAATTTCAGAGTTTATAGTTTATTAGAGTTTATAGAAAAATGAAAATAAGAAAGCCACTGACTACAGTCACATTAAAGAGCCCGCTTCAAGAGATGGTCAAAAACCTTTATGAAGCTAACTTTGCACAAATGTCTACTTTACTGACGTGAAGTTTGAGTGCGATCTGTCATCTGTTTTGTTTACAGTCATTTGTTTTGACGTGAGGTTTGAGCGCGGTCTGTCATTTGTTTTGTTTACAGTGATTTGCTTTGTTTGATTTTACGTCTATTTTTGCGTTTTTTGGAAAAATAAGAGCCGACTGAGTTATTTGCACCCCGGATTCGGATTCAGCGACCCCAAAAGCATATAGATATGCTTGTTTAGTTTACCGGGCATGAAGGCTTTTTTTTGCAAAAATATACAAGAAAAATCGCTGTTTTCGTCGATTTTACGTCTATTTTTGCGTTTTCGGAAAAATGTGAGCCAATTGGGTTATTTGGACCCCGGATTTGGATTCAGCGACCCCAAAAACATAGATATGCTGGTTAAGTCCACCGGGCATGAAGATATTTTTTCTTATAAATATATACAAGAAAAATCGCTCGCTTTCGTCGATTTTACGCATATTTTTGCGTTTTTTGGAAAAATACGAGCTAACATGGATATTTGGACACCGGATTCGGATTCAGCGACCCTAAATACATATAGATATGCCAGTGTAGTCCTCCGGGCAGACCACTTTTTTTGGTGTGCCGGTGTGATACATCAATATTGCAAAGCTATATAATTCTTCTTTGACAAGTACATGTCAGCATTTTTAAAATTATGTTCCTAGAATTATTAAATCATTTTAGTACTATAAAAATTGACATTCTTATAATAAAGTTTCAATTTATAACATTTCCTACTTCGTAATGAAAAAAAGTTAACCCTTTTTTTTGTGTTTTTGTCGCATTTTTTTCTATGGCGCCAAAAGACTGCGGACGGAGAAAAGTAGTGGGGACGTTCTGCCGGACTTTATCTAGAGTGACTTTAGGGGAAGCCAGTCGAGATGGAGACCGTGGTATCCATTTCGACTATTTTTGCACTGGTTCTTTCAATTCGTCAAACTCTTGGCTTTAAAATAGTCCTATGATTAATTATCTAATTCTCTTCATTTTCATCAAAAATATAGTTTATGTGTTTTTATAAGAAGTGTCATTCGGCAAGAGGTGAATTAATTATTGACAGGTTAGGTTTGGGTATCAAAATTATTTTTCTGCTTTTAGGTTGCGAGCAAAAATAAGTTAGTGCTACTAAGCAAATAACATTTCTAAAAATAGGCAAGTTCATGCATTTTATCAACATAACCAAATAAAATTATTCGTATTTTCTTTTGTCTGTGATAGTAGGTAGCAATGACTAACATGATTGCATGCTAACCCTCTCGGTGCACATTATGTTTAGTAAAACACTTTTTTTTTGTTTCAATTTTTTCGATTTTGACGAATTCCAAAGGTGTGTGCTCCAAGGGTTAAAAAGCATATAGTTTGGAGCTCGTAAAATTTTTATAAAACATTGAGAGGAAGAAATCACTGTATAAGTCAAAACATGTTTTTGAATAACAGTTTTAGATCATAGTTTCAGGAATTTATACACAATGTCCTTCGACAACTGATGGGAAAAGCTTAAAATGTGAATATTCACTTCGTACAAAAAGAGTACCATCTGAATAAAATCAAAATAATGGATAAATGGCTAATAAATTTCATGTTATGGCATTACCTGCGTAAAAAAAATTCGTATGGGATTGATCTAGGAAAATATCTGGGAAATCGTATAGGAATCGTCTTTCAGATAGTATAGTTAAAGTATGGTATATGAGACGATCCCATACTTTATGTATATTTGAATGAAGTATAGTGGGTGTATAGTTTAAATATAGCTAAAGTATAACGCGAATAGTTGAAGTATAGTAAAAGTATCGGTCAAGTATATCTTAGATGTATATCTGAAGTATAGCTGACGTATATCTGTCGTATATCTGTAAAATATATAGCTCAAGTATGCCTAAAGTGTAGGAAAAGTATAGCTACAGTAGTTATAGCTCAATTATAGCTATACAATTAAAATATAATATAAAATAAGTATAAGTGTTGTATTTTTCATGGCATTGGAGACCTGAAATACATCAAATTAGGGATACAATATCATTATTCTCACAGCAAACAAAATTATTTTGTAACTTCTAAATTAAATTAACGTGAAGAAATTCTCCATATTATTAAAAATATAACATTATATCTTTTATTCACATAAAAAGTTAGTCAAATTTTTTCATGCGACAATAATGCTATGCTTAGGAATCAACGATTGACTGGATCTCTTAACCGCATATAGGAAATAATAATGAGAAGAATATGAGTTTTTTATATACATCTTCTTTTTTTTGGCACGAATTTTTTTGAACCTCATAGAAATTATTAAATAGATTCTTTATTTTACTCGCGAACAACATTCGTTCCACATTTTCATCACGAAATTATTGAAATCGCAAAATTGGCTAATTTACGGACGAACTGTCATTCACGATGCATTATTTTTTATCCCCTTGCTAGGATATCTTTAAAATCAAATAAAAAGAGATATCAATACGAAGAACACACACAAGCCCATTGAAGACGCTCCAACTTCACATCGATCAACTGAATGCCTATGTGAAAGTGTTTAACCTATCGGACCTCTCTGTTCTTTCATACTGTCAGGGCTCTACTTCATAAACGAAATGAAAAAAAGTTCTGAAATTTTCACAGAGTTTTTGTATTGTGCCTTTCTATCGCATCCCAGTGTTTGAAAAAAATTGTCAGAACCGTTTAGGCGTCATGCTAAAATATATTACATTTCCAATACCTTGGAATAGACCTTAGGTGCATAAGATGCGATTTTTTATTTTACTTATCTCAACTTCGAAATAGTTAGCCCTTTTCTAATTGCACCAAACTTTGGATAATACTCTAATAAACCTACAGTCCTCATTTGAAAAAAAAACTTAGAAAATAAAGTACTTCATATATACTTTAGCTATACTTCATCTATACTTCAGCTTTACTTTAGTTATACTTTAGCTATACTATTTCAATATACTTGAATTATAGGATTGTCTCATTTACCATACATGTTGTATACTTCTGAAAGTCAATGATTGATCAATTCCATACTTATGATTTTTACCCGGGTAATATCTTTAAAATGAATGTTCTAGTTCTAATTTGGTATTTAATTCTTTTCGCTTGTTCATCATTTATCAATATTATGACTTCAACAGTTTTTCTATCCACCTCGTACTACTACTAGTTTTTTGGTCCTCCATGTTAAGTCGTGAAAACTCGTAAAGTTCCCCTATATATGTTGAAAAGTGACCTACTTTACACCGTTTCATGCTCGTTTATTATTATTATTTTTTTTATTATTATTTATGTCAGGAAAACTTACAGGCACGTCGTTCGATTTAATTATATTATTGTCGAAAAATAAACATTTCTCTTTCCGTAACATGCAATGTACAAAACTGGAATCATTTCACGGCTCATTCCGTGAGTGCTACTGAATTAATACTTTACGAGTCTCAAAACAGACCACTGACTGGTAGGATCCCGAAGTTATTTGTTGTCTAAAGTCTAAAGTCATAGAAAAAATGTTGCCCTGAAAAAATGATATCTTTCTTTCATACAGTGTCTGGGAAACTAACTAAAATTAATTCTAAACCATTTTCCCTGAAAGATAATAATATAATTAGCCAAATCATATCATTTTGTAATTCTGCCAAATATTTTTTAAAACATTTGAAATGGATGATTGAAAAAATGATCGATTAATAACACAGAAGTATTTCCTAAATGTTTGGCACGTTTACTCGTTTACTGTTCACCAGCCCTTTATTTTCACTTGTCTTACACTAATACCAGTAGAAATTTAAAGCATTTTGCCGATTTGAAGTGACGACAGTCTGTGGAATATCACTTTGTCATAAACTACGAAACAAGCAAAGGCGATGCGAAACTTGGATGCATGAACATTTCTTCGAGGATTGTTTTCGGTCGTAAACTGAAATCGTTCGCGAATACACACGACAACCGGGGTATATACTTAAACGTTCCGAGTAATATCGCACCCGTCACAATTATTTAAGACGTCAAACGTCCCGTAAAAGTACCCCACAAAGCATGCATATGGTTGATTGTTGTCATATAATCGAAATATTTTCTACTGTGTACTGCGGAATTGTCTCACTTCTACATGATAGGGGGGTTTTTACCTCATCATTCACGGACTGGGTTGCAGTCAAAAGCATAATGGGGGGACCTACAGCCGAAAATAACCGAGGTTATTTTTGCGTATCATTATTATTATTATTATCTGGCTTAGGTTCAATCCATAAGTTCATGAATGCAATATCAAATAGGGGAAAAATTAGGTTATGTAAGATAATTGTTTAATTTTTAAGGTAAGAATTTTGTTCTGGGTGTTTTTTGTCTATTATGATAGTTGCGATAAAATCATCTTCCGAAATATGTCATGTTCCACAAATACGTAAAGTTAGTTAACATCGGCAAATAAAAGCCTTATTGAAATACTAGTCGGCCAAAGCCGAGAATTCAATTGCAAATATAGTTTGTCTCTCGAAGTCCTGGAGAACGATGTCAGGCCTCGTGTGTGCAGCGGAGATTGCTGTCCGAAAATCGTAGTTCCAGAAAATTCGGTACTTTCTCGTCTTGGAAAATTGTCTATATCTATTTATCTATTTAAATACTTGCAGAACTGTGTCTTAATATAAAAATGTAAATTTTACGACAAAAATATGTTACAAAAGAAAAAAGAATAACACTATCACACTTTGACAAAAAGAGAAAAATAAGAAATGAAATATAGTAACGGAACTAAATAGAAAGAGATAGAAAATAATATGGGCTTGGTCCATAGTGCCGTCCAAACTTGAAAGATATGTGAAGGACGTCTGGGTTGAACGGAGATAATTAAGGAAAACTTTTTGCGCGAAGATCTTTAGTATCGAAACAAATTTTTATTAATCCTCCTAAAATAATCCTTTTGCGCGAATTTTTTTCGAATCAAATCCTTTTGAGCGAGTTGTTCTGGAATCAAATCCAAGTTAAGAAATACGCAGTCACTTCCGCTTTAAAATGATCGAACTTCGGTCCTTGCTGCAACAGAAGAAATCAGCTAACGACATTGTAGGCATGGGGGTGATGGTAGTCACCATCACCATCAGTGATGGTGGCGCTTACAGATTTTTTGGCTTGGACATCTTTGCTCAACAAAACATATTTACAACTGGAGACTTTACTTACATCACATTAGGGGTTTTGATTTTGTAACAAGAAGCGTGCTCGACTACTTTTACCAGACAAAATATCCGCAAAGTGCTTTGCGTATATTCTTCTCTTGTATTTCGTTACAGGCACAGTGTACTTACACGATTACACTGATACAAAAAACTCATTTTTCGAAAAAATGCCTTTCCACACTTCAAGATAGCTGTGACGTTTATCAAATCAATTTCCACAATGTCTCAAATTATCAACCATTTTAGAGTTTGTGTGAATTTTCAACCTTTTTATTTGCGCGAAAAATACTTTTGTCTATGAATAGCATGAAATGGCAAAAGTTTCAAAATTTGGTTGAAAGTTTTTGAAATCATTTCCTAAATCCCAGACTTAATTTTCAGCCCCAAAGATAATATGGAACATTGACAAATTAACAATAACTGAGATGTTATGTTTTTATGCATTAAAAAATTGCAAAAGTTTTGCAAATCGTACAAACTATTTGGAACATTTTTTTACGAAGATACAAATTTGCAACCCTCCAATAATACAGAAGCTTAATATAATTGAGATGTCACATTTTTTATACGTAAAAAATAAATTGAAAATGTTTTGCAAATATGAATAGACAAAACACTAATTTTGTATGTAAATAAATGTTTTAGAAAATCTAGACAATGTGCGCAAATATATATTTTTTTAAATGAGCTCTCACTTCTCTAGAAAATATTTCAAATTCGTCTACTTCAGGAATGAAAAAGGTGAAACCTTTTTAAAGCCTGGGATTAAAATCAAATTCCTTTCAAAAAGGCAAAAACTAAGATATTTTAATACACCAGAAAACGATTTTTTTCAATGTTAGGCTTAAAGTAGGCGACAGCCATTGCCCCCGCAAAAAAGACCAAGATGGGTAAGCTCTTCACAGTGAAAGTTAGTTCCAGTGGAGTAACTGACATTTTTTCGAACACATGTTTATTTCATGGCAAATTGTTCAAAAATCTAATACGCGAACCAGTGAAATCTCATTGATTTTCAGCAAAATCCTACTGGTTGAAACAGCCAGAAGTATGTAACTAAGATCAGTGAGATTTCACAGGTCCACTCAGTGAAATTCTGTCACTGGTTTAATGAGTGAGGTTCACTGGTTATTCAGTACCAGTAGTCATCTGGTCTTCCGCGTTGTCGTCCATCCGTTGGTTAGGTATGACATTTATTTTTCGTCACTTTTGTGCTAATCTTTGCAAAATTATCTTTTGGAAATCGCACTCTACTCCCACAACAATAAATAAGGGTTGGGCTGCAATACAATAGGGTATAATATATCGCACCAAACTGTGGGAAGGTCCTTACGTCAACATATCGCCAGAGGTTTCCCCAGTTTCGAGCGGAATATATCATATCCCCTGCTTATTGCAGCCATACCACAAATAATTTTTAACAAAAACACTACTACACAATAACATTCGTTTTCACTCAAGAAATGCAAATACCCGAGCGGCGACACGCGCGCACCAGACGTATGCAGGTTCATGTCTTGGTTGTGTTGAGCGCTGTATCACTGGTTGAATCTATTATTTGGCATCACTGGTTCACCAGTGAGAATTCAAAATACTTATTCAACTAGTAACAAGTTCACTGTTCAGTTTAAGAGAGTTAAGTCCATTTTCTACTGATTCGAATTCTACCTTACCGAAATTTTTTTCATAAATACTCACGTCCACTCGAGATGCAAAATCGAATAGAAAATTTTGGAAATTACATCAAATTTAAAACCATAGAAATCTTAGATCCATTTATATGTATCAAGATGGTCGCAGCAATGGCCCTGCTTTCTAACACAAAATCACATGTAACATGTATATTTATGAAGTGATTTCAAATTAATCAGTATGAAATTGCTCAATGAACTTTTGCGCAGCTTTAAAAAGTGAATAAGTAAAAAAATACACCCTCGCTGCTAAAGTAGCATTTCAGTCCTAACCCGCCGTTGCATCCGACTTTGTTAGAAGTACTGGCATTTGCTTGGACGTTTCGCTAGGAGAGAGGCAAACTGCAGAAAACCATCTGTCGAGTTCAGCAGGTTTTTCGACAGTTGCGTTTAAAAGCAGACAGTCGAGAGTTTGACAGCAGACATTCGACCCTACCCATCGAATGCACACAATCATCCTCGGCGTTAAACCTACCACTCGCCATTAGTTGAAACGCAGCGAACGTGCAACCTGGGTCGTACGTCACAGATGGTCCCATCCGAGTGCTATCCGCGCTCGATGTGGCTTGACATCTGGATTCTTTCCAAGTCGAGATTCACCACTTAGTTAATGCCGTCGGTTTGCTTGCGTTAAAGTTTTTCTAGTAATTTTTTGGAAAAAAGGACCGAGAGCGCCACATTTTCCTATACACAAACGCAAAGAAGCGTACCCAAAACCGTGTGCAAATAAATAATAATTTAAAATTGGTAAAAAGTAATTAAAATCAAGTTTTTTCAGTGCTTGAACCTGTTCAAGAGAAATTTAAAAGAAAATAATTGCTAGTGTAGAAATAAATTGAAACTATTTCAAAGAATATGTGATGTTTTGGTGTATCCTAACCGCAAAATATTTCATTTCAGATGATTTCAAAAATTTAAATTTCAGTTTACAATGAGACTATTCTTATATAAATTGCGGAAGAATGACCAAAAAAAATTTGGTTGCTCATCCGCAATATTGTTTGAAACACTAGATTTTTTTTTCCTTCGGATTATTGTCAATGTAGATTATTAATTGCGTTTGGGTACGTTTGAGTGGTGATACATCTGTCCTCCCCGACGTAGAAATGTATTTATGTGTGTGAAAAAGTGACATGGATGTATATTCGATTTTCGTAAATTTATAAAAATGTTATTTCCCTAAATTCAGAAACCATTAGTGTCAAACATTAAACAATCGCGATAAATTCAGATTGCTCCCGCAAAGAAATGGTTTTCATAAAGCATCAATTTTACAAATCTTCAGAATTTCAATTTTCCACATTCGTTCTCAACGAGATTTTTTTGTTGGTTTCATGATGCCTGCACATCGAATCTGTTTTCATAATTTAAAGAAAAAATTCTATGAGGCAGTCAACTTTTTTCCCATGAACGTTGTTAAATGTTTTTACTTTACCTGTAGTGTGTAAAGGTGGATGATGAAATTTGATGCTTGCAGGGATCATGAAACTAGCAGGGGCCGAAAGCTGAAGTCCAGGACCAAGAATATGAATCAAGGTACCAACCACGGTGATAACCCAGCCCCATCCACCCTCTGGATAGTAATGTCGCCACAGGAGTCTTCCTGCTCGTACTTGAGGACTTGTAGCAGCATGTTTCGAGGTGTTTTCGTTATTTACGCTCTGGCTCGAAACTTGTTTCTTGTTTGGCTTTGGTTTTGGAGGAAGCACCTGTTCTTTGAGACCATAACTTTGGTCAGATGTGCTCAGTAATGGCCATGATTGGGCCCGAAATATTGACATTACACGACCAACTCCACTTTCTAGTTTAACTATGTCCCGAAATCGATTCGCATCGCTATTGCGATTCTGAATCGCAAGAAGTCGATCATTTTTCGTTCCATCGAAACTATTTGGATGCCCAAAGTACCGCTTTTCACTAGTATTTGCAATTTTAAATATTGGAAAACCGAAGCCTGTATGTTTTATGGAATTTTATATATTTCAGAGTCAATCACAGTCCACTTTCTATTTTGATTTAGGTTTAACGTTCTAAAATTTTATCTCCAATAAATGTACCTTGCAAGACTTAACGTAGTTGTCGTGAAAAAGATTAGGCCTCTCCAAAGAAAAAGTCTTCTATGATTTAAAAATTGAAATCATATTATCAGTCATTTCTTATGAAATAAAATACATTGTTTTTTGTGAACGAATTTTGAAACTTACGTAAGATAATTATTTAACAATGGTTTCGTAATTTAATTTTTTCTTATTGTCGCTTCTTACCAACTCTTTTAGGAATAATTTCATTTTAAAAGATCATGGCTTTTTTGCCTACAACTCTATTGATTGCATTTTTTTAAATAACTAAATAACCTACAAATATAATGATTTTAAAAAAATATTTCTTCAAAATAATTGGTTTAACAAGTTATAGAAAATGTCTTCTCTGAATGCTTACAATGAAAGAAAAGCTACTTATTTATCGATCTGATTTTTGGCACTACAGCTGCCTCAAAACTTCACTTCTGAAAATCGAATAAGTTTATTATATAAAATAATAATTAAATATTGAGAGTAATTTAAAGTTTGTGAATTAAAACGTTGCAGAAAAATTGCAGTTTTTTAGGCCCTTAGCGATATAAAAATATCATTAAAAATTGCAATGCAGGATCATAAAACAAATTTAATTTTTAAAATTTGTAAGACTCCAATTTTGGAAATCTCAAAGAGTTTTACAAAAATGTCAGATAATTAATCAATTTATGATTTTCTTAAAGATTTGAGGAGACCTCAAAAAAATTTGAAATGAAAAATATGAATTTCAGGAAATAAAATTCGATTTAGTATGTACTAAATCGGCATGTATTTAAAATTTTCTATGCTACTAAATTGTAAACAATAATTTTCAATAAGAGTTCTTTTCAATCTCAAATAAATAAAAATTTGTGTGGAGGAAGCTTCAAGCTTTATCCACATTAATATTAAATTTTAAGTGGAAAACACATGAGATTAAAAAATCCAAAGAAATTCACAATACATAAAACACGCCTTTAAATGCAAACTGCTTAAATATAAAACCCTACAAATTAAAAAAGAACTGACAAATTAAAAATCAATAAGTCTCATTGACTTTTAAATATTTCAATTTACTGATCGAATCACTGAATATCGAGTTAACTAAAGATGACTATTTAAAAAATGTGTCATTAGAAAATTAGTACCTTCGCTCTTAATTTTCCCAGTGAATTTCGCTTTAGCATGTTGAGTAGGGCGTTAACACGTAATTTGCGGAACATTTAAATTGTCAGTTTTTATATAAACCAGTCTTTCCTTTCGACGTGGCTCCTAGGAAATTAATCCCCACGATAAACGCCCACACTTGAATATTGCAAACCTGTCCATTGACCCAGCTCCTGTTAAAGTTTTAAACTTTGATGTAAAAATGTGAATGTTTTAACTTTTAAAGTTAATCAATTTCATCATTTTTTGCTTATAGGTTGGCATTCTTACTTCTTCCAGAGTCTGACCATCTTTCTCAGGGTTCAAAAAAAGTAATGAGTAGAAATGGTTCTATTTCTATTGTTCTATTTCTATATTGAATACTTGAAATTTTGAGATAAATATCCGTGAAGGTTACATTTTACAGTGTTTTTCCTAGATTTGAGGACACCTAATATTGATTTTCTAAGAAACGTCTCGCCTTTAATCAAGACTTGGAATGAAGAGTATTTTCATTAAAATTCCATTTGAAATCTTATTATTTTTATCAAGTCTTATATTTCATTATTATTTATTATTATTTATTAGTTTATATCATAAAATAATCCAAAAATATTCTTTATTATATTATGTATTTATTATAAATCATTATTATTTGATTTAAAAAAAATCGATATCAACCGACTGAGAAAAATCACAATCACCTCATTAAATTTGATCATCTAGTCTTCTTCTTTTCCCCTTTTTAGTCATTTTAGAAATCTAGGTTAAGGACAAATTTACTACTAGAATAAATTTAAAAAAATGATTTCAAATAAAAAAATGGTATATGCAACTTAGTTTATTTTAGTTACTATGTTTCCAGAACTAGCAACGATAACTTTTTTTGTTCACTTTGAAGTTACCTGTAGATATATTTCACATTCCAAGAAAGGGGCTTGCATAAACCAAGAGGCTCAATTTTGGCCACTTTTTGACCCCCCGTCCCCCGTCACTCAATGTACGCCACCGTGGCATTCTCGTCGACCCCCCTCCCGCCCCTAAAGAAATCACGTGATTTCTGGAAGGCCCCAAATCTTTCATTTTAAATACAGCAGACGAACTGAAAAATCAATTATAAAAAATTTAAAGTACGAGTTTAATTTATACGCAGAAATGTTCAAATTTAAAAACGCTTGAGTTCGGGTCCATTTGAATTTGGCAACGTCAAAATTTGAGATTGTTTGAACGTTTTTTGTAAAACGTCCTAATTTGAGTAATCTTGAAATTCAGAGCATTAGTGATGATAATCGAAAATATTTAAGCTTTCTCAAATAATATTTTCCAACTTTTCAAAAAATTAACTATTATTATGCAATTCTACTTTAAATAGGGCTAAATTCGAAAGTTATTGAAATTTCAAACTTTTTAATTTTAAATTCTCTAAATTCAAAAATGTCAAAATTTAGCTATTTGAAGCATTAAAGTTAAGAAATTTTTATACTTATATATTTCAAACTTTCATAAACTTTTTCATTAGAGAGCTTTTAAAATTACGAAGTTTCTCGTCGTCCCGAAAGACGGGATGAGTAGTCAAATATTTTTCATAAGTTTGACTAGTCATCCCGAAATTGCGGGACGAGTGTAATACAACGTTGATTTTTTTCAAGTTTAAATCTAATTAAATTAAACAAATGTATATTTTTTAATGCCAATAAATTTCAACTAAAGATCAAAATATTTGATAAAATGTATTGAAATTTGATAAATATTTTTCAATTGAAAAAATAATGATAATATATATATCTGTCTCTTATACATATTATATATATATTATTATATTTATATTTATTATATTTATGTTTATTATTTATTTATATTTATATATTTTATTTTTTTGTATTATATTATTCATACTGATTATAGAAATATAGAATTAAATATAGGCAAAATGACAAAGGATCAATAGCATAAATAACATAAACCTAGTCCAAACTCAATACCAAAAAACTCACTCAAACAAAATCTCGAAACCGACTCACTGGATCATAAGGACAAAAAAGACAATACGAAATTCTCATCTTTCAGAAAAACGGACTACATAGGCAAGTACAGGCTATGCATGCATCGCATGACAGAGCCAACGATCATATACCACTTCAAAAATTGCAGAGCCATGCGATGGTTAAAACTGCGCAGAGCGGAAATTTCAGAATACTGCATAATTTACCATCCACATCGCCACATCCGCCAAATGCTAAGAGGCGAAATGACGCATGAGCTTGGACAAAAACAAAAGAAACATGATCAACCTAAAAACCGGTAGAAAATCCAAATGCCACAACAAATACCACAGAATTTCTAACAAAAGAATATGAAGAACCAGAAGAAGGTGCAGTAGGAGGAGACACAAGCTGGAATTTCCAGCATATAGAACAGGAAGAAGGTGCAGTAGAAGGCGATACATATTGGAACCTGCTAAACCTAGACAAAGAAGAAGACGAAGTTGAAAAAATAGAAGAATGCTACTCAATCTTTGAGGGAACCTGCTAAACCTAGACAAAGAAGACGAAGTAAAAATAGAATAATGCTACTCAATCTTTGAGGGCTACGAAGGCGGCTACACAAAGGAATTAAACATACAGGATTTGAGTCCTAAACTTCAAGAAGAAGAGGGAGCGGTGGGCGGTCAACTGAAACGAAAACCACCACAAAAACTCAACACGGAAGTACCAAAAAAGTGGGACTTGGGAGAAAAGATCTACAAACTGACCATTGGATTCGAAAGAGAAGCATATATACAAAGCTACCAACTCCATAAGAAAACCAACAAAAGAAAAATGCAAGAAGAAAAGGATTGAGAATTATCATGTGAAAACTCCTGCAGAAGAAGAGAAGAAGCTGATGAACAAAGAAAAGAAGAAAACAGAAGACAAATCGACTCTACTAAGACTCCACTTAGAAGACTATCACTTGGCCTACTTAATCAAAGAAATAACAATATACATAGAAACTGCGACGATTGAGATTAATAAAATAAACAGTTTTTTATTATAAAATTTCTGTGTCACCTCAATCACACCTCCAAATGACAATTTTCTCTTTTTTTTATTAATATAACAGTTATCAGGAAACCATTGAGGAGAACTGGACAAGGAAAATCATCGTGAGCACCGTGACTTTCGAAAGTAATCTTAAGGAAAATATTAGAGGTGTGCAGTCGTTTATTCGAATTTTTAATACAAATTTAGACACGCATGGAACATTGGATTTTTCGAAATAGATGAAAATTTAACTGTGCATCAGACCGGCTTGATTTCCTTGAATTATTAAAATCTTTTTGTTACGAAGTGGTTGAGCGACGTAGAGGGTTGGTTTTTGCCCTTATTCGTTTAAGAGCGTCCACTGCTGTTCTTACCCTACCTCGATGAATGTTGCGTGAACGATGAATCAGAAACAGAACACATGTCCATGTTTTTAATAAAAAAAAGCAAAGGCCAGATTTATTCTAGAAATAAGCAGACTAACCAACTGGGCCTTTGGAATGGCTCGAAGTTGATTTTGACTGTCCACTTAATTTCTTATTTTTCTTTCAAATTCTACCTTTAACCTTCCGTCCGCACAGTGGGTCTTTTATGGCACAGTGCATTTTTCTATTTAAAATATCTGTGTTTGAATAATTGATTGTTTAAAAAATATAAAGTTGCTAATAGCAAAATTTAAAATCTCAAAATGATTATTAAGTTTAAAAGTCTTATGACAGAAAATAGTAGGCTAACCAACTGGGCCTCTGGAATGGATCGAAGTTGATTTGTCTAATTTTACTTTTAAATTTTGTTTTAATAAGTTTTGGGTTTACGTTGGACGCGTGTTACAAGCCAATTCGAAAATTTTATTTTGTGCAATTAATGTGGCTTGAAATATTATTTCAAAACAAATCAATTCCCAACTCTATACGAGGTAGAAGGTCTCTTTGTTCGCTCGTGACCTGAGAGCTTATTATCAGAATGCTTACGTAGCATTCCAAGCTCCCGGGGACTAATAGCGAGCTAACTTGCGAATAAGGAGAGCAATGACTTAAGAGAATAATTTTTATCAAGAATTAAAATTATTCTTTGATGAAATTATGCTTTTTTGCAGGTATTTAAATTTTGTTTCCTCTCCCCCAAACCACGAATGTGCGGAATGAATAGCGTGCACCTAAGCCTAGGTAAAAGAGAAAATGAAAAAGAGTACGACAAATTGTACCTAGAACATAGGATCAAAAAACGACCTAAATTAGAAACATGTAATAGAACCTAAAAAGAACGAAGGTGTGGTTGCACTCACTGTGCTCGGCGGTCACACACACGTGCGCGAGGCACCCATTCTATCTCTCTCTCCGACGCTCTAAATCTCGTCGACTCATCCTTTGCGTGTAGCTACGCTGCCGCGACGATTGCAAGCCTCCGCGCTCTACACGTTGTCTTCGCCTTCTTCCTCCCTATATTCTTACCATAAGCGCGTCTACTTCTTGCGTATAATCACACCATACAATCATACATTATGACTCTAGCAGTTCAATGCACCTCGACTTTCTTCTCTTCTCTTCCTTGTTCCACGCTATCCTCCCATAGGCCGGCTCACTCCTCACCCTACATACCATAGACTGTAGTCTGACAGCACAAGCACGTGGTAATACCACAACAATACCACGTGTCTACTCAGCGAGAAACGTAGCGCTAAACTGCTTAACTCCCTAAGATTAATGAAGGCTGAAATTTATAAATACTTAATTCTAAGTTGAAAATTTCCACCTGCATTAATTCTGATGCGAATTGAAACTTAAAAACTTCTTTTTAGAAACATAAGACTTCAAGCACCTTATTTCCGTAAGGTTCTGACGAGGTTCCTGTCTCATAGGTGCAAAAATTCAAACGAAAGCATTTGGCTCCTGAGCAACCTGGCGCGGGCCAGAACTACTCAGATTTTTTGTCCGTCCGAAAGTCGCGTCGGGATCAAGAGCCGAAATTCTAACATTCGACCACAAAACGGGAGTGTGAGGCGCCGGAATCGATGGGTTTAGCCATTCAAATTGGGATCGCGATCTAGAGGTAAAATTTTGAAATTTCCATCCGACGGGAGGCAGGGCCGTAACGGGTGTGGCTTCCTTCACGTCCTATCCCCGGTACCGAAATTGTAGCTTTCGACCAGGTAACGGGAGTGTCATTTTTCTCGCGTCCCATCCACCTGCCTGAAACAAAATTAGATAAGCCTAGAAAGTTTTACTCTTTCTCGAATCTCAAAACGAGACAAAATAATTTTCTCAAAAGGCTGCAATTCTCCTCGATGAGAAATAGAATGTGTGTCGCGATTATCCTCAAGGACAAGAGGTGGTTAATCAATCCACGTTATGAAAGGTTTTTTGACCGCTTGTTAATAAAGCAAGAAAGAAATTAAAGAACCAAAATTACTTCGTTCCTTTTGGGTTCTTGAGTTTTCCTTCATGTGTACAACAACCAGCGGTTGTTTTAAGACAACAATTAACTGGTGAGTTGTATCGATCCAATTTTTGCTTGTATCTTTCTTTTCTCCTAAATGTCTGACACGTTCTACCCATGGTAGAACGTGCCCTTTTGTTTCTTATTTTTGAACACCTTGCCATCATGTTATTTTTCTGTTATTGAAAATGAACTCAGTGTTCGGAGAATTTCGTACATGAGAATTATTGTTGACATCACCCGTTTCGTGAAATCTCTTTTTTTAAATCTAGGGACAACAACTCTCAATCCGAGAGTAGGGAAACCAACCCACAAAATAATTGTAGGAAGTACGGGTCTCTCGCCCTTCCTTCAGTTTAGGGGAAGCCTCTCCCCACGCGCACTTAGTATACTAGTATTTTTGTTTAGCATTATTCCCCGGAAGTTTAGGCAGCAGGTAAGGGGGAGGAGGATAAGTAGAAGAAAATTAATAGTGCATTTATCTTAGGTCACAAACTGATGGTGGCAGCGGTGGGTACGTTCCCTGCTGTTGCCCCCACTCTACTTATGCTACTAGTAGCTTGTGTTACTAGGCAGCAGCTCTTTCTCAAATTCTAAAATTTTTACAGCTACTTTAAATTTCTAAAATTGCCATTTTTATGTACAACTCATCATTTTCAATCATGAGAGCAATGCTTCAATCCTAATTAATCGAGTTAGCTTCTCGAATATTCAGTACTTCCAAATTGAATAAAAAAACACGGGCATTAAATTGCCAGGGGACCTCGCCGTAATTGGCTTGGTATTTTTAATTTTACAATTTTTCCACTTTTAGCGGAAATATTGGAACTTAATTCGAGGGATTCCTTCGATTATTATTCATGTGTCTCAAGTCTACGACTAAGACTAAAGCTTCAATCTAGAACTCATGTCCTAATAGGCTAAGAGTACCTCCAAATTAAAGCAAAAGCCAGGGCATTAAATTGACAGGGAAGCTCGCCGAAATTTGAGTCGGTATTTTTAATTTGGAAGTAATACGCTTGATTCAAGAGTTATTTTTGTACGAGACAGCCATTATTTTCAATTGTGGCACAGCCTGAAAATGCCTAATATTTTGGGCGGCAGTAATGCTAAGAATAAGCAAAGACACCGCGCAGGGACGAAATTACGGGAAAAACTAGCAAAAGCCTCTATCGTAGTAAAAACCGAAGTCCGCGAACCTCAACCCATCGTCTTTGTCACCCTCGGAATTTCTACCGAAGTTCGTGAGCTCCAAGAACTCTGCTCTCAACAGTTAAGAACACAGGATCAACTTTCCCTGTTTTTCGAGGGAGCCTTGAATAGAGCAGAGTTAACGTAATCTTCATCAAGGCTGCTAAACAAGATTTGGAAGTAATTAGATACAGGTCGGGATTACGAGTTGGAAGGTCTCAGGACACTGAGTAGAGATTAAAAGAATCAGGTGGCTCTTCTAACTCAACAAGCTTTTTCTGTAGAAAAGAAGCACCCGATATGATATTCTGTGTGTCCAGCCACAACCTTAACTCACGACTTGACTTTTGGGATCGCGTGCCCTCCTGGAAAGAGAAAGCCTTGCTCACTGATTTCCGCAATTCAAACATCTGACTCATTTATCATACCACAAGACTAAAACAAAAAAAAATAAATAAAAATAACAGAGAAATAATGTCACGGACCTTTAATTAAACTTTGAGTTCAATTTAAGCTTGCCGGTATCCCCCTCTGTAGGGGTACGTTGAGGTGTAAAGCCTCTGTTGCCTACGTCGCGGGTGAGGCTAATTATTTTATCTGTCCAAGGGGGGGGGGGTTCTAACCCTATGCGGTAATCGTTCAAGGTACACTCTAATGATATTTGAATGCTGAGGTCAGCAAATGCCAAGATAAAACCATGTCGGACGCTCCCGATAAAGTAATATCGAGCAAAGACCTTCATTCTCGGAAAAGGAGAAAAAGGTACATACACCGAAATTTGATATGTCGTGGTATTAATGATATACACCGATTATCATCAGAGTGTAGAATAGATGTATATGTGAGAAGAAATAGTTATATTCCCCTTACAAATATTTGTTGTAATCATCATTTAGATCAAAGAGGTTTCTTGGTTTCGGGAATCATTGAGGGTTTAAGGTACATTAATAGACCTTACACACTAAATGGACAAGAAATGCAATCATTTTTAGAAGCTTTGCGCTTAGATGTAGATTACTCTACTCGACGTAGATAAGAAGCTGAGAATAGTTTGACAAATGAAGAATTCGAAAAACTTCCCGTTTTTAAGGCAGATTTTCTTGATCTTTTTACTTATTGTGATCCCGTTCCAATACCAGATGGACATAGGTATGTGAGAAAGAAAGATCTTCTATGCTTTCTCTGCAAAATGCGATAATATGTTAGTGATGAATTTTTGGGTGTAATTTTTCACTATACATCAAGCAAGCTTCAAGCACGACCATATCAACAGTCAGACAATCATTAATGATACGATTTCTACCTGAAAATATAGGTTTTGAGGCCCTCACCCGAGAAGATTTGATAGAATGACATGTTGCACCATTTGCTTATCGCTTATATAATCCTACATCAGAAGAGTCGACAGCAATCACCTATATTGACTGCACTGATTTAAATATAGAAAAAAGTACTTGTTTCAAAGCATTAAGACAGTCCTTCTGTGTACACAAATCCAAGCATTTAGTGAAGCCACCGATGATAATTGGTTTTGATGCGTATATATTAGGTATTCAAGGTCCTTATTTTTCAAATGCAGCTAACAACGATGGCAGAGTTCTACTGAACAAGTTTCACAGGGACGTTAATGGAATGCGAAACTGGTATCGACAACGCAATATTTGAGTTCTTGACCGTGGATACCAAGAAATACTTTATGTTCTACATTAAAAAAGTATATCTAAATTCTTTGCTGACAGGATTCCTACATCGCACATTCCTGATTTTAGTGATTTCCTTTGAATTTGTAGAGGTATAATCAACAAATATTATGGACCCATTCCGATGCCAGACGTAAATGAGAATCTATTTCATTGAATGCTAAATGAAGCTCAAGAAGTGAGTGTTGTACAGACAAGAGTGGAACAGAAGAACATGAGGCGTGAAAGAGCACGATGAGTTCAACTAACAGCTGTCCATGTACTATTGTTTCCAGTGCTTACTATTAATGATATACAAGTTCTAGCATACGGAACTTATCAATTATATTTAGCACCATTTTCTATACAGGATAGCTCTCTTAGGGTGAATAAATGTGAAGAAGAAGATGATGATGAAGTACGCACTTTCGAGATAGACCAAAATACAAATGAACCTGGCTTCATAAGAATCGTATTGTTTTCAAGAATTAGGAATGCCACTACAGATTAATTATGGATTGCTTTTAACAAAGAATACGAAAACAACCCTAAAGATGCAAACCAAGATGGACCTATACTAGGCTACTACTTTACTTGCTTAGTAGGGGCCATAACATTGGGATGATGCTCACATGTAGTATCTACTATACGGTATTTAACTTTTACAAGACATGAACAAAATGTTCGGCATCCCTCCCTTCAAGTACTGAAAAGTGTTCTCAATGCTAGTGTGAATGGTCAAAATGCAGACATTGATATAATAGACGCAGACGTTGAAAATGGTTGAATAATGATTTGAGCCTATTAATCAAACGGATTGAATAGTGAGAGGCAAGGGGACTTACTTCAATCAAGCACCCCAAAGGCAACATAATCCTGTTACGTCCAAGTCGTTGTTCCTGGGAAGTGCTCAAAATAGGAAGTATTCAAAATATGATTTCTCGTATTTTCGAATCCGGGGTCAAAATAACAACTTTTGACTAAAACATTTAAATGTATCTAACCTCTATTTCGAGATATATCACATTATAGATTAAATCTCTCTAATTTTCTGAAAGATTAAGCCAATTTGATGGCGACATTTTTTCCATTGGCATTGTGCGGGGTCCTTTCTTCGATTCAAAAAATATTTTCTTTGAATCGAAGAAACTTTTTTCTGAGTATATGAGTGACATGCTATTGATGAATTAATTCTACACACTAATTAAATATTTGAAACAATTATTCAAATGATAATTATGATATGTGGGCGGCCGCATGAAAAGGGCTTTTATGGTCGGTTTTAGTTTAAGAGATATTACGTTTTTCTAAGTTGAGGTCAAAATGATTATTTTCAAGTTTGAGCGGGGGATGATATGGGACCAATAGTTAATCAATTGGGACTATACTCATATCCATAAAGTGACTGGAAGTAGGTATATTTCATGTTCAAAAAAAAAGTATAACACATGTACTTATGGCAGTCGCCAAGCTTAGGTGCGTTTTTCTCAAAAAATGATTTTTGGACGTTGCAATTTCAAAAATGCCACTGTGACTCGTTTTTCAACTCAGAGAGTTTGTTTTGGGTCTATAATGCCGGGAATTCATCCGACCATATGCCCTTGTATGTAACTCAGTACCGGCCATAATGGCCCTTTTCATGCGGACGCCCACATATATAGTATGTATGAAAAATTTTCATATTACTCACCACATTTGTTTAAGACAACTTTTGTCTTTTTATCGCCAGGACAATAATTACAAACTGCAGCGATCTGGCTTCCGTTATAGACCTTTTGTAAACATATCCAAACTATACTTTCGTTTTTTCTTTTTTTTTTTTAATAGTCTCGTTTCTTGCATTTCCTGCAGCATCGCCTTTGTTATTCATTTTTTGAGAATTTGATGATTTTTTTTTACTAATTCGACAGCTCAAACTTTTTTCCTAAATCTCAGTTCACAATTATTATTTTTTAGATAAAAATTACACTAAACGTATGATGAAATAACTCGAATCGAGTATTACATTTACTTAATTACAATGCACAAAAACTAGTATCATTTATTCAGTATTGATATCTGCATCTAACAAAAACGAATGTCGAATATTCGTAAGCACCACAAACACGCTATAAGGTAAGTGCACTAGTAATCGCCACCTTAAGCCAAATTGGAAATTAAAAATGCTTATAATTTTATTTAAAACACAATTCTTATTTCCACAAAGGGCTTAACCGATTAAAGCAGATATAGAAAATCTCTATTTTGATCACTTCACATGATATTTGATTGGAGTCAATTTTTCTTCACGATTAAAATTCATATGATGCAAATGCGTCAGTATTCGTCAGGCATGTAACCAAGTATTAACACGAGAAAAGTATAATAATTCGATAAACGGATATTCAAACTTACCTAAAATCACATTTTTTATCACACGCGGCAAGAGCGAGTCTTGTTATACAAAAAATATTAGGCCATCTGACGATGTGTAATGCAGTGACGATTACCAGTTCATTTACCTTATGTGCGCTGATGAGACGCTTTAGTTTCTATTCCGTTTAACTTTACGGCTTTTCGTCCCCTTTCACTTGGTATGCACACGTATACATCTAAATCTTCCTTTGCCCCCTCCTTCTTGCTCTTTCTCTCGTGACGGTCGTGATTCTTGCAAAGTTTTGATTCAAAAATCAAAATAAAATATACCTGGACGTGCCCCGCGTTGCACTCCCAACACACGTGTCTGATTTTATTATCTATATTGAGCATTGCGTTTTGATATTGTGTTGAAGATTCACTTGAGATATGTAAGCGCAAAATCTCACTGTTGTAGAAATATCATTAATTCATTATTTTATAGAATAATCAGTAATCAGTTCACACATAGGGCAAGTATTATAGCAAAATTATACAACGTTGACACACGTGTTTATAGGATCAATAATTATTATTTTCTTCTTATTTTTTCGCAATAGAAAAAAGCTCCTGATTATATTTCATCAGAAACATTGTATTCAAATCTTCCTAGAATCTGATCAATGACCTGCCAACTGAATAATTTTTTCGGATTAATCAGCACTGCACTTTCAAATGCTGTATTCATTATTTATAATAACTTGCAAAACTTACAGACCGGTCCGTGGATCACCTAATCTACTCTATATTCAGATGCGGTCCGGAAAGTACCCTATTTTCAAGATTTGGTTCTTATAGTACCCTACTTTCAGTCAATAGCCTCAATTTCAAATTGAAAACATTCAGAATTGAATAATTTGAGATTCAGTTTTCGCTGACATTTGATTCACATGCACGAGAAGGAAGCGGACTCTGGTCATTACTACTTCATAGGCATTAATACTTGAGACGTCTCACGTTACGTAAACTTCAATACTTCTTCGGTAGATGATACTGCCTCGATTAAACGTGCATTAAAAAAAATATTACATTTTATCGAAACTTGGTATCTAGGGGGTTTCGCGGGCCCTGATTCCGAATTTGATGTCACAATTAAAACAGAATTGTGATTTCGAAATGGCGGACAACAGTAGGCTGACCGATATTGTACTATGTATTGATGACAAATGAGTAATTTTTAATAAACAGGGCTGTATAACCAGGATCTGGGGTCCAGATAATTATTATCAATTTTACTTGTAAATCCATATGACGTGATAAGTTTACTGGAATCAGTTATAAAGTTTGTGGTAGCGAAAAATCAACGAATTTTTTTTCTAATTTCCAGTCACGTACTTGTTATTTTCTTATTTAGTCAACAAAACAACGAGGAAAAGCTTAATTAATAAATTAAATTAGAAAATGTTTTTCTTGGCGGTGCTTTCTTCGTGAGTCCCCTTTGCCTCTCACGTATAATTTTCGCAGTCGGTATAAAATTTAATCTGTTTTGCTATTTATTCGTTTTGAATATTTAATTCTTCATCATGCTCATGTGATATTTCTATTTGGCCTAACTGATGTAACGTTTCTGAAATGCCAGTGAAATCTATGGCTTCCTCATTTACCAAACATTGACAGTAACCGCATAAGGAATGTGCACACACATTTAGAAACTCTTCTCCACGCGTGGAGTGGACTAATTCCATATACAAGTGTTTTTGTGAGTAGCAGAAAGATTCCTTTTCCTTTATTACTTAGATTGTTAAAAAATTTAGGAGTAGCTTGGCAAAGAGGGCAAATCTGCATCGATTTAGTGTTTTTCAATATAATTAATACTAATAATTAATAATACTCAATACTTTTCCATCTAACAAATTCATAAATAAACAAGAATGTATTTGAATAGGATGATATTCGTTTAATCGAATTGCAATAAATTTTCTCTTTTTCTTGTAGAATAATATCAAATGATTCTTTCACAAAGTCAATTTTTCGTAAAGATCTTGGCGATTGAGAAGCTCTGTTATTCCACAATATAAACTTGTTTGCAATTGATAAGCAAAATGGTAGTAATGGCAAAAATAATTTGGTCACTTTGTGCCGTATCTTCTTCGGTAGATTCGAAAGATTATAAGGTGAATGTGGCGAACATGCATCAAATCTCCAAAAATATATTAGAACTATTTCCGATGTTCTAGAACTGGTGCTGTTCATGTATTGAAGAATAACTTCTTCTTGCATCAGCACAATACTTTCTGCAGTTTAGTCTAACCAGGATTGGAGATTAACCTTTGCTGCCTTTTTAGTAATGGTAACTGATTCTTTTGATGGCTTGTGCTGTTCTTCGGCAATCATTACTTTATCACAATGTGGCCAAATATCTGCTTGACATAATTTTGATTCTAGACTTATGTTTTTATAAACCTCTTTTGTAAATGAGTTGTTCAGTAAGAGAGATAAAGCTCTGGAGTCTTCTTTTTAATTGAATCTGTAGGTTCATTCAATATATTCCTCATTTTTTTTCGTTTGTTCGAGACAGTCAACAGTTTCCACGATTTTATTAGGAACATCACGTATTACGTTAATAATTAACATTATGTTAACTTTCCGAAATGCGTTAGCTTTTCTTCCAGATTTTCTGGCTGCGCATCGACAAGCCTCTATTATTTTTTTAAGCTCATGGTTCAGATCAGTACTAATCTTTGCAAATTTTCGTCGCTTAGAACGATCAGACTTATTTGAAAAATCAAGTCTAGGTCGATCAAAATTAGAAGCTGCAGATAGAATATTTATCAACGAATTCTTGGTAACCATTGGAACTGGAAAATCTGCATTTAGCCAATCGCGATTTTTTTTCTCAAATCTGATATTTATTCTTTTTACTGCATCAAATATTTAATTGCGTTTACTTCGCAGTATTATGAGAAAGAGTTTTTGAAGTAAGCTAGGTCTATACTTTCGATGCTACGTTCCGAGGTTTATAATTTAGAACTGTTAGCTTCCTTCTAGAGGACCAAAATAAATCAACTCTAAATTCATTGTAAATCATCTAAATAGAATATATATAAAAAGCAGGCATATTTATTATAACATAAATAAATTCATATATATATATATATATATATATATACAATAATAAATTATTTCCAATATAAATGAACAAGCATTTGAGCATTTTTCCTAGTTTACAAAGTTTTTTGTGAAAAAGGAATAAACAATGTCTAATTGTCGATCTTTAATTATTTTATTTGAAATTGAATAAATGTAATGATTTATAGTTAAATATAAACTATTTAGGACATTTTTACATCGATCTTGAAAGATCGATTCTTTCAAGATCGATTCTTCTGATTCGATTTTTTTGCTGAGTCGATCTTAATAAATTCGATCCTGGATCGATTCATGAATCGATCTTTTCGAGAGAATCGCTTATCCCTAACTTGCACCATCTTACATTCAAGACAAGCTGCAAAGGGATGATGATGAAGGATTTCAACTAGATACGCTACGTAATGAACGTGGTTTAATGCGAGTAAGAGTATATTCTACTTTCCATAATGCGACAAGGTACCAACTGTGGATAGCGTTCCATGAAGTTGTTGATCTAGGGCCAGACAATAATGACGCAATTCTCGGCTATTACTGTACATGTAAATCAGGGGCCAGAACTCTGGTCACGTGTGCGTTTTATGGTTCCTAGGCTACGCACATCACCAGCAAAACGTTAAGTATCCCCAATTTTCATTGTCACATAGGATTCTTCTAGATGCTGCCAATGTAGGTGAACAGGTAAACCCGAATGAAGGACCACAAATCATTTAATTTATTTTATGCGTTAGAAATATTTTGCTACTCAGGTTTCAAAAAGTCTTTAGAAAACAGAAGAATTTTATACAAATTCCTGCTTTTTAACTGCAAATAACAGTTTCATGATCACAATTTTCTCATGGTTTTCTGGAACCATAAGGATCATCTTCCCGCATGATGGAGGTTTCCTACCTGATCATTCTCTTGTTAATTCCAATTTTGCACTAAAAAAACTTTCAAGAAATTCCACTTTTTTAATTGTTAATAACAATGTCGTAGTCACTATTCTTTTATGGTTTCCCCGAACCATAAAAACCATCTCTCGAGCGATTGGTATAGTGCCCTATAGCAATGTATACTACACTGCTCTCGCAATATACGTCCCATCGACGTAAAGCCTTCCAGGAATTTTCGCTGATGGTGCGCGGTCCAATGGGATGATAGAGATGAGCTGCGAGATTAATGGAGTTACGCAGTACGTTAGCCAGAAAGCGGGCAGTGCGCGGGTACTCGCATGCATGTTTCGCTTAATAGTATGTATTCCTACTAGAAATAGTTTATATGACTCTGACTTGTTTACGTTTTACAGACTCGCGAGTTATACGAAGGCCATTCAGGCCAAGCCCGAAACCGGCTATAAATCGCGAGAAAAGTGTATTGGCATACAGGCACTTGGGAATACCACACTATTTCTGCCCTCACAGAAGTTTTTTTCTTTTCTTTCTGAAGTGAGTTGTCACATTATCTGCACTCACGGAAGCATGTTTTGAATTTTAGACTACATCTCGAGCACTTGGCGTTCGGTCGGTTAGACCAGAGCGCGACGTATATCATTTTAATATTAACCTTATTTGATATTCATGTCACCGGGGCACCGTTTTCTACGTTATAGCAGTGACGTTTTAAAAAATTAAAATCTTGAGCGCTTAGAGTTTGGCTGTTTTAAGAAGGGCGCGACATATATCTTTATAGAAGCCGCGGTTTATTTCGACCTGACGGTGGCACCTTATCTGCACTTGCGGAACCATGTTTTGAATTTTAGACTACATCCCGAGCGCTCAGCGTTCTGTCGGTTAGACCAGCGCACGATGTATATCATTGTAATATCAACCTCATTTGATATTCATCTCACGGGGGCACCGTTTTCAACGTTTCAAGAGTTACGTTTTAATAAATGAAAATCATTAGCGCTTAGCGTTCAACTGCTTTAAGAAGCGCGCGATATATATCTTTGCAATAACCTTTCTTTGTTTCGACTGGACGTTGTCACCTTATCTGCGCTCACGGAAGCATGTTTTGAATTTTAAACTACATCTCGAGCGCTTAGCGTTCTGTCGGTTAGACTAGCGCGCGAAGTATATTATGGTAACATTGACCTTATTTGATATGGATCGTACCGGGGAACCATTTTCAACGTTACAGCAGTGATGTTTTCTTACATTCAAAACTTGAGCGCTTAGCGTTCGCCAGTATTGGGATGCGCGCAACATAGATCATTATCAAACTCGCATTTAGTACTGACCTCGCTCCGTCGTCGTCTCTCCCCTTCCAGCATATATGGGTATTCATTGTTTTCACGAAATTTCGCGCTTATCTCCATATAGCGGAAAAACTGTCCATTTTTCTTATTTTTTTTTGCCGCATCTTTTATTAGGACCTTATAATCTACATATTTACCGAGTTTCAGCCAAATCCACAGAAAACCATTTTCCCATACATTTGGTGCGGGGTCCTTTACGAAAAATAACCGAAAGTTGATTCTTTTCTTTTGGATTTCGATTAAATAATCAAAATCGATGTGGCATAGTTGCATATAAGTCGTTTTAAAACGAATTCGTGAAATTTACCCAGAATTAAGACGATTACTTTATATTTTTCGAAACATCAGATCGGTTTTTACTGCGACGAA
This sequence comes from Andricus grossulariae, assembly GCA_011634705.1. Taxonomy (NCBI): domain Eukaryota; kingdom Metazoa; phylum Arthropoda; class Insecta; order Hymenoptera; family Cynipidae; genus Andricus; species Andricus grossulariae. The sequence continues at coordinate 290,152,437 of JAABKJ010007545.1, read as the reverse complement.
ATTTCTCTTTATTTTCATGGATTTTAGTGAATCATTTTAATAACACACGTTAATAAAGTACTCTCTTAGAATGTACTCGTATATATGGCCTCCCCGTCATTTCAAAATACTACAATGGCGACGAGGATTAATTGGGTAAACGTGAAGCGACTGAATCGAGCCACAGTTTAAAAAAAAAAAAAAGAAAAAAAAAACAATGTGCGCGATAAAAGTTAAAGAAAAACGCAAAGAAATCTGCTCATGACCAGGGGAGAGTCATCCAAGTGGAAAGAAGAGCGGCAGATAGCAACGAAAACTCGACAGGGGTGCAAAACACAACTGCATCAGCAACAGCAGATTCTTCTAAGAGCTCAACAAGATCTTCAAGTTCAGTGGGAGTCGAGGAAGCGAGAGGGCCAGCATGTAGCAGCAGATATGGCGTCCAGGGGATCAACGGGCCTGAACCAGGCGGACGGAAGCGCTCGAGGCAGGTACAACCAGAGCAACAAGGACGGAGCATTGGTCAACGACATTAACCTCATCAAGGTGAGAGATGCCAGCAGCGGCGAAAAAAGCACAGCATGATCACAGCGGAATGCAAGCTATCATCGGTGTGGTGAGCATAATCACACTCCCGCCGAATGCCGTTTTCGTGAGTACAAATGTCATCGGTGCGGGAATATCGGGAATGTCGCGAGTGTTTGTAAATCAAGACCAAAAAATCAAAAACAAGTACGAAGTAAAGAGGGAGCAAAAATGTATTCGCGCGGAAAACAGCATTTTGTTGATGAATGTAACGAATTCGATTATGTGTTTACGATCACCGACCGGTAATCAATTTATAGCGTAAAACCATTTGAAATTGAGGTTAAGGTTCAGAATGTTACGATAAAATTCGAGATTGATATTGGGTCTCCAGTTTCCGCGATTTCAGAATAGTATTTTAAACCATCAGGATTGTAAGCCTTAATGGTGAGAGCAACAGGGCGAAAATTCAAAGGTTATCCAAAAAATGCAATAATTCCTCTAGGATTGTTAAATTTCTATGTACAATTTCAAGACAAACGGTACTCATTAGAACTTTTTGTATTTCCGGGGGACAGTGCACCAATCTTGGGTCGCGTGTGGGTAATCTAACTGGGAATAATGGAATCAACATTTGAAGCAATAAAAATTAACCAAGCTGTAGCTGAGAACGTAAATAGAGTTACTGAAATTTTTAATGAATTTGATTCCTTGTTCTGTGATGGGTTAGGTACGTATACGAAGGGAAAATTTAAACTTTACGTTAAAGATAATGCGAAGCCAGTGTTTTGGAAATCAAGACCAGTGCCATACGCGTTAAAGGGGAAAATCGATGCGGAACTGGAAAGATTAGTCGATATGAACGTGTTATCGCCAGTTGAAGTTAGTGAATAGGCTACGCCAATTGTGCCGGTCATTAAATCGAATGGAACGATTAGAATTTGCGGAGATTACAAGATTACAACTCTCGTTGTTTCACCACTATTTCCACGCATAAAGGTCTATTTCGATACAATTGGTTGAGTTTTGGGATCTCACCCGCGCCGGGCTTGTTTCAGAGGGAGATGGAAAAACTTCTGACAGGTCTATAGATTTTTTCGACGACTTCCTGATTACGGAGGCAACGAGCGATGAGGATGATTTGCGATTGAAAGAGGTTCTTCGCAGATTACAGGATTTTGGTCTTGAATTAAAAAAGTTAGAGTGTGAATTTGCGTCAAAAAGAGTTAAATTTTTGGGTTATGAATTAAGTGAAAATGGAATCGAAGCTTCCAATGATAAAATCCAATTCATTTAGAAAATTGAAGGACTAAAAAACGAAACCGAACTAGAATCATTTTTGGTTATGATGAATTACTATGCAAAAATTATTAAGAGATATTCCAACATTGTGAAACCCTTGTACAATTTATTGAAGACCGAAACCAAATGGCAATGGACACCAAAATGCGACGAGGCATTTTCCAATGCAAAAAAAAGCTTAGCAATGTGCGAAATACTTATACATTACGACACGAAACGCCCAGTCAAGTTGACAGTAGATGCTTCTCCTTTTGGCATCGGAGCCGTACTGTCATACGTACTCAAGTGAGAGGGGATTGAACGGTCAATCGCGTTTGCATCGCGAATTCTTTCCAAGCACGAATTAAATTACTCGCAATTGGACGAAGAAGCTTTCGCAATTGTTTTCGGAGTGAAATCATTTCATCAGTTCCTTTATGGTAGACATTTTTTACTTCAAACAGATCATAAGCCACTGACTTTTATTTTTGGGAATAAAAAAGGATTACTTCAAATGGCAGCTTCGCGAATTCAAAGATGGGGCGTGTTTCTTTCCGGGTACGATTTTGAAATTCGTCACATTCGCGGACTCGACAACGCTTGTGCAGATTTTTTGTCACGTACGTCAAAGCCGAATGACAAGGACGAATCGGACGTACTGGCAGACAAGGAATTCTCGTATTAAAATTTCTTAATTGACGACATTCCGACAATTACTACCAACGTGATAGCGAAGTAAACAGACAGAGCGGTCATGTGGAGTCACCGAGTAGTTATCCCTTCAGTGTTGACGAAAACGCTCTTGGATGAATTACACTCAGGGTACGTGGGGATTGTCAGGATGAAAGGCTTGGCAAGGTCCTATATTCTGTGGCCGGGGTTGGATAACGATATTGAAGGGGTGATAAAGAGATGTGAACCTCATCTGACCAACGCTGACAGTCCGCACAGGGCAGTTTTGCATTCATGGGGGTGGCCAAATGAGCCAAATAAAAGACTGCACGCTGACTTTTTGGGGACAATTAAGGGCAGAATGAACATGGTCATTGTTGATGCTTTTTCGAAGTGGGCTGAAGTTGAAATAAATGTCGAATATAACGGCTGAAAAAACTATGCAAGCTTTGAGGAAATATTTTTGCAATTGGGGGCTTCCAATTAAATTAGTAACTGACAATGGTAGAACCTTCACTTCAAAACTGTTTATGATTTCATGAAAAATAACGGCATTAAACACAAACACGGCACTATACCATCCGCTATCGAACGGGGCTGCTGAAAACTTGGTTGAAATATTCAAGGGGAAATTTAAACTGCTATAAGTCATTTGAATCAAAAAGAAGCTCTGAAAAAATTCCTTTTCTCGTACCGTTCCACACCGCATTGCACAACCGGAGTCGCGCCTGCAGAATTACAAAAGTTGGGGAAATTTAGAACGCGTTGAGACTTACTGAAAATGGTGGTGGGGGAGGAGTAGAGAATAAATTAGACCATCAGAGGCGCCACTTTTCGGGCAACCGCGTAGACGAGTTTTCGGTCGCGTAAATAGTAATGGCGAAACATTACACACACGACAATTGTCGTAGGTCAGAAATTACAGAGAAACTGAGCCCAGCGACGTATTCTATGCGAATGAGCGACGGGAGGGTATGGAAAAGACACGTTGATCAGTTGCGCGCGTGTCAATTATAACTTGGTAATAAAGAGGAAAAATGGAAGCATGTCAATTCCCGAAAAACGCATCGATTTCAATATACCGAATAAACGTCCCACGCAAACCCACGAGCCAAACGACGTTGTATTTAAAAATGCATTAACTGATAGCGTAACGGACTTACTGCCTGCAGAAACTTGTGACATTACGAAAGAAAACAATGAAGCCGCAGTTCCGGCGACGGTTTGCGAGCAAGTTGGCACAACTGAAGTAAGGCGTTCGGGACGTATTAGGAAAGCGCGACAAATTTTAGATTTATAAATGACATCTCCGATTAGTTGTGGAGGAGTGTAATGTATGCCAGAGGGCGCGGGTGCGCACTCGTCGCGTGAGTGCTTGAGTGGGTGTGCCAGCTCCGTCTGCTCTACTGTAACCACCTTAGACGACACACGTTAATAAATTTCTCTCTTAGAATGTATATGTGGCTTCTACGTTATTTAAAAATAGTACACCCTGTGCTAGTCTCAAGGAAATTCAACCACGTCAGTTAGAGTTATTAGAGAAATTCCTGGACGAAAAGATTCCTCCCATACTCGAAAAATTGCCAGCAACCCACTCAGCAGAACATGTAACAGATGTCCAGGTCATCTTCCAATTAAACATAATTACCGTAGATATTCACCTAAGGTTTTGGAAGATCTTACGGAATCTGTGGATAAGTTGGAGAAAGAAGGTTTAATAGAACCCACGGACAGTGGGTGGTGCAATTACGTGTCGGATGCCTTGTCACGCACATGCGTCGGATACGGAAGCGGTGAGTTCCGTTGACGAGACCAATGACCCCTGGTATTTGCGATAGGTAAAAAATATTCGGGAAATTCCAATGCAGTTTCCTGCTTGGAAGATCGAGGAAGAAAAGCTGTATTTTCATAGACCGAACACCTTCGTCGATCCACTCCTATCAGATGTCGATGCCCGGAAAGTAGTAAGGTCTACAGATCTAAGGAACTTGCCAAAAACTCAAGATTGAGCAGGCTGATCCGGTCAAACTTATGAAAAAACGTGTGATAGAACAACCATGGATGATGGAGACATCATGGCTCCTTTTCCGCCTAGTCGCGCTCATTATCTATACTTGCTCATATTTCAGGATATGTTTACAAAGTGGATAGAGTGTGTACCGCTAAGGAAAGCCAATGGTGTTAATATACAGAAGGCCTTCGAAGATTGTGTAGGTTTTAGGTGGGGATCCTCTGAGTTCTTGTTTACGGACAACGGTACGGGGTTTGTCAACAAGTTGATATCAAAGGCTACCAAGCAGCTTGATATTCGTCATTCCCCCCCCCAGAAACATGTGCAAGCAAATCCGGTTCAGCGGGTGAATAGAATGGTGAAAACCATGATGTCTTCATTTGTCAAAAGCGATCATTGAGAGATTGGGAGAAGCATATTCCAGATGTTCGCTTTGCCTACAACACTGCAGTACATATTTCAACACGAGTGTCGCCAGCGGTCCTGAATTTTGGAAGCGAGCCGAGACTGGCTAGTTCATTGAAAAGGCAAGTAGAGCGGATCTCAGAAATTATGCCGTTAGCCAAGGAAGAGAGGGTAGATAGAACTAGAAGATTACCCACTCAGCGGGACTTAGTTGCCCATCATTTAGAGATAGCGTCACATCGTCATGAGAAATACTACAATCGCAGGAGGTGACATATCCGTTATAAAGTGGGCGATATAGTTTGACGTAAACACATGTTTTATATTCCGCGCCAGATTTTATTGAAAAGAAATTGGCTCCAAAGTACGACGATTCGTTTTAAATTGTAGAAGTACTCTTTCCGGTCATGTATATGATAGAAGGTTCGACAGAAGATGAGAAAAATGTTCACGTAAAAGACATTAAGTATTATTGGTCGATAAATGAATCTAAAGTTAACGCGCCCCGTTTTTCCTTAGGTTCTGATGAAGAAGAAGGTGTCTCCTCCGGTCTCTGAGGAGCAAAGGTTGTCTCCACGTAGAGATTCTGACTACCACCGGATCGATCCCGATCACCCACTTCTTCAAGTCCTCGAGGAGGAAATTATGAAAAAGCTGTAGGTAATTTAGTTTTTAAGTCTTTTATGCCGTAGTATTGTCATAGGAGTTCACTCTGATTCACTCAACTCTCGTTACGTCAGTTCTCGTGTAACCACAGAGTCGATTAGTACAACTGCAACAACTAAATCAATTTTGGATTGTTTACTGCGAACATAGTTTGGAGAAAAATAAAAAGCCTGTTACTCCACCAATTGTACTGAAGCATCAAGGACATCAAGGACAAGGACGAGGTATCAAGGACAGGGCGAACTGGTAATCAGGAAGTTGACAGTTTTCCTTTCGACTCTTCATTTCGAACGTTCGTATGTAAAGTCGGCCATCTTTTAAAACTTCCCTTTCTTGAGTCCATTTCAGAATGATTTTTAATTTATTCTTTTTCAACTTTTTTGGGAATTGTATAATGTATCGTTAAGTAAGCCTTTTGCCATCGTATTTAATCGTACAGATAAAAAATTTATATATTTATTAAAACTCTCATAATGTACAAGTCTAGTATACTTTCACTTGAAAATGTCGATTATTTTAAACTTTTAACTGATCAAGAACAAAGATGTCTGCCGTTTTCTTTTCTTAACGAAGTTTGTTGGAATGCATTTTTCCAATTACGTTTTAATTAGTTTGAATTTTTTTAGTAATAATTTATTATTGTTCAATGTCAATTCCTGTTTATTTTTAAATTATGCGTCAGCCTTGCTCAGACACCGCCCACACGTTCTCCCTCTCCTGAGTTGTCGAGATTGTATTGAGTGTTCTTTTCTCATTTCAAATTCTGTAATTTAATAGAAATTTTCTACTATTGCTGATTTCAGTGTCAGATTTTGAAGATTAAAAATTTATTTCAAAATTCCCAGTGACGTTTTCGCAGGCGACCAGCACCAGAGACTCTGCCTGGTCTTTCCTTCTAATATTTTTCTCGTCGCGATTTAACCACGTTGAGTTGCCAAGTAACAGGTATTCTACATTATATAATTCCAAAAAAAGTTAACAGATTAATTTAAAAATCATTCTGAAATGGACTCAAGAAAAGGAAGGTTTAAAAGATGGCCAACTTTACATACCAATTTTCGAAATGCCTTTATTTTTTTTTTATTTTCATCCAAACACTATTTGTAATAAACAATCCAAAATTGACTTCATTGTTGCAATCATATTGCTTGACTCTGTGGTTACACGAGAATTGACGTGAGGGAAGACGACGCTCCGCTTCCACTCAACAAAAGGTCCTGAATGTAGGTATTTGGTATTATACCTATGATAATGGGTAACCTGCGAAACCCATGCAGCGAAACCCAAGCCGCCTGGCAACCACCAACTGGTCTGCCTTCTCTTCGGCTGCTCTGAGTGGAGCGGCGACTCTCCTGTGCAAAGCCCCCACTCTGCTGAGTGGAGGGAGGAAATAACGTTCTAGCGATGGGACGGAGCAGGTGAAAGAAATCATGATAATGCGATGTGTGATGCAATGGACGTTACCGGCAGTCGCCGTCGCCGTTATCCCCTCCACTCAGCCTTTTACCCTGACGCGGCTGCTCCCCTGGCGATTGAATAACAATAAACTTGGGGCATCAATAATCGATCCTAGAAGAAAATTGACTCTTATACTATCCAGCTCTTGGACTATATGTGTCCAATCCTTTTTATCCAATGCGGCGTATAAAATTGATATTTGTACTTGTAATAGCATTTACATAATAAACATAACATATGCATATATATAGTTAAAAGTTTGTTATAAGGACAAGCGCGGGATTTCATCGGGAGCAGGTGCAATTCTACAAAACTGCACCCGATCCCGGCGAAATTGCGTTAACATTTCAGCTGTAACCACGTCTCACGCCCGTGAGATAGGTAGTTACAGTCTGCGATGGACTCAATACGATGATCTGGCAAAAGTCTCGTGGACCCTGAGGACACGGAGAGACCCAAGGATCACCACCTACTGCATTTTCTCCGCAAGTGTCTTAGCATTTCGTTGACACGCTGGGATGCTGTTCAGTCTATTAACCAGTGAAAGCTTGGCATCTCCAAGGCTGTCTAAATTCTTAAAGGCGACTGGAAATTCAAACAGCCGAGACAAAATAAAAATATGCCTGTTTCTTTTCGTTTTGCTGTAGTCATTTTTCACCTCTCTGAAACGTTTTCAAGATTCTTGTCAAAGTATGGCCTCTGGTCACTCATCTGCTCTTTCTTCCTGTTATTATTACGCTTTTCTACCTATAGACCCACATCCTAAAACTGTATTACTTGAGACTTGAGATCTTTTTGGTTTTTAGACTATTTTAGTTGTTGCGCTAAGTCTGCAAATATTGCCATTTTGGTAAAATTCTCATAGTTGTAAAATTTTTACATAATATTTCTGAAATATGAAAAGTTGACAAAATCCATTTTGAAATCTCGGAGAACAAATAACTACAAGATTGAATAAATTGGTTCATGATTTATTACCACAAATTGAACTTGAAAAAGAAGTTGCTCATTGCGGAGTGGTCGTTGGAGTGAAGCACACTGCTCCTGCCCACGATGGGCAACTTAGCTGACCCTAAGAATTACAGGACAATAACTAGTCTGAACACACTGTATAAGATCTTCACAGATATCCTAAATAATAGAATTGTTCGGCCAATCGGACCTGTCTGTGTGGCGAGAGATGTATGAAAAAACGCGGCTCAGAGAAAGACGTATCAGGATGTCGGGAGAACCTGCTCATCGATAGACGCGTCTGAAAAGATGCAGCATCCTACCAGCGCTGCCTATCGATGGTCTGGTTTAACTACCGAAAATGTTTCGATTCAACCTCCCATAGACTTATCATCTTTCTGTTGAAAAGCTTTAAAGTTCATCCACACATCGTCAGGTGCATAGAGAGATTGATGCCGCTTTGGAAAACCAGATTTACTATCTCATCTGGAAAACATCGAGTGACAAATAACAACGTCACCTTTCAGAGAGGTGCTTTTCTCGGCGACACCAGGAGCCCCTCCTCTTTTGCCTCAAATTATTGCTACTATCTCTCGCACTTCGCCATTCCGAAGGGTAGCTCTGCGGCAAACCTGGAAATCGAAAGCATAAGGTCACTCATGTACTACATGGATGATCTCAAGATCTATGCTAAAAATCAAGAGAAACTATGTCTAGCTCTAGACATTGTCAAAGACTACACTCAAGAGATTGGAATGGAGTTCGGGTCAGAAAAATGCGCCAAGGTTTATTTGAAGAAAGGAAAACTTAATGTCATCCCGGAAGACCCTGAGCTTGTCGACAGAAGCGCTATACGACACCTTGGCACTGGTGAGACCTATACATACCTGGGCGTGCCACAGAGCCGCATTCAGCACGTGACATGTATAAAGGATACTCTCCAATGCAGATACAATCGTCTCAAGTCACGGATTTGCTCTTCCGAATTGTCGGCGAGGAACAAAATATCTACGATGAACGTGCTTGCCCTCCCGGTAGTACTCTATTCATTTGGAGTGGTTCCATGGACGAAGGACGAGCTGAGATCCCTCGATAGCGGGTCCCGAATGTTTATGCACATGAACAAAAGCATGCACCTTAAATCTTCTGTTCCGCGTCTTTACATCTCACGCCGTCAAGGTGGTCGCGGAATACCAAATCTTGAATGTCTTCACAATAGGATTATTCTGGATACAGCACATAGTTGCAAATGGACAAGACCCTCTTCTTAAAATGGTCAGCAAACACGAAGAAGTGGGCAAAGGGGCGTTTCTGTACAAAGCAGCGGAGGAGGCTGCTGAAACACTTGGCCTTGACTTCAATATTAGGGATGAGAAAAATGCATCAAATCTTATCCATCTCGAGTACTCACTCCTGAAGGCCCGGATTAAGAAAACACAGGAGAAAAACTTCCGCGAACAGCTCCTCGACAAGAAGATGCACGGCATCTTCCACAGAAATTTTGAGAGGATGCGTGGTTTTTGTTTTATTCGCAGAAAACAAAATTACAAAATAAAATATATAATTTTTGAACAAATGACACAAACTACGAGAAAAATAAGCTGACAAAAGTTTCTCATTCAAGAATAAGCTACAAATTTGTCTGCTATAATTTTTTTGATAGAACGCGTAGTTATTTTTTATATATTGAAATCCATTAAAAATAAAAAGGAAACCAAACTGAAAAAAAAGGAGGAAAAAGGAAGCAACCTTCAAATACACATCCTCCCTTTTTTTGTCTATTTTTATTAATATACTTTTTCAATTATGATCCAAAAAATATTTGCAAAGACCTACCAACATTACGGTGTTTACTCAACACCCTTTTCAAGGATCCTTTTTTCGGTAGAAAATTAATTTTTTTAATCAAAATTTCAATAGTATATTTCAGGTTAAAAAATAATTCTTTTTAATTTGAAAATTAAACTATTTTATTGAATATCTGTCCTTCTTGTGTGAGAAATTCAACTACTTCTTTGAATTTCCTTGAGATCATTTATTTTTTCGTTTGTTGAAGATTTATAATTTTGCTTAAAAATTCCATTTTTTAAAAACCTCAAACCATTTTGTTGAAAATTCAATCAGTTTATGAAGAATTCAGCTGTGTTGTTCTTCATTGTGTATAAAAAATTCGTATTATTTGTTTTGAAAACTCAGCTTTTTGGTAGAAATTCAACTATTTTGTAAAAAATGTGTCCTTTTTGCTTAAAAGTTGAATATTTTGGTTGTAAGTGCAACTGTCCGGTTGATAATATTTTTTCTCGAAAATTTAACTATTTATTTAAGAATACATCTTAGTAGGTCGAAAATTCAACTATATGGCTACATGTTCAACTATTTTCTTAAAAATTGAATTGTTTTGTGGAATATTCAACTATTTTTTTCAAAGTAATATCTTTTGTTTGAAAATTCAAATGTGTTGTTGAAAATTCGTACTTTTGGATTGAAAATTTATCTTTTTCGCATTAAAAGTTCATCATTTTGGGTAGAAAAGTCTTATGATTATAGAAAGTTATTATTGAATTCAGCTTAATTGCTAACATACTATAATTAATAAACTTTTAACATACAACTTTCTTTAATTCTGCATGATTTTAATTTTTTTCAGGAAAACGTTGAATTACTTTATAAACTATATATATATTTTTAATTATGAAAACATTTTTAAAACGAAGCTTTCTGAAAATTTTGAAATTTCAAATTCCTAGTAAAATTTCAAAATTCGGTATGACTATTCCAATATTTTTCATTTGCTTGGCTAGTCATTCCGAATAGTCGAGACGACTAGTTCATCCCCTTTTGCAACCTAAAATTTTTCGGGACAGATAGAAATTAAAAAAAAAATCAAATATAAAAACAGTTGAAAATTTGAAGATGTTCAAATAAATTCGAAAGAAAATGTAGCTTTTTAAGAACTCTGAAAGGATTTGTGACGATAACAGATTTTTTCTAAGATTCTCGTCAACATTTTAATAATTTCTTATTTTTCCAAACTAATTTTATTAAAATACATAAAAATACTTTTGAACATTCAAAAAGATGTACAAAATGGCCAAATAAGAATCTGGAAGACTTGAAGGCAATTTCTTCAATTCTGCAGAATTGAAAAATGTGTTGCAAAAATTCAAATAATTTTAAATAATATTTAGAACCTATGGAAAAGTTTCAAAAGATTTCTGAATTTTTTTTTCAATGTGAAAGATTTTGAGACAAATTTCTATTGGGAAAGATTTTTCAAAATCATAAGAATAATTCGAGTCAGTTTAAAAAATGTATGAACATTTATGCCTCTTGGTGAGAATTTATATTTTGTTAAGAATGCAACAGTTTGGTTGACAATTAATCTGCTCTAGTTGAGGATTTAGGTATTTTGTTGAAAAATCGTCTTTTATGATCAACTCACCTGTCTTTTATTTGAAATTACAATTTTTTTATTGGAATATCTACTATTAAATTTTTGGCTTGAAATTCGTCTTTTTTAGTTCAATGTTAAACTACCCAGGATTGCAAAAATTTGTAGTTTTTGGATAATTAAATTTAAACATATATAGCTAAACAGTTGCTAACTGACACGTTTAGATTGGAAAATGTACTAATTTACTCATTGGAATAAAAATTCTTGAAATTTGTACGATTTTCGAATGAAAAATTCGCAATCAGAAAATTTCAAAGTTGAAATCCAAAATTGCTTCATTTTTAATGTTTGGACAATTATATTAGAAATGCATGATTGATCAATTAAAATTTAAATAGATAGAATAGAAAATTGAATAATTTACTCATTTTAAATAAAAATTCTTGGAACTTAAACATTTTGGAATTAAAGAGTTTTCGATAATCCTGTTTGATAATCATGAGTATTTTGTTAAAAATTTCTACTATTTCATTGAAGGTATAAGTAATTTGTTGAAAATGCCTTTTTTCTGTTGAAAATAAATTTGTTAAACTGAAAATCGGTTTTTGTTTCGATTGAACAATTTTTTTCTTACTCAAAATTTTAATATTCTATTTTAGGTCAGATATCTAATTCTTTAAGTTGAACATTCATCCATTATATTGAATGTAAGTCCTCTTTTTTGTTTCAAAATCCATTTTTTTAAGGCAAATTTAAATATTCCATTTATCGCTAAAAATTAATCGTTTTTAGTTTTTTCTTTGACTTTTTTATGAATAACCTCTTTTTTGAAAACTCATATTTCTGGGTTGGAAGTTAAGCTATTCAAGATAAAATTTAAATATTTGAATGACAACTCAAAAATTTGGTTAAAAGTAAATTATTTGTTGAAAATTCAACTAACTTGGAGGAGGCTTAACAATTTTGTGAAAAACTCACTCTTCTTTGTTGAAAATTCAACCTTTCATTGAAAATTTATGTTTTCCGCTTAAAAATTCAACGATTTTGTTAAAAAGTAACTAGTACAGAATTTTCTTAATTTTCTAAATTAGAAATATAATTCGAATGGTTTCCAAGCTTTATTTCATTATTTTATCAATCATGATCATCAGAGGCGAACGTTTCTTCAAGGCAATACTAAAGCAATCATTTGAAATTTGTCACAGTATCTTTGTAAATATCAAATAATTATGTCATTTCTCTATGAGATTTTCATTTTCTCTTGACTTAAGATTTACTATAAGTTTTTTGCCTTGTTATTAAGTGATTATGAATCACATTAAGTTGTCATGAAGCAATCATATCCTCGCCAACTGTGTTTTATTTGATCAGCTGCTTTTGTTAAAAATAATTTTTCCTGAAATCTATTTTACGTAATATTTTAAATTTAATTTTTTTATATTACATATTTAAGGTGTAGCAATTAAAGAAACATATTAGAATAACATTATGCAAACGCCAATATCAGTATAATTCGATTATCATTTTTATTTCTATTTTTTTTCATCTAAGACCTTCAGTTCTTGATATTTTTTTAACACACTATAATGGATAATCTTTTCACAAATAACATTTTTTGAATTTTGGAAGATTTCAAAAAATTGTCGCAAAAATTTTGTTTACTTCAAAAGATATATTTTTTTATATCTGATTTTCAAAAATTTTGAAAAAAAGCTTCTTGAGAATTTTTATAGGTTTCAGGCTATGGAAAAATTTTCCTGAAATTCCTAGCAAAAATTCAAATGATTTTTTATTTTGGACAACTAATTTTTTGAGAATAATCAAACAGATTAAATTTTTTTTTGAAGATTACAAGAATAAACGAAAAATCATCATCATGTCAAGGAATTTTTTTAATTTAGAAAGATTTATCATAAATTTTTGCAAAAAATTCGAATTGTTTTGAAAGATGCTTCAAAGCTTTCAGCACATTTATAAAAATAATAAACAATTTGAAAGTATTTCAAAAAATGTAGAAGAAAAAGTCTATCCTTGTAGATTTTTGAGCTTTTAAAAATTTTTGAAAGGATTTGTGATGATAAAATTTTTTTTTGAAGATTCTCGAAAACATCTTTAGTAATTTCTTATTTTATCAAATTAATTTTCAAAAAATGTATAAAAATATTTTAAAATATTCAAAAAGACTTACAAAATTACCAAGTAAGAATCTGGCAGATTTGAAGGCAATTTTTTCAATTTTGCAGGATTAAGAAAATGTTAGGAAAATTCGAACGATTTTTAATAATATTCAGTGCCTGTGAAAAACTTTCAAAATATTTCTAACCATTTTTTTTTTAAATGTGAAAGATTGTAAGAAAATTTTTTTGCTTCCACGTAGAGAAAGCATCGTAATTGTAGCATTTTCCAAAAATTTTAAACTCATTTAATTAAAAGTTCCTCAATTCAATAATGTGAAATACAATGTTCTACGCGATTGTCAAATCGGTTGTTATTTTCGAAAACAGTTCCAAAAGTTACTTTTACGTGAACGGATAATTCCCCTTGCATTTTAGAGCGAAATGTCCAACGGAAAAAAGAAAGATAAAATTATAAGCAAATTTTGTGCGAAGAATAATCTGCTATCTTTCATAGGTTTCGAGTTGGGATATATTGAAAAAATCCCACTTTTTTGGATTTTCAGCGAAAAATCACTAAATTTCGTAAAATACTGTATACCTTTGCACCTAATTACTACGCGAAAAGGTGTCCCACAGGTGAGAGGAAGTAGACTCAATTTGCTGTGATTTAAGAAAAGGAGCGATGTCCTACCTATAATAGGTCATAAGTTATGATCCCTCAAAGTTGGCCATTTTTGCCTGTTTTACGGGCAAAAAAGTGGAGTTCAGTTTTTTAAAAATAATTCGAGTCAGGTTTACTATAGATTGATGATGCGAGACGATGAAATATAGTCTATAAAATTCCGCGCACATCTAAAAAAAAAGTTAAAAAAAAAAGTGTCCTAGTCCTAATAGTTCACGAGATATGGCCTTGGAAAGTGCACTCTTCCTGCATAGATGCACCTGAGCGTATCGTAAAGTAGAAGCACGCTTATATTTCGAACTGTTTGTCCCAAATAAGTGTATACATTTCATTTATCATGTATAATACGTATTTTTCCATTGAAAAATCATTAATTGTTTATAACAAAAGCTTGTCTTCACGACTTGTGATTACTTTTTGGCCCTTTTTTAGTACTTTCGGGTTTCTTCAATATATCCTAACTCGCAATCTATGAAAGACAGTGAATTATTTTTCCAACAAAATTTTTTCATAATTTTGTCCACTTTCTTTTTCCTGTTGGACATTTTGCTCTCAAATGAAATGTGAATCATCCTTCCACGCAAAAGTAACTTTGGAACTGTTTTCGAAAAAAAAACCGGTTTGAGAATTGATCTGTTCTATCATTTTTAAAATGTTGAAAGGGACCCTTTAACGAAACTTTCTCATTAAAAACATTCCAAATGAAAATTTTTTGGGTATTTCAATCATCATTTCAACGTAATGCCTGGAATAATATACATACATTATTTCAAAGACAATTTTAGTTCTTAAAATTGAAAATTTTCCCTTGTCCTTTTCTTTCATGTATCATTTTTCCTTGCATGTAACAAAAATTCATTTCTTGTCATTTCAAGATTGCAAAACATTCTCATCTTTCACAAACTTGTTCAAATTTATATCAAAAAGATAGAATGAAGTGAAGAGAAAGATAAGAGTCTTCGATTACAAAAGATAGAGAAAGAGATTGAAAAAAATTGCGATTCGTAATTTTTTTTATTTCGAGTTTTGCTATCAGCAACTGTCTGCAAAAACTCGTAGTAGCGATTTTTTAAATTATTGGCAAAAGTTTTAACGCTTGTGAAACTTTCCTGGAAATGTGTAGATGGAGCCTACATACCGAATATCTAGCATTTTCTAGAATATTAAATAGACATATAATTTCAGGGAAAAACGCCACTTCATTGCCTAAATGTATTAATCCTATTTGTCAATATGACGTGCAAACTAGTATATATATCTAGTACATATCATCTAGTTCAAGATCAGTCGAAGTTCCTGTTTCTAGGAAGATGAGAGATTTCACTTTTATCCTGCTTTCCTTGATCTTGATATTACTTGGCAATTCCATTCGTAAGTAAATAATAATAATAAATCAAAACTGAGTCAATGATAAATTGAAATATCTTGAATCCATATATCGACTATATCCAAAAATTCGCATTTTACTTTGGAACCATTGAAACATCTGTTTATTATCATTCTACGTATTTAACACAAAATTTTGTTCAGGGTGCGGCAAAACATTTAATTATACAGTTTTCAAACTGAAATGCCACATTTTCGGATACGGAGACGGTAGGAAATAAATGTGGGGTCAAATTTTTCAAACATGTTAGCAGAAAATTGAGTTTATGGGTACACATAAAGATCGAATATGACATTTTTGAACCTATTTTGTCAAAAATTTCATTTCGTGCTATGTCAACAATTTTTTTTTAATTATTACAGCTTGAACTAACATTTTTTCCAACATACGTTACAAACATTAATATTCACGTGTACCCGTAAGTTTATTTCACAAATTAATAAGGTTTGAACTCCAATTTTTGCCAACATATGCTCGAACATTTTTCGTTAAAGCTCCAAGCGTAAGCCGAAATATGATTCAAATAATTTTCTTCACAATCTGCTTTCTTCCGCCTGTGCACCTTAAACTTTCTCTCCATTATATTACGCTATTGCGTATTACGCGTATTGCGCTACTGCTCATACGTCCAGCAGAAATGTTATCATAAGTTACCGCTAAATTATCGTACATTTTCATGAATTTCAGTAAGTTGACATAAATTTCAACAGATTATTTAAATTTTCACACATTTCATGAATTTTCGTAAAATATTTAAATTTTTTAATTCAGGTTTTCATGAATTTTTCAAATTTTCAATAATTTTTCAAATTTATGGAAATTCATGGAAATTTATAAAGTGGACGCATATGCAATAGCTCGGGCAATAATTTCAGAAAGCTCATAGCAAATAAAACAGTAATAAAAAAATAGAATGTTTAAAAATTGGCTTAACCGATTTTTATGGCTCATATGTCGTATAGAGTATTATGGCAACTGAAAGAAAACCATTCATCCCTTCAAAGAGAAGAAGCTGAAAAAATTATTGTTATTTTGCAACCATTCTTCTGTCATGAAATATTGGTGGAAACACCGCCATTTTTCTGTAATATACTCACATCTAAGGTAACAGCATACACTTTTTGGGATAAGATCATGTGATTACTTTATTGTTAACGAAAGCAAATAAAAAATAATGGCCCCTTATATGTTCATAAATCGATGAGAATCAGGGGCCAACTTAATTTTCAGCGAATACAAATGTTTTAAGGAGTTAGCGGCCCTTGCACATTACCAACTATTCAGGCGTGCAGAACACACAGGCTTGCAGGTTCATATCTAAAATGATAAAAATGGCAATTTTCATTTTCGAACTCTAAAAATTGACAAAAGCCAAAAATGCTCTTTTTTATTTTAAATAAAAAAAAATTGTTGGCGTTTTTCAAATATCGAAAATTGACCTTGTCATTATTATCATTTCAGATTATTATCGTGTTATTGGAAGCGTCTACGCGTATCAAAAAAATCCGGCTATTCGTACAGAAACTTCAGTATTCGTAGCCACAGCTTATTGTATATATATACCACTTTATACTGTTGAGTAGATGTTTGCATAAATTGTTTGAACAATGTATTATTGTTTTCAGCAATTTTCTCTTAGAATAGATGCGTAAAGTCATGGTTTTTTCAGAAATTTTCAAATTTTTGTTCAATTTACAATTAGGGGGAGATAAAAGTGCAAGTATGCTAACAAGAATAATTGCTATAACAATTTATTATCATTGTTATTAATATTCTCTCATAGGAATGCTTGAGAATTGCAGTTTTCAAAAAAAATTCCACTTTTTGTCCAATTATCAACTGAGGTTAGTTAAGTAATTAATTAAAGTTGATAAAATCAATTGGTCAAAAAATGTGTTATTAATATCAATAATATTCTATTTGAATAATGGACAGTGAGATGTCGAACGCTGATTGCACGAAAAAATCTGTAGCAATTACTCTAATTATAATTAACCATTTTGAAACATTTATCAGTTATAGGTGAAGTTAATGTAGCATATGTGCAAATTTCACAAAAATTTCTTATCATTGTTTCAATAAAGATGACAATTTTACATAATCGCATTCTCTTATCAGATATCTAATTCGTCATGCTTTTCATTGATGTAACCTTACGCTCAATTCGAATAAGGAAAAATCTTATTAGTAAGGTTCTTCCTTATTTAAATATTTTTTATATGGTTCTCAGGCCTAAAAAGTAAAGATAATAATCTCCAGCGCTTATCGTTTAATATTTATATCAATTAATATAAGAGTAGTTGCTGAATAGTTGTGAAATTTGGACTATGACTTTTTTCTAATATGACATTTTTTTGCTAAAATCTAAGAGAAAAACATAAAATATATATTTTTTTAAATGGTAATAATTTCACGGAATAATAATGCTAAAGTAACTAAGTAACTGAACCAAAAAGAGCTACAAATTTGTTATAAATTATTTTTTGATAGGATTCGTAATTTTTGTCTTCTTCGTAAAAAACAACATTAAAAATTGAGAAATTCAATTTTCGGACAAACGAAACAAACTATGAAAAAAATGGATTGAAAAATGTTATTCTTCCGAAATAGAGCTACAAATTTGTTATTAATTAATTTTTTTATATAGCTTTGAATGACTTTAAAAGATATAAAAGAATTTCTCTGGCTCTAAATTTTTGTCTTCAGAACTTCGGAATATATGAAACTATTTTATAGGACTTGAAAATTTTTAATATATTTTAGAATATTTCAATGAATTTGATGAGATTTTCGAAGATTTCAATGATTTTGGTGGATTTTAAAATCTCTCAATGTATTTTAATAAATTTCCCAGAATTCAAGAAAATAGTATAAAATGTCATAAAATTTCACGGTTCTTTATAATATTTTAATGTATTTTGAAGAATTCATTCACAAGAACCCTAAATTATTACTAATTGATTTAGAATTCGTTTATTATCTCTTTCGAATTTTTTCAATTTACCTGAATTCTTTTATATTAAATCAATTCCATTTAGTTAAATGGATATCTTTTTAAGTTTTCAGTTTGTGTTTGATTCGTCCTGAAGTGTTTTAAACTCATTTTTTAATTCTTTGGCATTTCATAAAAAATTCTTTTCAATTTTCTTGCGAGACTACTAGTAATTTCAAAATTTAACTATTTGGTTAAAAACACGTTTTTTTTAGTGAAGATTCAACTATTTTGTTAAAAGTGCCCTAGCTTTGATGAAAATCATCTTATTTGGTAAAAAATTAATTTCCTTTACGTTACAAATTCAACTATTCCAGTTAACGATTGATCATTTTAGTTGCAAATTCTTCTTCTTTTTTTAAATTCAACTATTACACGGAGAGAAATCGATATAGATTAATATCTCGGACTCCGTGATACAAATTCACAAAGACGTGCTTTTGTTTCACGGTAAAAGCTAAGTATAAAATCAAGGAGCAGTTCCGTTTCTTTTAGTTCGAAATTCAATCATTTGTTTGGAAATTCATTAATTTTGTTCAAAATTGTATCTTTTAGTGAAAATCAACCTGTCTGTTGAAAATTAAACCATTGCTGTTAGTCTCATCATTTTAGTTGAAAATTCATTAGCTTGGTGGAAATTTTTTTTTCGACTGAAAATATGTATGTATGTATATGTATTCATGTATGCTTCTATCGTCAGCGGGTACTTATATTTATAAGCGGGAAAAATGCGAAAATTGTTTTGTAATTTCCTGGGCAAAATTTAGTAGACACCCTGTAAGAGATTTTTTTAGGATTTTGAAGTTTTTTCGCCTTGATTCTCAAAGTTGTACATATTTTAGTGCCTGATAATAAAAATGTGAGATAACGTGAATTATTTTCTATAAGATAAATTTGTTCAAATGAAAAAGGGTTGGGTTATGCTCACATGCGATATGAAAAATAATTACACATCAACATAAAAAAACAAGAGTTGAATCACTCTGAAATGAGGGTAAAGGTTCCACCTGTACAGGTAATCTTGATGGTTCCCGTGCAGGAATTTGACGAAGGAAACTGTACATGATCCTGCAGAGGAACCTGCACCAACAAAAGGACCTTTGAATGATCCTGTACAGGCTCCTTTCCGAAGTAAATTGAGGCACAGGTTCCTGTGCAGGAACACGTATCGGGTGTTTTACAGAAAGCCATTCCAGAAAACTCATGTAGCTTACAGCAATAATGTTGCCTTTCTTTTTTCCCTTCTTGACTATTCCTGTGCAAGAATTTGTCGAAGAAAATTGTACATGATCCTTCAGCGGAACCTGCACCGACGAAGGAACTTTTGAATGATTCAGTATAGGTTTCTGTACAGATTTCCTTGCGAAGTAAATTGAGACTCAATATCGAGAGAGCCAAGTCACTAGCGAACCCTCGCGAATTAGTTCCTGTACAAGTTCATGCATAGGATCCTGAACAAGATCCTATGCATGAACCCACACCTCTATTCACTATGTGAAGAAACTTGTAAAGGATCGTTCAAAGGTTAGCTTTCATACAGGTTCCTCTGCAGGATCATGTACAGTTTTCTTCACCAACATATGCAGGATCCTTCAAAGTTCCTCCACAGAATCGTAGAGAAATAAGGATTTTTTTATTCGATAGGTAAAACCTTCAATAATGAGAATCCATTAAAACCGGAAAATCGATTTTTCGGTTCTAAGGCTGGTTTCTTCATTCCACGTCACATATGAAAAAATTTACAATTCATTAAACTTTACACATTTCTCTTGTTCCTTCGCAGAATTAAGCTTACAATCATCATGGAACCGTGATGACGCTTTAGCTCCTCTTCCAAAAAGGATTCGACGGATCAGGAGTTCTTCAGGTGGTCCGTATTTTTTATGAAAATCATAAGTCGATAATTTTTAATATTTAGTGTTAGATTTTAGCCAGGGTGTCTAGCGTCCTGAAGATCTTCAAAAAGCTGGAAAAGTCTTTGGATTTTTTTCACCTGAATAAAACTGGAAAAGTTCTTTAATTTTACTCATGGCTCTGGCATTTTTAATCCAGAAAAAAATAAGAAAAAGAAATCTGCCGGCCGATTACACTTTTAGTGAAAAATATTACTACTTTGTTGCAAACTCAACAATTTTATTAAAAATTCATCCTTTTTGTTTGAAGTATCTACTACTCTTTTAAATACTGAGGCATTTTATGAGCCTATTCCGGGTTCATAGTGACCCAATGTTCATGTAACCTCTGCATGAATCCTCTTCGCGTCGGTGAGCTTCTTTGTCAACAGGTAAGGATGTCTCTCCTGAGTTGGTCCGACCACTTAAATCGATGATCTCCCGTTTTTCCGGGGCCATTGCCTGGTCGTCACGTCGGTTCTGTCCTATTGCTACTCCCAACTGAACCATGGCCTCCATCCAAGAGATGCCTACTGTGGGTGGCACGGCGCGATACTGGTGACGTAACCAAGTAATTCGGTGCGTTGGGGAATTAGCCCAATGCAACGTATTGATCCCTGAGACCGGAGATTTGTCAAGTCCACAGAACTACAGGCACATGGCTTCCTTAAACACCAGCTACAAGCTATTCATTGGTATCCTCACAGAGAGGATATTAACATATATCAATCCGGTATGGAGTGCAACAGTTGAACAACGTGGATGCAAGAGAGGGTAAGCAGGTTGTAGGAAAAACCTTTAATAGACAGGTGTATTACCCAAGACTCGATCAGGTATCGACGCAATCTGTCTATGGCTTGGATTGACTACCGTCAGGCATTCGATAGCACAAAACATTAGCTTCTTATTGAGCTCCGTGAGGGACTGGAGGTGCATCCAAAAATAGTGAGATGCATAAAAGAGCTTATGCTCTTGTGGCGGACAAGATTTGTCGTAACATCTGATAAAAGACAAGTGACTACCAGCTATATCACATATAAGAGGGGGGTCTTCCAAGGAGACTCTCTAAGTATCATTTCATTACACAAAAAGCATTGAATAATTATTTCCATTGAATCATTCAAATATTTTTTACTTCATATTTTTCTGACAATTTGAAATATTGATAAACCTTTTGAAGTATTCCAACAAAAATTAAAACATATGTATACACATCAGGTAATAATTAATTAATCAGTTCACAAAATAAGAAGCATTTAACTATAATTTTTATTGAAACATTCAAATAATTTTGCACTTCATTTAAGTTTTTTTTGTTAATTTAAACTTTCAGTTCCAGAAAATGTAAGTTTTATTCAAATCAGTTTATAATTAAATGAGCAGTTCACAACATAAAAAGCATTACACAATTATTTTCACTTAATTAAGTCATAAAATGATTATTAGTGGTAAATCACACTTGATTTAGATTTAGAAAAAAGGTAAATTTATATTTATTTCCATTACTCATCACTGTCATTTGTACAAGTACAGAAACTTAGCCTCCTTTATTTTTATTTTTGTAGTCTTATGATATCCACTTTCCTGCTTATTGTGTGTTCAAAAAATTGAAGTTTGTTTCCAGTTCTACTTCTGAGCTTGTATAACAAAATCTTGTATAGGTTTATAAATACGTTCGCACAAAGTATTATATATATATATATATATATATATTTGAGTTTATCTAATTGACCAGGATTCTAATATGGATATTCGATATTAAAATCTTGGATTATAGATTTTGAAATCTTGGATTATAGATTTTATTACCTCAAATTATAAAGTTTTATAATCCAAGATATTATCCTGTAATATCTATTTCTCAATATTTATAGATTGTAGTTCCAATAATTTGGATCGCTATTCCATAGTTAATTGTCAAAAATTATATACGGTAACATATTTTTTATTACCGGGTATAATCCATTTTTCTCAGTGTAGAGGAAGCTTTGTAATGCTAACATTTTCCAACAATTTTAAATTCATTTAATTAAAACCTCCTCAATTTATTTATGTCTAATACAATGTTCTAAGCAATTGTCCGGATATGTGTGTGTGTGTGGATGTCACAATTTTTTGTGAAAACAATAATTTGAAAAAGATTGCAGATAAACTTATGAAATTTGGAGGGCTTATTTTCACCACTAATATCTTTAAACTGGCGAAAGGATTTTTAAAAACATTTATTGAATTTTTGTTAGAACTTGATAATATTTTGAAAATCAGTTTTTTATAGTAAAACTTTTTTCACTAACATAATTCAAAGTTGATAGAAGAATGTAAAAGATTCCTTAGGTTGATACGAATCAATTGACCTATAATATTGATACATTTCATTACAGAGTAAGGAAGTTATGGTCATTTATATTATATTAAAAATCTATTTTTATAATAAAAATATTCTCTTGGTTGAAAGTTACTTTTTTGAATTAAAAATGTAACTATTAACTTAAATTACCTTAGCATAAAGCTGGAAAAGGGATAAGGTGTGATAGAATTTCCCCCTTCCCTCTTCCAGCTCGAAAAATTACCATTTTAAATATAAAATTTGATTTGTCTTATTTGTCATTGTATTTAAAAATTGATGTATTATTTTGTAATTTTGCATTTTTTGTGAATTTCTATTCTTAAATTGATCAAAATCTGAACTTGAGTTTGTCTATTATTTAAAAAACAACAAATGCTTCCTCTAGCAGGAAGCAAATACATTTGCTAACGGGAAGCAAAGTGTTCGTGAATCGTGTATCGTGGATTCTACTTCATTTTCTGAACTTTTTTTTATTGTTCTTGACTGATTTGCATATTATATTTTCATTTGTGCAAAGAAAATTGTTTAAAAATTTTAATGAATGATCGAAAATGCAGTGAACGGTGTTGATTTAATATAAGAGAGTGGAATTATAAAAAATAATATTCAACTATGAAATTATAAATGCCGTGAAATAATGTATATTATTAATATTATTAATAATAATTTTTTAGTAAGTTTCAAAAATTAAATTCTACTCAATTTTAAAAGATTTGAAATTCAAAGTTCTGCAATTTCAAAGGGTTACAATTGACAATTTTTTTAAGGTTAAAAATTTGGAATGACAAATTATTCAGATTTCAAAAATTATATTTCAAAGATATATGCAATTTGAAAATTTTTTTGGGAATAGATCAATTTTAAAGAATTCAATGAAAAATTATTCATTTTTGACGATTTTCTATATAAAATTTTGCAATTTTGAAGATTTACAATTAAAAACTCCTTAATTTTAAAACATGTATAGATAAATTTATATTTTTAATGTTTGCAATTATAAATGTTTTTTATATATAATTCAGTTTTCAAGATTAACAATGAAAAATTGTTCAATTTTTAAGATTTTCGTTTGAAGATTCTTCAATATTTAATGTCTATTATCGAAATTTTTTGAAATAGTTTACTTTTGAGCTATTAAAATTGGAATTTATCTAATTTTCGAGATTTATATTTTAAAGTTATTTCATTTTGAATATTTTTAAAAATATGTAGTTGAATTTCGAAGACATCAAATGAAATGTTCTTCAATTTTGAAGATTTGAAATTTAAAACTTTTGAATTTGGAAGATTTACAATTGAAAACTCTTTAGTTTTGAAAGATGTATAAATAACAATTCTTCAATTGTGACGACTTTGAAGATCAAAAGTCAGGAGTTTTGAATTTTGAATCTTCCAAATTGATAAAATTTCAAATGTGAATCATCAAAATTGCAGAATTATCAATTGTATAAATTTAAAAATTTTGTCATTTTTAATTTTGAATGTTTCCAATGAGAAATCCTAAATTTCGAAGATCAACAATTCAAATGTTCACAATTTTGAAGAGTGACAATAAAAAATTCTTGAATTTTGAAAATTCAAATTCGCAAATTATTCCATCATTAATGCTTATATTTGAAAGGAATGCAATTTTTAAATTATTTGTTAACAGTTTGATTTTGAAGATTTGCAACTGAAAATTCTTCAATGTTAACGACTTTCAACTTAAAGTGCCTCAATTTTAAATATTTCAAATTAAAGAATCTGCATTAAATTTCTCTAAATTTCTCTCCCAATTTTCGGGGACGACTAGACAAAACCTATTATTATTATCAATATTAATAATCAATGATAATGTTATAACTATTATTAAATTTTATGAATAATAAATAATACGAAATTTGAGCTTCTGTTCAGTTTTTTGATTTCCAAATCACAAAAAACATTCCTATTCGTTAAGAAGTTATGGCAAATTTTTAGTATATATGCCATACAGGTTTTCTAGAAAACAGTAAGAAAAAAAAGAAAAGAAAAATTTTCCAATTTAGATTTTTTTAATGTGCGAAAAGTGACGCATTTTTGGATTGTGTTAAATACACACTTTCTTGTAAACAATTAGGTATGTTGCACCTAAAATTATTTTTCAGCTTGAATCGAAGAATCATGCTTGTTTTGGTTTCAGAGAAAAAATTTCTTTCGTGATTTAGGAATTTTTGATTTTTTGCAATTTTTTAACGATTTAAACACGAAAAAGAATTTCCATGTAAGAAAAATAATAACATGATTTTTTGTTTTCAGCTGAAGAAATTTCAGGTTAAAGTATCTTGTTTGTAAGTTATTTTACTCGACAGCAAATTATAAAATAACGGTGTTTCCTTATTTGTATACAATATAAATGTTTGATAAATTATCTGGTAAGATAAAAAAATAATTTGAATCAATATAGTAGAGCCTACAAACACTACATATAATGTCCCTTCATAAATGATAATACTGAAAATCTATTAAATCAATTATAAAACCGATATAATAATGAATAAAAAACAAAGGGATTAAAAATTACAAAAGTAATCATTTTTTTCACACAAAACGTTTCGTTGAAAGAATATAAGTAAAGCATATAAGTTTTATAATTTGTTATTCAAAATAGCATTTCACAAATATAAAATGAGGAAGTATACACAAAATCAGGATAGGCATTTTTTAGCAATCGAATTATTGAAAAAAGTCAAATTACTTGTTCAAAAAATGAAAAAGCTGTTGGAATCAATTGGAATCACAAAATTTGGATTATCCGAGGTTTTTCTGACACTAAAAGAAAGATTTTCAGTTAGTTATTTGAAAACCAAGCTAAGTGGTACAGCCTTCAGTGAACTAGTGCCATTCGTGTTTTGAAGTCTCAAAAGATCTCCAAAATAGAAAAAATTGCAATAAAATTCACACAAAAAATTTCGAAGTGAAATTTTTAGCAATCTATATATTCTCTACTAAACAAATAAGAAGCTAAATTAAAAAAGCGATGTTTTAAACTGCATAGATCCGATTTGTGTAAGTCCGGCGTGGAATCCAGAAAATAGAATAGGCTAAAAATTGCAGTTAAATATTAAATGGTCGAAAATAGAAGAGACGCAGCGACTACAATTAAGCTGAGTCCGTGGCTGAGTTGTTCCATTGAGAGAATTGGCCTGCCCAGGCAACCAACTATCGGGCAGAATTGAGAGTCTGTAGGTGGAAGGGAGGGTTTTGCAGATTATCAAGCATCAGTTGCTGGGAAGAATAAGCAACCGCCAACCGTCATTTAACTTTAACGCTCCAACAGCCCCCTTTCTACCCCCCGGCATCCCTCGAGGACCAACCTTGGTCCACGCTAATTAAATCTGCCTACGTACTCTCCTAACTTCTCCTACCCCTTCTCCACAACCACCTTACAGTACACTCTATTCACTACTTCAATTGCAATCTGCTACCCTCCTCAGTTTATTTGCTTATCAATAAATTTGACTTGCGCTAATTATATCTCTTCCCCTCCTCCACTCCTCTTTATACAATTCCCCCGATCATCAATCCGCACCCTGAATCCCTCTCCCTTTACCATTATGTCCACCGCTTTTAGGACCTCCACCCATCCACCCATTCATATCATCTGTCTCCTCATCTCCTGCATACTTCCATCCCTTCACTACTATGTTCCTCCTCCTTTACATTCCTCTTTAGATATCCCTCGATCAACAATCAGCAACCTAAACCCATTGCCCTTCACGATTATGTTCACTTCCTTATAATCCCTTAACCGATCCACCCATCCACATTATCTATATCCCCTCACCTCCTGCACACTTGTCTACCTTCTTTTTTATGTTACCGCTCCTCTACACTCCTTTTTGAACATCCTTCCGATAACCAATCCGCATCCAGAACCCGTCGTCCTTCACTATTATGTTCACCTCCTCTAATCCCTCCACTCATCCACCCATCCATATAATCTATCTCCGCTCATCTCCTGTACACTTCCCGCCCTTCACTTTTATGTTCCCCCTTCTCTCAATTTCTCTTTATACATCCCTTAATTACCGATCAACATTCTGAACCACTCTTCCTTCGCCATTATGTTCACTTCCTCTAATCCTGGCACCCATCCACCCATTCATGTCATATATTTACGCTCACCTCCTGCACACTTCTCTTCCTTCGTTTTTATGTTCCCTCTCCTCTACACTCCTGTTTATACATCCTCCTGATTACTAATTCGCATCCTGAGCCCCTCATCCTTCACTATTACGTTCAGCTCCTCTGATCCCTCCACACATCCATATCATCTATTTCCCTTCACCTCCTTCACCTCCTTCAAATTTTTCTCTCTTCGTTTTTATGTACCCGCTCCTCTACACTCCTCTTTATACATCATCCTGAACACCATTTGCATCTTGAACCCCTTTACCGTCATCTTTATGTTCACCTCCTCTGACCCCTCCACACCTCCATATCATTTATCTCTCCCTAAATATCAACTTCCCCTCCTCCTATAATTTGCTTCACTTCTTTCCTTTGCACTCGTCTTCAGACTGATCTTTAATTCTCTTCTTCTCAAACCTTCTCCTTTCACTCTTCCGAACCTCTACTCTACGCACTATTACATATACTATAGTGTTCTAACAATT
Source organism: Andricus grossulariae (assembly GCA_011634705.1). Taxonomy (NCBI): domain Eukaryota; kingdom Metazoa; phylum Arthropoda; class Insecta; order Hymenoptera; family Cynipidae; genus Andricus; species Andricus grossulariae. The sequence goes on along the minus strand of JAABKJ010007545.1, from coordinate 290,125,041 downwards.
TTTTTTTGTTTCGTCACGAATCCCCTGAACTTGTTCCATGTGGTGAACATTTTTTCCTTTTCCTCCATAACTCCTGAAAAAATTAAATGGTAATTATGCAAAATTTGGTATTCATATAGATGCCAATATATGGTACCAATATGGACTTGATACGCATGAGGGCAATTTTTTCACCCTACTCCCCTAGGCCCTTTTACAATGATGCCTGCATGATTTTAAATTTTTCAAATCTTCTTCAAAACTATATTATTCTATATTAAAATTCCTTGCTGAAAATACTAATTTACAGCAAAAAAACTAGCATAGAACATGTCGAAGATGTATTTTTAATAATTGATGAAATAATACAAAAGTTTTAATTTAACTGCGTAAGAGTATTAAAAAGCTCTAATCCTTCTCAATCTGCATTATGCTTTTTATGATCTTTCTTATTGAAAGGAATTATTTGTAAATTTATTTTTCAAAATTCTCAATTTAAAATATAAAAAAAGCATCGAACAATCGTCAATCAAGCAATAATAAATTAAGTACACATACATGTTTCGTAAAAAATTAATTTTATTAAAAAATGAACAAATTGGTTTTAAGTTGAAATATTTCCTAAAAAATTCATTTTTCTTGTTGAAGATTCATAATTTTATTCGAGAATTCAACCATTTGGTTGCGAGTGAACTTTATTTTTAAATCCATATTTTTGGGTAGAAAATTCAACTGTTTTATCACAAATTTATTTGTTTGACTCGAAAATGCAAACCATTTTGTAAAAATTATTCTATTTCATTGAAAATTGACTTTTTTGTTGTGAATATATATTTTTAGTTGAAAATTCAGCTATTTTGATAAAAAATAAAAGTATTGGATTGGCAAAAAAACCATTTTGTTGGAAGTTCATTTCTTGATTCAAAATTTATACTTTATATGTTGAAAATTCAACAATTTGGTATACAATATGTTTGGTAGAAAATTTAACATTTTGGTTGAGGATTTATTTCTTTGGTGGATAATTGAACTATTTTGTTGAAAAATCGTTCAATTTCTGAATGAAAATTATTTCTTCAAATTTAAAAAATACAACTATTAAATTTTTTTTGAAAATCGGTTCTTTTTAGTAAAGAATTTAATTATTTGGTTAGAAATTCATCTTTTTAAATTGAAAATTCAATTATTTTGTTGAAAGTAGATGTATTTGGTTGATAATTGGCAAAAAAAGAACTCTTTGATTGAAAGTTAAAATGTTTGGTTGAATGTTGAATTCTTTTCTTAAAAATTCATTTTTTTTGGTTGGATGATTCATAATTTTAAATGAAAATTCATCTCTTTGGTTCAAAATTTCACTATGTTGCTAAAAATTTTTTTGTTTTGTTGTTGAAAATTAATTTTCGTTGCTAAAAATGTAACTATTCATCACCGCTTTAGTTGAAAATTCAACAATTAGGTTGCAAATTAACTTTTTTTTGAAAATACATATTTCAGGTTAAAATTTAATTGTTTTGGAAAAAATTTGTCTTTTTTGCTTGAAAACAATTCAGTAGAAAATCAAACTATTCCGTTACAAATTGACTTTGTTACGGAAAATTCATATTTCTAGTTATAAATTCTGAATATATTGAACTGTTCCTTTTTGGGTTCGTTGAAAATTCATTTGTTTGGTTGAAAATTCAACAATTTTGTTGAAATTTAGTCTTTTTCGTTGAATTGAAGTGTTTGATAATTATTACCTTTTGCTTTTGAAAATTAATTTGTTGATCGAAAAATGTAAATATTCCATTTTTGTTTGAAAACTTATCTTTTTTAGTTGACAATTTGAGTCTTTGTTCAAGACTTTATGTGTTTTGTTGCAAATTCGTCTCTTATTGCATTGGTGTAAAATTAACCTTTTCAGTTGAAAATTCAGCGATTTGATAAAAAATTTAAATATTGTGTTTAAGGTTTAATTATTTTGATAAAAATTCAACTATTTTGTTGAAAATTCATATATTTCGATGAAAATGTAACTTTTTTTTGAAAAATTCGTCTGGTTGAAAAGTCAACTATCTAGTTAAAATTGATCTTTGTTCGTTGCAAATGAAGTTTATTGTTCAAAATTAATTTCTTTAGGCTTAAGAAACAACTTTTTTCGACAAAGTCTGATTTTTAGTTTGGAAACTCAACTATTTTGTGGGAAATTCGACTTTCTGGGTAAAAAATTCATCTCACTTAGTAGAAAATTTATCTTTTTTCGTTGAAGATGCAATATATTTTGACTTGAAATCTTTGACCATTTCAAAGAATTTATTTTCCTATTATCCTCTGTAAATTAAATCTTTTAAAACAAATTTTTCAAATTACCTAATACCAATACTTCCAATTTTTTCCTGGTCTCCAACAACCATGAATGACAAAATACGAGTATGTAAGTAGAAAAGGAAGGTTTTGTAAGACAATATTTCTTACATATTTGCCCCTGTAGGAAATAAATGTTATAAATATTATTATCGGACATAAAGATCTTAATTAGAAGAGGGAATTTTTCATTTGACAATATTTGTTCTCCCAGTAGAAAAAGTAGTCATGCGGTAGGCATGCATTTTATAATTTGAAGTGTACACGTAGAAAAAGCAGGTTTTTGTAAGACAATAATTTTCACATATTTCCTCTAGTTAAAATGGATATTCTTGTCAGACATGAAGATCGTAAGTAGAAGAGGCAGTTTTTAACAAGAAAATATATTTCTACTAGTAGAAAAGGTAGTCGCCTGTGAGACGTGTAATTTGTAAGTTGAAGTATGTGAGTAGAAAATGCAGGTTTTTGTAAGGCAATCTTTTTCACATATTTCTCCCAGTTGAAAAGGGATATTCTTGTTAGACATGAAGATCGCAAGTAGAAGAGGCAGTTTTTGATAAGACGATATTTTCTGCTAGTAGATAAGGAAGTCGAAGGTTAGACATGTAATTTTTCAATTACACATGACAAATTTTACGAATTTTGCGAAAGATGCCCCTGCAACAGTACACTTCAATAACAATTTTAATAAGTTTTAAAATTTCTTTCATATTTCAGACTATTTTTGGTTAAATATTCATTCTTTTTGGTCGAAACGTCTACTATTATATTTTTGGTTCAGAATTCATCTTTTTTGGTTAAAAATTCTACTATCTGGTTGAAAATTGAATTCTGTTGTTAAAAATATGACAATTTTCTGCAAGAGTCATGTTTTTTTATCAAAAAATCAATTACTTGGTTGAAAATTTGTTTCTTATTTGGTTAAAAATGACCTTTTTAGTAATTGAAAATTGAACCATTCCATTTTCGGTAGAAAATTAATGTTTTGATGAAAAATTAATCTTTTTGCTTCAAAATTTAGCTACACATTTGATTAAATTTTATTATTTATGGTTGTAAATTTAACTACTTGGTTGAGAAGTGAACTATTATTTTTGTATTTATTTTTTTTTTTGAGGAAATTAATCTTATTTGTTGAAAATTCATTTTTTTGGTTCAGGATTCATTTATTTTGTTAAAAATTCGTCTTTTTGGTAGAAGATTCATGTATTGTCTTAAAAAAATGTCGTTTTGTGTGAAACATTAATCTTTTTTATAAGTATAGTGTAGACCTCTATCTTAATATTTCAAGTCATCCTTTAATGTTAATGGTTTGGTCAGCTTTTGGTCAAAAATTCAACTATTTCGTTCAAAGTAGAATTACTTTTTCAGAATTGATTTTCAGGTTGAAAATTCATATGTTTGGTAAAAAACTTAACTATTTCATTTTTAGAAAATTGATATTCTTGGTTAAAAAATCTTCTTTTTTTGTCTTGAAAATTCAATAATTTGGTTGAAAATTAACTTTTTTGTTGAAAGTTTATATTTTTGGTTAAAAATGAAACTATTTTCAGATGAATTCATCTATTTGGAAGAAAATTGAACCATGTTGTAGAAAATTAACATTTTCATGGAAAAATTATGTTTTTGTGTTGAAATGTTATCTGTTTTGTAGATAATTTGACTCTTTTTATTCAAAATTCAACAACTTTGTTAAAAATAGATTTATTTAGTTGAAAATTAATACCAAAATTCCGAAAAATCAATTGCTTGATGCTATAAAAGATGTGTTTCATTTAGTATATTTCAAATGTGATAATAATTTTTATAAAGAAAAGTTTCGAACTCCCATAAAATTAATTTTTTTTCTTTTATTTCAGATAAAATTGTTATGGAGGATTTAGAGAATGAAGTTTTCCAAAAAATTGATTTTAATATTGATTTTCATGCAAGATATATTAATGATTCAGTACTTAGTGTACATAAAAATAATGTTTACACTCTTCCTAATGCTTTTAATATTATACACTCAAGATTACAATTCACTGTTGAAATTGAAACTGAAGGAAAGTTAAATTTTCTTGATATGACTTCAATTAAAACCGACAAACGACATATTATCACTGACTGGCATAGGAGAAATACATTAATTCAGGAAGAACACTTAGTTTTCTCTCAAATCACTACATTTAAAATAAGATATGAATTATTAAAAATTTGATTGATAGAACCATTATCCTCTTGAGTTTATTGAAAACCGTGCGTATAACTGAATAAATTATATTAAAAACAAAAACAATTATCAACATAAACAGAGAAGATTATAATACATATAATACTATTGATCTTCCACATTTTGGTAAAATCTTAAAGATTTTGAAATCAATATTGGGAAAATCAGGTTTACATACTATTTATAGAGTCCCTTTTAAGAACAATATGATTGTAAAATTGGAAAAAGATAAAAAGCTAAAAGAAAAGCTAAACAAAAAATGTGTAAGTTTCAAAGTTAATTGTAAAGATTGCAATGCAGTTTATATAGGGCACACAAAAAGGGCACTTAGACTTAGGAAAAATGAAAATAATTTTTACAGAAGTCCTAGATATCATTAAGTCCTTTGAATGCATATAATTACACGTGGTCATGATTTCAATTTGAATGATATTAAAATTCTTTAAGACGAAAACAATCAGAAAAATAGAGAATTCATGAAGATGTTATTTGTAAAGAAAAAAGGTAGCAAGGCTATTATTTTAAAAAGGGACCTCTCAAGATATAACAAAAATTGTGGGACAGAGTAATTAATTGGTTAAAGTAATTTTCTTTGTCTAGATAATAGGAAGAACTCTTTTTATCAAAGAATCCATTTCTCATTAAATATATTTGGTTACATTAAACTTGATCAATTTTTAATCAATACTGATTGAAATATTTTCTTTACGGGTATATTAATTTTTTCATACCTTTAGTTATTTCCTATGAATAATCGCTGATGAGGAGGCTTCTTTTGTTTATTTTGCAAAAATTATTCATGATAAAATGGATATCTTTTCAATCTTAATTACAAATTTTTTAAATAGAGAGACCAAACTCATGATTCTTCCAAATCAGCAGGGTTTACTTATGAATAATTTAAGATTTCATTTAACTGAGTTTACATATTTTACCTCAATTTTTTTTAAAGAAGTCTTTCTTTTTATTAAAATTTTTGTAAAAAGAATTTTTCCCATTTTAGCAATTTTTAGAAATGCATTAAATATTTTGGATTGTTTTCTTTTCCTAATTGGAAAATTGAAGAATCTAAATAGATTGGTTTCAGAATCACCCACAAATAATAAAGAATCGAATAACAATTGAGTTGGCATGAAAGGTAAAGGTAAAGGTAAAGGTAAAGGTAAAGGTAAAGGTAAAGGTAAAGGTGAAGGTAAAGGTAAAGGTAAAGGTATATATATAGAAATAGATATATATATATATAAATAGAAATATATATAAATTATACGATATAGAAAAATTGCTCGCAAATTTCAGAAACAAACGTGAAAAAGGTTTCAATACGAAATCAGATCAAGTAAAGGTAAAGGTGAAGGTAAAGGTAAAGGTAAAGGTTAAGGTAAAGGTAAAGGTTAAGGTAAAGGTTAAGGTTAATGTTAATGTGAAGGTAAAGGTTAAGGTTAAGGTAAAGGTAAAGGTAAAGCTAAAGCTAAAGGTAAAGGTAAAGGTAAAGGTAAAGGTTGAGGTAAAGTTAAAGGTAAAGGTAAAGGTAAAGGTAAAGGTGAAGGTAAAGGTAAAGGTAAAGGTATATATATAGAAATAGATATATTGAAAATTTAACTAGTCCACTTGTGGTTGAAAATTGACCTTTTGTACTTAAAAATTCAACTCGTTTGTTGAAAATTTATGTATTTTGTTAAACAAATTTTCTTTTTTAGTAGAAAATTAATGTCTTTGGTTAAAAATGAAACTACTTGGTTGAATGTGGAACTACTTTGTTAAAAATGAATTTTATTAGTTGAAGAATAAACTATTGTTGAAAATTCATTTTTTAGGGTTGAAAATTAATTTTTTATGGTTGAAAATTCAGTTTGTCAACTGAAATTTTAACTATTCCACTTTTGGTTGAAAATTGATCTTTTTTAGTTAAAAATTCAATTATTTGGTTGAAAATTGATGTATTTTGTTGAATCTTCTTCTCTTTTAGCAAAAAATTACTTTTTTGTGCACTGGGATATATTAATACTACTACTACTAAAATTAATTTTGTTGTTGTTGAAGATTTATCATTTCAGTTCATGATTCTTCTCTTTGGTTGAAACCTTGACTATTTTTTTGAAAATTCGTTTTGTTTCTTTGTTCATAATTAATCTTTTAAACTAAAAATTCAACTAGTCCACTTTTGGTTGAAAATGTACCCTTTGTAGTTAAAAATCCAACTATTTTGTTGAAAATTTTTCTTTTGTAGTAGGAAATTAATCTCTTTGGTTAAAAATTAAACTAGTTGGAAAGTTGAACTACTTTGTTAAAAATGAATTTTATTGGTTGAAGAATAAACTATTGTTGAAAATTCATTTTTAGGGTTGAAAATTAATTTTTTCGACTGAAATTTTAACTAATCCATTTTTGGTTGAAAATTGATATTTCTTAGTTGAAAATTCGACTATTTGGTTGAAAATTCATTTATTTTGTTGAAACTTCGTCTTTTTTATCAAGAAATTACTTTTTTTTTGTAATTTTTTCCTATGGTATTTTTCTTGGCGTACTGGGATGTATTAATACTACAACTACTAAAATTAATTTTTCTTGTTGAAGATTTATAATTTCAGTTGATGATTCATCTCTTTGTTTGAAACCTTAACTATTTTGTTAAAAATTCGTTTAGTTTTTTTGTTCATAATTAATCTTTCTGACTGAACATTTAACTATTCTACTTTTCGTTGAAAATTCATCTTTTGTAGTTGAAAATTCAATTATTTGAGTAAAGTTGAACCATTTTGATAAACATTTACGTTTTGGTGGAAGGTTTATCTCTTTGGTTGAAAATTTAACTATTTTCTCGAAAACGAGTTTTTTATCGTTTAAAATTAGTTTTTTTTTTAAACTAAAAATGTACCTTTTCCATTTTTGGTTGGAAATTGATCTTTATAGTTGAAAATTCGTCTTTCTCGTAGAAAAATAATCTTCTTGGTTCAAATTTCCTCTTTTTTGTTTAGAAATACAACTTTTTGGTTAAAAATCAACTTTTTTGTTAAAAATTCATATTTTGGTGTTAAAAATGTAACTCTTTTTTCAGTAGAAGATTCATTATTTTACTTGGAAATTGACTTGCTACTTAGTTCAAGGTTGAACTATTTTCTGAAAAAATCTTTTTTTTTTTTAATTCATCATTTGACTTGAAAATTCATCTCTTTTGCAAATTCGATATTTTTGTTGTTCAAAATTAATTTTTTTAACTGAAAATTTAACTATTCCAGTAAAAAGTTTTTTATAGGCCAGTGGACCTAAAATAATTTGACAACCACTGACTAAACAACTTAGTCACGTAATTTCCCAACTCAAGTTTCCTGACCAAACTTAAGTGGGAAATTTTTCACCCTAATCGTTAACATCTGTGTTGACAAAAACGAGCTTGCTTTCTCCCATTGAGTGAGTCACAATAAACACGACTAACAGCCGACAACTCTATTGTCCTTGTCACGTTCTCTCAAGTGACGTGCCCGGCAGCTGGCCGGCGGGATTTTCCCGAGGATGTGCTAACGCTGTGATCGAAACAAGAGAAGGCCCAGGCAGTCACGTACGCCAGTGATGATGCCTTCTCTTTCTCTCTCACTCCAACGTGCACGCAAACACAGGGGAGATCAACGCGAGCGTCGTTGTGCCTACGTTTTAAAATACTTTTAAAATGCATTAAAAATACATTCTTTGAAAGCGATTTTCCTTCGGACATATAAATTAGAGTTAGTATTAATATTTATCATCCTGCCATATAAAATGTTAACGAGCAATAGCGATCTTTTCGGTTTTTCTTTATATTTCAATATATCGAAATTACTTTAACGTAGGATTAAACTTTAGGAGAATAAGACCCTTCTCTCAAAATATTCTTTAAAAATATCAATTTTTAGTATTTTTAGTGTTAATATAAACATTGTAAAATTACATGTAAATGGCGCGAGGCATGCGGGCTCGACAGAAGGAAGCGCGGAGTACGGTGTCCTCACCGCTCCGTCGTGACTCCAGTTTCGGGAGTCTCTGCCAATCAGCGGGCCAGCAGCCGCTCCCTTCTTCACTCGAGCTCTCGCCCCTCTCGCACATAAATACCGGTGCTCGAGCATAACTCGGCATTTGCGCTTTGTACAACGACCTGAGCGACTGGGACTGTGTGGTGCTCTGAGCCCCGCGTCTATTGAAGGACCTCTTCCTTGTACAGAGAACAGGAATAAAACCTCTTACCAAGCAAATCCTTCCTGCCTTATCTCTCTCTCACTCCCTCTCATTCTTAATCTCTCTTTTTTTCTAGTGTTGTGGTGCTTTCATGGCTCCGACACACTCTCTCACTCCTACTCTCTTTCTTCTCTCTTGTATTGTGGTGCTTTCGTGGCCCCGGTTATCTCTCTTTTTACCTTCTCTCTCTCTGTTGTGGGCTTCCGGGCCCCAACGCTCACTCCAATCCCAGCCTCCTCAAGCTGCTCCTGAATATCTTCCTCCTCATGTTCCTGGTCACTCCTCGACCATTCCCTCTCCTCTTCCATCCACTTCCGCCACCGCTCATCCCATCCTACTCGTGAGCTCCTCGAAAGCGCTCGCTCACGAGTAAAATTCGTGCCCATTCTTCCTCTTCTTCCTTGTCGTCGGGCCGCCTGGATTTTTCCGGACGTTACGACGACCTGGAACCTCTCGCTTTCCGACATACCGTCCCGTCGACTTTTGGGAAGGCTCCAACCCCGGAACTCCCGGAAACTCGGCGTCGACCTACTCCGGTCAGCGAAAATAAACCCTTCGACTTCCTCGTTCCTGTAACCCCTCCTGGCCTTTTGCCGCCTTCAGCCGGCAAATGGTTTAAACACACCATTCCTTTGGTCCGATCCTCACCGAAACGGAAACCCTCTCCTTCCACCTCCTACGACGACTTACTAATCTTGTACGCCGATAAATTCCTTTTCTCCTGCCGCACCTCCTTCCAAGCGTCCTCGGCTAAACATGAGTCTTCCTCGCCAAAACCTCGGGTTTTAGACCTCTCTCTCTCCCCTCTTTTGACGACGGGACTTGTTCCCTAAAAAAAAGGGTCCTGGGAACCAACACGTGGTGCCCTCCGACTTCGGGCAGGATCAGTTGCCCACCAACACACACGACTAGTCTCGACACCTTCTCTGCGAGGAGAGGAGAGGCCTATCTCAGGCTAAGTCTAACGGACTTCCGTCCGACTTTCAATCCGGGCGGCAACCTGGCTCACTAGACTGAACCACGAGTCACACCAGAAATCAACACGTATCCAGTTTCTCATCCAGCTCGTTGATGATTCGCCACCTCCACCGATCATAAAAAGGGGCTCACATCAAATTTAGCATTTTAGTTGAAAATTCATCTCGCTGGTTGAAATTTTAACTACTTTGTTGACAATTCTTTTTTTCCTTTTGGTAGAGAATTAATTTTTCGACTGAAAATTTAATTATCATATTTTTGGTTGAAAATTGATTTTTTCGAATTGAAAATTCCACTGTTTGATAAAAAATTCGTCTTTTGGATTGAAATTTCAACAATTAGGATGCACTTTTTTCTTTCTTGATTGAAAAATTTCTATTTGTTGAAAATTCGTCTTCTTGGTTGAAAATTGATCTTTTTTAATTAACAATTCAACTATTTGTTTGAAAATTTAAGTATTTTGTTAAAAATTTGTAGTTTTTGGTAGACAGTTAATCATCTTAGTCAAAAATTCGTCTTTTTGGTTAAAAATTCAACTCTTTGGTTGAGAATTAACCTAATTTATTGAAAATCCTTTTGTTTTCATTGAAATGTCAACTATTATATTTTTTGATGAGAATTAATCTGTTGTTAAAATTTCAACTTTTCGGGTAAAAATTTTAACTGTTTTAGATTAAAGTTTAATCTTGTTTGTTTAAAAATTTGACTATTTGGTGGAAAAGTCAACAATTTGATACAAAATTCAACTATATTGTTGAAAATATAACTATTTTGTTCAAACTTGAACTATTTTGTTCAAAATTTATGTTTTTGGTCGAAAATTCCTACTTTTTGATTGAAAATTTATCTTTTGTTGCAGAAAAGTAATCTTTTTTGTTGAAATATAAATATGAATTTGAAATTTTTAACTTTTAAATGGCCATTTTTTTATTTCGTTTGAATTTCCCTATTTTCGAGAAAAATGACCCTATTTCCCCTGTTTTGAGAGAATTTCGGGCTATTAAGTTTGCTCTTCTTGAAAGTTAAAATTGTTATATGAACAGCAGATTGTTTTAACCTGAATTCGAACAAGGGATCGAGAATAGGCCCAAATATCTTCCACTTGAGCTCGAGCGATTTTTAATGTGCGTTCCCTTTCTTTCATATTGATCCAAACTTCATGAGCCATATGTTTATATTTTTCACGATTATCATCGAGATTTTCAGAAACGAGTTGTCCCATCACTGTCGCTTTGTATATGATCTTGCACTGTTCATTTTGATCTTTTCTCAAAGCTTCTAAAACCGCATCAAAATATATAGTATCCTGAAAATAAAATCAGAATATAAAATAATTATAAGTTTACTTATTCAATTACACTCAACTCCCAATATAAGAACGGTTTCGGGCATGGCTTGCAGTGGCCTTGATCCTAAATCGGGAAAATCAAAACGTAAAGATGCAGGACCGCATGAGCCATTTCTGTTAGATTGGGACGCATGACGCAACCTGATGCAACTAATGCACTGAGAGCGTGGCCCTCATGCTGTTTGTCACTCTTGACTAAGCATCACCGAGGATATCAATTCTAGGAATGTCGTAAACCGGGTGTGCTTATATTGAGAGTTATGTGTAGTCTTTGAGTATTCCCTTTTACAGGGTGACCTAAGGTCAGAAAAAACTTAGAAATCAGGGAAAAGTCAGGGATTTTGAAACAAAATCACAAAAGTCAGGGAATTTCGCGAAATGTGGAGAGGAAAAGTAAGGCGATGTATGGAAGGGATCTGTCCGTCCGTCGTACATTTTCACAAATAGAGGAAGTGAGAGGAAATAAGGGGATGAGGAGTATGTGAAGTAGGGGAAATAAAGGGAAGTAAGGGAAATCAGGGGTGAGGGAGAAGGGAAAATGAGAGGAAGGAATGTAGGAGAAGTAAGGGGAAATTAGGTATGAGAAGTAGGGAAGTGAGTGTAAGTGAGGGGAAGTTGGGGAAATAATTAGAAAAGAAGATGAGTAGCGGAGAGGAGGTGAGAGCTGAGGAAGAAAAGCAGGAGAAGAGGAGTGTTATTTGGGGAAGCCTGAAAAGAGGGAAATTAGTGGAGAAAGAAATTCGGAAAGGGGGCGGGGGAAAATTGAAGTGATGGGAAGGATGTCTTGAAAATTCCTTGCCATTTTTAAAAATGCCCTAAAATATTTTTAATTCTTTGAAATCCCTTGAAATTACTGAAATCATTTGAAAATTCCTTGGAATCTTTCAAAGTATCCTAAAATGTTTCAAATCCTTTGAAATCCCTTCAAATCACTGAAATCTCTTAAAAATGTCTTGGAAACTTTTCAAATGCCCTAAAATGTTCTATATCCTTTGAAATCTCTTCAAACTATTAACATCAATTAAAAATTCCTTGAAATAATTTAAAACACCCTAAACATGTTCAAATCCTTTGAAATCCATTTAAATTACTAAAAATAATTAAAAATTACTTAGCATCTTTTAAAATGCCCTTATTTATTCCAAATCCTTTAGAATATTTTTAAAACCCTTGAAAGTTTTGCAAGCTCTCGAAAATTACGTGAAAGTTGAGATAAAAACTGAAAATATTTCAAATTGTTTAAAATGTTTTGAAATCTCTTGAAATTAAAAAAAAACTCTTGAAAATTACTTCAATTTTTTAAAAATACCCTAAAATCAGGAAAATTCTTCAAAATCTCTTGAAATTATTGAAAAAAATTTAATCTCTTGAAAATTCCTTTTTTATTTTTAAAAATACCCTAAAATATTTTTAATTCTTTGAAATCCCTTGAAATTACTTGAATAAATTATTTAAAATTCCTTGGAATCTTTTAAAATACACTAAAATAGTCCAAATCCATTAAAATGTCTTGAAATCCCTTGAAATTTTGTTAATTACCCTAAACTCTGTAAAATTCTTTGAAATTATTAAAATCAATTGTAAATTCCTTGGAGTCTTTTAAAATGCCCTAAAATAGTCCAAATCCATTAAAATGTCTTCAGATTTTGTTAATTACCCTAAACTCTGTAAAATTCTTTGAAATTCTTGAAATCAATTACAAATTCCTTGAAATCTTTTAAAATACCTTAAAATAGTCCAAATCCATTAAAATGTCTTGAAATTTTCTCAATTACTCAAAACTCTGTAAAATTCTTTGAAATTCTTGAAATAAATTGCAAATTCCTTGGAATCTTTTAAAATACCCTAAAATATTCCCAATCCATTAAAATGTCTTGAAATTTTGTTAATTACCCTAAACTCTGTAAAATTCTTTGAAATATTGAAATCAATTGCAAATTCCTTGGAATCTTTTAAAATACCCTGAAATAGTCCAAATCCATTAAAATGTCTTGGAATTTTGTCAATTACCCCAAACTCTGTAAAATTCTTTGAAATTATTGAAATCAATTGCAAATTCCTTGAAATCTTTTAAAATACCCTAAAATAGGCCAAATTCATTACAATGCCTTGAAATTTTGTTAATTACCCTAAAATCTGTACAATTATTTGAAATCATTGAAATTAATTGAAAATTCCTTGGAATCTTTTAAAATACCCCAAAATATTCCAAATCCATCAACATATCTGGAAATTTTGTTAATTGCCATAAAATCTGTAAACGTCTTTGAAATCTTTTGAAATTATTGAAATCAATTGAAAATTCCTAGGGATCCTTTAAAAATCATAAAATCTTTCAAATTCCTTAAAATCTTTGCAAATACTTGGAAATATATGATAATCTTTGAAAATACCTCGTGAAATGAAATGAAATCGGATGATATTTCCTGAAATACTAACAAATATCTTAGAATACCTTAAGAGGTTTTAGAAACCCTCAAAGTCATTGAAATCCTCAGAAATCTGATAAAATCCCTTGAATTCTTTTAAAATATCCTAACATCTTTCGAAATACCTTGAAATACTTAAACATTTTAGATCCCGTGAAATTACATGAAATCTGATATTCCCTGAAACACTGAAAAATTGATTAAAGTGTCTTGAGAAGTTTTGAAATCCCTGAAAATCATTGAAATCCTCGGAAATCTTGTAAAATCCCTTAGAATCTTCTAAAATATAATAATAATATAATCTTTGGAGATACCTTTAAATTAATTGAAAATATTGGAAATCCTATTGAAATCCCGTAAAAGTATATAAAATCTGATATTTCCTGAGACTCTGGAAAATTTCTTAAAATAGTTTGAGGGGCTTTAGAAACAAAATTATTGAAACCGATTGAAAATTTTCTTGGAATATTTTAAAATATCCTAAAATTGTTCAAATTCTTTGAAAATACTTTAAAATATTTGAAGGTATTTGAAATCCTACAAAATCCCTCAATTCTTGTCAATAAATTCTTTGAAATTCATTAAAATATTATAAAATCCTGTAAAATTACACTAAATCTGATATTTCCTCAAATCCTGGAGAATTTATTAAAATGTGAGAGATTTTAAAATCCCTTTAAATCATTGAAATCCTCTGAAATCTTGTAAAATGCCTTGGAATCTTTCAAAATATCCTAAAATCTTATAGGTCCTATAAAATCGTTTATTCAAATCCTTCAAAATTCCTTGAAAATTTAGGATATTTAAAAATATTAAAATATTCATAAATTTCCAAAGATTTTAGGATATTTTAGAAGATTCCAGGGGATTTCACAAAATTCCAAAGGATTTCAATGATTTTCAGGGATTTTAAACCTTCTCGAGATACTTTCATAAATTTTCCAGGGTTTCAGGAGATGTCAGATTTGAGGGTATTTTAAAAAATTCCAAGGAATTTTCAAGAGTTTAGAACAATTTAAGGGATTCACGGAATTTTCCAGAGCTTCAAAAAGTTTCAAGATATTTCAATAGAATTTTAAGGATTTAAACTATTTTTGGGTATTTTTAAACATTTGAAGGATTTCTCAAGGGCATTCAAATATATTAAGGGATTTCAAAAGATATTAAACGATGCCAAGGAATTTTCAAGGGATTAAAAAATTTTAAGGGATTTAAAAATATTTTTATGCAAGGTTTTAAAGTATTTTTTAAGATTTCAAGGGATTTTATCAGATTTCTGAGGATTTCAATGATTTTTAGGGATTCTAAAACATCTCTAAATATTTTAAGTAATTTTTTAGTATTTCAGGAAATATCATCCGATTTCATTTAGTTTCACGGGATTTTTAACCTTTTTTTGGAGAGCAAACAAATTTATTCACAAGATTTTCAAATATTAAAAAATTTCAAATATTTCCAAACATTTCAAAGAGTTTTAAAGATTTTAGATATTTTTAAAAATTAAAAGAAATTTTCAAGACCTTCACAAAATTTCAAGGGATTTCAAAAGATTTTAAAGACTTTGAAATATCTTAGGGTATTTTAAATAAATTTCAATAATCTAAAGAGATTCCAGTCGATTAAAAAGATTTTAGGGTATTTTTTAAAATTGCAAGGTATTTCAAAAGATTTGAAATATTTTATGATTTTTGAAATATCCGTAGGAATTTGCAATTGATTTCAATAATTAAAAGGAATTTTGAAGAATTTTACAGATTTGAGGGTATTTGAAAAACTTCTAAGGAATTTTCAAGAGTTTAAAAAAATGTTATGGTATTTTAAAAGATGCCAAGGAATTTTCAATTGATTTCAATAATTTCAAGAGATTTCGAAGAATTTTACAGATTTTAGGGTTATTAAAAAAATGTCAAGAGATTTCAACATATTTTAATGGATTTGGAATATTTTAGGGTATTTTAGAAGATTCTAAGGAATTTTCAATTGATTTCAATAATTTCAAGAGATTTCAAAGAATTTTACAGATTTAAGGGTAATTAACGAAATTTCAAGGGATTTCAAGATATTTGTATGGATTTGGAATATTTTAGGGTATTTTAAAAGATTCCGAGGAGTTTTTAATTGATTTCAATAATTTCAAGAGATTACAAAGAATTTTACATAGGTTAAGGTAATTCAAACAATTTCAACGGATTTCAAGATATTATAATGAATTTGGAATATTTTAGGGCATTTTAAAGGATTACAAAGAAATTTTCAATTGATTTCAATAATTTCAAGAGATTCCAAATAATTTTACAGATTTTAGGGTAGTTCACCAAATTTCAAGGGATTTCAAGATATTTTACTAGATTTGGAATATTTTAGGGTATTTTAAAAGATTCCAAGGAATTTGCAATTTATTTCAATAATTTCAAAGAATTTTACAGAGTTTAGGGTAATTACAAAATTTCAAGACATTTTAATGGATTTGGACTATTTTAGAGTATTTTAAAAGATTCCAAGGAATTTGCCATTTATTTCAAGAATTTCAACATTGTTTACAGAGTTTAGGGTAATTAACAAAATTTCATGATATTTTAATGGATTTGGACTATTTTAGGGTATTTTAAAAGACTCCAAGGAATTTTCAATTGATTTCAAGAATTTCAAATAATTTTACAGAGTTTAGGGTAATTAACAAAATTTCAAGACATTCAAATGGATTTGGACTATTTTAGAGTATTTTAAAAGATTCCAAGGAATTTTCAATTGATTTCAAGAATTTCAAAATTTTTTACAGAGTTTAGGGTAATTAACAAAATTTCAAGATATTTTAATGGATTTGGACTATTTTAGGGTATTTTAAAAGATTCCAAGGAATTTTCAATTTATTTCAATAATTTCAAGAGATTCCAAAGAATTTTACAGAATTTAAGGTTAACAAAATTTCAAGGTATTTCAACATATTTAAATGCATTTGGAATACTTTAAGGTATCTTAAAAAATTCCAAGAAATGTTCAATAATTGATTTAAGTAATTTCATGGTATTTCAAAGAATAAAAAATATTTTAGGGTGTTTTTAAAAATGGCAAGGAATTTTCAAGAGATTAAGTTTTTTTCAATATTTTCAAGAGATTTTAAAGAATTTTACTGATTTTAGGGTATTTTTTTAAATTCTAAGTAATTTTCAAGAGTTTTTTTCTCAATTTCAAGAGATTTCAACAGATTTTTAACGATTCGAAATATTTTCAGTTTTTTTTTTTTATTTCAAGTAATTTTCAAGAGCTTTCAAAAAGGTCAAGGGTTTTCAAAATATTTTAAAGGATGTGGAATAATTTATGGTATTTTAAAGGATGCCAAGTAATTTGCAATTGTTTTTAGTAATTTAAAGGAATTTCAAAGGATTACAAATATTTTAGGGTATTTTTAAAAATGGCTAGACATTTTCAACAGATTAAAATTTTTTCAATAATTTCAAGAGATTTTCAAGAATTTTACTGTTTTTAGGGTATTTAAAAAAATTCTAAGTAATTTTCAAGAGTTTTTTTCATTTCAAGGGATTTCAAAAGATTGCTAACGATTTGAAATATTTTCATTTTTTTTTTAATTCAAAGTAATTTTTGAGAGCTTTCAAAAAGGGTTTCGAAATATTTCAAAGGATTTGGAATAATTTATGGTATTTTAAAAGATGCCAAGAAATTTTCAGTTTTTTTTTAGTAATTTAAAGGGATTTCAAAGAATTTCAAATATTTTAGGGTATTTTTAAAAATGGCTAGAAATTTTCAACAGATTAAAATTTTTTGAATAATTTCAATAGATTTTCAAGAATTTGACTGATTTTAGGGTATTTAACAAAATTCTAAGTAATTTTCAAGAGTTTTTTTTTAAATTTCAAGGGATTTCAAAAGATTTTTAACGATTTGAAATATTTTTAGTTTTTTTTTTAATTCCAAGTAATTTTCAAGAGCTTTCAAAAAGGTTTTCAAAATATTTCAAAGGATTTGGAATAATTTATGGTATTTTAAAAGATGCCAAGTAATTTTCAATTATTTTGAGTAATTTCAAGGGATTTCAAAGAATTGAAAATATTTTAGGGTATTTTTAAAAATTCTAAGGAATTTTCAATAGATTAAATAATTTTCAATAATTTCAAGAGATTTGAATGAATTTGACTAATTTTAGGGTATTTAAAAAAATCTAAGTAATTTTCAAGAGATTTTTTTTTAATTTCAAGGGATTTCAAAAGGTTTTTAACGATTTGAAATATTATAAGTTTTTTTAAATCCAAGTAATTTTCAAGAGCTTTCAAAAAGGCTTTCAAAATATTTCAAAGGATTTGGAATAACTTATGGTATTTTAAAAGATGCCAAGAAATTTTCAATTGTTTTTAGTAATTTAAAGGGATTTCAAAGAATTTAAAATATTTTAGGGTTTTTTTAAAAATGGCTAGAAATTTTCAACAGATTAAAATTTTTTCAATAATTTCAAGAGATTTTCAAGAATTTTACTGTTTTTAGAGTATTTAAAACAATTCTATGTATTTTTCAAGAGTTTTTTTTTATTTCAAGGGATTTCAAAAGATTTTTAACGATTTGAAATATTTTCAGTTTTTTTTTTAATTCCAAGTAATTTTCAAGAGCTTTCAAAAAGGTTTTCAAAATATTTCAAAGGATTTGGAATAAACTTGGACCCCGGATTTGGATTCAGCGACTACAAAAACACATAGATATGCTGGTGTAGTCCACCGGGCAGACCACTTTTTTTTTGTCTGCCGGTGTTATCTGAGACAAGATTTTTACATCAAGGTCAGTATAAATCTACGGATCTTTTTCAGCTGATTAATTACAGAAATAAATTGAGGCGTAGCTTACGTAATGTAAAACCGTATAGATAAAACACTTCAAATAGTTCCAACATTACGAAATGCTTTCAGAAATATTTGTGGTAATATACAAGATAGAAATTAAAGTTAATTTTAATTTCACTATGTAGTGTACAATCCTTATTGAGTTGTTTGAATTCTGAACATTTTATGGCTAATAAATCTAACGAATGTGACAAATCATATATCTGAATAATATAAATTATATAGTCTAAATATCGTGGATTAAATAAAGTTTTATCATCGCAATATTGGATACTAGCTAGTATATATAAAAATAAAGACATTCCAATTTACGTCTTCTCTATTTGGAAAGAATGAAGATTGTCGTTGGTATTTTATTCTTGATGTTTGTGGCTTTGATCAACTTCAAATGTAAGTGTAATGAAGTAGAATATTGATATTCATAAGAAATGTTACGTATTATCTAAATCTAAAGTTCTATTATAATTGCATAAGCGTCTCCTCCTCAAGATCAATATGTGATACTTCTATTTTGCCCGGTATTTTACCACAATTTCAAAGCATATATAAAAGCGGATCTCAGAAAAAGGGATATTGTATACAACTGTGTATCCACAGAGGATGGAATTGATCTATTCAGAGTAGGCGCTCATACAATCATAATAAAACTTTACTTACAGGTAAGTTCACTTAATTGTACAATTGTTGACTCCTCAATATCAACATTTAGATGTTCTGTGGTAATATCGACAATACATAGTCAAGCTTTAAGAAGGACCTGACACATGTATATAGAGAAATTGCCAATTGTACGTTTCACATGAAATATATTATGATTATTGATTCTCGTTATAATAGAGTATTATCAATTCAACTATCACGAATGAGAATTTATAATGATAAGTGCACCAATCGACAAAAACTAAGATAGTGCGGCCCTATTTTTTTTCTTTACCTTTCATATCAGATAGAGCTCGAATTGTGACTTCTCCATCACACAAAAGTTAAACACGTTTCTATACTGACTATTATCAAGAAGACTTGAACAAATTTTTTTTAACCAAGTTATGTACAGAAAATACTGAGCTGGTAGTGAAATATCAATTACGAGATTATAAATTCTATTCTTAGATTTGTGCAGAACATAAGAAACTTGATTTGAATCAGTGACGTCAATAGTGGATCTAATGAAACTATAATTATTCAGTCATAATGCAATAAAAAGAACTGAAAGAAATTTGATTACGAAGTTTATAAACTCCGATCATCTATTTTTTTTATAGCCGACCAGTCTGAATAATCTATTCAGCTGGAAGTGCCCAAACTTAACAATTTTGGAAATCATTCATTTCATTCTTAGACCATTGCCCGTTACTGCTTATTTATATATTTACTCGTCTAGCCTGGTAAAAGGCTTTTCGTCTCAGCTCATGAAGAAACGAAACAGAACCAGCTGTTTCCGGTACCGGTAGTCGAAACCGAGCCTCATAGAGTCATCATCTGTCTTTTGGAAAGCTTGAATGTTCATTCACAGATAGTGAGATGCATGTAGAGATTAACAACGCTTTGAAAAACTAGATTCACTCTCTCGTCTGGAAATAATCGTGTAACAACGAACAGCGTCATCTTCCAGAGAGGCGTCTTTGAAGGAGACATCATGAGCTCTCTTCTCTTTTGCATCACATCTTTGTCACTATCTGTCGCGTTACGCAATCCTCATGGGTACATCTGCGGAGTCACATTTACAATTCTGAAGGTGTTTCTCGAGATGGTCATTACGTGTTCCTTCCAGAACAGAGTGCGGTTTGTAAGAAATCCCAAATCTTTAACCATATCCAGGAAGGCAATCGACCATAGTCCAATGTGCCACGAAGTCTATATCAATCTGAACCGTGCCTGGCATATTTTTCAGATCCGACGCTGCTCCTGATAGGTAGAGTTCAATGTTATGTGTATTTTCATGATATTTGCAGAATTGCAACTCTCCACTTAGATCAGAAGTGTAAATATTGAACAAAGTAGGAGCGAGAGGAGACCTTTGGGGTACACCCTCTTAATCTTTACCCACTTGGGTAAATCACCCTTACTATTCCTGATCCGTTCTCACCTATTGCTGAGCTAAGACTCAAACCATTTCATGAATTAGGCGGATAATTTAAAACTCTTCAATTTTTGAAGTAAGAGGGTATGGTTTATCGAGTCAAATGCCTTGGAGAAATGAAATGGAACCACCACTGTGAGTTATTTTCTATGTATTGCCAATTCAATATCTGTGGTGAATTTGAGCGTCGCTGTTAAGCTGCTGCGTTTAGATTTAAAGCCACATTGCAAAGGGTCCATTAATTTATTTGTATCCAGAAAATCTGTCAGCTGGCGATGAACAATCCGCTCAAGAGGCTTAGCCAGATCGTTCAAAATAGGGATATAATGAAAGTCATTGAGTAGAAAAGGCTTTGAGATCTTGGGAAGAGGACGGATGACTGCCATTTTCCAGCTATCTGGGAAAATCCCACTCTGTAGCGAAATTTGTAAATCTCCAATAGAATCGGAAAAATAACAGGCAAGGCAAGTCTGATCATTTCAGTAGATATACCATCTGGGCCAGTAGCATTTGAATGGAATTTAGAAATTGCGACAATCAGGGGCACAGTGGAGATATCTAAGAAGAAGACTTTACTATTATCGAAAGGATTCCCGCGCAGGGCGAGGGTTAGGGTAACTATAGGTGGCTGATTAGGTGGTGAAAACGCTCGCAGGAAATCCGAAGGCGGAAAGTGCACGTCAAGGTCTTCATACTTTGGTGCAATTAGACGCAGATGTCGCAGTAAATGTCATACATCATCCTTTTTGTTACTATTTCTGATGGCGTTGAAATAATACTGGTTGTGTGAGTCAAACACGAAATTCAATTCTGCACTAGTAAATGCAAACAAATATCACCTCATTTGATGCAGATTTTTCTGAACCGACAAATTTTTGCAAAAAGCTGCAAAGCATGTCAAAGACACGCTATCAGCTGACGCTAGGGCCGTGTTTCGGTTTTGTCCTCAAATCTGTCAGCGTTGCAAATGCTATCTGAGACTAACTTGCTTATTGTCTCGGATCTATTCTACTCATTTGAGGAATTTCTTTAGGCGAAGCATGAGCTCACGACTCTCGATATTGTTACGCTTAAGATGAAAGCATATGCAGAAGAGCTTGCATCAAGAATGACTAGACACTTTTGGGCATACTTTCTATGAGTTTTTTGCGCATTCTACTATCAACAACCTCTAGGTTTTACGAATGGCTGCTGCAAACTGTTTCAAATTCCGCTGTTTGTTTCCTTCAAGTTTGGGCTTTAAAAGTCCCCACGCCTTTGCCATCAGATATGCACCCGGCGATTGTAAAGTCCAATTCAACGTCTGGATGCCGTTTACCCTCTTCCAGTCGGTGCAGTGGCAGCTGCGGTGTTTTGAATCATTATGCTATTGAAATATCCAATCTTCGTCTTTCGATACAAACATATTTTTATTGGCTTTATAAGTTTACGCTGGTAAATTTTCCACATCTTCTGAGGGTTCAAATTCTCATTAAACAACTCTACCTAATCAAATCCACGTTCTGAAGAGCATCCCCAAACATAAATTTTCACGGAATGCTCAAATTTTCGCTAGACCGAACGCATTCCACGGTGAGACAAAGCACTAGGTTACGAAGTTTACGGAGTTATTTTTGAATAAGGAGACTTTCAGTTCTGTTAGCTAGTCTACGTTTTGAGTCTCAGGCCCTCATTAAATCTCTAGTTTCTACAGTTAGCCATGGTGCAGCTACTTTCCGTGAGCTTGGGACGAAGAGTGGCGCGAATATGTCGAAGGCCTCAGTTAGGATAGGAACAAGCAGGTTTACCTTAGAATTAACATCCCTTCGAAAGATCAGATCATCCCAATCGTAGGTATTTACGTGGTCATGAAATTCCTGCATTTAAATATTATTAAGACCACGGATCTGCGTAACAGTCGACCTGTTTGGAAGTTTACAGGATAGTTGGTATTCAATGTTGATGAGATCATGATTGGAAAGGAAGGGCATAGGGTGCTGCGCATAAGCAGTTAGGGGAAAGTCCAAGAGGACCGGTCAACACCTAGTACCGGCTAGTTGTCATTTCTAAAATTGTATAATAGATGCCGCTGACAAAGCTTTTGCAGTTTGTTCACTACGTGATCACAAGTATTCGCCCCTCGCGGCTCAACTGTCGCGATTGGTTGATTGTCAGTGCAAAGATTACTATTGCGCATCGTGGACGTAAGTGACAGAACAAAAGTTTCATTAGTGATTTATGACATTTTGTGGATGAGTTACAATAATGTAGAACCTGGTATGTATTGCTTAATTATGCAGCTTTCAACAAATTATGATTTGTTAACCCTTTGCGCGTCCATTATTTGCCACTGTTGTGAATAATAATATAATGCGTTTCCTACAGTACCGGCCACTATCAAAAGTTGATTATTGACTATATTTACTTTCAAGCAATATATTATATATTTACAAGCCAAGCAATGCAAATGATGGAGTGACGAAGAAAAAGAAGGGCACTTGGGATCCTGACAATATGCACAAAATTGTGGAAAAGGTGCTCAGTAATGAAATGAATGCACGTCAAGCCGCAGATCGTTATCAGGTGCCAAGAACTGCATTGAATGACAGAATAAGTGCTATTAAAAAAAATAATAAGCTCGCTTTTGCGCCTGTTATGGGACATTTTCACAAAACTTTTTCATAGTAGCATAAAGAAATATTAGCAGAGCATGTCAAAGATTTAGCAAATGAGCTAATGCCTTTGAACAAAGGAGAATTTCTCAAATCATGCTTTCAACTTGCTGAAAAATTAAAATTACCTCATCAATTCAATAAAGAAAAGAAGTGTGCGGGAAACAATTTCTATTATTCTTTTATGAAAAGACACGGCGACCTATAATTGCGGATGACTGAATCTACCAGTTTAATAAGAGCAGTCGGTTTTAATCGACCTCAAGTAGAGCGGTTTTTTGAAAGCCTGAAGAGTTTGATGCACAAGTTCAATTTCAGCCCCTATAAAATATGCAACTGTGACGAGACTGGGGTCAGCATTGTTCAAAAGCATGCTGAAATTTCAACAACGGAAAACCAAAAGAAAGTTGGCAAGCTTACATCTGCAGAGCGTGGAAAAAATGTGACTGTGTTTTTTCAATGAGCGCTGGAGGTCAGTTCATACCACCCTTCTTCGTGTTTCCATGTTCCCGAATGAATGATCGACTCATGATCGGTGCATCGAATGAAAGTGTAGGTGAAGCTCAGCCGAATGGCTGGATGAATGTTGAATTATTTTTGAAATAGATAAGACACTTTGTGAAATATTCGAATCCCACAGAAAAGGATCCAGTTCTTCTGATTCTCGATGGACATGCCAGTCATAAAGACTTGCATGTTACTGAATTTGCTAGAAAAAATCATATACACATGTTAAGTACTCTACCTTGTATGAGAAACAAGCTACAACCGCTTGGTCTAACTTTTATGAAGCCTTCCAAATCTGCCTATAATGATGCATGTGACTTGTGGATGAGATCCAACCCTGGAATAAGAATCACTGAGTACGAGATTGCAGGGTTAGTCTCTTCTGCTTTTACTAAAGTTTCTCGAATGTTTATGGGAATTTCTGGCTTTCGCTGCACTGGCATTCATCCTTTTAATAGCAGCATCTTTAGCGATTTAGATTTTATTGGTTCAGACATGACCAATATTACAGAGAGTCAATATTCAGAGTCAGGGTCATTGCTTCCATCTTCTCAACTGCCAGAAACAACAGCTTCAACATCTGGACAGTTAGAAATAACAACATTATCTTCTTTGCCACTGGAAATGGCACCTTCAAGTTCTAGTCAACTTGGTGCTCTCACGTCTACTCCTCTTTCCAAAACTCAGATTGTCATTTCACAACAACTTGAGTCTCAAGCTTTAGTTGACATCGACCAATCGATTGACAAATTCAAAGCAACAATTTCAAAATTGGCACCGGTTCCGGATGCTTCAAAAAGAAGAGCTACTACACGTCTTCGTAAGGCAGAAAGGAGTGAAGTTTACACAAGTTCTCCATACAAAAAGATTCTGGAACAGAAAAAAGAAAATAGAGCGAATTCTGATTCAGTTAAACGAGACAAAAATTCATATTCAGGACAAAATATTAGCAAGTAAAGAAAAAGTTTGGTCTCAGAAAAAGATGTTCGTAAGAAAAGCAATCCAATTCAGGAAGAGACAATTTGCTCTTTGTGCCTTGAATCTCATGGAGAAGATTGGATACAATGCGGAAATTGTAAAATTTGGGTTCATGAAGCTTGTGAAAACATACCGGAGTTCTCAAATCAATATATTTGCGATTATTGCCTTATTTAACTGATGATATTTTCACTGGTCGGTACTGGAGGCCAATTTTTTTAAGATCGATTCTTCTTCATTTTACAATTTTATTATTAAAGTTAATTATTACTCAATATAACGATATTTTATTGTTTTTATTTATAGCTAATGAGCTTCTCAATGCATAAAAGCGAGTATTCAACATGTAAGTTAAGGTATTTTTTTTTATTCTGAATAAACCTGAAGGTGACGGTACTGCCAGACTCTCCCTTACTTTATCTAAATAGTCTACTATTATAAGGTCATCAGCAGAGAAAACGACAGACTTCAAGTAAATCGTTAGATTGCTAGATGTATTTAGATTCGTGTTCAAATCTCTTAATAAAATGACGTTATTATAATTGGAAACATGTGCAAAAATTTCTGACTCCAATTCCTTGTTATAACTGGCATTGAAGGGTTTGCAAATAATTCTTACTAACAATTGATCTCTGGCTGAGAGTGCCAGAAATAAATAATCCGCTATCGGATAATTTGCTTGTGGACTGGATCCAACCACATCCCCTTCTCACCTCTCTGTCCTGACAAAGCAACTGCTTCTGAAACTGCAATGATATATTAATCACGAGAGCTGAAAAAATTTCTGAACTCAAGAAAATGGGCCAGGAGAGACTGAGAATTGACGTGGCTGATATTCAACTTATCCATGTGCATGAGTGCGAATACAAGACGCGAAAGACAGACTGAAACAGATGAGGAGATCTGTCAAGACGCGAGATACAAAGCTCTTTAATTTATAGATACAATCACTCAATTTAATTAAAAATATCGCACTAAAATATATTATAACCTCAATAAGAAGGAGAAAGAAAAATGTGCTAATAATAGAAGTTATGCATATGCAAAGTACTACCACAAAGGCTACATGAAAAAAACCATTTAAAGAAAAATGTTATACGATGACGGCCAATAACACATCGTGGAAGTTTAGCTGTGAACACCGTGATTGCTATCGTAGTAAGTCGAGATTCTGTAGGTGGGTGAGAATAACTCTCCTTGAGCCGTCCTTCTTTCCACAGGAGATTTTCCCGCCACTGATCCAAAAATACTTGATTTTCCTATTCCTCCTCAGCTCAAGCGCCTCTTTGTATATCTGCACAAAATGCTGAGTGAGAGCATCTCTAATGTAGAGGATGTTGTTTTTCTGCTCAGGCCAACCAAATAAGCTTATCGAGAAGTCATTGACAAGGGAGACTCCAAGAGCATTAGCAATCTGGCCCATTGGTTCCGAAAGATTTTTCGAAGGCTTCTGAGGTAAACCGTGTATCTCAAGTGTGTTGGCAAGGGCAGCCTGATCTAGAGTGTGATATTTACGTCTCAAAATAGGAAAGCTGTACAACCTGAGTCAGTTTGTTTTTCGTGAGATGCTTAGTGTCCTCTTGTAGAACCTGTATGTCTGACACGTTCAATGCTACAGTCGTTCCCAGGGTACTTATTCGACATGGAATGGTGGTGAGGTCCTCCTTGATTTGGTTGACTGAGGCTTCAAGTGAAGTACTGAAGGTTTTCTGATAGGCTTTAAATGTTTCAAAAAGAGATGTCAATGTTTGGAGACCAGCAAAAAGACCCTGAGAAACTGCCTTCTTAATTGCTCCGAAGACCCCCAGCCCCAGGTCTGTAGCAGTCATACCTGCAGTATTCACGTCATTAGTATCGAGCGTTTGAGAGACGTCGGTGGCACCTCTCGTGACAGTAATGCCACAGTCGGTGCAATCATGTGGGAAGGCAGCCTACTTAAAGAACCCCACACCAAGCACTACATAAATCAGGAAGGAACTAGTCTTTTCTGACAGAACTAGTCACAGTCAAACACAAAATTCAATTCTGCACTAGTAAATGCAAACAACTATCACCTCATTGGATGCAGATTTTTCTGAACCGCCAAATTTTTGCAAAAAGCTGCAAAGCATAATAAATAAATGCTATCAGCTGACGCTAGGGCCGTGTTTCGGTTTTGTCTTCAAATCTGTCAGAGTTGCAAATGCTATCTGAGACTAACTTGCTTATTGTCTCGGATCTATTCTACTCATTTGAGGAATTTCTATAGGCGAAGCATGAGCTCATGACCCTCGATATTGTTACGCTTAAGATGAAAGCATATGCAGAAGAGCTTGCATCAAGAATAGCTAGACACTTTTCGGCATACTTTCTATGAGTTTTTTGCGCATTCTACTATCAACAACCTCTAGGTTTTACTCTATGTTTTTCTATGTGAGCTTTGGAGAGAAGGGGCTTTAGGCTCGTGCTGTCAAATAGTGGTAATACTCAGACGGATACCCTTTCTTGGCCAAACAGGCCTTATGTTGTTGGCCGCAAACCTGTCTTGCCGAACGCTCCGTGGGCGATTGAGTCAATTGTCTAAAACAGGGAGCGCCAAATTTTCTGGAACTACGATTTTGGGACAGCAGTCTCCATTGGACACTCGAGTTCTGACACAGTTCTTCAGGACTTCAAGAAACAAACTATATTAGTGATTGAATCCTGTGCTCCAGCCGACTTCAACACCGCAGCCAAGGAGAAGGAAAAGGAGAAGAGGCAACGAGACCTTGGAAAAAAGCTGCAGCGACTGTATCTGAAATATGCGGTTACAATAATTGTCTTTGTGATCGGTGCTCTCGGAGGTCATCCTTGGGTTGCTCTGTATCATCAAGACACACGAAGGTTTCGCCGGACTGTCGTTTTGACTTCGTCGTGATCTCGGGATCAGTACATTGGGCCAGAATCCCAAAAAGCTGGAAAAAACGCGAAAAATGGTTCGATTTGAATGCAATTTTTTTTACATAGACTTTTTGAGTTGCTGATTTTAAATTTATTTCCTACAATTTCCAAAATTGCCGGGTCCAATATGGCGACAAGAAAACTGAAAAATGTATTTGATTTGAATGAATGTATTTTTGTGTGGTTGTTTTGTCACTTTTCTAGATCTGCTTAAGATAAATAAATAATAATTAAAATAATTATATTTTAATGAGACAATTAACTTAAGATAAATGTTGAACATATAATTTTGACAATAAAGCCTGGGCAATGTTGACAGAGTCTTCAGTGACACGAATGAAAGGTGTGGGAAGGAATAGCACGATTTTTCAAATAAATAATTTTTGTTTAAATTTCATCACGTTTCATTGTTACAAAAATAGGTGTGGGCGGAATGAAGAGATCTAAAGAAGGTCGTACTAAGGATGCTCCAGCCCCAAAAAATCGACGTCGTTTTGTTCCACCCGCTCCACCGACTCATCCATTGATTATTCATCCAGAATGCCCTGTTTATTTAGAAATGAAGGATGGATCAAAGTTTTCTGGATCTCTCAAATCTTACGGAAACCAACCACATCCTAGGTGGATTAATTTCGCATACTATGGTGAAACTATAATTTATATACGATTGGCAGGTGGATATGGTTGGATTACAGAAGATCCACTTACACAAATTGCACCCTCTGTCATTCACTTGAGTAATTCTGTTCCATCACAAATTTATTTAGATTTACCAAATGCTGCTTTCTTGGCAGAACTTACAAATTTTGATCGAAATAATTTACGTCTATTTCTTCCACGTTATGATCTACAGAACTTTGTATTTATAACAATGCCAGACGGCAATGCCTACAAAGGATATTTCAAGTCCAAATAAAAATTTCGATTATCATCAACTGGGGCTAATTATTCTGCATTTCCTAATGCGGTATTCTCTTCTTTTGGGCGATGAATATAGAGGCTTGCAACTAACAATTATAAGTCTTCAATTGCGAACTCCAGGATAAGAATGATCGCGTTTTAAATACAGAATTAGGGTGCGCTACTTTCTCCCACATATGCGCCGCTTAGCCCCAGCTTATGGTACAAAATTAATTCAAAAATTTTCTATTTGCTTCTATTTACAAACCTTTTTAAGATCTGCATCCATCTTATCCGAAAATGATGTAAAATCTCTAGATGTTATGAAAAAATGTTTATTTGAAAATTAGTTAATGCTCCCAAATGAAAGGATTATTCAATGGATGCGATATTGTTTGTACAGGGAGGGTATAATAAAAAAATTATGGTCACAGAATTTGCTTTATTTCATTTTAATCTATTCCAAATAGGTTATGTAGGGGGGAAATGCATATTGTATGCACCTATGTACCTGCTTAGTATAGACCCAATGGAAAAATGTCCTATATTCGCGCGTTCATGTTCGAGTGACAGATAATCGTAACATTCATAAAATTGTAGATATTTTTAACTATAAAAAGCTCAGAAATTTTTGTTTCTGATCCGGATATGCGGCAAAAAATGCATATTGTATCCACATGTATACCTGCTTTGCATAGAGCAAAAGAAATAATGTCCTGTGTTGGCGCGTTCCTCCTAAAGTGACAGAAAATCATAAAAGCACCATTTTTGAGCTTCCAAGAATTGCAAATATCAAATATTTTGCGATTTTCACGATTATCTGTCGCTTCAGCATGAAGGCGCGATCTGAAGACATTTTTCCGTTGGGTCTATACTGAGTAGAAATATAAGTTGATACAATATGAAATTTTTACCGTTGATCCGGTTCAGAAATAACTCCTATGATATAAATTTTTGATCGCTTATCCGGATCAGAAATAACCTTGCAAACATAGGATATTGTTTCATTCGGTCTATGCTAAACATGTATACATGTGTAACTAATATGCATTTTCAACGGCTTATGCGAGTCAGACACTTTTGTTCAGAAATTAATCTTTTATGGTAGAAAAGTCATCTTTCTTGGTTGAAAATTCATCTTTATTGGTTGTGAATTATTATTTTCGTTGAAAATTCGTGGTTAAAAAATTAAGAAATAAAAAACTAAAAAGAACTAACTTTCAACCAAAAATAATCGGATTTTTAACAAATCAGATGACATTTCTACCAAAAGAGATGAATTTGTAACTAAAATGATGTACCTTCAACTGGGATAGGTGAATCTTCGGTTGAAATATAAAATATAAAAAAGCAACCTTTCAACAATCTCTGGCTACTTCAAATAGGTCCAACTAAAGCAATGATAACTGTGGGCCGACAGTTTATGCCTACTGTTAGCTCATAATACGCTGCCATTGTGCCAGATAGAATTTCTTGAAACACATGCCCCAGGGTGGCGAAGTGACAAAAGCATTGGCTGAATCGCATACGAGAAATTAAGCGAGGAAGGAAAATATTTTTCTAATTTTTTTTAATGATAAGAACAGATGTAGGCTCCGGAAGGTTGGACCACGACCCCTCCCACACTTGAGAGCTCGATCCCCACGCATCTTGAGGTATATGTCTTTCGACTTGTACCTTCCGAAATACCAAAAAGCTTTTAATTCGGGAATCGGATTTCCTTTCACTTTACTTTATCTTTTTTCTGAAATACTGTAAATGAATTGTTTATTTGAATTAACTTCTATGTAGGCATACCTCAATGAGTCAGTTTAAGCCTCACTGCACCAGTGCTTCTTCCACTTCTTCTACTCACTCCCCACTTTTCGCACAGTTATTACCATGACGTCACAACAGTGCTTCCAGTACTCCCAGTGAATTCTAGAACACAGCATACGTCAATGCCAGTGATGCCAATGTGGGCGCCTTCTGCTACTGCGCTTGCGTTCGCATCGTGTTGGGAGAAGCAGATTTTTTCTCAGTGTAATCACGTAAAACACTTGCCTGAAAAATATTGGTCAGAATGTTCATTAGTTACGCTGTTCTCGAAATTCTGCCTTAATCACTTTTTCTTACAATTTGAAAAGATGAGGAACCTTTATGCTGTGGTCTTAACCTTATATATTATTCTTAATTCTATTGGTAAGTGAAGAATGAATTATTATTTTTTTTTTTATTCATACATTAAGTACTCTCTTTAGGGAGAAAAACTAAAAAATCCGGGATTCTCAGGGTATTTAAATCAGTTTTCCTACTAATCACTCTGTAAATTCCGCGTCACTTTTTTCTTTAAAGATAACGATTTTGAATTTTGATTGTACTTTGAAGTAAGATAAAATAGATTAAGTGTGTACATTTTTTTTTTTTAATTGCATTGAAGTTATAACTTGTCAACAAAGGATAACGTTTACACAATCGCGATCTTTAACTAAACTTTTCACAATTATAAGTTTATTATTTTAAATACAATTTTGAGGTATATTTAGTTTTGCCTCATATTTAGTTTCGATATTACTTTTAGCACGTTTGGCTTTAACGGGGGGGGGGGGGGGGAAATTTTATTCAAATCTAGTCTAATCTCTGGTGAGAATGTAAAAATATATTTTTTTAGTTTTTGAAATCTACGTGACATATTAATAATTTTTTTAAAGAACGAGAACCTGAAATATGATCTTGGATGAATTTTGATTACGTCAAACACTTGCCTGAAAAATATTTGTCAAAGAGCGATATTACATTTACTCTGGACGAGCTTCTTCAGATGGAATAATATAATACAGACGGTTACTACAAACATAAATTATCTGAGTTTCTCAAGGTACAATAAGTATACACGTGCGAGAGTTTAACTTCTAGCAAACAATTTATGTGATGTATATTGAAATACTTCATGACACCAACTCCAAAAATTCTCCGTTTACGCAATTTATGTTTGGTTAGGGGAAACCACAAATATCTGAGAACAAAACATTATATTCTATTTAAATCAACATAAAATACTATGGACTTACTTATCTTTATTAGTGTTTTAAAATTTGTTTAAAATGAAAATCTTATACCTCAGAGGATGCAATTTCTCTTTGCCGATATTTGTTGAATTTTCATGTTTTGAAGCCGAAATATGAAACTTTTCTCTTCAAAACTCAAAACTTTGTACGTTGTTGAGAAAAAATATCTCCTAGGGAGAAAAACAAGAAAATTGGGAATTTGCAGAACATTTAAATCAGTTTTTTATACAAGGAATCGGTTAAATAATTGCGATCATTTACTAAACTTTTCCCAATTATAGGTTTCTAATTGATTCAAATACCTTTTTCAGATATCTTTTAGAATTACTTGGACAACTTTTATTTCACAATTTATGTTGCTGCTAACTTATACGAAATAAGATAGAATAATCAAATTGCGCTTTTACTATTTGTAATTTATTGGTAACATTACAAATTTATCAATCATTTTTGTCTTTTCACAGAAATATCATCAGGTTCGTCGCCCAAAACAAGGGACTTTCTGGCAAACTTTGGGACGAGTAACGAAAATGTGATTCAGCGAGGTATCTATTGTAGAATTAAAAATTGATAACAGAAGTTTTCATTGATGAATAGCCTTCATATTAACAGTTTAGAGCTAATAATAATCTCTTAAGCCACTGAATATTTTACACCCATAGAACCTTATTCCCCATGTTTAAAAAAAATGTTCGAAAACGTATACCAAACCGGAATTTTTTTTTTATTGAGCACCTTTTTTGTAGGCTCTTCTGCTTTCAAAGAATGCAGTTCCATAAGATATTTCTGTAGAATGTAAGAAAAGCAATAACTATTTTAGCAAGGCCCTACTAATAATAGCAATTTTGCATATTGGTGCAGGTGCTGGCTGACAGTACCTCCACTACAGTGCAGTTGAGCAATTAAAAAAATCAATAGCCCCAGTATTTTCGTTTTTTTTAAGGCTCTCCAAAACATCACGAAACAATCCCTATCTCATAAAAACTACCCATAAAATAAAATATGCACCTCACCTAAATGGAAGCATACCAGAATGTTGGCCTATTTTTGCGCCCATTTGGAGCACCAATCCTGATTTTCAGGATATTTTATTTTTCTCAAAAAACCTGATATTAGGTGGAAGCTTCCCTGAAACTCTAGTTAATATTACCATCGTCACAGTAATATTCGTCAACCTCCAAGAAATACTCTTAGCACATTAAACGACACCCATCTCAGCTGGCTTCAACTGTTACCGCCAGAATAATTTCAAATGAGAAACGATCATCAGATACACTTACCGGAGACTATAATTAGTATCGTCATCGCCGCACTAATATTCGGCAAACCGCAAGAAGTACCCCTAACACATTTAATGGGCTCCTTCTCAGCTGCCTTCAACTAAAACCGTCGAAAAAGTTTGAAATTAAAAATAATCACCCCCAGATATATACCAGAGACTCTCGTGCATAGCATCACCCGCACAATAATATTACACGAATACAAAGAACAACTCCTAACATATTTAACGAAACCCGTCTTAGCTGTCTTCAACTAAACAATCGCGTAGCTGTCGAAGTAAACGACCTCACAGTGTGATACAAATGAATAAGATCAATTTCCTTGAAAGCGAAAGTATTCTGTGAGTCAGGTACCTTGTTATTAGCAGACACGAGAAGGTGGCGGATTAGTGCCTCTGATGCTAGAGCTGGCTGTATGGTATCCACATAGCAGTCATGAATGCTAGTGGGATCCGTCGGTAGCTTTCCCCAAGAAAACTGTCTTTGACTTGACCAAACACCAGCCAGGTTTACCTTCTCTTATATGTGTTTAGAAGAGTCCCTATCCGAGATGCTGGCCAGATACTTGGTTTTTTTGCGCTACAGGGAGCAAGTTGCGAGGTTACGGAGGGGCGCATATTTATTTCTATCTATTACAGTTTTTGAAAATAAGGTGGTGAGTTATTTGAGAAAGTCGATCAACTCACATATCACGACAAAAGGATTAATATATTTGCCAAGTCCGCTGGCTTGCTGCCTCATTGAAGACTGTTTAATCCACACGTTTGAAGTCCCTATGTATGCGGCAGATTATAGCTGTACGAAGATTTTTCTTATACGATTTGAAAATTGTCGGTCGTGCAACGGCGCGCATGAGTGAAATGTGATTATTAATGGATAATGGAGGTTTCAAAACCAGCGTCGCACCAGCCCCTTCCCCACGAATTTGTACATTCTTAAATTAATTTGGGCAAAATTTCCGCGGGTTCCTGTACCAATCTTTACTCTGTATAAAAACGAGGATAAGGTCCTTCACAGAAAGTCATTAACAGATTCATGTATACAATCCTGAACAAGTTCCTACCCTTTGCAGGGTCATATGAAGTTTCCTTCACCACATTCCCGCACAAGAAACGTCAAGATTACCTGTTCAGTTTCGTGTGCAGGTTCGTGTACAGGAACATGTGCAAGATCCTCCGAGGTTCCTCTACCACTGTTAATGACGTTATTCTAGTGGCGCAGTGAAGTGCATTTGAAGTTCTTGGAGATTACGTAGTTAGAAGTGATGTTTTCGAAAGGGGGGGGATAACGTGTCATGCCCCGCCGCCCACCCAATTTAACAAGTGAAGCAACTCCTACACTTTTGTAACAAAAATGTATACTTCGTGCTGTACATTTGGGGTACAATCGAACATGCGTAGGTAAATATAAAATGTGTGTGTGTGTGTGTGTGTGTGTGTGTGAGTGAGAACGTAAAATAATTTTGATGATAATATTACATAGAACATTATATAACCCAAAGTTGTTTTTATGACATGCAGAATTTGATAAAAACGTTGCAAACGGTTGATAACTACAGCGGCAATTACAACCACATTTACAACCCATGACATACCAATTTGCGATTGTGTACTTTGAGAAAAATGTACTCCTCTATTTCTTGTTGCAGAGTTGCAACCTTCTTCTTCTTCTTCTTCTTTCGACAAACATTCTTCAGAAAGGACTCTTTCTCTTGCCATACGCCATTCTTCTCCGGTGTCTCATCCACCTGCCGAGTCTCCACCAACTGCCGCCGAGCCTTCTCTTCGTGCCAGGACCATGACTCCTCGTAAAAGCTATCCTCATCTCATACTTGGATTTGAAATTGCAGAACTTCCATTTATTCGACTTGTTCCCAGAAACAATGCGAACCAGATATTCGAACTTCGAAGATACATTTTTCCTCGCGATAAACCCATACAGTTGAGAACAAAAAATAATGCCTATACGTCAGTGCCAACCGACGAAAAAATTGTATTAGCAGCATCCAATGGTGACGTGTTTGCAATATTTGACAAAACACCCACGGAAACTGCCTTTCGCGGAATGTATACACAAGTTACTAGAAGGCGGAAACGCGCGAAAATAAACATGATCAGCGGCACGGTTAAAGAATTAACCAAACAAGAAATCGCGGATTCTCCATTAGGCAACCATAAACCAATCCAACACAATTTTAGAGTATCACGTGTAAGAACCACATAGCCAGCGAGTTTTTGATAAACTGAAGTTGAAGTTAATTTTATTGTTTTGATGAAAACTCAAAAAATTTTTTCAAGAGTAATATTTTTTGTTGAAAATATATCTGTTTGATTGAAAATTCTTCCTTTTTGATAGAAATTTCCTTTTTCTAACGTTTCAACTATTCTATTTTATTATATTTTAACTATTCATTTACTTGTTTAAGAATTTAACTAATTGGTTGAAAATTGATTTTTTTCATAATTTTTTTTCACTGAAAATGTAACTACTCCATTTTTTTTCTTACTTTGTTAAATATATATTTATTCAGTGTGAAAATCGTCTTTTCTGGGTTAAAAGTTCAATTATTTTGGTACAAAATTCGTATTATTGGGTTGAAAATTAAACTTTTTTGTTGAAAATTTACATTTTGCAACACGCACCTGAAAAGTTGACGTTTTCATGCTTCTAAATGGTGCCTAAAGGACCTTATTTGAGCAGACTGTGTGCAAAACAATTTTGGCCCATGCGCAGTTTGAAGATGATTTGAAGATTTCAGGTACTAATGAAAAAGCTGCGCATGCGCTCTTTCGAGATGAAGTACTGTACCCACTAGTATAAGTAACTTTAATCACTGGTGCTGGTATCTTCTTGAAAAAAATTTAGATTTAAATTGAACAAATCTTTTGACGATTGAAGTTTTGTTTTTAGGATTTCGTAGTCGTTTTCGCCCGTCTTACAAAAGGGCTTGAACGCCAACATTTGGCACAGCAAAAGGGCATAAACGCAAAATATTTTTGTCCATGAAATTTATCAAAAAAATTATTTTTTTTTATCAAATTTTTTTCCACTACATTTTTTTCACAAATATTTTTCAACCCTTTTTCCCTTTAAATTTTGTTTCAAGATTTGTTTGAAAAACATTTTTTTTTTTAAATTTGTTCAAATATTTTGAAAATCTTTTTTTTAAGCTTCTGTTAAGACTTAAATTAACGTCTTAATGAGCTAAAAAACCCTTCCTTGTAGGCGCTCAGCGCCTACACTGACTGATTTTTTCGTTTTGGACAGCAAGCGGTGGGGGGGGGGTCTTAACCCCAGTTCATGTTTGAGTTTGAGTGTATATTTAGTGTTCTTTAAACCGACGTGACAATCTGCACTCAACAAGTCCATCGAAATTTACAAATTGTTTACAGCAAATAATTTAGTTTCTTAGGACGTCTGCAGCTTTCGCCGGGTCAGCTTAAGCCTTTTGAAACTCAAGTTATTTACTGAAATTTACATTTAGCACCTTTGTTACTCAGTAAGAGCTTACCTAAATGAGTTCGAGGCCCTAGAGCTATTTACCTTCATACATATTTCATTATATGGCTGTCAAATTTTTTTTCCGCCTCTGTTGGGCCTTTAGCCCGGATCTGGGTTTTTCCGGTTATAAAGTAATATTCCTCGAAACGAACTATCGGCTAGAATTTCTATTTCCCACCCACTATTAAAATTGTCAAACTTCGCTCCTACCACCTATACCTGTTGACCATCCCTTCCACTGATTTTTGCCTTCAAGCCCTAGCGAAAACCTGACCACGGTCACTTCACTTGTAGAACTCGTAACATCAACTTCTCTCATAACGAAAGAGTAAGGCAAACGCTCTCGAACGATCACGTCACATGGCACGTAATCCCACCTCGTTCTGCGCATTTTGGCGAGTGAAAATCTGAAAAACGAACTGTCGGTGACAAGCGAACTACGGTTGAAAAACGAAGAAACGAACTGTGATTGCAAACTGAACTGTGAATGTGAAAGATATTGTGAATAGTGAAAAACGAAACTGTGAATATGAACATAAACGGAACTGTGACTGTGTATACGAATTAACGAAATATACAGAGTAGAGAATGTGCGTGTTGAATTCGTGCAACTCCATACTTTCGGGAATTTGAATTACAACTGATCTCTTATCGAAAAATATTCAAGCGGATTGCAACAACAAAGGATGACGTGAAGAATTCTTGGATGGAAACCGGACGAGGACCTACGTAGTCTATTCTTGCCAACGGAACGTAAGTATTTTCATGTTATTCAAATGAATCACCAATCCTATCATAAATTGTTGAATCTTTTACACTGTCACCTGTTTGAATTACTCTATCTTGGTCGTGAAATGTAACATTATTATAGTAAAATGAATCCAGATACCGACACCCAATTTAAGAAACTCGTGCGATTACGTGCTCCATTAAAAGGAAAAAGAACTATTTTGAAAGGATATTTAAACAAGCCCCTTGATGAACAGATCAGAGGTGAACCAATAGAAAAATGTGAGGCTATAAAAGGACTGCGCGATAAATTCGAAGAAATTCTAACTGAAATAGAATCACTAGTTAGAGACGAAGGTTTTGCCACACAGCTAAAAGAGAGGGAGAGATCTTTGAAGAAGAACTTTGTTTCACACTTGCTACGGTAAATGCACATAGTAGCGGTGGTAAAACAGATCATGTTGACACGAATGAAACTATTGCGGCCACGGGTTTTCAATCATCAGCTCTTTTAAATACTGATTTCATCGGAAATGATTCGAAATATAGAATACCCAAAGCAAAGCTACCAAAATTCGAAGGCTTATACGAGAGATGGCCAGGTTTCTGCGACACCTTTAAATCGGCCGTCCACAATAATTATAAATCTTCTGACTCGGAAAAACTAATGTATTTGCGATCGTGTCTGCTCGGTAAGACAGCAAATAAGGTCGAATCATTAGAAACAACAGATACGAACTACCAAGTAGCTTGGTCAATTCTAGAAAAGTATTACGACGATGCCGTTGCGGTAATTGATAATCGTATACGTGCATTTTTTGAGTTAACACCGTGTCAGAAAACATAAGCCTCTGCTCTAGGAGAAATTCTCGACAACGCGACCAAACACTATCGAGCACTCGGATCTCTAAATAAACCTTTTTTAGAAGCATTTTCTATTTATTTTGTCATTTCTAAACTTGATCATGAATCGCGAATCAAATTGAAAGAAGAAATGCAAGGTAATTCTTCTCCAACAATGAGTGAGCTCTTAGAAGTTTTACATTCTCGCGGAAAGGTGCGACAAAGCCGACTCCTTTCCAAGAGCAGCTTCAATTTTAAAAACTGATTTCTATGTCGATGACTTGCTCACCGGAGCATCGACTCGTGAAGAGGCTGAGCAGTTATGTGACGAATTGATTGAAATTACACGTAAGGGTGTCCTTAACCTCAGAAAATGAGCTTCAAATGATCCAAATTTAATCGGAACATTACCAGACTGTTCTAACGAACCATGTTTTCAATTAAACTTCGATACTGCTACGAAAACGTTATGCATCCACTGGAATACCAAGCCTCTTGAGCCGCGTTACAAAACACGCAAAAATACTAATGCAAAAAATGTAGCTTATAGACTTAGGCTGGAATGCTGCAGTTCCAACCGAAATTTATAACGCATAGTGTGAATATGGCGGACAATTATCACTGCTGGCCAGATTAAAAATTGATCGAAAAAATGCTTGTATACGACTACGCAAGACTGCAGTTACACGGCTTTAGTGATTCCAGCGAAAATGCATACGGTGCGTGCATTTATATTCGATCCACTTCTTTAGAAGGAAAATGCGAAACCCGTCTAGATTGTGCAAAATCGAAAGTCGCTGCTCTTAAAACGATAACGCTGCCAAGATTAGAGCTGTCGGCAGCTCTCCTATTGGCTCAACTGTGCAAAGCAATATCACAAGCTTTATCACACTTAAAATTCGAGAAAGAAAAACAATTCTCTGGTCGGATTCAACAATAACCTTTCATCGGATTAAGACTTCTCCTAATTCTTCAGTAATCTTTGAAAAAAATCGCGTCTCTGATATCATTACACTTACCAGCACTTATAAAAATCATAAATGGAGGCACGTTCTAAGAAATAAATCACAAACCTCAACAACGTAAATGAACCAGTTGCATCTCAAGCAAATTTCAAAGAGAGTTCAGGAATCAATATTCACATTCTACAACATTTTTCCTTTTCGGAGGAATTAAAGCGATTTGTTGCATGCTGCAAAAGGGTAACTTACAATGTGAAAGCTGAAGACAAATTAACGGGTACTTCAAAAAATGATAAATTGAAGAACGCTACGATCATGATAATTAAATTAATTCAAAGAGAAGGCTTTCCAAACGAAATAAAATCCTTGAAACAAAAAGCTCAACCAGAAGGAAAGCTTACGAACTCAGCTCCCTTTATAGACTCTGAAGGAGTCCTGCGAGTTGAAGGCATACTTGATAAAGCAAATCTTTATTTCTCACGAAAACATTCAGCATTATTGCCACAGCACCATCACTGTACCGATGTTGTAATCAGAGAAGATATGAAAATGATGCACGAAGGCACACAAGCTACGCATAATTCTCTCCATCAAACTTTCTGGATCATTAACGGACAAAACGCAGTAAAAAGGGTAAGACACAAACGCGTCATCTGTGCTAGCGCAAAGCCTGCTACTCTGCAGTATGTGATGGGCAATCTTCCGAAAGGCCGTCTATCTCTTGAACGCGCGTTTTTGGTTTCCAGGGTTGAATATTGTGGTCCCTTTTTTATTAAAGAAAAGCCTCATCGCAATCGAAATGAAATAAAAATTTATGCCGCAATTTTTGTTTGCTTCGCCACTAAAGCTGTTCACATTGAGCTTGTCAGTGACCTCACAACTGAGGCCTTTTTAGCTGCCTCGCGTAGATTCTTTGGTAGAAGAGGTTTGAGTTCGGATCTTCACTCCGATAATGCCACCAATTTCGTGAGTGCTAGAAACGAAATCGAGGAAATTCAAGAGCTTTTGTCATATCATAATCATAACGAAAGAGTAAGGCAAAAGCTTTCGAACGATCCCATCGCATTGCACGTAATCCCACCTCGTTCTCCGCATTTTGGCGGGCTTTGGGAGGCGGCCGTCAAATCCTTCAAACACCATATTTTATGAGTTATTTGTAATACTCTTCTAACGTACGAAGAGATCTTGACTCTAACCACTGAGATATAATCAATTCCTAATTCCCGACCTCTAACTCCTATTTCTACCAATCCTAATGACTTGTCCACTCTGACACCTGGTCACTTCTTTGCCTATCAACATTTTTGGCAACGCTGGTCCAAAGAGTATCTCCACGGATTACATTTTCGAAAAAAATGGCACAACGGCAAGAACAGCGAAATCAAAATCGGTGACCTTGTCACCCTCAAGGAAGATAATGTACCTCTAATGCAGTGGGTACTTGGTAGGATTATTGGAGTACACCCAGGAAGCGACAACATTATCCGAGTGGTTACCGTAAAAACCAATCGAGGACAATAGAAGCGCAATAGAAAGAAGATCTCGCCTTTGCCATCACAGACAAGTGGCACCGATTAGTTGAATATTTGCCTGTATATAAAAATCTGACTATCGGCATGAAATTATGTTTATTCTATCCCAACTCGATTTCTGCATTATATATATATATATATATATATTTCATTTTGTATTTTGAATGATGTTAAAGAATTTCTGTGAATCAATGGTCGTATGATGCCTATTGTTTTATATCCAGTTTAATCCTACTCATATAATACACAAGCTTACTTCGAACATAAATTATCTGAGTTTCTCAAGGTAAAATAATTATACACGTACGAGAGTTTAACTTCTACTAAATAATTTATGTGATACATATTAAAAAATTTCATGACATTAACTCCTAAAATTATCTATATACGCAATTTATGCTGGGGTGGGGGAAACACAAATATCTCAGGACAGAATATATACACGAAACATCAGAATATTCATTAGTTACGCTGTTCTCAGAATTCTGCGTTAATCAGATTTTCCTACATTTTGAAAAAATGAGGATCTTTTCTACTGTGGTCTTAACCTTGGACGTTATTCTTAATTTCACTGGTAGGCAAATAATGAATTATTATAATTTCTTTATATATTTTTTATAGTAAGTACGTTGAAACATATCTACACTGAAAAAAAAGTTGGTGTGAATTTACATCCTACGACGATGGAAATAATTCGATCGGTGTGACACATAGTAAATAAGCAGAATTCTGTAAAAATACATAAATTCCTTCTCGACATGCGTCCGCCGTAAAGAAATACATGCAGGCCGTAAATTTCCCGTCTTTGACCGTGAAATTACGTACAGGTCGTAAATCTCGTTGAATTTTGTTATCAGCTTTCATAATCGAAAAGATATTTCGATGTTTGGTTTCCCAAAAACTTTTCGTTTCTTCAAATTTCAATATTTTTTTCTTCATGTGTGACTTATTTCTAACGTTCCCCAACTTAAATTATCACCTTACGTAAACTTACTATGTCCCACGCTGATCAAATAATTTCAATCATTGGACGTAGAAATTTTACAGTCGACTGCAAATAGAACAACCTTCGTTCTATTTTCACATTGTTACCTGAAGTGAAATCACACAAGATTGCAAATAATTACTGTAAAAACGTAAATTAATCAGGTTATACCTTTTGATTTTAAAATACACTGCACGTGTAATTACTAGCTGATTGTGACTATCACCAAAGCTTTTTTACAGTGTATTATATATAAATGAATGTAAAATACTATGGACTTACTTGTCTCAATT
Source organism: Andricus grossulariae (assembly GCA_011634705.1). Taxonomy (NCBI): domain Eukaryota; kingdom Metazoa; phylum Arthropoda; class Insecta; order Hymenoptera; family Cynipidae; genus Andricus; species Andricus grossulariae. The sequence continues at coordinate 290,083,492 of JAABKJ010007545.1, read as the reverse complement.
AGTGTTTTTAAATTTTTGTAATGAAAAATTTATACCTCAGAGGATTCAATTTCTTTTTGATACTTTTTGATGAATTTTCAAGTTTTTCAGCCGAAATATGAAACTTTTCTCTTTGAAACTCGAAACTTTATAAACTTTCTACATTTTGGAAGAAAAGATTTCTCAGGGAGAAAAACTAGAAAATCCGGGATTTGCAGGGTATAGTTTTTATACTAATCGCTCTGTGAATTCCTGCGAATCTTTTTTTCCTCGACAGTTTTTATACTAATCGCTCTGTGAATTCCTCTGCGAATCTTTTACTAAACTATTCACAATTATAGGTTTCTAGTTAATTAAAATACAATTTTTCGATATCTTTTAGAATTACTTGTTTGCCTTTTTATAGAAATATCATCAGGTATGTCGCCCAAAACAAGGGACTTTCTGGCAAACTTTGGGAAGAGTAACGAAAATGTGAATCATCAAGGTAGCTATAGTACAATTGAGAATTTGTAACAAAAGTGTGAATTAATGAATAGTTTTAATATCAACAGTTTAAAACTAATATCAATGTATAAATTCTTGAAAATAAACCAAGAGAATCTTACGAAAAAATTTGGATAAATACCACAAAATGCTCCTATTGTAATTCCTGAAAACAAAATAAAATTTTGTTTCTTCGGACAAAAATAAAAAAGAGGGATGACGGGCTTAATTACAGGATTGGAGAAATACTTAGATGGGAAAAAGTTGAATTTAAATGTAGAAAAGACAAAGATAACGAGGTTTAAAAAAGGAGGGGGGGGGGAGAAAAAAGAATGGACTGGGAGATGAAAGGGAGTAAAGTTAGAAGAAGTAAATGAGTGTAAATATTTGTGACATACCTTGATGAAACAGATATGGGAAATAGGAAAAAGAAGGTTCAAGAAAGATTGAAGAAGGAGAATGTGGTTATTTGATACTTTGGTATGGCCGTTATTAGGTTATGGAGCGGAGATATGGCGGTGGAAGAAAAGGAAGGAGATTGAGAGTTTACAAGACATGTATATAAGGTGGACGCTAGGAGTAGACTGTAGGAAGCCTGGATATATGGTTAGAGAGGAGAAGTACAGAAGGATAAATTGAGTACTAAAGCGGGTAAGAGAGCATGTCAATTTGAGACAAAGTTAAGGGAGGGGAAGCGAGGGGAGTTAGCGAAAAAGTGTTTGAACGAGGCAGAAAAAAGGAGAGGGAGGGCGGTAGAATTAACAAGGTAAGAAGAAAAGAGGAGGGAGTTTTGTATTGCTAGAGATATTGGAGAGGAGAATGGATTAAGCTATGAGGAATTGGAGAGAAGGGTCAGGGAAAGTCAATGAATGGAAAGATGAGGAATGATTGAGGAATCAAAATATAATAAATGGTATAAGATGATAAAAAAAGGAAGGAGTCCCAAAGTATTTGGAAAAGGGATGGGGAGAGAGAAGATGGACCAGAATAGCAAGATTCAGATTCGGAAACGACGTAAGGGAGGGGATGTATTGGGAAAAGGAAGAGAACAGAAAGTGCAGAATATGTGAATGGGAGGTGGAAACGTGTGAGCATGTATGGGAAGGATGTAGGATCACTCTCTCGCTTTCGACCTGTCGCTCACTCTTCCGACAGTAAAATTGCGCTATATGATTATAGGAGTAAGGAGATAGATATAAGAATGGATGTGAATAGTTGTGAATATTTGTAAATAGTAAGGATACGATAATATAAAGTTTGTAAATGGTCTTGTAAAAAGCGGATGTCATGTAAACCCTTAGGGGACACATTATGAATAAAGAAGAAGAAGAGGTTTGATGGTACTGTCTCAATTTTATAGATTGGAATTTGCAATTGGGAACAGCTTGTAGTTTGAATTTTGTGGCAAGAACATGGGAGGCAGCCGATTGGAGGCAGGGAGGTGGGCTGTGCCCCAGTGAAAGCGGCACTCACACTAGGTGCGGCGTCACACCTACACGGAACTTTGTTGCTCTGTAGTTTCTGAAGAAATGAGCGCACAACATTCTTCTATCTAAAATTCTTTTCTTTTTTTTTTGTTTTGTTATATATCCACTATTACCCGCTCTCCCACCGGTGGTGGGACACCCTGTATACAAGCTTTCAACCAACGGTTTTCAAATTATCATAAAAAATACAGAATCGTGCTCAAAAAGATAATAAGCGGTCAGCGATAATTCGAGAAACAGTGAACGTTTTATTACATTCTTGGTCTCATTTTTAAAAGAAGTTTCCATTTTGCACGTTTACGTTTCTCAAGCATGCAGAGAATGAAAGGTGAGCATCAAAAATTTCTCAAAAGCGGAAAATAGGTCGGTCTTTCTCACAAGCTATCTCGGTCCATATTTATTCAAAATATTTTATGTACGCCTTCCATCTAACGTACTTTTCCACTACTTAGTGATTTAGTGCTATTAGCGTGGGGTATATGCATAATAAGTGGTAATGAGAGGCCTGATTATCGTTTTTGTTAATTTTAAAAGTGGCGCATACGGGCACATTTGAAATCCTTCCCAAAAATTTTCATCTCATTGCAGAGTATAATGACCCCATATTTTTATCAACTTTTAAGATATGCAGAAATATTTTATGAAGCATATAAGCGGATTTTGAATCCTATACGAAAAGCCCGTCATTAAAGAATTTGCAGCGTAATTCAGGGCGCTTGAAAAGGTTGTAAAAATATATCTTGTGTAAGAAGAAACCACTCCTGCCCCAGGTTTGTCCCAACTTTGGGCCAGCATTTTTCCAGTAGTGATCCATCTTGGGTAAACTCCTGGCCCAAACTTCGCCTATTCTGTTTACTTGCATTAGAATTCAAAATCGTAATAGATACTTATAGATTCTCAAATTTGTTTCTGATTTTTTATGTTTACTAATCGAGTATAAAAAAATATATATGCAAGGAATCATAAATTGGCCTAGTTTTTTTAATTGATCTGTGAATTATATTTCGCAATTTTTTTCATACGAAAAATTGTATAGGTTCTCAATCAGATGCTCCTTAATTTTTGTAAACCCTCTTGCGAAAAGTCCTAATGAATACTCTATGTTCACTTTTCGTAGACATTGAAGTGTCTCCTTTGACACTTTTGGTTGCGTGAGAAAATTAATATGTACTTTCTTGAATGAAATTGTTCATTTCTTTGCAATTTCCCTATTTTTCAACATAATGAATAGTATAATATGTAAAATATTACGCATGTTTACTTTGTTTTTTCATTGTAAGATACAATTTTATCGTGCGTTACAAAGAGCTATTCTTTCCATTGCGTAATAGCTTATTTTGTGCACATCAAATTTGTCGTAGCATGTCATAATTCTGAAGTATGTTTATGAATTCAGTATGGCAGAAAAGGACTTGTGAAATACAAATGATTTAAACTCACGAATAAAAGAGCGGCTATGTTGTATTTCGAAATATTTTGATGAACGTACATTCTTCATAATTCGATAAAACCCAAACGTCGGCCATGTGTATTCCTCTTGGATGACAAATAATAATCAATCAAATATTTACCGAGGGAAAGAGGCTGACAATGTTTAGTATATTTTTTTTAACAGTGCTTATAATAAAAAATTACCGCAAGCGACGTATCTCATACTTATAGCTTCGCTGAAATCCGCATTACACTAGGAAGTATTGTTTTTATGATTACGTAGCAATCACGTAATATTTATTCATTTCATTGGTCCACATATAAAGAGTATGATACACTCTTGATTTCATCACTTTCAAAATGTTTTAAAACAATCTACTTAATTTGGCAATAAGTTGACCGCAAGGTTTTTAAACGATGATTCTGCAGTTATTTTATTGTTGTAGAATAAGTTTCTGCACATACATTTAAAAATAAAATTATTTATTATAGGATCATATAATTATTTTAAAAAATACTTTTAAACATATTCACAGATGAGACTTTTGTTTACTTGAATCCTATCAAAATCTTAATATGTTCATTTGTTTAAATATAAAATTATAATCTTTTTGGGGCACCTGTGGTTTCCTGACTACAGATACATGCCAGTCCGCTATTGCTTCTTATCAGAAAATGGTCTGAAATAAATTTTTAGATCTTTTGAAAATCAATAATTTATCATCTTGAAATTTGTTTTCGTTTCTCGCATAGTCTTTCTAAAAAGTGAAACATTTTATGTTTTTAAAAGCCTTGTCATGAGTGAAACAATAAACATTCGTCTTACCAAAAAATGGTTTCAAGTAAATTATTTTCTGACTCAGAAGGTCCCAGAACGTAGGTATTTCTTGAAAACTAAAAAAGTTGAATTTTGCACTAAACTGATACCTTCTCATTAGAAAAAAAACACCCTTCTTAGAAATATGCAATTAAAGAGCGGGGGACAAATCTGGAGTGCGTAGCAGGGCGACTGTCTCATGGTTGACGTTCGTTAGGCTTGTATCCGCCGGATCCTGCCCCTGCTCCTTCTGAAATCATTGAAGAGCTCAATCATGGTATACTTCACTAATGCTGTCCTAGAGTTCGCAGATCAAGAGCCATCAATGAGAAATGGTCTGCCGAAATGTAGAGTCAACAAGGACCTTCCGCGGTTAGTTTGCGGCATGAACACCGAGATACTCTGTTCTGGCCTCTGTTCTTACAGCAGGATATGAGCTTGCTGCAGGTGCAGACTCTTGCATTTTGCGCAGCGGTCAGGTCTGCAAGGATGATGAGCATAAAACTCAGAACTTGGACTACTAACAACTATGCCCCAAGAAAGGTGTCAGACCCTCTATTGAAGTTTCGAATTCAAGGCGGGATTAGTAAAATAAGAGCAAAAACGCGACATGGCTCCACTTAGAAAAGGACAAAGTTGCACTGTTGCCTGGGATCAATATACTATCCTTCTCACACTCGGACGTAACTCGCGTTCTAAAGTGAGCTATGGACTGAAAAGCGCAGGATGTGGATAGGGTGCACAGCTTCTGTTACAAATACCCAAAGGCTTTGCACCCCGCCCTTAATGGAGCCCTTCAAAACATCTTGAAGAACCCAAATTAGTTTCCCTCTTTTATGACAAAGGGCGTAACGTATATGATTCCCAGAAAGGTGAATGCTGGTAGCCCTAGTGATTACCGACCAATCACTTGCCTCTCAACCCTCCATAAGTGTTTCACGTTTATCATTTCTGACTTCGCCTATGAACATTGTGAGTAGAACAATGTCCTTTCCGAAGAACAAAGAGGTTACTATCGAGGCTAACGTGGTTGCAAGGTGCAAGTCATGATTGACAGTGTGGTGGTGTTGCATGCGAAACACTACCAACGCTATTTGCACTACATTGACTACCAATAGGCGTTTCCTTCAATATCCCACGATTATTTACTGGAGGTCTTTGAGACCCATAAGATCTGTCCTAGCGTCATCAAATTTCTGGTTTACGCTATGAACGCATGGTGCACAAGGATTAAAGGTTCTAGTCGTGGGGTGATGAGGGATACCTGGCCTTTGCCAATTAAACCGGGAATCTTACAAGGTGATTCATTCAGCGCACCATGGTTTTATTTATCATTGAACACACTAAGTTGGATACTCAACAACACGTCCTATGGGTTCAAAACTGAGGTAAGAGTGGCTGAGTCTCAAAACGCTCATCTTCTGTACATGGACGACATAAAGGTTTAAGCAAGCTCATAGTCGAAACTAAACAGCCTACTCAACATCTGGTGGATCCACTCCACTCTGCAATTAAAAAGGCGCTTGAGACTGCTTTTTCGGGTCGCCTTAGTCTGATTCTGGTGTCCGGCCTCAATGCCAAGAACATCACAAAACTTCTCTAGGTTGGTCACCCGGTCCAAGACTGACCTCGATAGACTTAACAGAATCATCTGCGTGAACATTTCTGAGCACCGAATGCACCATAAAAGGACAGCTTTAGAGAGAATAGTTCTGCTACTCTACGACTACACCTGTAGAGTTGACCTGAATACCCTCTGAAAACTTGCAGCTGTTGATTTCTAGAACATCGAACATCTCAACGCTGAACAGCTAGCTGCTCAATGGCGAGGTAAGCAGCTGCACAAGCAACACTCCCAAACGTTCAAACGTCCTTTCGTGGATACTGATGCTTGAAACCTCTGATTAATGCTGGAAGAACACTTTTCGGAGACGGAAGGATTTATTATTGCCATCCAGGACAGATTAATGAAGACAAGGAATTACAAAAAAACACATATTCAGTATGGGGCAGTGATTGACAGATACAGATATACAGATACAGAGAACATCGAGGACATCATTTATGGCTGTACGATGCTTGCTGGGATCATTTACCAACAAATTGCCCTCAACACCTGCTTACTAGAGATATTTGATGCTTACTACAAATACAGTCGAGTTGAAGTACTAGGGAACGAACGCCATCTCGTTTACTGAGACAGGATCATTCTGACTGACCTTGTAGTCAGACACGATCGTCCAGATGACCTCTGGTTAGGTTAATCACATTTTTAATTTTTGACCTATAATTTTTTACCGTTTTTCGTATATGTGCATGTCCATGAGAGTGCGTGAAGTTTTATTTATCTCTCACCGTCTAATGCAAATAAAACTAATATTTTGAATATTTAGTCACAGTCGCTGGCATTGTAACTAGCGTTTGTAAGAAAGATGGATCCCTATAAATGAGCTCTCCAGTATGAATGTTGGATCCTTATAGGGCTCCCCAGGATGAATTTTTGGATCTCTATAAACGGGCTCTGCAGCATGAATGTTGAAACCCTATGAACGGGCTCTCTAGGATGAATATTGGATCCTTATAGGGCTCTCCAGTGTGATCTTCGGAACCCTATAGACGGGCTCTCCAGTGTGTATACTCGCGAATTGAGACGAATGCGCAAGCAAAATATAGAGTTCCGAAACAATCACAGACACCAATGAATCTATTCAGCACTTGCCACATTTCTCGACCGTATTTAGTAGCGACGTACCAAGTTATGAGTACCTGTGTGTAGAAGGTGGGCGAACATAACGATAATAATAATAATATCGAAGGTGTTTTCGCGTTGGCATCGCGGTAGGGCGTGAGCTTTCCTCTCATGACTTTGACGGCTATGTTGGCTGTAGTATTGCTAATAATAGGTATTCCCATGCCAGACAGACAGAGAACGAAGAGGAAAGGGGCTAAGAGGAACACCAAAACCCATAGAAATCATGTAGAGTCTTTGGAATATTTTGAAACGCTTGTCGCTTCCCGAGGATCGTGCGAGCGCCCCTGCAGCCACCGCTGAGGGCCACAGCATGGGAGACGGTGCTAATGGTAAGCTGTGAGATAGTCAGGCAGATCTCACTAATCAAACAGCTGGCCAGCAAGAATATCTGAGATAAACGGTAAACAGTGGAACATCAACTGTGCCTGTTGAGGATACTTTGGCTAGTGTAAGCAATTCGCAACCAACCATCTCAACAAGAATACCGAGGTGGAGCATTAAGCGGGATACGATAATGAAAGAGGAATTGGTGCGTCTCAATTATTAAAGTGCGAAGTTTGAAACCAAAAGCGTGTTCAGGACGAAGTGAACTGTAAAGGCGATTAAACAACAGGTTGATTTGGAGTGAAAAAACGTCGACGATGAACATCAGCTACAAAAAACTGCACCGACAATTCAAGCAACGGAATTAATGTTCTTGCGCTACCTAACGATAATCCAGTACCACCACATCCTCCAGAGGTATTTGGCTTAATTCAATCAGGGGCAGAAGCAGAGGTTCAGCAACCAAGAAGGCGACTAAAATGGAGATACCATGTGAACAAAAATGTGATGCGCCTTTATCTTTTCAAAGAGAAAAGTGGGCGAAGTGTAAGGAGAGAACACCATTGACTCTTCTTACTTGAGTACCCACAGCTAGCCACAAAAACAAATTAGCAGAATCTAGCAGACTGTGCAAGGGACAGTGTACATTAAGTACCAAATCCACTAGGACCACATCTGGTCATTAATAACGCTTATATGAACAGCAGAATCCCAGAAAGCCTACAGCACCTTAACAGCAATTTTTCTCATGCCTTACTATAGTTCAAACATGTAGAACCAACTAAGAGGTCAACAAACTGCAGCAAGTGATCGATGTCACAAAGCAGTTTTCCAATTATATCCGCTTGGAGTTCGAAATAGACGAATGCATAACAGTGCATTCAGCCAGAGGAGAATTAGGGACCGCAGAGCAAGAGAACGAGTTTGAGAATGATATCGAGGCAATGGCTGAGGGCGAGTCATATTAGTTCATTGGTATTCTTGAATCTAAGGGTATTCATCATACGATAGTTAAGAAAAGCCTAACGACTGCCTTCACCACAACACTCAAATAAGGGCAGTCCCGTACTCCTTTGGACTCATCAAACTGTCGAACTCCGAACTTGAAAGGTTAAACAGAAACATCCGCTTAGAAATGACGAAGCACCGAATGCACCACAGTCATTAGAAGATTGAATCACACAGTTCCACCACTACGTAGAGGAGTTAGAGGCGTTGTAGATGTCAAGAAACTGTGTAGGTAACGAGTTATACAGTTGCGAGACGATTTTAACAGCAAGCAGGATGTTGCGCTTCACAACACCATCTGTGAAGGCGATCTTGATAACACGTCCTTGAATTTGTCTCCAGAGGAGGCCTTGAATATCAGGACAGAAACCACAGAGGAATCAGAAACGCAATGGAGACAAAAAGTCATCCACGGCGAGCACACCAAAACGTTAGATCAAATTGAAGTGGATAGTGGGGCATCCAATATTTGGCTGGTAAAGGGCGTCCTGTTTCCAGAAACGAAAGTATCAGTCATTGGGATTCAGGACAGGTTTTTCACCAACAAAAATGATCGCAAAAACGCATTACATCAAGCCGTAGTTGAGCGCTGCCGATTATATGGAGATATTAATCAATCCATCGAGCCATTTAATCCATCAAACTCAATATACATCAGCAACTTGCCCTAAACCTAGGACTCTTAACAGAATGGAAGCCTCTCTATAGATACATTCCAATGTCCGTTTTAGAAAACGAAGATTACATCTTATATTGGAATGTTGCTATCCAAAGAAAACATTATATTCGAGCCAATCGATCGCTCGCGGCGGCTGTGTAAGGACAACAGTGGTAAAAGACGAAGTTCGAACTATACCATGCTCCTAATTTTGTATCTGCAACATCATTGCGAAAGATTTCAAACATCGTATCGTATTATAACAATTTCATCTTATTAGGCACTTGACTTAGTCCGTGGCTGATGATGAAAACCAGGGGTAAACCCGAGAACAAGTTTACAATATATATAAGGAATCGAACCGAAGGTCTATAAAAAAACCACTGGACGCATCCTCGGGTTGCGGATCGAGGGTTTCTGTACCAAGGGTTTCTGCTGAATATGGTTACAAAAATTAATGAGCAGTCGCGGAAAATTGTACAGGGATGGTCCCAAAGGAATTAATCCCCAAGCGAAGGCGTAATAACCGTGCCAGAAGCTGAATAGCGTATGAGTGAGGTAAATCAAACGATTACTCTGGGATACCGGTCGACCTCTCAGAGTATGCAGCCATTTCCTTGCATGCGGGGCTCTATAAGGATGGACGAACATTTTCCCTAGCTGCTTGTAGGGACACCAATGATACCACTAAACCATCCAAAAGTTTTATATGTGATTTAAAACGATGGAACGCGTAGAGTACCTGACAATGGGTCGGCAAACAGTGCCGATCACACTAGAGTTCGGGGTTCTGAAAATAATTTAGATAAAAACAAGACGACCAACCGACGAAACGCTCACATTGAGTGGACGAATCAACTCAAGGATGACTTGTAGAATTGCTACGACACCAACATTATCCCTGTTCGCGGAGGCTTTGTGACGCGTATGCAAGCTCCGTGGAGCCAGAAAGACCCAGAGTTTCAGCACATTTCGCATCAGTAATTGCGAAATCAAACTGCCTACCTGTCGAAAAATAGATATGTGCGCGAAACGCTTCCTCAAGCGCTGCACGAACAAGCTGCAGACGAAAGTGAGGAAGCAACAATAAGACCAACCGCGGAAAGCAGGTATCTTCTGAGAGATGATAGCCATTTCGGGACAAGGAGAAACATCAACATCCAGTTTTTTCCTAAACCCTAACATCTGGCTGGAATGGATGCCAACCTACGGAAAGGGTTCGAAATTTTACCCAAGAACTGAGGATCCACCATCACATACTGAATAAGTCAAAGCTGCTGACAGTCAAACCGCACATTATTGACAAAATACAGATGTTATCTGATGCAAGGAGGAGAATACAGAAGAAGGATGGACTGCTCAGTGCGAATCAACAGTTTTTCGCTGACCCATCGCGCCTTTTCAAAGATCTCCCCGTTTCTGTTAAAGATCCACCTAAGTCCAACGAGGTAAAGACTTGCAGAGAGGTATACACGATCCCGAAGACATTGAAGTTGAAAGAAAATCCTTTGTGTTATCATTCGCTTCAAGGTGTTTTGCGACAACATCATAACATCTGAGCGTTAAATGGCATACCCGAAGACCATGAGCTCATCGACAGAAGCGCTTCACGACATCTTGGAGCTGAAGAGACCTATACATACCTGGGCGTGCCAAAAAGCCACATTCAGGACGTAAAAGCTGTTAAGAATGCTCTCCGATGCAGATACAAACGTCTTATCTGACAGATCTAGTCCTCCGTACTTTCAGCGAGGAACAAAGCATCTGCAACGAACATGTTTGCCGCCCTGGAAGTACTCTATTAATTGGAAGTGGTTCCATGGACGAAGGACGAGCTCAGATCCCTCGATATCAAGTCACGAAAGGTTATCCACATGAACAAAAGCTCAGGGCATACCGTCCTGAATGAACAAACACCTTTTCTTAAACTGGTCAGGAAACACGAAGAAGTGGGAAACAGTGCGTTTCTATACGAATCAGCGGAGAAGGCTAATCCAACACTTGGCCTTGACTTCGATTTCAGGGGTAAAGACGTTATAAGGGAAATGCGACGATTATACCCGGGATATTATGTTTCGCTGGTCGTCCTGAGCATCGGTGCTTTTGGAGTTGCCCAGCTGTCACTGGGTAATAGTCTAAAAAGCATCTCTATGTATCAACGAAGTGCTAAGACACTTGCGGGGAAGATGACGAAAGCGGTCGCCCTTGGGCCGCTCCGTGTCCTCAGGATGCACCAGACTTTTGCTCAAAAAACTAATTCCTTCTCTGATGAAAATCTAAAAACGATTTCTTTAAATGATATAAAATAATGAGGTTCATCATGTATGACTTTTGTACACCATAATGTTATAATACAATTTTTATTATATCGTTGCAAAATTATAGGTAAGGCAACTACATTTTTCATTCAATTCGATACATTGTATTAAGTATAGTATTTCGTAAAACAAAAAAAAAAACACGAAATTATAGACTCAACGATCAGGGCTATTCATCATGAGATATCGTGATAAATGGGCACTACCTATAATTAATCACAAAAGTTTCAAATACATATATGCGCCCACGCAAATCTACGCTTATGTTAAATGACGAAGAAAAATGGTTAACAACATTGTTTCAAGAATAACTCATTTATATATTTTCGAGGCAAAGCCAAAGATGTTTTCTGTTTTTTGATTGGACGCTTACTTTCTTCATAAAAATGGCAGAACATTCAAAAATACTGTAATTGTTTGAAAAATGGGTTGAGAAAAAAAAGACACACCTAGATTTTTCGGAGAATAATCCACAGTTTTTTTATTTTTATTGGACGCTTAGTTTGTTTATAATTAATGAAGAATTAATTCACATCTATATCAAGCTTAAGGGTCGTGATTAAAATGCTATTTTCTTCAGTGTTCCATTTATGTCTAGAATTTAATGAATAATAATAGATTCATTCAGATTGATCTAAAATGTATGTCTACTGCATTTACTTAGGTTCTGATGGTTCGGATCTCACCTTAAGCTGTAGGTCCCGCCCTCCCAGCTTGCACTCGGCTTCAGCCCAGTCACTGGATAGTGGGGCAAAAATTAGGCTTTGCCCAATATGTCAAATCAGGCGCAATGCTCTAATCATATCACTTGATTGTATTACAAAAGTGCTTCTATGACTCGTAATACATACCGGGACAGCCCCGTGTAAACTATTCAATCATTCAACTCTAACAAAAATGCATCCGACATATTTCGATGTAAAAATCTTGAACGTGAGAGTGAAATCAGCTTCCTCATTTTTTATTATAATATATTCCAAAAAACTTGAAATTATCAAAGCCTCACATTTTCCGGGAACTTGTCCTCAGACACACTTTTTATTCCATATATTTTCTAATAACCATAATAATAACAATATATCTATATACACACTACCGAGTTTACACTACCGCTTTTTGTATTATCATAAAAAATGTAGAAGCATGCCCAAGACGATAAGCGGTCCGCCGATTCGTAACCGCTGGACAGATCGATTTTCGTCTTGGACATGCTTCCTCATTTTTTATAATAATTCGAGAAACAGTAAACATTTTGTCATTTTCTTTGTCTAATTTTGAAAGCAGATTTCAGACCTTAAGGGCATGTGATACTTCGTCATGTGGTAAATCGGGTTCAGTTCTCCCGGGTTTTTGTCCACAAAAATTAAAAATGTTAGAAACTGTATTTGGAGATGCTATAAAATAGAACAACAGACGTCCCCGAACTCTTTTTTTGAGGGATAATAGAAAAAAAGGTTACGTTAAAAGTGAGGTGAAATATTTGTCATTTTGACGCTTTGTTTACATTTTTCTAAGAATCGAACATACCATCGCTAATATTCGATTTTTATGTTTTACATACCTTTAAGCTTGGGTTTATAACGAAATAATCCAATATGAATCACTTTTGTACACATGAAATGTACACTAGGTACATAAAACGATGTTTGAGATAGATTTTTAACCTAACTGACGCGCGGCATTGCTCGGAGCTTGTCAGCCGAATTCTTCTCAGCGCATTCGAGCGTGACCGCGCTCAGAGTGGGGGTTTATGGCTTCTTGGAATTATACTCCCCTACAGCCCCAAAAACGGCATTGCTCGGAGTTTGGACTGTATTATGAAATTAAAAAAACACCTTTAATATCAAAAATAAAAACTTCGAATGTTAAAATAATTTGAAAACATTGTAAAACATTTTAATTGAAAATGTTCTGAACAAATTTGTAATATCCCGTTCATAGAATTGACCCAGAATTTAATTATTTAACATCGATTAATTAATTAATTAAATACACCGTGTTTGGTGTTCATTTTGCCGGTTCAGAGAAGTAAATAATTTTATTACATGAAATACGATACTTGATTTAAATACAGATTCAAATTAGCATTCTCAATCTGAGCTCGTTTTTCAGAATAAAAACAAAAGACACTGGTTTTACGAGTACAAGGAAGAAAACAGAACTGAGTCTTTCATATAATGTTCCTTGTCTTACAAATTATTCAGCCTCGAGTAAGACTCTTATCCAAGATAGAGAGCAACGTAGAAAATTTATAGTCCTCGGGGACAGAGATAACGGATTAAAACGATTCTAGCATTTTGTGGAAAAATTTATCAAGGCTTTCTGAAATAGAGTTGAATAAACTAAAATTACATAACTGCGTTTTAATTTTCCGTATACGGCGTTTCAGTTTGGATTCAACGTGTCATTAGGAAAATAGTTCGGATAACAAATAGTATATTTTAGAAAAATATATAAAACTTCAAAATGTTTATTTTAAGGGAATTTATTTGAATGCCGTTTTGCTGGATCAGATTTTACGGCCAGACGGTTGAATTTTTAGGTCTAAGTTTTGTGCAAGCGCATTCTAAATATTATTATATTTTTTATCACAACGCGATTAATTAGTAAAATTGATTCTATTTTGTTAAAAAAATAAAAAAGTACAATTTTAATGCGTTGGGAAAGGCAACCCAGCAAGGTGCGTAATGCTAGTTTAATAAAATATGCAATAATGTATAATAATATATTATATACAATGCATAATAATATAATATATATAATGCATAATAATATAATATGCATATTAATATTAATGATTTATTTTTCAATGATTCTTCTTGAGAAGAAAAAGTTGCCTTGCATTCTAAATACTCTCCAGCAGTACTGGAACTTGGATCTCGTGTAATATTTCTCTTTCGAACAGACCTCTTTTTCTATCTTACGGAGTTGTTAGTTTGAGTTCGAAGCTGCAAACTCCAAATTTACAAAGGGACGAAGGTAATGGGGTCTTGTGAATAGATCGTTTACTCTTCATTAGGATCCCACAAATCAGTCAAGTAGACATACTTGCTTACCGTCAGACGCCCTGCCGCTCAAAATAAATGTATTGAAGTCTCACATAATTTTATTGCAGTCTCATATATTTAATTTAAAAGGTATATTTTCTATAATTTTTCGTATACGAAAAATTCTCCTAGTTATTTGCATATTTGTGGTTTACCTTCCATTTTAGAGAAAAGTCGTACTTTTTATTCCGTTTTAATTAAGAATAAATCATTTTTCTCTTAAAAGATTATTTAAACTTCTATTCATTGCGTTTAAATTTAATATTATTTAAACAAATTTTAATTCGCAAATTGCATATACCTAGCTGAAAATAAATACGTATTATTCATAAGTATGGAAAATTAGATTTCCTTTCTCTAAACTGTTTTCTCTCGATAAAATTGACTATATGCAATTGATTCAGATAAAACTTTCATTTCTAATTCTACCTTTAAAGGCCATAGAGACCATGCATAAATTACATAAAGTCTTTTGGGTCGGGTAAACAAAATTAAAATACTTTATTGATAATTGTAACAGTATCACAAATTGAACTACTTTTCTTTGATTGAAAATTGAACCATTTTATTGAAAATTAGTTCGTTTTTGGTAGAAAATCAATTTTTTTTAGTTAAAATGGCTTCTGTTTAACCAGGGATTAATTTTTTTGTTCAAAATTCATATTTTCGTATTAAAATGTAAACTGTTTTGTATAAAATTCATGTTTTTAGTTTGAAAATTCAATAATTAGGCAGAAATTAATCTTTTTTGTAGAAAGTCCGTTTTTTGAAATTAAAAATTAATTTAAAAACAAAATGATCTATTTCATATTTGGTTAAAAATTGATCTTTTTTAGTTGAGAAATTCTACTATTTGGTTGACAATACAATTATTTGTTTCAAAATGTATGTATTTTGGAATGTATTCATCTTTCTTAGTAGAAAAGTAATCTTCTTGGATAAAAGTCTATCTTTTTGGTCGAAAATTCAATGATTTGGTAGAAAATTCAAATGCTAAAAATTCAATATTTTTGGCTAAAATATAATATATCAATTTAATTAAATCAAATATCTTTTCGTGGTTAAAATAGAAACTTTTACGTTATATTTTAGAATTCATTTTTTGTTGTAGAAAATACAACTACTTGGTCGAAAGTTAAACTACTTTGTTAAAAATTCATTTTTTATATAAGAATTTATTATTTTAGTTAAAAATTCATTTATTTGGTTAATAATATTAGTTTACAGCCAGTTTGCCCATCATATCTCACTATGATTGTCCCATGTATTTTAGCCCACTATACACGAAGATCACACTCAAAACTTTTGTTCCAATTTTCAGAGTTCTTCCGACGTTTTTGAGTATATCTCGAATTCTGATTGATTGATTTCTCTGAACGAGCACTCGAAACTAAAGTTTTCTGATCGGCCCAGTAGTTCAGATGCTAGCGATTTTAATAAGTTGGCTAATATTTGCGATTTCTATTATTCCCAGGATGATATGTGAATTATCGACCTCGTTTTTTGCCAAAAAATACAACTTGTCCAACTTATTAAAATCGCTAGCATCTGGACTACTGGGCCGATCTGAAAACTGTAGAATAGAAAGTTGTGAAGCATTCAGTTGTCTTCACTTTGAGTGCTCGTTTAGGGATATCGATCAATTAGAACTCGAGATATACTGAAGACATCGGAACAACTCTGAAAATTGAAGAAAAAAATCGAACATTGATATCTCGAAACCGCTTCCATAAACAAATTTTGTGTGATTTTTGTGTTCAGTGGGCCAAAATACATAAAAAAAGTCATATTAAGATGTGGTGGGCAGAAAAACATTGTTATTTTGTAAACTAGTGAAAGTTGACTATTTTGTTGAAGATTTGTTTGTTTTTTGGTTGAAAATTAATTTTTTAAACTATTTTGTTGCAAATTTATGTATTTTGTTGAAAATTCCTATTTTTTCGTCGGAAATTAATCTTCTTGGTGATAAACTCAACTTTTTGTTTATAAATGTATGTATTTTGTTGAGTATTCGTCATTTTAGTAGAAAAGTAATCTTTAGGGTTGAAAAATAAATTATTTAGTAGATAATTCAACTGTTTTCTACATAACTCGCCTTTTTTTGGCTTGAAAATTCTACATTTCAAATGACGTTTTTTTTTTATTGACTGAAAAATCTTGTTTGGTTAAAAATTCGTCCCAAATCTTCTTACGTTATTTTAGGATGACCCCTAAATATATACACGAAAAAAATTTAGACGGCAAAAATTACGTAAGAACACTTTTATATTTTGCTTTGAATGTTTTATTATATATTTTTCATAGTTTGGAAAGTAAATTATTATTATCCATTCATTGTTTTTTTTCTGTATATCTTCCCTTCTATTTGTTTTCTCGATGCAGCAATATTTTCATGCTGATCGTGGGCAATTTAAACATTGAATAGATGTGGAATGAGTCATATTTTTGTACTCTAGTTTTTTTTTTTCAGAAAAAAGGAAACACAGGAAAATGTAATTTTCTTGTTTATTGATTTTCGTGTATATAACTGAGAGAACTGGGTTACTTTAGTTCATTTATTCAGATAGAAAAGAATAGTAATGCTTATTAGACTTTGATAATGCTACTTGAGGTGGTAATCATTTTCGCTATTAGTCGGCGATACTTTATTCTCGTAAAATCTGTAGCTCTTTAGATGACTAAGAGGAATTCAAACCTGAAAAACCCTCACATGGCAATATTTGGCTACAAAAAATGGTTTGCAACAATCATTGTTGTTAATTTCTGGTCGATTTTGTACTAAAAGTCATACTCATATTAATGTAAAGTATTTTCTGGAAAAAGAAAAAGGTTTCCACTGAATATTGTGATTATTAGACATTTGCTTACCTAATTTGTTTATAACAATCAAGTGGGTCAACAAAAGAATTATTTATATTATGTAGGCCCTCTTCATTGATTCAAGACTATTTGCAGTATAGCTGAGCCGTTCTTGAAGAGTATACAATTTTTTGTTGAAAATGTGATTTTGTCCATATTGTGAGTAAAAATTTAATATATTATAATCAACAGGAAATTCCAGAAATAACATTATTTTCATATTTTCCTATAAATCTTGGGATCACATTTTCAGTTTTTTTTTATTTGCTGTAAATATTATTGAATAAATGAAGTTGCCTCACCAGGCACGGCTATAACTACTCGTCGTAAGTAGTAACGGACCCCCAGCCGATGCGGCTTGCCGGGACGGACGTTACTACTTAAATGTAGCCTCCGCCGCGCCACACAGTGGGCTAAAATTCCAAGAGAGCTTACCAAAACTTTAAATGTGGTTCGGCTTGAATAAAAATTATTTTACCAGGTTTTTTTTGGATCGTTGATATCAGATTCTTTTTTGAAAATTTGAGTAAGAAAATGACAGATCAAGTATGCAGACCAAAAGAATCCAATCTTTACCTACATAAAAATTACCTTCACGTGTTAAGATTTATCCACCACATGAGAAATGATTACTATGCCAAATCTATTGAATCTTGCTTTGTTTCGATGCGGAAAAATTCAACTTTATCTACTTGAAAATTATCCGCAACAAAAATTCACTTCTGTTTTTCCTGTGTATATACCTATATTACACAGGTATTGTATATAGGTATATTATAAAAGTATGATTTGTTTCCCTCAGCATCTGCTTTCATCGGGTTGGAAATTTCAGAATCTGTCATCGCGATGTATTACTATTTCGTACTTTCATCCTCATTGCATTTCAATATTTGCGGAGAGGCGATATTTGTTTGTTTACTCGCAGCTGCTACTCGAGACTTTACAAACCTCTGATCAAAACTTAAGACTGATGTAATGCATACGAATTTCTCTTTCGCCAACAAAATTTTGTTTCTTTTAACAAACTAAGAAAAAAAAGAAATTTTGTTTGTTGAAGAATAAAATGTTTGCTAGGTCAATAAAAGGTATGTTGACAGAATCAACCATTTTTGGGACTACAAAAATTTGTTGCTTCTATATGAACCAAATCGTTATGTTTTTCAAAAATATTTTTCTTATTTTAATCATGAATTCGTGAACGACTTTCAACAAAACCTTATGTTTACGTCCACGCAGACCATCTTTTGTTTTACACTACAAGAAAATCAATTTTTTTCTTAAAATATATCCTCTATTTTCAACCTATCATAAAAATAGTTTAAGAAAAAGTTGTGTCTATTTGATCAAAATGTTTTAATCAGAATTTGGGTTGAAATTCTCCGAGTTTCCGGCTTAAAAAAAAAAATAAACAAGAAAATTTCTAGTTTAAATAACCGAAATTCTAGCTTCGAAATAATCAGAATTGCATAGTTAAAACAACGAAAAAATCTTATAAATTCATATTTAAATCAATATTCTGTTTTTTGCAAGATATTTTAATGTTGGAAATTGCAATTCATAAGGAAATGAATCATTTTTTTATTTTATAAAAATTTTCACTTATTCTCAGGAAAGATCTAAAGTCCGTAAAGTTTATTTATTAGAGCAAATACAAGATTTGAAAATTTTTTAATAATATAAATTGACTAAGTAATATGAATATTTTTTCATAGAAGTTTATAATATTTACAAAACTATTACCTAATTAAACAATTAGGCTGAAGTTTCAGGAATCTAAGAAGTTTTTATTTATTTATATAACAATAGAGAACAATGTTTAAGGAAGCAATTTCTATATCCATTCATGCGATTCGTACCATAAAACATAATGCAAGCACAAAAATAAAATTTTCAACAAAATTGAAATTCGACAAAAATGGCCTGTGTCAACGCTCCCACGCACTTTAGATTTTAATACAAATCCAAACAAGTGTACCGTTTTTAGACTCATGATTTCAAAACATATTAGCCAAGAAATTCAAAAGAAAACTTCAAATTTAATTTTTGATTTCCCGAAAAGTGTCAAATTTGACAAAACTGCACACTAGGAAATTTAAGTTAAAGTTTTTTTAACACTTCTTGGAAAATACTTTTCAAACCTGAAGTCCAAATACGGTACACTTTATTGATTTTATGTCAAAATTTACCGCCTGTGTTCGTAAAAGTGTTTACACGGGCAGTTTTGGTGAAATTTGATACTTTTCCGGAAAACGAAAATTTTATTTTAGGTTTTCTTTTACAACCCTTGCGCAACATGTTTTTTAAATCTGAAGTCCAAAAGCGGTGTAGGTTATTGATTTTGTATTAAAATTGACAGTCTATGTGCGTGGGAAAGTTCACACGCTTAATTTTGGTCACCTTTGGCACTTTTACGGTAATTAAAAATTAATTTTGAAATTTTCTTTTACACCTCGTAGATAATACGTTTTTAAAACCGAGATCAAAAAGCAATACATCTTTTTTCTTTCAGGTTAAAATTTCAATTTTGTTGAATAATTTATTTGGCGCTTACATTGTTATACAAATAACGAATATGTAATAAAAAAATAAAAATTCGTCTTACATAGATGTCTCAAACTTCAGCCCAATAATTGAACGATTAATCTGCAGTTGCTCCGAGTCAGAAGATAAATCTTGTTGACTTGATAAAATTATTTGGTTGCTTGCATTTGGTTTTTTTAAAGAAAAATTTGGTTAATCGAAGAAGTGAAATTTTGATATGTTGTAAAACAGGTGTGTTTTAAAAGAAATTAAAAGTTATAAAATTGGTTCAACTCCTCAGAATAAAATATCGCCTTGCTATATAAGCAATTAGGCATAAACGAACTCCCTTAGCTTTATGTCTTTCATCATTCCCGAAAATTACAGAAAATTAAATTTTTTATTTTAATGATGAGTTAGAAGAACGCTAAATTTTATTACTAATTCATGAATAAAAATTTGTATTCCCCCAACTTATGTATAAAATAACCAATGCAGGGTAAGTGTCTCAATTGCTGCGGTGTCATGGTTTAAGCTCACTTTAATTCAATTTGTCACCTATTTCATATTTAAATAATATGTTACTTCTGTTTCAGTCTGAAGAATAATATATTTTGTGCATTGGAAAAAATTGGCAAGTACAAGAACCTAACATAACATAATAAAAATGTAAAAAATTGAAAAAAGAACATATTGTCTCTATTACTGCGATTGAAAAAGACCGTGTACTTATTACTGTGCACTGTGGTATCTATTACTGCGGATTTAAATTTTATTTATTTACGAGCATATCAACCATAAATAAACAATTGTAGGTTAAATATCTCTCAAATAAATAACTTTTTTATTTAAAAAAAGGCATTTCTTGATAAATAATTTTATTTAAAGTATAATTTAACCACAAAAGAAATATAATATCGAAAGTGAAATCCTCGATTAGCACAAATGAAAATCCGCTTCACAAGACTCTCTTCTTCTTTTTGAGATTCGGTCCAGGGTTTTACCTGCATATTTTCCTTGACAACGGGCTCTTATTGTTGATTCTGATATCGAATATTTTCGTGATACAGCTGCAAAAGTTTCTCCTTGCATAACATCTTTCACGGCAAGCAGCGAATTTTCTTTTCCGTGAGAACATCTTTTTAAAGATTTACTTTTAGTTTTCGGCTTCCTCTTCAGTTCCTTCTTTCTCAGTTTTTTCGCTGTTACCATCGTTTAACAATAAATTAAATCAAAATAATTAAGCTATAATTTCAAAGCTTCTGGTGTGTGTTCAAACAAAAACTTAAAGCGAAGGTTAGGTTCACATGTTGACAGAACCGCAGTATTAGGTACATATGGCTTGGCTTTCGGATCGCAGTATTGAGCGCCCTCGTAATAAATGTGTACCTATTGCTGCGGACTTGATTTTTTGATTAAGAAACGAATTTACATTTTTTTAAATGTTGATTCTATTCAAACAAGTGTTCTGATTTAAAAAAATCATTTCTCTACTACGTCAAGGTCATGCAACAAATCTAAAGTTTTTTTGCGTTTTTATACAGTAGAGTAAATTCTTATTAATTTACAGGAATTTTTGGTGTCAAAAAACTTATTTCGACTCGGCTTATTCTGATTAGGCGAGCAAAACGCAGTAATAGGAATACCCATAGTAATTGGGGCACTTACCCTATGAGTCTGTCATTTTGAAAATGATAAAAAACATAAAAGAGCACATCTACCTCTGGCGAGCAACAATTTTTATGTTAAAAAAAAAGACAAATAGGGGTCAGTCTTCTTAAGATTTTGTTTTGAATAATCTAATACGAGGTCTGTCTGGAAAGTATCCTTGTGGTGTAGCAGGAGTAAGAGTTAATTTTGGTCAATGGCGATGATATCCTCTTTAAAGTACTCCCTTTTGTGAGCCACAACCTTCTTCCAGCGACCCTCCCACTTTCGGAAGCACTCCTTAAATTCACCTTCCAAAACAGCTAACAGCTGCATCGTCGCATTCTGCTTTATTTCCTCTACGTCTCGAAATCGTTTTCCTTTTAGCGGATACTTTAATTTGAAAAACAGTCGGAAATCACAGGGCGTCAGGTAAGGATTGTATATAGGCTATCGAAGTTATGTAAGGCTGTGTTTCACCAGAAATTTCTGAATAGTCTGCGATGAATGGGCAGGTGGGTTTTGTTAGTGAACGGCCTAGTCACCAATAACTCAGACTCATCTCCAAATCTAGGCTCAAAATCTCCGAAACAATAGTTTTTTAATCCCGAGGTCTTCCTCTATCTCTTTCACTGTTGAACAAGGAATTCCATTAATTAAAACTCGCACTTACTCTACATTTCGAGGTATTTTGGCCGTTGCGGTCGTTCCAGAGCGAGGGTCACTCTCCACTGAAGTACAACCACTTTTAAATCGCCTAAACGACTCTTTTATTTCAGTATCGCTCATAGACTTATCACCATATACTTTCCGAATTATACAGATAGTTTCTGAGCATGAATAGCCAAGTCTTTGGCCAAATTTAATATCCACTCTTTGTTGGGTGCGTTTCGTCATCCTGAAATGCGACGCGTACGTGGTTAGACGTTTACGCAACTGCGTATACTAATTAAATAAAGATTCACAGGTCCGTGTGACTTAGTAGAAGGCCTCACAGAGTTTCCCTCTGAATGGAAAATACCTGTTTTTGACAATAGTACAACTAGATAAAAAGTTAAACAACAAGGTCCGATACTTTCCGGACAGATCTCGTACTTAGCTTCTGTCTCTTATTTACAGGTTCTACTCGCAAAAAATGTAAAGACTTTTCTCTAAATTGTAAACATTGCACTTCACAGTCAAATTTCAACTCAACGTGACTAGCACTTTTTTAAATTCTGAAATTCCTGAAATTCTCAGGAAATATATTACTTGATCCGACAGGTGAAGTAAATTCAGACAAGTTTGAGGTAAAAAGGCGAAGAAAAGTAAGAAAATAAGAACCTTTCTTGGAGTAGTAAGGAATTCGTTGGAGGTATTTTCTATTGGAATCAGAGCAATGTGGCCCCTTTTCTTTCAATCGACAGAGAACTCGGTTGGCTCAAGGTATTTCGGATGATCGAACGAACCAAGGATTATTCTCGATTGGCAAAAAGGAACGCAGCAGGAAATAAAGCCAATATTTCAAATATCTCCATAAAGGAGTTTCAATCTATTAGATTCGTTTGATCATTCAAATAATCCTATCGTGGATACTTGTTACACTCTGAAAAGCAGATCAATGATATTTTTCTGTTTGAAGATGAACAAATTTTGACAAAAAAAAACCTCTGATGCTTTTAACTGCTGGCTCAGGTGTGAATAAAAAATTTACAATATTCCTTTTTGCTTTCACGGCCCATAATAAAGGAGCGAGAACCGTAACTTTAAGAGAAGTTTTTAATGTGTACCTACTTTGAAAGTTAAATTAGAAAATTTCCAAAACATCTGGTATGAAAATTTTTTTTATTGTTTTAATCGTTGGATTTATACCATGGAATAAATATGAATTTAAATAATGGATTTGATGTTGAGGATCAAGAAATGATAAAAAACGTCTGAGTATGTTTTCTGAAGCACTACAATCCACTGCAGTCGATTTTAATAAACAATTGTGTCTATGTGGAAATTTATGCACGTGGCATTCGAAACGAATGTTTAAATTCGCAGTGATAATCGGATGACGGATTTATCGATATTCCATTAATAATGCGGTATGAATTACTGGTCAGTATAGGAAAATGAGATGTCTGTGCTTGAAATATTCATAAACTCGTAAATATTAAAATGATAGTTAAGCAATATAAAATAATAATCCCCAAGTGCATATTTTCAATTTTTTAATCTGATCAATATGTTCATTATAACAATTATAATAATTTAATTATTCAATGATTAGTTTATTCTTCCAGAATGATTGTTTCGAAATAAGAAGTGATAGCACTGCGTGACTCGTACAAGTGAATACAAAATTGTTGAATTTTGATTTGTTAATTTGTTGAAAATTCATTTTTTACTGAAAATTTAACTGTTATAATTTCGTTTAAAAATTAATTTCTTTGGTTGAATATTCGTTTTTTTTTGTTGAAAATTCATTTTCCTGACTGAAAATTTAACTATTCTATTTCTGATTGAAAATATATCTTAGTTTGTTGTCGAAAATTCATTTATTTTGTAGAAAATTGGTCTTTTTTGGTAGAAAAAATTAAAAATTAATGTTTCTAACTGAAAATGTAACTGTTCCATTTTTTCATGGAAATTTATCTTTTTACATTCTCATCAGGAAGGTATTAGGTTTGTGTAAAATTTAAACCTCCCCCCCATCCCGCTTTTGTCAAATATCCACGTTTTGAGCCCCCTGAACAAAAAAAAAAGATTTTTACGAATGTGTATGCCTGTCTGTCTGTATGTCTGCATGTCTGCAAATTTGTGATTTATTAGCACGATAACTTTCGAAAGAGTTGACATATTGAATTGGGCTTTGGTATACTCATTGAGCGTCCTAAAATGAAGGTCGAGTTCGTTAGCCAGCCATTTTTTATGAAAATTGAAAAAGTGAGAGCATTTTCAAAATTTTTGAGGGAAATGTTTTCAAGATTCAAAAATGCTATGTACAGTTATTAGTAGTAATCAAAAAGACGAACAATTAATCCTTATGACTTTTATTGATAAAAAAAATTACCGGAGTTATAGCATTTACAAAATTCAAAGAAACAAACGAAAATGAACATTTTGAGCCAAACAA
The DNA here is from genome assembly GCA_011634705.1 of Andricus grossulariae. Taxonomy (NCBI): domain Eukaryota; kingdom Metazoa; phylum Arthropoda; class Insecta; order Hymenoptera; family Cynipidae; genus Andricus; species Andricus grossulariae. Next base: position 290,059,056 of record JAABKJ010007545.1, on the reverse strand, counting down.
AGCACGATATGAAAAAAGTTCAGAGCGAGAAAAACGTTGCATTTTGAACACCCTACGAGATCATCTTAGCAACTTTTTGAATTTTCTTCAAAAATCAAAAATTTTAATTTTGACCGCACAAAAAATAATGAACAATAAAAAATTCCATTTTGCGGTCAAACTATACGATATACGAGAAAAGATGAATTACAAAAATTGTGTTTTCAAGAAAGATCTACAAATTTGTTATTAATAATTTTATTTTTATTAGTTGAATGTTTATAGTCGCATCAACTGCCAGGGTCATTAGCGACTGTACTGTAGGGTTAATTATTTTAAATATGGGTGAACAAATTTTGATCTCAGGACTGAGTTGATCAGCTGGTATACTCGTTACATGGCCTTAAAAAGGTAGAAATGAGTGCGAAACCCCTAACCTTTCTTTTTTTTTTAGTAGCCTTTTTTATACATTCTCAAATGGTGAATATGGTGATCAGGGTGATCCAAAAATGCATTCTAATTTTTTTTTAGAATTGTCATACATATCACCCATAAATTTATTCGAATCAACAAAGAATAAATTCTTAAAAAAATTATATTTAGAGTTTCATCAAGCCGCATGAAGTTTAACACGTATTTCCCATAGGAAAAAATACGTTTTTGCAAATTTCATTTAGGATCATTAATCTTAGCTGAATCAAGTTGTAATAACAAATGTTTTAAATACATAAGAAAGAAGATTCTATTTATCACTGATAATGAGATCTCAGCATAAATATTTTTTTTAGTAATTTTCTCTTAGAATGAAGTGAGATACATTTTCTGGATAGTTGCCTTATTGTTTCTACGTATTTCCGATTGAATCCCAGCATTTTTCGAAACCCGGCACCCTTCTAAAAAAAAAGGCCTAGGGCGCTCGTCTGTTAGATCTCGCGCTTTGCGCTCGATAATATATTTACCTCGCGCTACGCGCTCGGACTTTGTACTTCCTCCACGTTTATGCACAGATCTTTTAAAATTAAAGGTCAAACACAGATAACTGTAATCTGGTGATTGTGAATTCTCTTCTGTTAAAGCTCCTTCGGCTTTAACGAACACATTCTCATCACGTATCTTCTGCTTCACACTCGATTTTGTCCAAAGTTCGAACTTTCCTACATTAAGTTAAATTCTATTCTATCAAATGAATATTATATTTATTTACGTAGCTCGGTCTGTGACTGTTTATTCAGATATTGCAAAATAATTGGGAAATTTTATTTTTTATGATTAATTCTATATTTGTTGCTTATTTTGCACTGATTTTTATTCTCAGCTACCCTGAAAAATGTATAATTTCAATAAAATATTCTCACAATTCATAATATGCATTGATATTGAACCATATGTGTTTTCATTGACTTGTTGAGGTAAAACTTCTTTTGGGACGGGAGCGAATTGTTGACGTGAAACTTTGTTTTGGGATGGGAGTTAATTGAAAAAAAAGCGTACGACCGTATGACCACACGACCTCACGCATGCACGACTGCACGTACGACCGAGCAGGGTCTGAATCGAGAAATCCCACATCTCGCTCTACTATCCTCCCCCCTCTATCATGATGATTCCTTATGAAAAATTTCAAACTTAATCCATCATAGTTACACTTCTACCGTGCGGCCCCACTGTCACCCACTGTTTTTTTTATAATAAAAAAAGTGGGCATCCTATAAAAAAACAATTCTGTCCATTAACGCTTTATTGCACTTTTTGTCGTTTTTCCAAAAACGTAATTTGCTTATTTTCAATGTTATTTTTTACGATTTAAACAAGAAATACGCTTCCTATGGATCTGCTCCTTTTCAAAAGCTTAATGTTTGTATTGTTATTGTTATTTTTTACGATTAAAACTGAAACTACGCATCCTATCAAAAAATTATTCATAACAAATATCTAGCTCTTTTTTGGTGCTCAACTTTTGCCTATTTATTTGTTTCGGAGCTTGTGTCGTTTGTCTAAAAATTCAATTTTTTTATTTTAAATATTAATTTTCACGAATAAAAGGAAAATTACGCGTCCTTTAAAAAAATGATCAACAACAAATGTGCAGATCTTTTTTTGATCGATCATTTTTTTACAATCATCTTTTTTCGTATGTTGCATAGTTTAAACGCAAAATGAATTTTGTTTATTTCTTATTATGTTTTGTGGGGTCAAAATTTGAATTTATGATTTTTCAAGACAATTCAAAATGTGTAGCAAAGGCCAATCTAATCTGTCAATTCTTTCGAAAGTTATCGTGCTAACAGACTAAAAATCGACAGACAGACAGGCAGACAGACCGACAGACAGACACCCATACACATACACACACACAACAGACACATTCGCGACAATCTGTTCTTCGGGTTCAGAAGGTCTCAAACGTGAACATTTTATAAAAGCTGGGGGAGGGGGTCAAATTTTACACAAATCGAATACCTTCTCTGATGAGAATGTAAAAAAGTTTAAACAGTGCATTTTTTGATAAAAAATATTTTAAAAAAATAATAATTACGTCGCGAAAAATTCCGTAATACCAGACAGTGTTTAATTATGTTGTTTATTGGCAATCCATTGTCTTAGGATATAATTTTTCAGATAAAAAGAAATGATTCTGCAGAAGAGAAAAATTTTCTTCATGTAAAACTGCGATATAAGCGTATTCATTTATAAGAATTGTTTATGGCAATGGAAATTACTATTGAATAATAATATATTGTTACGATTTATTATTTTTTTCTATGAAAATACATGATGCCGCTGTAAATAAATTTTTGTTGAGGATACTAATTCTGCGAGATTCAAGTAAAAATCGTTTCAAAGTTTAGAAAGCGCTGAATCTGCCTACGTTGAAGTTACTTTATTCCAAGATTTAAATAATATAATATATCTTCAAAGTCGAAGGTTACTCCAGCAAAATCATCGTTCGGTAATCTTGCGTTCAACTAATCGCCAAATTAAATAAGTTGTTCAAACATTTTTTCATTTATAAAATGAAGAAATTTAAGTCTAAAAATTAAACGTAAATTGTGACCAAAGACACGAATAAAGATTACGTACTTACTGAGTATTCATAAAAAATATTTACCTGTCGAATGGAAATTTCCGCGTATCTAAAAATACTAGATTCTTCGCATTAGCTTGTCATCATAATCATTCATGGGAAAAATAAATATTTGAAAGATTTATAATCAGTTCGTACTCTCTAAATCTGAATCAGTGAAAAGACACTAATTGTCAATGAAATCTCACTAATTCAAATAGCTAGAATCCGGTCACTGACAACCAGTGAAAAGTTACTTATTCATTCAGTGAAAGTTTCACTTTTGAGAGTTGGCAGCACTGCACCACGTCAATTTAGCATCTCGCATGATTTAATGTGGTGTTACTGAATTGATTAGTGAAAAGTCAGGAATCGCTGATTAATCAGTGAAATGCCCAACTACTATTTCAATCAGTGAATTTTTCACTGATCCATATTTAGAGAGTAGAACTTTCCATTCCACGAAAAAATATTATTTAGGTTTACTCAGCAATTATGTAATATTTACTTATGTTCTTGGTCATAACTTGAAGATAAAAATGTTCCACTTGATTTAATAAATTTTACCAATTTTCAGGAATAATTTTAGAAGTTTTGCGATGCATTGAACGCGCAAGATTTCACAAAAATTTTAATAAATCTATTGTATAAATAACGTTGACTAATTGTTAATTTTACATAAATGTATGTAATTTATCCACGATATCAGTACAATAAATTGATTCAAACACTAAAAATACAATGTCGTCATTTAGCCCGTATGACAAAATAATAATTTTTAACTAAACTACTAAAAATATTTGGAGCTCACCTTGAAGGGTAAGAATACTTCTGTGTACAGTAATTTTAACTATTTCTTTTTGAACATTAATTATTTGTATTAAAAATATTTCTCTTCAATATAATAAGTATATTAAATTAAATAAAAAAAAAAAAATAATAATAAGTTGGACTACTCCTCTGGGAGTAGTCCAACTTTTATCAGAAACTTTTTGCTGTGGAAACTAAATTGAAAAAAAAATTAGCACAGGTAATTTTGCTTATTTTTCAACGTAATTGTTTATTTTTAATCACAACAATAGACATAATGATTAAATGAGGAAAGACATTTTTCTTCGTAAATGGTTTTCTCACCGATGCTATTTTCGAAGTTTCAAAAAACTCGAAATTGTAACAGGACTATTGCATTATTTAAAATAAAAATGAAAACGCGAATATCAGGAAAGTGATCGATTATAACTCATATAATTTTTTACCTAATTTTGATGTTATAAATAAATATCTTTTTGGATTCTGGTGGTGTGTACCGTTCTCTTACAAAACCTGTCGGAAATTTTTTTAAAGTTTAAAATTAACAAATGGCGACGACTTGTTTGAAAATATAAAAAGTCGATTTATTTTTTGCCAATTTTTTTACTGTACATGTTCATTTTTAAGGAATATATCCTGTGAGTTTTTTGCGGGCTGAATTATTTTTGTGGACAGAAGAAATTAATTTTTTTTTTAAATCCATTTTTGGTATTTTTCTGTCTTATTTATTTTTCGATTAATGCAGTACTCCTCTTATAATATTGTGTTTCCTCAAGTTCAAATATCGCGTCGGCTAGGAAACAGATTTACAAAAAAAAATTCTTATATCACTTTTTGATTCAGTCAATTTTTAACATGAAAAATAAACAACGAATTACGTTTAAAAACGAGGAAAAATTAAATTGTGCTTATTTTGGTTGGGATGTTGATTCTGCAGCAAAAAGTGTTATACAAAAGTTGGTCTACTCCCAGAGGAAAATTTTTTTCTAAGAAATTGTGTAATGAAAGTGATCGATTTTGAGAAAACATTGATTACAAAAATAAAAAAGTTCAAAGAGAGAATAGATAGCTGTTTCTCTTCGTCTAATTCAACTTTCATGAAGAAAATGTTATTTAAATGTTTATATTTAACAGGTTATGCTCATTTTTGAATTAACATACTTTGACATGCTATGTCTTTAGCGAATTTTATTCAAATTTTCTATAAATTTGTATATCAATAATGCAAAACTTTATTTAAAAATCAGCATCAGTTAGTTGTGAATAAAATAATAACCTTTTGCGCTATAACCAATAATTGACAAAGTCTCATTTTAAGTTTCTAATAATTGCCGAGATTGGTATTAAAGTGTAGACAAAAAATTCAGGATGCTTTATGGATAGCCCAATAAGGTAAATGCACCTATCATGAGACAAATTTTTAGGGGGTTTTGAGATTTTCACTAATTATGAACCGATAATAGAATATATTTTTTCAAAATGTTTATATCAATTAATGGGCTGATCTATTCTGAATGCGAAACGCCTATTAAAAATTTCAATTTAGTCTAAGCAAAGTTATTATATTTATGAAAAAGCGGAACGACCTATATGCACATATTATGAAACAACACCTAAAAAACGATGTTCTAATTTCAGGAATTTCCCACTAACCTTTAAGAATATTTGGAACTTGAATAGGCGCCGAGAATATATTCTTAATGTACGATGGAGGCCCTCTTATCTTAAGAATATATATTTTTGTCTATATGATAATACGTTATAGTTAATCTTGGACTACAATAAGATTTAAATATTTTTCTTTCAACAATATTTTGTTAGTAAATAATACAATAAAAATTATTATTTAACTCTATCTTTTTCTATTCGCAGAGAACATTAAAGTGAGAAAAGTTTGATGTCACGCGTCAACGAATAAAAAATGTAGTGAGGTTATGTCGTGGTGTGACTGCGCGAAATAAATACATAATGAATATATGTAAATAGTGTTTTGCAAAATCTTTAATTGAAAAGTAAATAAATTGTGAACATCAAAGCCAGAAGTAGGTATACTGTTAAACTGTGCAGGCCAAAAAATGTATAGGTTACAAACTATTTTTTCGATTGAAAATTATAATGTACAAACAAGATTTTGTACAAGTTCGCTTTTTTCTCGATCAGACCGATGAACTATAAGGTTATACTTATTTCATCTTTTTAGTATGTATTTAGCTTGATTGGTCTGGTTCCGCGCGCTCATTTGAAATTGTTCAAATTATTGACATTTCAAATCAGCGCGCGCAACTACACCAATCAGATGGGTTACGCGGAGACTGCGCAGTTGGAAAAGAATCACTCGTTATGGCAAAAAGATACCTTTTCTTACCGGCAAGTAAATCGTATAGTGAAATCTTAAAAATTGCCCATTTTTTTCTATTCCCGCTTCCAATGCAGCAGTCGAGCGCATCTTTGCACTCATAGAATCTCAATGGACTGATGAGTGAAATATAATGTCCGTAGAGACCGTACGTGACTTAATTAGCGTGCAGTTCAATTTCAAAGACTTCCAATGTAGAGATTTCATAAAATATTTACAGCGTCCAGAAAATCAGTATTTGCTGAAAAAATCGAAAATTCAGACAAATATGATACACATAAACATAACTAAGTGATGACACATTATATGAATGTAGGCCTACATGAATGAAATGAAAATGTACGAATATATTTTTTATTTTGATTTAAAATGCATCCAAACTGCAGGTAGAGTTTGATATGGTTAGAGAATCACCAAATAAGACACGCACTTTCGAAATTTGTTTTTATTTTTTTATTATTTCAAATGTTTAAACGTATTTTGTTCTTTTTATTTGTATAGGGGGGGGGGGGTTGTCGAGTGTCAGTTTTTCTCACTTGGACCATCTGGTAACCCTACATTCTGATGAAATATTTAATTCTTTGTATATTGTACCTACCACTTTTCTTCAAAGCGAAACACACCATGCCCAAAATTAGAAAAAAACAAGCATTTAACTAAACAACCCGAAAAACATGAATAAATGAGAAATTGCACGCCGGTATTTGACCTCCCTATCTTACTTCTTTCTTGAAATATGACTTTGATTAGAAGATACCCTTAAAGTAAGAATTTCGCTTACTTCATTGAGAATATTACTAAGAGTATGCCTGTAAGAATATGACACTCTTAATGTTAGACTCTCGTTCTTTCGGTGAATTTTTGGACTTATTTAATATTGTTTTCTATATTGAATCCAACTAAACACTACAATGAGCTTTTATTTTAATTGTTCATAGAGGTAAATAAATTAAATAAAAGTTTTCATCAAAATTGACAAACCTAACCTATGAAGGTGGATGAAAAAGAAGAAAAAAACTATGAGGGATGAAGTGAAAACTTCAGAAAATTAGTTTTCTTGGTCGAAAATTCATAATTTAACTTGAAAATTCAACAGTTTATTTTAAATTTGTTTTCTTTGTTGACTGAAAAGTATTTTTTTTATTGAAAACTAAACAGCTTTTCTTGAAAATTTTTCTTTTTGATTGAATTCAAATATTTTTTATTAAAAATTGAAATCTTTTTTGGTTGAAATTACAATTATATTACATTGTTCGTTGCAAATTCATCTTTCTTTGTTGAAAATTCAACTTCTTGGTTAAAAGTTAAGCTCCTTTGTTAAAAATTAACTAAAAATTGAACTAGTCCAATTGAAAATTTAACTATTTTGTTGAACATTCGTTTTTTTGTTTATTAGAAACTAGTTTTTTTTTAAACAGCCAATATAATTATTCTATTTTTGGTTCAAAATGTATCTTTTTTGGATGAAAATTTAACTATTTGGTTATTAATTGCCATTGAAATATTCCATTTTTTATTGAAAATTCATCTATTTTTTTTGTACAATTCAACTATGGGTTAAAAATTTATCATTGTAATTTGTATTTTTTTTGTACAAAAATTAATCTTCATGGTTGAAAATTCACATTTTTCCTTGAAAATTCAACAGTTTGTTTTAAATTCGTTTTCTCTGTTGACTGAAAAGTATTTTTTAATTGAAAACTCAACAGCTTTTCTTGGAAATTTGTCTTTTTGATTGAAATCAACTGTTTTTATTGAAAATTAAAATCTTTTTCGGTTGAAATTACAATCATATTACATTGCTTGTTGATAATTCATCTTTTTTAGATAAAAATTCAACTCATTGGTTAAAAGTTGAACTCCTTTGTTAAAAATTAACAACAAATTTAACTATTCCAGTTGAAAATTTGACTATATTGTTGATAATTCGTTTGGGTAAAAAACGTATCTTTTTCGGATGAAAATTTAAATATTTAGTTATTAATCGCTCTTTTTTATTCAAAAATCGAACTATATTGTGGAAAAGTTGGATCAACTATTGGTTAACAATTTATCATTTTCATTTGTATTTTTTTTGTAGTATATTAATCTTCATGGTAACAGTAAAATAACATAAGCTATATTAATATAATAAATAACACATTTTATTGCTAATGTAGCTTTATTATAAAACAGCTAATTATCTAATAAACTTGTATCCAAATGAAGAAAAGGTGCAGTAGTCTTAAATCCATAAACCTTAAGCTGTAATTTGATCTATTACACATGTGAAATAATCGATTTTTGTGAATACACGAGATAAAATAAATTATAGGTATCAAGCCTTCTGACTCGGAGAAATGACAGTCATTTTTCCCGAGTTTGGAGGTTAGATTTCTTAGTATTTAAAACCTCAGAACCATACATGCTTTTTATGTAGATGAAAAGCCTAAATTTTATACTTATTAATATATTAATTTGTACTCACATTTTTTTTAAATTATTTATAAATCGAATTTTTTGTCAAACTGTTTCATAATTGGTACATGTTTCATGATAGGTACCTTTACCTTAATGAATGCACCTCGGATCGAGCTGACTTTACAGTGATCGCTTCATACTGGAGTTAGAGCACTAATTTTGTTCAAAACCACCTAGAGGTCACAAATCTTAACCAAATTGAATAATTTCTTATTAGAAATGTTACTAATTGAATTTCGAAGAGACTCACATCGCCTAGATTTGAAACTTATTTTTTTTGAATTAGAAAACTTATAATACCTTACCCAAAAATCCTGAACATTGAACTCGAGACTCACATTTATGAAAGCAACTAACCCAAATCCCAACCAATAAACTCTAAACCCATATATCCTTAACCTATAAACCCGAAACCCACTAATCCTATATTCACAAATTTCAACCCATAAAGTCTAGATCCATAAACCGTAAACCCATAAACCCTTAACCCGCTAACCCTAAGCATACAATAACCTAAGCGTAAAAATTTAATTTTTATTTTGTTTTCCGATCTTCGTTTGTTTCTTCTGCTGAGTAGTTACAACATTCTTCACTCTCATAGAACTTAGTGACGCGTGTTACCATCATGTGGTATTTATATAATTTGTAAGTGTTCCTTAGTTTCTTGTATTATTTTCTAATGTATTCGTTGTTCGCGATTTTTCTGTTTTCCGATCTACGGTTGTTTCTTCTGCCGAGTGGTTTGAACATTTTTTACTCTTATAGAACTTAGTAACGCGTATTGCCATTATTTGATGTTTATATAATTTGTAAGTGTTCCTTAGTTTTTTGTATTATTTACTGATGTATTCGTTGTTCGCGATTCTTTTGTATTCCGATCTTCGTTTATTTCTTCTGCTGAGCAGCTAGACCATTTTTCACTCTCATAGAACTTACTGACGCATGTTAAGGGCATGTGAGAAGAGTTCGGGGACGTCCGTTAGCATGTTCGTTATCATTCCCCAAATTTTTCAGGGAAAATCTTTATTATTGTAGGAAAAAAGCCGGGGGAACCTAACACTGCTAAAATCGATAATTTTCTAAGTATCACATGCCCTTAACATCTTTTGGTGTTTCTATAAGTTGTAAGTGTTTCTTAGTGTATTGTGTTATTTTCTTATGTATTCGCTGTTTGCGATTCTTTTGCTTTCGGATCTTCGTTTGTTTCTTCTGCTGAGTAGTTAGAACATTCTTCACTCTCATAGAACTTTGTGACGCGTGTTACCACCATTTGGTGTTTATATAATTTGTAAGTGTTCCTTAGCTTTTTGTATTATTTTCTGATATATTCGTTGTTGGCGATTCTTTTGCTTTCGGATCTTTGTTTGTTTCTTCTGCTGAGTGGTTAGAACATTTTTTACTCTCATAGAACTTAGTGACGCGTGTTACCATCATTCAAGGGACGGCGAGTGAAAGGGAGGGGGGGGTGTACAAAGCATTTCTCATGCAAGGTTGCGTCACTTCGATGATTTCACTATTTAGTAACCCCCGGTTTTGTCATTCCGAGAATTGCTAGCCCACGCAGTTCTTTAGCGCACATGGCGAAAGACTGTTGCTACTCTCACCTCGGAAGGGCCGCAGTGCCAGAGTATACAATCGAGTATATAACGCCATATTTTGAATTTCAATTGGAAACGGCTCAGGCGGTCCCGACTGATTACGTTTTGATTCCCCCGATTCAGTAGCAAAGCTATTTGCAGGCAAGTCCCGACATTATTACTAAGTTTGATAAGTCAGTGACTATGGGATGTGAATGGTTAAGAAGTTGTTTACTTAGTTTCGTTGTGGACGTACCAGCACAAGTGATGCCGAACGTTCAGGTCGCCCAAAAGAGGTCATCACGTCAGAAATCGTCGATAAAATCCATGGAATGATATTGGACGATAGGAGAATGAAAGTGCGTGAGTTGGCTGAGGCCATAAGCGCAACCCTGTGCCCACTTCAAAGCAGTGTTTGGCGATGTTCAGCCGCTATCCCCTGTAATTATTTAAAATCTCCCGGAAGGATGTGATTATTTTGTTTTTGGTGAAAATCGCGATAGTTTTAAACATTTTTTGTTGTTGTTGGAAAGCAAGTGTCAGAAAGCAGCGGGGGTGCCTTTTTTGCTGCCGACCGCTGATGCCTTTCTTTGACCCGTGCGTCTAAACTCTTGCCCAGGCATTGACGCTTCCTCTGTCCAGCAGCACAAAAAATGCACCCCCGCTGGTTACTAACACTTACTTTCCAACAAAAAAAATATCCGAAAATATCGCGATTTTCACCAAAAATAAAATATTCACATCCTTCCGAGATATTGTAAATAATTACAGAGCCTAACCGTTACAGTTTGAAGTTTGAATCGCTTTAATATCTTCATTGAAACTGAAGATACTATAGTTGAACATTTTTGTAATTTTAAGCAACAATTTTTATTAATTCTTAAACTTGCCAGCTGCAATTTGTTCACAAATGTTTTCCTCATATTCATGAATTTTTCCAAATTTTTCCCATTGCCTCCTGTATAAGAAATAATTTTCTAAACTTGACTCTTCTTAAATGTGCTCGAAATTCCTTACTTTTTTTTACATTTTTCAGTCTGCACAGCACAACAATTTTTTTACATTAACCTCTTCAATCTCATTTACGTGGAAAACTTTAAGCTTTCAAATGACCATTTACTTATTACTCTAGCATTTTTTTGGCTGAGTTGTTAAGCTTCAAATGCAGATGCCTATCATTTTTGCGCCGATAGTAGACTTATATGAAACTGACATAATATTATACCTCGAGAATAGGCTTGCATCTACATTAGATTTGTTTTGTATGTACGATACTCAAGATCATTCCTCTTCTCTGTAAACAAATATCTCCTACTTGCAGGGTAGCGCGGCAAAACAAATCAAGCGTCAACTTAGAACTTTACATGACAGATAAAAATTGATAAATGCGTCCTAAACTACGAACCAAGACAGAATTATGTGTATACATCTTCGATAAACGTTAAATTAAACTAAATTATTACATGAATTAAAGAATAAATAAGTTTTTGTGAAATCTTCGAAGCGATTTCAAAATATTTGACAAAGATTTAAAAAGATTACAAAATACTTCAAAAATTTCAAAGAGACGTTAATTAAACGAAAGAATAAATTTCAAAGATTTCAAAAGAATGCACAAAAATGTTAAAGATTTCAAATACAAAGAGATTTAAATATTCAAATATTAATATTTAATTAATTTAATTTAATTAATATTTAAATATTTAAAGAAATTTACAAAGATATCAAGAAATCTTTTGAGATTTCAAAATCTGTATGTCAAAGATGTTAATTCCACTGAAAGCAAGAGAGAACGGTAACCCATGAAGGTGGTTCACTGTATCTGCTACACTGTTAGAAATTTCCTGAAATTACAGTTAATTTTCAATGACTTATGTCACTGAAATTTCATAAATTTGGCTCTGAAAATTAATTTGAGACCATATTCATTAATTTTTAGTGACACGAAACTTAATATTGAAGCAAACGTTATTGAAATTTCATAAAATTGGCTCTGAAATCTGTTTCAATTTCTTGTACATAAGATATTATTGGTGGCTGAATAAATTTCACTGTGGTTTACGTAAATTTTATAAACATGCATTGAAAATGAAGTAACATTATATCTTCAGAAATAGTCAGACTCGTCAGGAATGGTCAGGATGTTCAGGAATCGTCAGAACTTCTGACCATTTGTGAAGATTCCTGACTTTTTTTTAGCTGGTTAGGTCTAACGTGCCTCTAAGCTTACATTTGACTATCTTGGGATGGTTTTTTGTGTGTATGTATATCATCTAATCATAATGTGGTATCCTCGAACATAAAAATTTCATCACACAATAAAGGTCCAATCGAATTATCATAAAAGAAGTTACACTAACGTGAAGGTGAAATAGTACCTGAAAGAGTGAAAACTGCAAGCCCCTATATATTGACAACCGGTTGATAAATGGACCTACGGTTTGCTGGATCAATATAGGTCCACTAAGACTATAATTCAGCCAAGTTTCAACCTCATAAAAAAAACAATAATTTTAGGTGGGAATACTTGATGTATTCTGCCCCATATATGCGTTACATAGGCTTCCGGCACAATGTCAAAAATTTCGTTGATTTTTTTTCAATTTTTTATAAACTAGGCAGTAAATTATACTGCAATTTTCTCCACAAGTTCCCTCTGGATATTTTCTACGATTCTAAAAAGTTCATGTCCTATTTTCGTTTTTTTTTTTATTGTTACTTTAATCTCTCACTTTAGCTTGAAACCAATTTCTTCTATAAGAGCCCATGTAATCTGTTATAACAATATTATATAAACTCTTTAGGGAATCTTCGCATTACTGGGTAGTTTAATTATACATTTTATTTATGAATTCCGGTCCACTTGTAATCAAATTCTCATATGCTTAACAAAGCTTGAGTAGCACCTCAAATTCCAGCGATACGTCAGGTAACACATTGAGTGTAGAGAAGCGTAGCTGAGGAACAATGGGAAGGTGAGATTCTCTTCTCCGGATGCCGTTCTCTCTTGCCAACATTATAATAATTTGACGAATAGTTCATTGTTTAATAACGAAACTTATATTTCGATATTCCAGGGCATAATAAGCCTAGAATATTTCTTCACAGAGAGTGGGTTTCTCTTCGAATTGAAAATCTTGAAATATTTCTAAAATATTTGTGAAATCCCTTGAAATATTTTGAAATCTTCACGGAAAAAATTTATTGGAGAAAGACTCCGCAAAATTTACGTAAGGCTGGGACACAGAGGCAATTGGGGTAAATTTGAATTAATTTTGCGTACCTACTTGGTAACAAATTTAAAAGCATATAACTTCGTTGCGTAGATTTTCAATCCATATAGCAAGAATGCAGTTGGTTCAAAATTAAATGCATTTTGAGAACCTAAGGAAGAACTTTGAGCTTCCTTCGGGAGCTTCTGAGTACGGATTCTTACGATTTACTCAACAGAGCTCAATTCGGCATTTTGACTTTATCACTTCACTTTATGGGTTCACTTATGAAGTGAACAATCAAAATTTCAAGTACAAAGACCCATGTAGCGTCTTGAAAAATCGTGACCGGATTATGAGCTGTGATTTTTTATTCTCCCAACTGGCCAATAGCTCGTGAGATATCATGCCAAACTTGTAGTCGGAAGGTTGCAGGCTCGATCCTCGAGGTGTGCACTTTTTCCATTTGTTTTGCTTTTTATTTGATGTTATGGTAGTTAGTTTCTTTTCTATTATTTGGTAAAATTAGGTACATACATAATATTGAACCCTTCTTTTTAGGGCAAAATTCGTTTATCACATGTATATAACTTTTTTCTCAAATGTCTTTTTCTTCTAAAGAAAAATTTTTTTTCACTTTTTTTTTTAGCATTTACATTTTCAAATCAGAGCATATGTTGAGAACGCAAATATATTAAACATCATAAAATATTAATATTGTGTTTTCTTTTTGGCCGTCGCTATAAGTTTACCGAAATTTCGGTACAAATAACCAGAATTATTCGGTATCAATAGCGCTACCTGGGAAGGGGGCTATTTTTACCGGCATTGTTATACTTATATAATTTTATGCGAAAATTAAATAAGTTAATTAGATACAATGAATAAGAAGCAACACAATAATCTGAAGAAGTGCAGGAATCGAGAATCGTGCCTGCAACCTTCTGGCTACAAGTACGGTGCGCTATCCCCCGAGCTGTCGACTATTTCGGAGCATTTAACATCACAGTGCATAAGAACAGTATCGATAATTGAAAATTCATAGAGAACTAATGAACTCTCATTAGGAAAATAATGAATCATAAAAAAACATGTCTGGTATTTCCTTGTGAGTAAGTAATTTGATGGCCGGCTGGAAAGTCTGAGCACTCTTATGATAGCTTAAGAATTACATTTTGGCGAAAGCAACTGAGGTTTCAAGAAAAACAACTTTGAAAATGGAAAATAACTCTAAAATAATTTCATTTTTATAATTCTAATTAATTGAAGACAGCGAAGCAGCTGGTTTAACAAAAAGCCTTTTGTTTTTGTTTTTTATCAAGGTTTTGTACGTTTCAAGTCAATATTTTGAATACTTCAGAACATTTTAGGTATAAAAATATATTTTTCAAACAATCCAGAATTGGAAGGCACAGAAAATATAACAAAAGCATTTTTTCTTTTGTTCTTAATCAATTAGGCTTTCTTTCTAATTTTTACATTGTTTATATAATATTGTATTTTTAACATATAAAAACACACAGATGTTCTAGAGGTTTATTAAAGTCAGCTGGAAAACTATTACGCGTTTAAAAAACAAACAGAAAAATGAGTAGTGAGTAAACAATTTGTCAGTATTTCCTATGAAAGCCGCATTAATTAATTAATTTAGAACTTTTTTACTTATTTATAATAATTCAACCTCGAAGTAGAGACATGCGAAATAATTCGCCTCTACTCAAAACCGACATCTGGACGTGAGTCATGAGCTCGATTACTCGACACCGACTCTAGCTGCGGTCGAATCGAAAAATTCTGAATCGTCTCAGCGCGTGAAAAGAATTTTCCAAAATTCCAAAATCCGAATCGGCAAAATCCGAATCGACTCAGTAATTTAGATTGAGTCGCATTTCATTTAATCGACTCATAAGGTAAAAACTAAGTAAATCGGTTTTTGGGATGGACAAATTGGCATAACCTAAAAACTGAAAAACTGTTTATAAAATCAGGAAAAATAAAACCGAAATCAATTTCAGTGAATTTTAAAAGAGGCAGCAATATCTTTTGTAGGAAAAATGACCTTTTAGCTAGAATTATTTTTTGACAATAGTTGTGTTTTCTGAACCTCTTTATAACATATCATAATTTTTGGTCAATCTCAATAAACAAATGATTATTCTGTTCTTTAAAATATTTATTATTTTTGATGAAACATAGGGCACGATGGTATCACAATTACGGGCCAGCAAAACCCTAGTGTGTCTTAGGGACACGGACTGACCCAAGAATGACATATCTTACGCGTGACAATGTTGAGGGTCGTGAGTTCGTGTTTCGCCCATGGAACTACCTGAAACTTGTAGAGTAAACAGGGACGGCAAGCCAGAAATTCGCTCTCGCTTCCGATGAATCTTAGCACACTTATCCAATCCAAAGTCCACATAAAATACAGGAGTGTCCTTATGCTCACGATGATTAGTTTCGCCGCAGAGGTACCCAGAGAATTGCGTAGTGCGAGAGATAGTGGCAGAAGTGTGATGCAAAAGAGAAGAGGGCTCATGGTGTCACCCTGAAAGACGCCCACCCGTGAGGTGGTTTTTGTTTGTTATCATATGATAATTTCCAGATGAGATAGTAAATCTAGTTTTCCAAAGTGGTATCAATCTCTCTATGCATATCACTATGTGTGGATGAACCTTCAAACTTTCCAACAGACAGAGGATAAGTCTATCAGAGGTTGAATCGAAAACTTTCCGGTTGTCAATCCAGGCCAACGACAGCAGCCTGCTACACCTTTTTCCAAGCCCGTTGTTAGTATATCTCTCTCCACATAGGCCCAATTACAGCGTGTTCACACAAATTATTGAGCTTTAGTTCCATCGGTGGGACAGGCACTGCAGAATTGGAAGTAAGTTCCTTCCTCCAGAAGTTCTTGATACCCTCTGGCGCTGCATCGGAAAAGTTCTTCGTGCCCCTAAGAGCTTTCTTCACCTCTTCATCAGTGATTGATCGACATTTCTCCTCAGATGTTATCAGGTTGGCGCAAAGGTATTTTAAGCGGATGATACTTTAGCGTCTTCCCTCCCTCTTCTGTATCCTTCCCCCTGCGTCACATAACACCCGTATTTCGTCAAACATGTGATGCTTGACTGTGAGCAGCTTTGACTTGTTCATTGTATGATGGTAGATCCTCAGTGCGTGAGCCACATTTTGACAAATTAATTACCAACTCAGACTTACTAACTGTTGGAGCACAGAATGGCCAGAGACGCGTTTAGTTATACTCCGCGCCACTAGAATGGCCCACTGGCACGAAAGAATGTCCAAGAGGCACACCGACGTCAGTTAGCGTCTGCGTGCCAAATCAGCTGCTCAATGTTGTCATCCACCTCGTGGTAATAAGTAATTAGCAAATTGAACTATTGTCAATCGTTGATGAGTGTGTGCGACCTCCTCCGCCAATGAATTAAATGACAGCTAAGTGACACTCCGAGGATTTGAAAGCTTGTTGCACGACTTCCTTGTCGACTTGAGTGTGGTGTGTTGTGGTTTGACATGGCTGACTAGCCCTGGAACTGTCTAGTGAGATAACAGACAAACGACATACGACGGACATTAATTTCAAGTGTTGTTTAATATTTACTTAGTGATCCCCAGTCTGGCGACGGTTCGGAGATGATGGATTACAAAATCCTAGGCCTCGAAGGGTTTATTTCAGGGAAAAAGACCCCCGCCCCGCCCCCCCTACGCACATATTCGAAGCTCTTTTCAGATGACAGTTCGTAAAAGGGGGTAACTGACAAATTATCCGAAAATAGTGTTATTTTGCTAGAAAAGTCTCAAAAATTCAAATACACATCTTCATGGTTTAACAAGAAAAAGTTAAGTTTTATTATTTATCAATACCTAAAACTGAAAAATATACTGTCACACTGTGATCCTGTCTCATTTTTTGGTTTCGATGAAGCAATATGTCACTTCGGAAGCTGAGTTTTTTTTTAAATTGAGATTTTGAGTTTACACAATGTTTTTCCGCTCTCATGCACAACTATCATTTCATCAGTTACCTCCTTTTGCCTTTCTACATGGAGAAAACAATCTAATTGTAAGTAAAATAGCAATGGTATCTCTCATGCGTGTGTAGAAGATTTTTTTCTGGTTATCCTAGCTAGAATTCATGCATTTTAAGCACAAATATTTCTTATACTAGGAAAATTACACATTCCATGCTTTAAAAGCAGTCTCGCCGAGCGTGAAACCCCTATCACTTGAACGTGCTGTGATTACAAGGAGCCCTTACGATTTCGGCATGAGTTTCTTGCGCTCCACAGTCTCCCACCATACCTGCAAGATAGAAAGCGCTGGTAGGCGTAGTTTAGGACCTTCATTGCAAGTAATCCTTACCGAAATTTCGAGGACTTCTTATAACCATAGCGCGGTCAAGTGAAAACTTTTCTCGCATGGTGATACAACTTTCAAAGCATACGCTCGAGCTGCATTACCATGTGCTTTATGCTTTGGTTGCGTAGAGACTTGGCACGCTAAAATTGTATGAGTTCAGGCAGCTATAGCACGAACTTCAAGCCAATTTTACACTATGAAATTTCATACTTTAATAGGAATAGCTCAACTTGCTATTATATTAAGGTTTTTTCTCCGCGTACCCTTCATATGTGACCGCAAGCGAAGAAAGGGACCTAACAAGCGGTAGCTTCATTTTACAGGAAGAGCAATTGAAGAGGCAGTCTAACACAAGAACTCCATAAGAGGAACTGAAACAATATTTGCAGTTTAATAACAATTTGAATTTTTCAGATATAGGAATATTATTTTTTATTGTGAAAGAACAAGTAAAATACAATCGATTGGTGTAAAAAACTAAAATGATATTTTTTCCTTATTAGGTCCCTTTCGTCGCGAGCGATCACATATGCATATGTAGTAGGGTGTGTTTACAAAATAAATGTGTTTAAAAAAATAAAATTATTGACAAATTTAAATTGTTAAAGAAGAAACGAAAATGTAGAAAAAGTAAAATTATTTCCAAAGTAAAATGGTTGAAAAAATAAAATGTTAAAAAAAAGGAAATCGTTGTAGAAATGAAATTGTAAAAAGCAATACAAATGTTTGAAAAATAAAATGGTTACAAAAATTAAATTGTTGAAAAAATAAAATTGTTAAAGAAATGAAATTGTAAAAGCAATACAAAGCCAAAAAATACCACTTCTAATAATTTTCTTGATAACCACATTTTTTGACGTTCATTGTTATATCCTGAATATTAAATTTACGAAATTTCATTATTTTATTACAATAATTTATATGAATAATTCAAACATGAACAAAAAGACACGTTTTTCCGTGTTATTCTGGACCACCCTAATATATAGTTTAAACCCTGTCATGCGGAAAACCGCGGGATTTCACCAGGAGCAGGTACCATTCCAGAAAATCGCACCCGCTCCCCGCGAAATCGCGGTAGCTTTTCAGTTACAAACACGCCTCACAACCGTGAGATAGCTGGCTATATGCATTTCGTTGACACACAGCGATGGTTTCAGGCTATGAAATAATGATAGCTTGGCACCTCTAAGAGCACAGATGATCCGGACGACCAGCTTAAAAGAATATTATGGGTATAACCAGCGCAACTCCCTTATAAAGTCCTTATAGTCGGGACGCCATACCCAATTCTGTCGGAATAGAATTGCACTTTTGTAGAGGAATAAAAAGAGGAATAAAATTTCTCCTGAGACTTATTTAATGAGAACAATTGTTTTTGTAAAAAATCGCTAATATGTAAAATAATAGACAAAAATTATTCTCCTTTCTATGATGACTAATATTGTTTTATTTAAAAAAAGTTTTGGTAGAATCGAAAATATGAGTTGAAACGAACATTTTTCATAATGGATGCTATCTCTCTGAAGTAAATAATTGTCAAGATAGAAGGCTTTTAATTTACGAACGGAAAACACCTTTTAATTAATAGTCGTTTTTCTCGAAAGGAATTTGTTTTATTATTAAATGTTTGACAAAAAAGCGTTCTTTACTCGACAATAAATATATTTTTGTATAAAATAGACAAAAAATTAATTATTTTTATATAATTAGGCAGCAGTGTTTAATCCGTCCTTTTAACTTGATACAGCTGCACAGGAGAAAGACATAAAGGAATCAGAATGTTCATAGTGCATCTTTGAAGCTTTCTGAAAATAGTTATATGACTTGAAGTAGAAAGCTACTTAAATCCGCACCTGTACAGGTAATGAAAAGTTCTCATATAAAATCGTATCTAAATTTCTTTCTATACATCCTACGAGAAGGGGATAAAGTTCAAAGAATTTCAAAAGTGAATGGGAATCCATAACACTAATTTAAAAAAAATATATATTCCCTGCAAAATTATCAATGTTTATTTATTTTTTTTTTTTCGGAGATCGCCTGTGAAGAGTTACAATAGGCTAGATGGGCTATACTGAGCTACCATGATCACGTGGCGCGAAAATCGGCAACGAAGGCTCGAAATGCAGAGGCGTAGAATCTACTATCAGTCCCAAAAATTTTGATACCTCAATTTTTGTAGAGATTATAGTGAAAATCTCACAAGAAAAAATTCTAAAAATATGGGACAAAGTGCATGTTGCAGACGTAGGTTTTCCCTATACTGATAATTATTTTCTTCTTCCGAAAATACAATGGGCTTTTCAATTATTGGCGGAACGGCACTCACAATAGGAATAAGTGTGACAGAAAGACGCAGTAGTAGGAGTAGCAGTAGAACTTTAGGGAGATAGATTCCATTATGAAAAATGTTCGTTTCAACTCATATTTTCGATTCTACCAAAATTAAAAAAAAAATTATACTCAGCATGGATAGAATAATTTTTGTTAATTATTTTTACATATTAGATCTTTTTTGCAAAAACTATTGTTCTCATCAAATAAGTGTCAGGAGAACTTTCATTCCTCCTTTTTTTCCTCTACAAAAATGCAAAAGAAACTTTTTCTAAGTATTGAACGGTAATGCAATAATTGATTGATAATGGAAATTTAATTAATCGATTATATATCGAGAACGCCATAAATGCCAGAGGGGTATCACGCAGATTCGGAATCGGGAGATCATTCTGAACAAGAATCATTAACAATATTATATGTCAAACGCGAATCCGACAGAAGTGGGTATGGATTCCCGACTATTATACGTCTCTTTCTTTTCATTCTCCTTGGCTGTGTTGTTTTTCTCGGCTGGTACCGAAAATTCGATAACGAATATGGTTTGTTTTCTCGAAATCAAGGAGAACTATGTCATGCCTCGAGTGCGGGTCAGAAACAATTTTCGAGAATATATAGTTCCAGTATACTTAGCACTTGTCATTTTCTACCATTGACTCTATTTCCCTAGGGTGGAGTCCATTTCAAGTGGAGCAAGAATTTTCCTCTTGGAAAAGGATTTTGATAAATTTGGCGTATACAGTCCTATATTAGTGAAGAAGAATACCCCCCAGCATTTTTTCTAATTCGAAAAAATAGCGGAGATATGGGACTTTGAATGTTTTGGTAATTTTTTTTCTATAGTACCATATATTTGGTTAACCGATTCATCTTTTTAATATCCAAAATGATTTACAATATCATGTACATTCAAACAAAAAAATGACCATTAGGTAAACTTTTTCTTCATAATTTTTTGAAAACTCAAAAAAGTAAACTCGCGTTTTTAAAACTGCGTGTTCTTAAATTATATTAAACTATATTAAACTCTTTTGAATCAGAAAAAACCTTTGTCTTTACTTATGCCATAGAGAAGGAGTTCACAGCGTGTATTTTTTGTGTACCCTCAATTGTAATCGAATTTTTAAATCTTCAGCTTAAAAGCGCTTCTTCTGCTTTGTATTAATTGTCCTTGCAGAATTCGACATGAATGTCCTTGAAGTATGTTTTAGGCCAGTCGTATATTTCACTAGCATTAGTAATCTGATTGTCGTATGGACGCTGAAGGTCTGTTTTAGCAGCCGCTCTTTTAAGAATGTCACCAATAACAGCACAAGACCCTTTGCCATGTGAAGTTTCACAAAAATTCCATCCTGCTTTACATCCAAAATCTTGCTCGTGGAGTATTAAGTTGGCAAAGTTCTTACGATTTTTGCACTGTGCTCCTAAATCATTTTAATTATATATTACCAAGACCACAGTAATTCCCACTTTCTCTCGTAAATAGGATTTGAGCTGTCATCGATAGAGATGCACAACAATCGTGTTATGATATTTTATATCTGATATTATAGCGTAACTGATGTGATTTAATTCACCTTCAGGTATTATTCAGTAGAATGTCACAAAAGGATGAACAGTTAGTTGTGTTTACGACCAATGCTTACCTTCAGAAGAATCTTGTAAATCAATCGCGTGGTTTTCCGCAAAATCTAGTTGAATAAGAATTCGACCCACTGTTGGATTTCTCACTGTTAATATATATACTTTGTTATTTGGCAATAAAATCAGGTCGAAGAAGTCGTTTCATATCTTCACTTAAACTATTAATAAATTCATCTACTGGTGCCACAACTGTTTCTAAAACTGACCTACGTTTAACCATTATTTAATCATGTTATCTTCAACGTAATTTTCAATGTAAGCATTTTCTAAAAGGATTTCAACGTTTTCGTTGCCGGGACTGTTTAGGCATTCATTAAAACAAAACGCTATTTGTGCAGGATTACAAATCGACTGGGCTAGTCAATTTTTTACGCTTGAAATAACAGCGAATTAGACTTATCTAATTCTTTCATATTACCACTAATAAAAATTAGTTTAGTATTCTGATGGGGAATACAAACGCACACGTTGTGTGTACGACTTGTTCCTACGAAAAAAAAAATTTGTCGGTCTTAATTCTGCAAAAATCGAGAATCCAATTTTTTCTTCGGGATGGACGGCCTTGAAAAGTGTATATACAGCTCGCTTTAGTTACATAAAACTAAGCACATTTGGAAGCTTGTTTTTTCTCCATTCACTTTCACGGATACGCAATCATTTTTTCCTAGCATTATACGACTATTATCATCATGGTTGTACAAATTTTTAACGCACAACACCGGTTGTTCTGGTGAAGTATTCCCCAGTTTAGGATCAGGAGAAGATATAAAAACTTTTGAAATAATGAACTCTTTAGCTTTACGAGCCATGCAACAGGAAGAATTGAAAACAAATTCAATAATTCCGATTGTCCAAATGTTTAGCAAAATGGTTGAAATTCTAATTTGCTTTTTTTTTGCTTTTTTTTTGCTTAATTTAGCATTTCCAAAAAATTTCTTCAAATGAACTGCAATATCATCATCGTTATAAACAGGATTTTGATAAAAAATCTTATAGCATATCGTTTCACACACTCTTCTCGAAAATCTTGCTTTTGTTTCTTAGTTTTTAACTTAGTAAAATTGACCTCTTTTTCTCCAGGAACTCGTAAACCATTATTTAAATAGTTAAGAGCTTTCTCTTTGTATTATTCTGAAAGTTCAGTGTCACTTTCAGATGAAATATTATTATCCACATCCATATTAATTTTCCCTAACAATTCATCTTCTTGAATCTCGTCAACGTGAAAAGCATGATCCCCAAATGTATTAGAAATAGCAGTTTATCCTTGTAAGAATTTCTTACGATAACTATCACAAATAAAATAGTTTTGTGAAAAGCGCGGCCAATTTTTGCGAATACTTTAGAGACATAACATTTTTCGTAATATGTCTGTGATAATGCCTGTCGAAAGGATTATAACATCTTTTATTAAAAGACACTTTTGAACACATCTATGAAAATGCGAAGAAACTAAGAAAGCAGGTAATAAAATTAACTGTATTTTTAACAGCAATATGGAATAATGCTGAGTAAACCAAAGCATACAGTATCACTAATGTGATGCTAAGGCTAAAGGTACATATGAAATGCGAGTGTAACGTGGCGCATCTAGACGGAGTAATATACCTTCCTCACTTCCGATGTTAAAATTCAGGCCATCATCTAGTTTTTCCTGCCCGATGTAAGCTGTATCCAGAATAATTCGGTTATAAGGACATTGGAGATTTACAAGTCCGCACCCGCCTTGACGGCGTCGGATGTATAACCTCCCATGGAACTGCCCCAAACAAGTAGAGTAGAACCGGAATGGCAAGCATGTTAGTCGCAGATACCTTGTTCAACGCCGACATATTTGAAGACCAATTCTGTCCAAGAAGACACCGCAACATAAACAGAACAATTGATGGTCCAGAGGTCGAACTCCTCCAAGATATTCTTGCGAAGAGGGGCATCTATTCCAGCCAGATCTTGAGGCTTAAGCTAAATGTTACTCCAAATGTTACTTCATGAAAACTAAATATAATCATAATTCAAATATGTAACCATGAATGGCAGCAAATGACAGAAACGACACAAACATATAACGATCATTACTGATGAGATTTTTGCCTGTATTTAGATGAATGTGGCACCGCGGTAGGAATTGACAATGCACTTCTTAGTCAAAAAGTTTGACGCGTGAAATGCATGGAGGCTTGGGCGTCCTGGTCGATCGCACATGGACTGGCGAACGTCCAACGCGTGATTCTGTTTAGTTAATTTTGAGTTGTTCATTACTCAGTAATTATTTGCACGGTCAAAATAATAAATTTTGAGTTTTTGATGGGAAATCATATTTCAATGTATGCTCTATCTTGTTCTTCTCTGGGGAGATCGTTTTTAGCAATAGGTCTTTAGGTATGTCCAGATTACCGCAGTACGAGGGTGGTCCGATAAGCACTTAGCCTCACCGCCATATGGCGCCAATATCGCAAGAGAAATTTACTATCGTGTAGTACATTGTCCTAGACGGCTGCTGTCTAAATTTCAGCCGAATCGGACTCGTAGTTTTGTTTTGACCGCGTGTGTAAGCTGTCGTGTCCTTTTAGGTTAGGATATCTTGAAAACCTGACGTACAGGAGCAATTTTGAGCTCGGATTCGGATTCAGCGCATCAAAAACCTTCGGAAATGTTAGGTCTGGTCTCTGGCTTTAAAATTTGTCGGCCTGTGTAATTGTTCAAGCAGGGTAATATTCAGCTGAATGCTCCAAACCATGGTAAACTTTCTGTGTTTACAGGCATAATACAGAAAAAACAAAATGTAATCTTTACAGTGATTTCAGAGTAATCTTTAACAACAACAAAAATTACCTGCATGTGTTAAGATTCACCCACCACATGGGAAATGGTTACCATGTCAACTCTATTGAATCTTGTTTTGTTTCGATGCGAAAAAATTCAACTTTGTCTACTTGAGAATTTTCCACAACAAAAATTCACTTCTATTTTTTCTGTGAACGTACTGCCTCTAGCAGAGTCCGTCGGTGATATCTGCGTTTAACCATGGAAAGTTTACCCCAGTTTGTATTACCTACGTGGTGTTTACCTTGCTTGACCGATCACCTGCAACATTTCGTACCCTCATTTTCTTCTGTTATACAAAGATTAAAATGTTCGTATGTTTGATCACAGTTTATCGAGAAAAAGCACACTTCCGGTTCGAATTTGGATATATCCTTTCACCACAATGTCCGGTAGAATTTTAGAGAATTTTCAAGCCAATAAAACGTGTTTGAAAAAAATGCACTTACATGGTTATGCCGTGACACCCTTCATATGAATCTCGACCTCTCAATACTTAACCCTTTTGCTGAAGAAAATTTCATGAGTCAAGGAGATAATTTTCCTATGTATAAGACACCAGGACGTGATCAAGTGTTTCCTGAGACGATATGCAAGTATCAAGCCCACACTTTTCGGGATACGTAGAGCAGATAATTTGTGTAATATAATATACATATAAAGAGATTTTGTCATCTATTTTCAGACTTTGCGATTAAACAAGATAGATAAGACCACCCTACAGTAGATAATAATCCTACAGTAGATAATCATTGATTAAAAAGACTAATGAATGTTAAATAATTAATTTATTATAATTAATAGTTAAGACACAATATGTGTTAATATATTAGAATAATAATTGATTACTTTACTTATATTTTTGCTTATAATTAAGGATTATCTACTGTATTATAATTATTTACTGTAGGGTGGTCTCCCCAACTATATAGAAAAGGGGAAAAATTCTTTCACTGAAAACTTATGGGGTAAACTGTCCCAATTATTGCGGGTGTAGGAATTAATGAGTTTTTTCGTCAATTCTGAATTTTCCTGACTTTCACTGAATTTTCCCTGACTAATTTTTCATTTTCCTTGGCCGTTATAAACTTTTCTTCCAGGTAAAATTTTACTGTTCTTTATGAGGGTGAAGGGGGGAGGCAATTGAAAGATCTTACGTAAGACAAATTTTTACTAAAAAAAAAACGGTGAATCCACATATATCATAACTCAGAGCTACATATTACATTTTAAACAAAATAGATCAATTTTTAACCAAATAGTTCATTTTTCAACCAAAAAGATGAATTTTCAACCATTAAGATTAATTTTCTAGCAAAAAGGCGAATTTTCAACAAAATACATAATGTTTCAATAAAAAAAAAACTTTCATTAAAAAAATTAATGTACACAAAAAACGCATTTTTAGCATAATAGTTCCATTTTCAGCTGAAGATATAAAGCTTCAACCAAAACAGATTGATTTTGAACCAAGAATAGATATTTTCAACAAAAGAGTTGAATTTTTAAACAAGAAAGATTTTTCAGTCAATAAAGAAAAAAAATCTTATCCAACATTTTTTTTAACAAAAGAAAAGTTCTTTTCAAAAAGAATGTTTGAATTTTGAAGAAAAAAAACGACTTTTCGTGCAAAATAATATAATTTTCAACACAAAAAAACGAGTTTTAATCAAAATATGTAAATTTTTAACTAAAAAAGATCAAATTTGAAGCAAAAATGGAATAGATACATTTTAAGTTGAAAAAATTAATTTTTAGCAAAAAAAAAAATAATTTTCAATCAAAGAGATTAATTTTCTACCCAATAATACAAGTTTGAACAAAATACATATGAATTTTCCACTAAAAATGATAGACTTCGAACCAAAAATGGAATAATTGAATTGTCAGTTGAATCAACAAATTTTAAATAAAAAAAAGAGGAATCGTCAATCAAACCAGATTAATTTTCGAACCAAAAGGAGATATTTTGAAGAAGAGTTGAATTTTCAATCAAGACAGATTTTTCCTTCGAAACAGAAATAAACTCTCATCTAAATTGTTGAATTTTTAAGCCAGACGAATTTTCTACAAAACAGTTAAGTTTTCAACTCAAAAATATCAATTTTTAACAAAAAAAGTACATTTTGAACAAAATTGTTGAATTACAAAGCAAAAGAAAAAATTAATTTTCTAGCAAAATAATTTAATTTTCAACCCAAAAGAAACGAGTTTCAAACTAAATATACACATTTTCTATCAAAATAGACAAATTTTTAACGAAATATATGAATTATCAACTTAAAACGATACATTTTTAATTAAAAATAGAGTAGTTAAATTTTCAACCAAAACGATGAAGAATAAAAAAAGGCAAATTTTCAACAAAATACATGAATTTCCAACCAAATATTTGAATTTTCAACTAAAAAAGATAAATATCCAACCTAAAATAGAATAGCTAAATTTTCAAATAAAACATTAATCTTTAATTAAATAAAATGTATTTTTGACAAAATAGTTAACTTTTCAACCAAACAGATAAATATTCAACCAGGAAGATTAAATATCTACCAAAAAAGGCGAATTTTCAACCAAATAGTGCAATTTTGAACCAAAAAAGTCGATCTTTCAAGAAAATAGTAGTGTTCTTAAACAAAACAGATTACTTTTCAACTTTTCATTTTTAGTTAAAAAATATGAATCTCATTTTTCAAGCAAATAAGACGAATTTTCAATAAAAGAGTTGAATTTTCAACCGAAAAAGATTTTTCAGTCAATGCAGAAAAAAAGTTTGATCCAAAATGTTTTAATTTTCCTGTGGAAAAGATAAATTTTCAAATAGAAAGTATGACTTTTCAACAAACAATTTAATTTTCAACCAAATAGTGAAATTTTGAACCAAAAAAGACGAATTTTCAACAAAATAGAAGTGTCCCTAAACAAAACAGATTAATTGTGAACTTAGCATTTTTAGTAAAAAAAATATTAATATTGTTTCTCAAGCAAATGAGACGAATTTTCAACAAATGAGTAGAATTTTCAACCGAAAAAGATTATATAGTCAATGAAGAAAAAAAGCCTCATCCAGAATGTTTTAATTTTTCTGATAAAAAGATAAATTTTCAACCAAATAGTTGAATGTTCAATTATAAGGATATAATATATATATTTATTTATAATGAATTAAATTATTAAGTCCAATATTTAATGGAATTGCTAATTTATGATTGAAGTGCTCCTAAATTTATCAAATTTAAATGCGCAGTAATAGGTACCTCAGTTAGTAGTAATACGTTCATATGTTCTCGTACTTGCCATGTTTTTTGCACAAAATATATTATTCATTCACAGTAAAAACTCTGGAATAAATTTTGTTGCAGCTGATTTCAAGATGGGGTTCCATCTCGCTTGGACTTCGAGTACGAAACTACCGTCTATTGTTTTTTGCCGCAAAACTGTAAAAATAATTAATAGCAGGTGAATTTCGTACCCCCAGTCCGAGGGAAACGGAACCTTGTGTAATGGTACCATTCACACTACCAAGGTTATTTTTTGTTGCAGGGAAGTGGTACCCTGAAATTAGAGTTAGATTCACACTTTTTTTCTGTCGTAGGATAAAATGGAAAAATCTTGTCATTTCACTATAAAATAACAGACAATTTAATTAAAGTGAAGTTGGAGCTTGATACCGCAGTAATTGAGACACTTACCCTATATTTGAAGATTATTTGTTTATATTAAAAATATTAGATTATTTTTTTATTAATTTTCTTCTATACGATCTATTCTTATTTTCCGTAAATCTCGACTTAGAAGTTTATTTAGACATCCACTCGCATTAATCTTGTATCTCGAGATTAATTTGCAGAGAAGATAGACTGTAATTTTATTATGCAGTTAACAGTTAAAGCAAATATAGGGTTGATTAATTCTGATAGTAGAACAATAATTATATTTTATTAAATAAATTTACTTCAAAATATGATAAGTTCAGAAAAAGTTGTGCGTTTGACAATCGAGAAACAAATTTGAAAATTTGAAAATTCAACAAAATTTCCCTGTGGGCGAAACTTGGACCTAACAATTATGGCAAATTTTCTGTAGAGTCGATTTTCAGTAATAAACAATAGTCTTATTATATTATTGCTTTCACAGAGATGGAGGTTTGGAATTACCTAAATATTCAAATCCACTTTTTTGACATATTTAAAATATCAAATTTAAAACAAAATGTCGTGTGAGTGTGTGTATAGATACTATATCTGATGTACTTAATCGCGTCTTCGAGACTCATCGTTCGAACTATTTTCGAACCTTTAATGACCTACTAGTGCCGATTTATGTATTTGAAAAGAAGTGGTTTATTCTGTTTACATGAAAAAAACTTTCTTGATATTAGAAATACTGCAGTACTAACTCCGATATATTTGTTTGCGTCATCGAGACGGGCCGAATTACCTACTAAAGAACCTTCCATGTCCTGTTACGATCAAGCAATACCAAAATATATTGTTTATCTTGTCTATATGAGAAAAATGTTTTTAATAGTGGAAATACAACAGAACTGTATATGATGCATTTGTTCGCGTTTTCGAGACGCATCGATTGACCTACTGAATAAACTTTCATGATCTTCTATGACCTAACAAAAAGATTTTTTAATTGTTAAACAAAATTATTTATCTCATTCATGAGAGGATTTTTTGATATTGAAAACATAACAGTACTTTTTTAATGAAACTGTTCGCGTCTTAGAGTCGCGCCGATTGACCTATTGATGAATCTTCGATGACCTTTCATGGTCAATCAATAGCGAATTATAAAGTTAAAAAAAAGTTGCATTTGTCGTTGATTCTGAACCAATCTATTCAGATTATTACAGTTTCCAAATAGAAGAAAGAAAAATAATAAGAAAAATCATGCATTTCTAAAATTGCTAATTTCAAACCGTCCTTTAAGCAATATTCAAACAAAAATAGATATCTTTCGGTAAATCAAGGTAACATATGTATGCCTTAATTAAAAGAATTCTCAGTAGTCAACCCTGCTGTTTGGAACGAATCTTGACATTAGTGCATCTATTTTTTAAATTCATTTAAGATCGAAATGAAATCTACTTTCTTATAAACCATTTTATGCGCCGAAATCAGAGCATAAAAAAGTTCACAAATGAAAATTAGATTGAAAAACTACCTCCTTGAGGCTCATTAGAGACATATACATAGATAACAAAAGAAAATAGGGACAAAAGGGTAGAGTCAACCAAAACTAATCTCTTGTATCTTATTCTTTCTCTGTTTTTTTAAATATATTGTTATAGGGTACAATATGTTTCAAAGCCAGCTTAGATTTCCTCATCAAGGATTATTGATTGAAAAACAACGCAAGTATGAATAAAGAAGCTTATGCTAATTAAAATGTACATAATATCTGAACATAAGAATAATAAAGATTTATACCAAAAGTTATTTGGTCTTATTCTCCATTCATTAGCGAAAATATATTTGCAAAGAAAAGAATTATTTTTTGTAACAAGAACAAAGAATCGATTTATCCAATTGATATCCCCTTCCCAAACTTTGTTATATCTTGCGAAATCCTTTTGTAAATAATTCGGTTTGGTATAGAAAAACGATTTGTCCATGAAAAAGCAATTAGTTTTATTTCTAACCATTCTACTCAAAACAAAATAGAAGTCGTGACATTTTTTTTCATGGAGCTCTTAAATTTAAAATTAATATGATGGTTAATATGGGAAAAGATATGTACACGAAAAAAAATTATCACTGACCTTATCACTATCTTGTGAGTCAGGAAAACGCGTTCACTTGTACATATTTAGAACCACCATTTACTTGATCCAAGAACATATACTTTGCGCCAAGTAAATGTTCTTGGATCAAGTAAATGGTGGTTCTAAATACGAACAAGTAAACGCGTTTTCTCGATTTAATGATAATTCTGTTTCCGTGTATGAAAAACTAGATAAGCAATGTGTAATTAAACATTTAAATGCATATATTGTGATGCAGTTCATACAGGGCGAACATGCAGGGCACTTAGAATAAGGAGAGATGAACATCAAAATAATTTTCACATAAATGCGAGATATATCACTCAATCCTTTCAAAACATAGAATCATACGTGGTCATGATTTTAAATGGGACGATGTCAAGATCCTTTTTCATGACAGAAATAAATAAAGGAGAAATTCATTGAGTTGTTATTTATAAAGAGAGAGGATAACAAAGCTATTCATTTAAAAAAGGATCTCTGAAGATATAACAAAGTTTGGGATAGGGTTATAAATGGGATGAATTGATTCTTTGTTCTTGTTATAAAAAACAATTTTTTATATGTAAATTCAATATAAAGATAGGTTTATATTATTCATACCTTCCGTTGTTAATCTATAAATAATCCCTGATTAGAAAGCCTAAATTGGCTTCGAAACATTTTGGTCCCTAGTAATATAAGAAACACGGAAAAAGAATAAGGAACGAGTTACTAGTTGGTTTGGTTTACTCTTTCCTTTTTCTCGCTCTCTCTCCTTTTGTTAAATATTTTTCTGCATAAAAAGGTCGTTCGTTATAACAGAGCACGTTGATTGCCTATTTGATGGTCTCTTTGATTTTCTGAATATAAGATTTTTGGTAAGATTTTCAATTATCACATAAATGTCTCTAATGAGCCGTTTGCAACGTTATTTAGGAACATATTTTTCTCATTTTAACTCCTTTTGTGCTATTATGTTACTCAAATTGACTTTCTTGAGTATTTATTTAAAAAAACGGGTTTTTAAAGAACAATTCTTTTCAAGACTTCCTGTGTTGCACATTTTGTTCCACAATTTGACTGTTTTAAGTTTATGTTTAAGACAAAAAATGTACTTTCAGAAACATAAGCTTCAAAAATATTGAAAGCCTCAATTTTTTTCTCAATTTGATACCTATTAGGAAGCAAAGTGTTCATACAATGAGCACAAATAAATACACCCACAGTGAATACACACATAGTACTTTGCAATGGCGTTGTTAATGTAGCATGAAATTAGAAATTGAGCACATTTTTCAGTTTAAATTGACAGTACAGTGTTTATTAATAAAATGAATAGCTTAAGGCTTCCTACCTTACCGATACTTTTTTTATTTGTAAACTTATTTTCACACGAATAAGCACATCGAGTTGAAAATTGGGATAATAAATGAGAAGCACTAGGAAACGCGGCTCTGGTCCTAAATTTGTATAATTATGAAAAAAAGGGGGGAAAAAATCATTTACAAAAAAAACTTTTTTCATAATTATAAAAATTTAGTACCAGAGTCGCGTTTCCTAGTGCTTCTTATTTATTATAGCAAATTTTCAACTTGATGTGGCTATTCGTGTGAAAATATGTTTACAAATAAAAAAAGTGTTGGTAAGGTAGAAAGCCGGTCACGTGACCCACTTGTCACATGGCCTTAAACGGCTCAACATTGCCACTATAAAAAAGACTTGTTCAAAGAAAAAGGGTAACCTTAAGTTGTAACAAAAGTAAGATTTTTTTACTGCAATATTTCTTTAATTGTGACGTTCCCTAAGGAAGCGGCCCACTTTGCCGGCATGGAGTTACGTATAGAGACACATAGCCGGATAAATTCTCGGCATTTTAAGCCCAGGGTCCTCTAGGTGTGTAGGTTGAAAAACGAGTCACCGGGGCAATTTTAAATTTGGGATGTATATGTATATATACCGACGGATATCAGGTCGAGTATCAGGTAGTAAGTTTTTTTTGTGACAATGAAAGCTGTGCCATTCCCGGCTCTTTATTGCAAGACCTTACGTGCATATCAGAC
Organism: Andricus grossulariae; assembly: GCA_011634705.1. NCBI lineage: Eukaryota > Metazoa > Arthropoda > Insecta > Hymenoptera > Cynipidae > Andricus > Andricus grossulariae. Next base: position 290,026,596 of record JAABKJ010007545.1, on the reverse strand, counting down.
GCTGATAGTTATATATCTGTCCACCTATATATGGACAATGCACATAAACAAATGTGCCAATTGAAACGGCGATCTATAGCTATTAATCCGTAGAATATATGTTAAGTTTATATATACAGAGTAATACAAACTTTACAGTTACCCAGATAATCCTCAAACTTTTTTTATCCTCATTGTTATCCTAACTTTAGATAGTTAGGATAAAATATCCTAACTGTCTAAAGTTACGATAAAAAAGAATATATTGGTGTGATTACGAACATACATATTGTCCACTTTTTAGAAACTGGACACAGCTGATTCAGAAAACATGAAAAATGTATCATGTTTAGCAGTTCAATCTACTCGTATCCTACAATATTCATCTGATTTGTCTACAAATTTCAGGATAAATTGACTAGATGAGGCTCCAGTGCTATTTTCAGAAAATTTTGATTCATCAAATATTTCTAGAGGTATTTCACGTTTTATAAGCAAAATTCGATCTTTTATAGCATTTCAATCGACCTAAAACCTACAATTTTTTTACTGTTTTGTCTCAAATATTTTAGGATAAATGGAATAGATGAGGGTCCTGTGCCATTTCCAGAAAATTTTCATTCATAAATTATTTTTTAATAATTTAATAACATCTGGAGCCTACACTATTCTATGAATTCGATCGAAGATTTTAATATGCTAGATGTCCAAGGAGGCTCAACGATGTTTTTTCATGAAATTTTCATTCATCAATTATTTTTCAAAATTTTGCACTTTTAACTAAAAAAATCGATTTTTTAGTCATTCTGTCGACCTGGAAGTTATACTATTAAACCGATTTGGACACAATTTTCAATATAACTTCGTTAAATGAATATCTAGGAAAATACGAAATAAAAAACGGTTTATAGTTCTATTTTCGTTTGCGCTCCCTGCGTGCGCTAAACCCTGTTTCAGGTAACTGAACATAGTTTACAAAAGTTTGGTTATATATTTTTGGTTAGGCTAATAAGTACAATATTTTTTTTCCTCCTCATAAACATGTATTATCACGAATTTAGGACTGTGTTTTTGATTCAACTTTGTACTATCTTTTTTAGAAACATGGGGAGGATGAGTGTATGATTTTAGTGTAGCACCAGAAATGCGGTAGACATGGGGTAATATGGCATATGGGGCAATATACCTCCAGGGTAATGGGTCTCGTAGGTTCTATGTTTTTTGTTAAGATAGTATATTTAGAACAATATTGTACCATCTTTTCCAAAAAACATATAGAAACTTGGACTTATGTTTTTGATCAGGGTAGAATATGGTATTTTGAATTGTTCATTTTATTGAATAAAAATTGTTGTTAAAAAAGAAGTGAAATCTCACAACAAACATCTACGATGCGAAAACTTTCACCAAGTGAAAAGTTATGAGTACAATTGAGATAGCTTGTGAAGTCAAAGTTTGCCAAGTAATTTATCTTCTTTGGTAGAAATTTAATATTTTTCGTTCATAAATGCAACGATTTGGCTGAAAACTAATCGGTTCTAGTTGAGGATTAATATTGAGGATTAATATGAAAATTAATATTTCTGCGTTGAAAATGTAACTTTATTGTAGAAAATTCGTCTTGTTGACTAAAAATTTAATTATTCCATTTTTTGTAAAAAATGTATCCTCATTAGTTTAAAAAGTCAACAATATGGTTGATAATTTATATATTTTGTTTAACATTTTTTTTTGTCGAAAGAAATTTTTTTTCATGAACTATTTTGTTGAAAATGAAACTGCTTTTGATTATTTATAAAAATATCTTTTAGTTGAAATATTTACTGTTATATTTTTTGTTGAAAATTGATTACTGTTTAGTTGAAAATTAACTTTTAAAATTGTTCGTTTTTTTATTAAAAATTCAACTATTTGGTTGAACATGTATTTAATTTGTTGGAAATTTGTCTTTTTTAGTATAAAATTGATCTTTTTGGTTGAAAATTCAATTATTCGGTTACAAATGTATTTATTTTGCTGAAAATTCGCCTGTTTTGGTAGAAAATCAATCTTCTTGGTTGAAAAATCAACTAATTGGTCCTTAGTTGATTTAATTTTTCGAGATTTCTTCTTTTTAGTAGAAAGTTAATTTTTGTAGTTGAAAATTCATCTTTTTGGTTGAAAATTCAACATTTTTGACACATTTTTTTCGTTATTGACTGAAAGATCTTTCTTCGTAGATTTTTTTTCAATTCAAAAATGCATCTCTTTCGATATCAATTAAATCTTTTTTGGTTGAAAATGCAACTGCTTGGTTGATAATAAATTTGTTTTGGTTGAGGATTCAAATATTTTGTCGAGAATTCGTCTTTTTTGGTTCCATCATTAAACTGTTTTTGATTTAAAATGAAAATCTTTCATTGGTTAAAATTGAACTGTGACATTGTTGGTTGAGAATTCATCTTTTTGTGTGAAAGTTTAACTGTTGAACTACTTTGTTAATTCGTAAGATAAAGTAAGATTTAACCAAATCCCCCCTTCCCCGAATCGTCTTACGTAATTTCTTACTAATTACCAAATTAATTCACGAAAAAAATATATTGAGTAAAAATTACGTAACATAGGTGAAGGGGGGGGGGGAGTTACTAACTTACGGACCATAACGAAGGGGGGTACGTATTTCATAATTAAAAAAAAAAGTTTACGTAATTTATGCCCGGCCCCTGAGCAGCTCACCATTTCAAGGATCACACAACGTGGATTATACACTTTTTTTGCGAAAAATAAAAATTTCTGTGCAAACGCCCTTGTACGCACAATGCATATATTACAATTACAATATATGAATGCGAACATCTGTGAACAATGGGCATACAAGGTAATTGACTGTGGGTGAATGGTGTAAAAGCTCTTTCTCTTTTCTTCCTCTTTTGCCTTCTAGTTCTTTATTTAAGGCTATATCAGCATACAAAGAACTAGAAGGAAAAAGAGGAAGAAATCATATATATATATATATATATCTTGAGAGTCCACGAAGCTTCGACGGATACATCTATAAAATACAAATATATCATTTCCACGAGGATGTACGAAGCTCAGGAGACATACTTTGTTTTTACGGGGAGTCCTTATTCTTACTTCATTGGTGGCTTCCATAAAGTCTAAGGACCTTGGAGACTTTGTCCCCATATCCGTTAAACTATGTGGCTCCACGAAACTCAATCTTTGTATACGACGAAAGAAATTACAATGAATCAACTCGTCAAAACTTCACGAAGAATTTTTAAAGTTTTACTCTTAAATTAAAGGTTAAGGGTATCTACTTTCGTTTCAAAAAGAACCCAACAAAAATCTGTTCCAACATTTCGTAATCTTGCAGCAAAATAAATTCTAACTGGATTGCTAGTTTATTTCTGTTGCTGTTATTAAACTTAACTTAAAAAAGTCAGTAATGAGACAATCTTCAAAGAATGTGGTGTACAGGAGACACTCCTTGACAATTGTGAGAGAAATTCGTTGAGATGGTTTGTGCATGTTGAGAGAATGAAAGATGATAACACAAGTATATCGAGGCAAAGTAAATGGCAGCGTACCCAGAGGCAGACCGAGGAAAGAATTGTTAGAATGTGTCAATGAGACCCTAATTCGAAGAGATATACAAAGCCATAGAAACTTAATTTAGAATGTCCCACTTATTTTAAGTGTAAATCCCTCTAAAATAGGTGCCAAGCATATATTCTAGATATTAGAGGGGAACCTTCTTGCTGTCATGGACAAGTGTCGTCTTCAAACATTAAAAATATTATATTCTAACTTTAAGAATACTGTATTCTAACTTTAAGAATATTGTATTCCAACTTTACACGGAAAAAATAAGTTGTCGAAACTTTACTTGACTAGTCATCCATTCTAGGATAGGCCAATTTTTTTTAGAATCTCATATAATTTTCATTAAAGAACCGCAGACTTTATCGAGAAAGTGAAAAAAGTCATAGAATTAACGTGATAAGAATATGTTCGTTAAAGCCGAAGGAGCTTTAACAAAAGAGAATTCGCAATCATCAAATTACAGTTGTTGACGCTTTGACCTCTAATTTTAAAGAGTCTGTCCACAAATGTGTGGAAAATACAAAGACCGAGCGCGCAGCGCGAGATAAATACATTAGCGAGCGCGAAGCGTGAGATAAATATATTCTCAAGCGCGAAGCGCGAGAACCAACAGTCGCGCGCCCTAGGCGCGCTCAAACTTGCGAGCCGCGCGCATGGCGCGGAATGAGAATGTGCCCCCGCGCCGGGCATATTTTTTTAAAGTCACTTTTTCAAGAAAAAGTCACTATGAGGATGACTGCTGACCAGTAAAACTGAAAATTAGCCTGAAATTTTTCTCTTTTAGCTTTTGGTAGAAAAGACATCTTTTTTGCTTGAGAGTACATATTTGATGGTTAATCATATTTAATTGAAAAGTCTTATTAAAAGGTCATCTTTTTTGGTTAAATTTTGTTTGTTTGATTGTTGAAAGTTAATTTTTTTGTTTGTTTGCAACTGTATCAGAATTTATCTCCTGGTTAAAAAATTCTACTATTTGGTTGAAAATTTAATTCTTTTGTTGAAAATTAAACTTTTTTGTTAAAAAATCATATTTTTGGTCGAAAATTCAACTTTTTTGTTGAAAATTTCGTCTGGATTGAAAATTCATCTTATGGTACGAAACTTATATTTTGGTTGAAAATTCATCTTTTATGGTTAAAAGTTAATTTTTTTAAATTAAAAAGTCTGCTATTTTCTGAAAAAGTCATATTTTTCAGTAGAAAGTTCATTCTTTTTCTTTGAAAAGTCTATTATTTTATTTTGGGTCCAGAATTCATTTCTTCTGGTTAAAAATTTTATTATTTGGTGGAAAATTGTATTATTTTGTTGAAAATGCAACTCTTTTCTTTAAAAGTTATCTTTTTTGATTGAAAGTTAATTATTTTTATTTGAAAAGTCTATTATTATATTTTGGGTTTATAATTAATCTCTTTCGGTTACCAATTCTATACTATTTAGTTAAAAATTTAATTGTTTTGTTGAAAATTCAACTCCTTTCTTTAAAAAAAAAACATCTTTTTTGGTCGAGAATTCAACGCTTTGTTTAACATTTGTCTTTTTGAATAGAAAATTGATTGTTTGATTAAAAAGTAATCTTTTTTGGTTAAATATTAATTTTTTTCTTTGTTGGAAATTTAACTATCTTCTAAACTATTCTTCTTTTTTTCTTGAAAATTCAACTACATATTTAGGTAAAAGTAACTATTTTTGATACAAGTTTAACCCTTTTCTTTTTGCAAATTCGATCATTTTGTTGGAGATTCATCTTCGTAGGTGGAAGATTCAACTATTTAGTTAAAACTTCAACGCTTTTGTTGAAAATTCGTCTTTTGGTTGAAAGTTTAACTGTTTAATTATGAAGGCAACTGTTTCGTTGAAAATTAACTTGTATGCTGAAAATTCTTGTTTTAGGTAAAAAAACTCTGTTCTTTTTTTAAATTCATCTTTTTGGGTTGAGAATTCCACTGTTTTGTCAAAAATGCAATATATTTCGACTTGGAAACTTAGGAATATGGTACCTTTATACATGTTATCTAACAAAATTTATTTCCATATAAATAATCATATTTCTCCTGTTTTGAGAGCATTTTAGGGCTTTAGGCTGTGAAGCCTGAAATCACTTTTATACAATAATTTACATTTAAATGTTTAATTCTTTTCTAAATTTATATAATAAAGCAATTAGCAGTGAATAATTATTACTATAAACGCTTAAAAGTCAACTGGAGAAATGTAATTTTTTACCATGAAACCCGGGAAATAGTCTTGAATTTTTTTTTAAGTGCAAACGGCCACCCTGCAGTAACATTTAGTTACTTTTTAGCTTAAATTATAATGCACTTTTTTCATGAACATTAGTCTGTGTCAGCCCTGTGCATTTGACACGAGCAAGGGATGAGATGAAGTTTTTACAAGGCGCTTTTGTCCCGTGTTACCGGGGTGAACGTGCAGGAAAGATAGGCTATAGAGAAGTGAGGAAGTGAGAGGGTATAGGGTCGAGAAAGAGAGGCAGATGTCTGGCGGCCCTTTAAATCTTGGGATTTAAAAATGGCGGCCAATTCTCGGTTTAAATTCCAATGACCCATTCCTTGAGTTCAGGTAGGCTTCAAAATCAGCTGACCGGCACTTGAACGGCCTCTCAACTGAAGAAGGCCTTGGGGGAGGAGAAAAATTTAAGTTTAGGAAAATGAAAGACTCCTTGGGGAGGACGTAATTAGATGTTGCTTTATTTTAATAACTAAGTCTGACCAGAATTCGTTCTGGGTGTGAACATTACTTACCTAAACACTGATTACTAAATGCGGTTGTGCAGGTGGATTTTGAAAGGCAAATGAGGGTTTTATTTATTTGCATTTGTGTTTTCAAACTTGGACCAGTTGGAGATTAAGGAAAATGGAATTTAAAAGTGTGAAAAGGGATTACAGTTGGGACCTATTATGAATCTTTATTTATGGGCGTACATTTTTTTAATATTAGGAAAGAAAAGCAATGACAATCTTTTTGATAAGTGATGAAAATTGATATCTTCACTTCAGAATTAACATAATAATATTTTTGTACAATATATAGATAATCAAATCGTTGCATTTTCATTCAAAAATACATATATTATCGAGAACGAAAGACACTTTTTCTTCTTTAAAATCACTGATTGTCGGTGAAAATATTGAACACAGTCCGAAATTGTTCAAGCTTGTAAATTTTATTGTTTTGAACAAAAATCATTGGATTTAAATCTATATGTAATATAATAATTCATCTATGTGTAATAAATTTAGATCCTAGTTCCGAACTAAACCACTAGGCAGTGCATTAGATGCGACTTCTTCTCGCAAGAGAAATTGATCACCTAGAATACAAGTCAAAGCTACTCGGCGACCACGAATTAGGCTTTCCATTGCCTTTGTTTGTCACAAATTATGAGACAAATTGGAAAAATAAGAGAAAATCATTGGTCACTTTTTAACATGATTTTATGACATTTTTATGAAATTTTATAAAATTATCAATTTTTTACTGGATTCTTTAATACTATTTTTGCCAAAAGATGAATTTTTAACCAAAAAATTTAAGTTTCTACCAAAAAGGACAAAATTTCAACCAAATAGTTGAATTTTCAAATAAAAAAAAAATAATTTTCTAACAATTAAGTTCAATCAAAGAAGACGAATTTAAAAAAAAAGAAGATTAATTTTCTTCCCAAAATAGATTTTTCGACAAAATACATGAATTTTCTTCAAGACAGTTGTATTTTCAATAAATAAGTTAATTTTATATCAAGTAGTTACATTTTCAAAGAAATAGTTTCATTTTTAACCAAACAGTTGCATTTTTACCCAAAAAAATGAGCTTTTCACGAAAGGGGATTCATTTTCAAACAATAAAGACGTATTTTTTGGAAAACAATTGAATTTCCAACCCGAAAATATGAATTTTTAACATAGAAGTTCATTTTCATCCAGATAGTTTAATTTTCTACCAAATTGTTGAATTTTCAAGTCGAAAAGATCAATTTACTATAAAACATTTGATTTTTTAAACCGAAAAGATTAATTCTCAACCAAGAAAAATAATTCCCTACTAAAAAATACGAATTTTAAACTAGAACTTTCGACCAAATAGATGAATTTTTAATTAAAATGATTAAACTTTTAAGAAAATTGATTTTTAATAAGGTAATTGTTCAACTTTCAACCATATAGTTGAATTTTCAAATTTTTTAACAAAAAAGATGACCTTTTAATAAAATAGTTGCATTTTTAAAAGTATAGTAGAATTTTAAACCAAACGAGATGAATTATTAATCTAAAAGGCCGAATTTTCTATCCAAAAAGACGAATGTTCAATAAACTGTTGAATTTTTGACCAAAAAAGATGACTTTTCAACAAAAAAGTGGAATTTTTAAACAAATGGTTGAATTTTCAAACTACAAAGATGATTTTTAAACCAAATAGTCTAATTTTTTAAACAAAAAACTTAAATTTAATGAAATAGTTGAATTTTGAAACCAAAAAGACGATTTTTCTAGAAGACAGTTGAGTTTTCAACAAAAATTCCATCTTCAACCAAGAAAGATCAGTTTTATATAAAAAAGGATAAATTTTCAAATCAAAAGGATAAATATAGTATCCTTAACAGTTGAATTTTCGACCAAAAAAGCTAAAATATAATATGTAGTAGACTTCTCAATCAAAAATAATTAACTTTCAACAAAAATGGTTGGATTTTCCTATTGGGTTCTATTAATTCCGTTTGCTTTTAAATGAAACCCGAAAAAAAGGGGACATTTCTCTTATTTAAATTTTATTATGAAAAGGAAATGTGCTAAGCGTTATCTAAGTTCGTAACGTTACTTCTACTGGCCCCCCCCCCCGCCCCTGTTAACAACTGTAGTTTTTGGTGCGACTCTCTCGACCCTCAAATTGGTAACGTATTTTCTGGACGGCCCCTAAGCGTGATTCACTCGGTTGTAGCCTCGTTACACTGATGGGGATCCGCAACAATGCTTCGATCCAGGTCGCCGATCAATCTCTATAACAATCACCCCAGGCGAAGAGCTTCACTAAGTCATCATATGCCATATATCACACATAAATATGCAAACTTACTGATAATCACATAAATTTAAATTATTTTAATTTATTATTTTCTGATTGTTTCTGTTGTAAAGCATTGAAATATAAACACGACAGTTAAGTGTCAAATGTTTATTTAGCTTGTAATAAATTAAAGGACAATTAGTCTGAACATTACTTATACAATTTATTCTAGAAATTGTGACCTTGGTTTGAACCCACGAATTTAAGAATAGAATTTCATCTAATCTTGTATGTAAACGAATCATGAAAATTCTTTTCTTTTTTCTCTTAGGGGTCGTCCGTCAAATACGTTACCAATTTTCATCTATTTTTTTATTGACAAAATATTTGCATTTCAAATAAAATAAATTAATTTTCAACCAAATAGTACAATGTTTAATCAAACGAGATGAATACCAAATCAAAAATATAATAGTAGACTTTTGAACAAAAAATACATAGTTGAATTTTCTTATTGGGTTCTATTAATTCAGTTCACACGCAAGCGGAAAACCGAGAAAAGGGGGGGGGGGAAGGAAGTTTCTTGAAAATAGAGGCAAAAAGAAGAATTCTTTTTAAAAAGAGAAAAGAAGGCCATCTTTTGCAAACTTTGTTTAAATTTATCATCAGGAAACATCTTCTTTGACTCGACTCCCCTCTCCCCCCTTAAATTAATAACGTAGTTTATGGCCGGCCCCTTACAATAAAATAAGAAGGCTTCTTTTTCTTGCATTATTTAATATAATTTAACAATTATAAAGATTAAAAATCCATATAAAATGTAATCGATATGTAATAACTTTGTCCGTCTGGGAAAGAGATTTGTCACACCCCTACTCAGTAGTTGCGACATGTCTGAGATATATCCTATAGCTCGAGAGGATTAATTTAATTGTTTGATTTCGCTTTCGAAGGCTTCTTTGTTACTCCTCTTTTTCTCGTACATGTATATGGAAGCAGGGGGTATAAGGCAAAAGCTTTCGGGCGACTCGTGATTTCTGTTTTCTAAATCCTCAATAGTTTGCCGACATCCAGGGTACCTCATTGTAAGGGTGCCAAATCTACCCGTTTTCATTTTCGTCTTACAATGTGTGGCTTGTCACTCGAGTTGCCCCGTGCTGGCACGATTCAATGGAACTTCGCAGAATTAACAAGTATGCACCCAATAAGGCCACAAGGTGCAGGAAACGCAAACTTACGACTACAGCTCCCCAAATACCTTCCTAGATCATTTATTTCCACTTCAGACATTTCCTTTTAATCTCTTTTCGCACTAGATTTTCAGATTTTTTTATACGAAGTGTCTCGTCGTCCCGAAATTCGGGATGAGTAGTCAAATATTTTTTAAAGGTGTGGTTAGTCGTCCCGGAATTTCGGGACTACTGGTCCATCCCCTTTTTCAACTCCTCAATTTTTCAGGACGATTACGCAGCCTTTTTTATTTTGATTCTATAATTTTACTTTATAATTCAATCTTCCTTATCTGGAAGATTTTGTTTCTTCTATATGATCTAACGTTTATTTTTGTATGTAAGTATTCATGAGTTGAAAAATAATGAAAAATACGGGTTTTCCCCTTTTTAAATACTAATTCTCCATTTTCCTAACGAGAAAAATATAACGTGCTAATGAAAACTTGAGATTCATTCTTTCTTTACGATTTGATGGACTGACATGAACCTTAACAAAATTCCACAAAGAACTAAGGCGGATCCTTTCTGAATATTGAAGCCCTAAATCGTTTCGGCTGATGGCTCATAGCTTTTTTTTCCCAAAGAAAAGACGTGGGTTTGGTTATTTAAAAATGACTGGTGGGCAACTTCTTGTCACGTACGATTTTTCCGTTTTCACTTTTCCCTTGCTTCTTTGTTTGTCCCTTTGTTCAAAACTAATCTGGTTCTTTAAAATTTGTGGGTTGGGAAAAATTGTACAATCATTGAAGCACTACATTTTTGAGTGGGGGAAAAAGTGTCATCTCTTTGCACCACTACCCTACTCCTCGGAGGAAAGAAATTGCATTTTGATAACCAAGCAAAAATTAAAGAAAGGACAAAATTCTTAGTTTAAAAAACTTTGCTTCATTATTTAAAGAAAAGATAGCGACGTTTTTGTAGATCACATTTTTTTACTCGTCGGACCACCCCACCCCTCCTTTTGTTCTCGTCGAATTGGCGCCACTAATCAACAATGTATTACTCTTTGAAAATTTCCTGTTTACTTTTTCAAAAATAGAAGGCAAAGGGCTTTTCGAAGAAGGATCAGTCTTCTGAGAAGGTTTCGTTTCAACACTTCATGGAGCTTTGAGAAGTTGACCCTATGCGGCCTATGGTCGTGTGGGAAAGCTTAGGGTAAAAATTGAACTTGTGGAAGAAAACAATGAACTCATGGGGTTTGCTTCCGCTCGAATCGAGGCCGCCAATAGCTGTCGCGAAGGAAAAATGAATGAGACAAGCGGATTTGCATCTTAAAAATCAAGAATTTAAAATGGATCCTTTAAATTTTTTAAAGAATAAGAAATGTTACGCATCTCTGTTAAATTCCTTTATTCGCGCATTGCTTCCATTGTATAACTTTTTGTTTCTCAATTTGAAGTATTCAAAATTAAACAATTCAAAATGGTAACCATTAAACAGTGAACTAAAAATTTGTATATCTTACAGAGTAAGAACTTACATTTGAAGAAGGGCACTAAAGCCCTTGCCTCAATTACATTATTAATTCTACATTACAAAATTGTTTTAATTAACAACAAAAAATACAAACTGCAATGCGCCCTATAACGTTGCGTTGATATATTTTCTGTAATTTTCTAAAATTTCAGCTTGATTTCTCTTTTAGTTTAAAAATAAAGTGGTAATTCGTAACGACAACTATTTGTCCTAATGTGTTTGGTGAAAAAAGTTTAACATAATAAAGGGGTCTAATGCCTAAAAACCCGCTTTGTAGGTTTTAACATTTTCAGTATACTGATATCTTATATTTTTAAATGCAATTTGTCCGAGACCGATTGATCGAAATTTCACGAAGTTAACCAGTGCTGAAAAAAAACTAATTTTTGAACTGCTACTTTTAAACTAATTTTTCGCCAAAATATAGATAGGTTAATCAAGTCACCATTTATACATTTGTATACACTGAGAGTTTTAGAGTGTATCATTAGTGTATAAAATATTTTTAATTTTAGCACTGGGTTGTTTCACTTTAAGTACTTTGAATTTAGCACTTTTGACTGCAAATTCGAATTCAGCGACATAAAAATCACCCCTACATTTTTTTGAATATTGGTTCAACTATTTTGAATTTTTCATTTTTACTTTAAATTCGGATTCAGCGACTCCGAAAACTCCCTTATTGAGTGTCTTCTGAAGAACATCCGAGTATTATACGTTTTTTAAATTTTTGGGTCAGCTTTTTTGTATTTATCAATTTGGACTTCAAATTCAGATTCAGCGACCCTAAAAAAACTCTCAGTCAACATCCTGTCAGAAAAGTCCGAATATTGGAATTTTTATTTATTTTGGATCAGATATTTTGAAATTGGCAATTTTTACTTCAAATTCGGATTCAGAGATCGGAAAAAAAACCCTTAGGACAGTTTTACGGCTAAAACTTGCCATAAAGATGCGTACTACGACGGAAAAGTGTTGCCAAACTTTAAACGCGTTTTTCTCGAAAACTTGATTTTACACACTGACTAGACTAGACCCCTTTCTTCGGAACCGGTCACATGTAAATCGGTAAAACCGAGGGTAAAACAGAATAGGTCTACAATTAAAAATACAAAATACTTTAATTTCTCCAATTCTGATAAATAAAAAATATAAAATCTAATTACAAGCCTGTCTCCAAAGTTCACTCTAAATTTAAGCATTTCCTTGCAAGTGTCGACTTATTTTTCAATTAATTTGAATTTTCTTCTTAAAATTCGACTTTATTTATATTTTACCATAAAGTAAATATCTTGTTAACTTTCATCCACCAGTGTATATTAAAAAAAAAACATTTTGGACATATTTTAAACATGTTCTGTATAATTGCAGATATGGCGAGGTATATATTAATTGTATTTTGCCATATAATGTAAATGACCGCAATGCTATTGAATCATCGATAATCATTATACGTCGGTAAAATAGAATAGTTTGAACTCAGAATGCTTGGATTTTCTTACATCTTGTATATATGTTTGAAATCAAATTGTTCAGAATTTAACTCCTTATTTGTTATATGAGGATAAGTTTGAAAAAAAGGAAACCAGCATTCATGGGTTCTTTGGATTTGGGAAGGAACATGTCTTAATAAAAAATTGTCTAAAATCTATCAAATACCCTTTCAAACATTATTTAAAAAGAAAATTTTCGCTGCTGAGGATCAGAAGAAGAGGGGCGGATTTTAGGAAAGAAAGATTTTAAGAAGACGAATCGAAAGATATACATTAATAAAACTAAACTTCGTGTATGGTCATGAGTAGAAAGGGTAATCGAATTTGTACAAGAGTAAATAAATAGCATACATATTTAATAGTCAACAATGGGACAGCTATCTAGGATGCTTTTTTTCGAGAAAAAACATTACTTTTTTTAAACATTTTACTCCACACAAACAATAGGCACCATTATTATTAATAATTCTGGATAAAAAATTAATTATCATTTTTCAACAAGTTCACATATGACACGAACCGTCATTAACTATAAGCTTCATGAAGTGACCGACAGATGTCAATAGCATTTTCCTGATGACCACGATCTGCACATGCGCTCTAACAACGAGTTAAATATCTCGATATTTCAGTTTAATATCTGAGATAGTAAAACCGAATGTATAATTTCATTTGAACCTAACATCTTAGCAGGATGCGCGTTATTATTTTATGTTAGATTAGAGTGATTAGACATTGGAGTGACATTAGACGGTACTAACTGATCTTTTAATATCTAGTTTTTTAACATCTCGTTTTCTCTGTGTAGAACAGTCAATCAATTTCAAATACCTTATCTTATTTCCTCTGATCGGCTTCCTTTTACGTGTCTTCATATTGCGTCTTTAGCTGGAAATAATCGTTGATCATCCGGATGTTATTTATCCGCAGTGAATGATTCGAGAGCGTGCCCCTTTGTACCTTTACACCTTGCTCAAAACCGTTATGGTCTCAGAAAAGCACACGAGTACTCCACGCGAACGAGTCCAATCTAAAGGGACAGGATGTAGGCATTGCTTTGATTTCGCGGCGCTTCCGCCTACGCTCTTGATGCGGTGCTCTTTTGTACTTTATTCCCGAAGACGATTCTTCAATGTTCTTCGATCTATGACGAGCAGGAAGCACAATAAGAGGAGACGGAAGTGAGTTTGTCGGGAAAGCGCGGAATACCCCATTTCCTAAATTTCCGTTGGCATTTGATTCGCGGAAGATCTCTTCTTTCACGTATTCAATATGCCGCATCAATGAACTGTTTCGACCAACTGAAACTTCTTCAGAGGTCTAACAGTTTTTTTTTCTTATGAAATGCCAGTTCTTTACTATCAATAGTAGCTGTAGCAGATGTTTGTTGAATCAACTTGTTCTTAGAGGTTTCCAAGAATCCGTGTCCCGAAAGTTAGACAAGAGGCACGCGCTCTTCTTAAGGACAGAATTTGTCAGTTAGGGTTATCTAGTTTCAATCATTTGGTAAAAATGTAAAATGATCAACATCTATTGACAAAAATTGAAGATGAGGGAGGATATTTAGGAGAAGGATATTTCCGGAAGGAAAAAATGGTTGTTCAGTAGGTAGAATTTGTTAATACAAAGGAACATCTGCGCAGAAAACGGTTTATTTTCATGCGGTAAAGTTTGGTTTTACAAGCCTGTTTGTGATAGTTTTCCAAGAAGATGGCTTTCAATTGATCTTACCTGGGCTAAGAACAGTGTCAGGAAACAGAAGGTAGACAATAATTGTCGGTCCACTGATCTTGGAGAAATATGAGAGAGAGGCCATTACGTTAGGTTAGATTGTTAGAATTAGATGGCAAGGTGGGTGGATCTGTAAATTTGAAATTTGAAGATTAGGGATTTAAGAAGTAAGGTATGGTCCTTCTTGAGGGGGGAAGCCAAAGACCAAATCTTGAAACCAGAAGGTCCTAAACCGAAACTCTTGAAGTATTGAGGGAAGAAGAAGATTGTTAAGACTCTAGTTGTAGTTGTAGTAATGTAGTCTACTGTACTGTCTACTTTTATGGCCCGTGCCTCCTGTTGGGGTTCACCTTTCGGGGGTTTAAAGTTTCTAAACTGAGGCTATGAATCGAGATCGAAGTGAGCAAAGCCTCCCACACGAGAGTTGACAGGTACGGACATGTGTACGTGCAGGGTGTACCTACTTGTTCCTTGTAACACAGGTACCGGCGCAACTCAGGTGAGAGGGCAGGCTTTTAGGAGCGTTAGGAAAAGAGCGGATGCACGCCTCGACGGAGGTCTTTCAGAGAAATTTTATCGGCTCGTTACTCCACTTTAATGTGCAGAATTCTTTGTGTGTGTGTTTTTTTTATTTTTTAGAAGTGGGATATCATGGCACATTAACGCGATTCGGATTTATTGATTTTTTTGGTAAATAACCATGCTTTATTAACGAGTAATAAATTTATTAAAGATTCAAATTACCATGGTAAGCTATTTTTTAAAAGTAGTGTTTAGAATAGGCTAAGTCTTGTATTATTGAATTCTGAAATGTGGTGAAAGATATAGTTATTGGCCACATCAGAGGTTACAGATTTCTGAGTTTGAAAGCACAGTGATTCGCCTCGGAATTGTATGATTGGCTGGGACCAAAAACTGTTTTTGACATTATTTTCGCTCATTATTCATAAGACAATGTGAAAAACAATTATTTACATAGCCTATAAAAGCTTAAACAATTTGTAATTATTTGTTTGAAAAAAATTAGTTATTTACTTTTCAGATATTGTGGCTAATCATTATGTTTTCGCTTCACTCACGATGACAATGATTGGCCACCCATTTATCGATATAAAGACTTAATTTTAAGGTTAAATTACCACTCTCGTGTATCTTTAATAAAAAAATTCAATTAAAATCCAAAAATTTTTAGTTATATCTATCGTAATTACTAAAAAATAATAATTTTCAACAAGAGGACACTTCCAACCGCAACAAATTTTCGCTCAACTTCTTTACTCTTGTAACATTACCGGTTTTACTTACTTTAGCATGCACTATATTTATTTTTAGTACAGATACAGATTTATTTAACTTAATGGTGACTGAGTTTGAAATGATAAATTTGGCAAAATTTCTAAATTTAAAGAAATTAATAATAATATATAATAATATATAAAATATATAATATGTATATATATAATGTAATAATAATATCCAAAACTAAAAAAACGTGCTTATCGACCGGTCTCAATTTGCAATTAATTATTATTAAACAATAGGCAATTTTGATTATTTTTTTCATTTTGTAGGCATTGTTAGGGTAGACTGCGTGGGAATACTTAATTTTAAACAGTTTCAATAATATTTAGCTGAGTTTTGACGATTTGAGGTTTAAAAAATAATAGAATTTAAGGAAATTTTGTTTAAACTTTTTATTTTTACTATTAAAAATAATTATCGGACAAAAAAACTGCACATGTAAAAAAGTTCCGTCTTGCCCTTTTCTATATGACCGTATTTTTTAAAATTTAATTTTTTGGACTTTAAAATTGGGATATAACGAGACACGTGGACAATAATTTTCCGCGTTTTCGAGCGTGCGACCCATTCTTTGATCGGAACCCTCAATTTATTTCAAGAAGATACCAACACGAGTGTTTAAAGTTACCTGTCCCAGTGTCTAAAGCACCTAACCTCGAAAGTGCACATGCGCAGCTTTTTCACCAGTACCTAAAGTAAGCCATCTTCAAACTGCGCATGCGCGAAAAGTGTTTCGCACACAGTCTACTCAAATAAGGCCCTTTAGGCACCATTTAGAAGCATGAAAACGTCAACTTTTGAGGTGGGTGTTGCAAAAAGAAAATTTGTAGATATAATATAGGCAAACAAATTTTTTAATTACCATTTTTATTTTATTTATTTTTTACGATCGGAATAAGAACTACACGTCCTATCAAAAACTAATTTATAACAGATATGTCGACCTTTTTTTGTTGAACTTTTTTCCAAGGGAGGAAGTTTTTTTTCAAAATTTTTTCCAATATTTTTTTTTCATACGATTTCTTGTAATAAAATATTTTTCAACGAATATTTTTTTCATTTAATTATTTTATAGAATTAAAAAAAAATTTTTTCACAAAATAAAAAAATATTTTGTTTTAAGATTCGGTTTCGTGAATTTAAAATTTCGAGAATAAAAAGCTTTTGAATTATTATGATTTACGAAATGTATACACACTTTTTTTATAGCACGAGAGAACGATCATCTTTACCAGACAGACTGTAAGAGGCAAATGCGTAAAAAGAATATCACTTATAATGTCTAAATCACCCCAATTTAAAAACAACTGTATATTTTGCGTTAAAACTACAGTAAAGAAGACAAAAAGTATTGTGAAAACAGCGCGGAAGAGTGCTGATCGTTCGTTTCTGCATTCTGGATCAGGCCATAGTCCAAAATTTCGAAGAGTAATACGACTCAGTCTCATAAAAAAGTTGAGAGCTATGAAACAAAAAATATTATTTTAAAGTTTAAGAAATAACAACTGTTAGAGTAAAAATATACACTACTTATATTTCCACAAGTTCTAGATTCGATTTTCGGCGATCGATCCCCCCAATTAAGTCGTTTTTCATAAAGAGAAATTCTCGATTTTTCAAATCTGTCAACATTAACCCGTGCTTTTGAAATTACCATGGCATTTTAAATGAGAAAAGCTCAGTTTTCGAAAAAATGGAACCAAGAAGTATTTGTGATTACCTTTTTGTAAATTGAAGTTTAGTCACTTCTTAAAAAATATTCAAGGAATAATTTCCACTCCAGTACTTTTAATTTTAAAAACGCTTCACTAATGTATAGTGGCGTTGCCAGTTTAGGTCCGGGCTGAAGTATATTTTTTTCTTGTTCTTCAAAAAATTATTTGTGCGAAGTAATCCCTAAACATCGATGTTTAATAATTATTAACTTTTCACAATTAATGAGGGGGGGGGGGGGTGTTCTGAACGAATAATAATTATTTAGACAATGGAGAATTAGTTAAAAAATACTTGGAAACTTGTCACTTATCAAATAAAAATAATTTGGTTAATATTTTATAATTAACTTAAATAATTTGCCCCGGAAATGACCCAAAAATGTAAAATAGTAGTTTGATGTCCAATTAATGCTAAAGAAGATATTTTTTTGAATTTTTTAACATTAATTATCTTTATTTGATAAGTGACAAGTTTTTAAGTATTTTTAACTAATTTTGAATTGTTTACGCAATGATTATTTGTTTAGAATATTTTTTCATCTGTAATTGTGAGAAGTTATCAATTAATTAAAATTTGATGCTTAGCGATTACGTCGGACAAATATTTTTTTGAAAAACAAGAAAAAATCAGCCTCAGCCCAGATTTGAACCGCAAATGCCACTATAAATGAGTAGAGCGTTAACATATTTCAAAATAGTAATAATATATTTCAAAAATTATTCGTGCAAAGTTATTATTTTTCGGAAAAAATGATACAGCTTATAAATGTCAAGATTTGTATTTCTTCTTTAACATCTTTGGCAATTATTTAAACAATTTTCAATTGTTTAAACAATATATTTCTCTTGTGAATCATGGAATGTGACAATTTTCTGGAATTAATGACGTAGGTAATGAATGTTAAGTGTGTTATTTTTTCATATCGATTTCGTTGAGATAAGAAAATACTGAATAATAAGCGATATAGTGTAAGAGATTTGAAAAAACTGGAATTTTCTCCACCTTTACCATGAAAAAGTGCAAGTGATATTAATTTTTTTAAATAAATATTGCAATCTGTCATTTAAAAAAAGTATCACTCTTAACATTCATTAACTGCGTCATTAATTTCAGAAAATAGTAACTTTTCACGCTTTACGAAGGGAAAATGGTTTAAATAAAAGTAAATTGTTTAAATCGTTGCCAAATTTCCTCAATGAAAAAAGTATTAAACTTAACGTTCGTTAATTGTGGCATTAATTCCAGAAAATACTAATTTTTTACGAACCGATGGCAGTAGTTAGGTGATGATTCTTGACTCGTTGAGATCTCGAATGTTAAGCACGGGCGGGAGCGGATGGTGCTCGGATGGGTGATCGTACATGCTTCTCTCTTATTATTCGTGTTTTCACTGTGTTTAACTAATTTTGAGGGGGAACTTTGCCGCCGAGGATGAATCTGGGCACTTGATGCTGTCGAATGTTTACATCCAAACTCGTTTGCTGGTAGCCGGTTGAGCTCAGGAGTTTCGGTTTCCTACAGTTTTTCACTTCTCTGACCAAATTTCCAGGCGAATGCAAGTGATTCTAATAAAAATCCGGCTGCAGGCGTTAGGCGATTTTAGAAATTGAAAATCCCACAGGTTTGAGTACGACAGGCATTGCTTGGAGGCTAATTATGTAAGTTGGGGTAATTCGGGATTTGGGTAGGGATGTGAGTTGAAGAGTTTAATGTATGACGATCTCGTGTGGGAGGGGGATTTTAGATATGTAAAAACCCGAAAGTAAAAACGTAATCTAATCAAATAATTTTCTACGATTTGATGAAAAACAATTATACAAGTAGAAACGATTAACTGAAAAAAACAATGTTGAAACAATTGTAAATTAGTTTAGGAATATTTAGAAACTTGTCAATCATCGAACATACATAATTCATGCTAAAAAGAATCGTCTCTAGCATACATTTGTCATAAAACTGCTATTTTGCGTTTTTTGATGCACTTTCCGAGTACAATACATGGGGATTGGGGAGGTCATAATTAAAATTTATTGGGTGAACATTATTCCTTGAACATTTGAGAAGTGCCTAAACTTAAATTTACAAAAAGTTAATAACAAATACTTCCTTTTCACTTTTTTCGCAAACTGAGAGTTTCCGATTTAAAGTCTCATGTTAAGTTCAAAAGCACGGGTAATACTGCCCGATTTGAAAAAAAAATGGAATTTCTTTTTCCAGTAAACAAACACATTGGGAGGGGATCTATCACCAAAAATAAAATTTAGACAGAATAAATCTGGTCAAAAGCTTTATCTACACAGAAAAAACTAGGGATCCAATTTTGTTTTAGTTAATTTTCTGACAAACTCATTTTGAACTTCAGTTATGTCCGCTTTTTTGACCAATGTCAAACTGAAAAAAGAATTGAATTGCTTTCGATATAGTTATTGCTCAATAGAAAACCAATTATGGCTCAATTTAGTTTCAGTACATTTTGAAGCCGTTTCTTTTTCTAAAAAAAACTTTATTTTTAATGTGTAGATTTTTTTAAGATTGTAAATCTGGAAAATTTTATAAAAAGGGAAAAGATAAGGGTTTGGGAAACTGTGAAAGTCGTAAATATTGATTTAAAATGATACTTGAACCTAATTTTAATTGTATAGAACACACACCCTCTTTCCCATTCATTTTATTAGAATACAAGTCGATGGCGTGTTTACGCGAACTAAGGGATCACTCTTTTTGAATAACTTCCTTCTGCGTATACAACGCATGCTCGTCGACATACGTGGTATAAAACATATTATACATGCGATATATAATATAAATCGAGAGCTCAGACGAAGTTGATCGTCGTGAAAGTTGTACTAGTAGTTTTGATCAAATTACTGCCGGGTTTTTATTGATTTTAGAATAAGAAATATTTTTCCTGCAATTTTTTCCTCACGAAGAGCAGGTAATTACTGGAAATAATTGATTCCTTTTAAAATTAAAAATATTTTCATTTTTTCTAATAGCGTGAAGTGAAGTGTCTGTTTTGTGTGTGTCTAATTTTGAAACGATTTTGTTCGTGAATCAAAACATAGACAATAATTTTTACAGCTTAATTACGTGAATAGGTAAAACTTGTTAAACATGTGAGCTCTTTTTAAAATTCATAGATATTATTTAATTTTCTCTTATAATATATAATTTTACAAAACTTTAATATTATTTTGTTTTAATTGAAAATATAGTAATCATGTATAAAATGATCTTCCGATTTCATATATGTAAACAAGGGATGATAAATTTGTATACATGTAGTTATGTAGTTAAAACATGAATAATCAGTGAAATATGCCTTTGCTGAATCAAAAGCAAATAAATCCATTTTCATCTTGTTAATGACTTCAAGAGTGTATTAAATTAAAAACTTTTTTTCCCATTTAACTTATTTAACAGCCTGACTGATTATAATAGCACATTTCAAATTCCATTTTGATCAATAGATTTCAAACCATAATGTCGAGCTGACAGTTTGGGAAAATAAAAAGAAGAGTCCAAGGAAAGTGTATGTACTAACAGGGTGTCTACCTCACCGGGAAAAGCGGGAAAGGACCAAGAATTTTGTTTACCGGGAAAAACGGAAAAAGATCGGGAATTTGATTGAGTGACCGGGATTTTTCTCTCGAATGTATTTCTAATATACAAGTTAAAAGTGGTTCCGTATATTTTATTACTCTAATTCTGACCTGGAACAGGGAATTAAAAAAAATCATAATTCTTATTTGGAATAGGGAATTTTTCACAAGAATTCCAATTACGGCTTGAATCAGCGAATGTTCGAACAGAAGTATAAATTTGAATTTTTACAAGGCATTTCAGTAAGGAATTATAATTTCGACTTTGAGCCTGGACATTTTCTAAAAGATTTATAATTTCAAGTTGGGACAGGAAATTAATAAAAGAAATAGCAACACAAATTCACGTGGGGAATTATAATTATGCTGACTTAGAACAGGGCATTTCCGTGAAGAATTATAATTTTTACTTTTGGACAGGGAATTTTAGTAAAGAATTATAATTGTGAGTTTTTAATCAGGGAATTTCTGTCAAGAAATATAATTTTGTCGATCGGGACAGGAAATTTCCGTGAAGAATTATAATTTTTACTTTTGGACGTGGAATTTTAGTAAAAAATTATAATTTTGAGTTTGGAATCAGGGAATTTCCGTAAAGAAATATAATTTTGTCGATTGGGACAGGGAATTTCCGTGCAAAATTATAATTTTGGGTTTTGAAAAGAGAATTTCGTAAAGAATTTGAATTTTTATTTTGGGACAGGATTATAATTTTCATTTTAGGTTCACTGTAGAACAGGAACGTTTCGCAAGAATTCGTCACAATTTGAAACTTCCTACTTCCAAGTTTTGGAAAAAGGGGGTTCCTGTATTTATGAATTATAATACGAAATTTTTTAAATAAATGTAATTCTGACTTGAAAAAGGGAATTTTTATATGGATTTAATTGGGACTTAATATAGGCAGTTTTCTAGAAGAATTATAATTCTGAGTTTTTGACGGAGTATAAATAGATCAAGTATACAAAAAATCCCGTAAAGAATTGTAATTTTAACTTTGGAACAGGGAATTTCGTAAACTATTATAATTTTGTCTTGGAACAGGTAATTTTCGACATAGAATGGGAAATTTGGGAAAATAATTGTTACCAGAATTTGTCCGATTTTAAAAATTCCGTGTTCCAAATCATAATTTTTTGAAATTTAAAAATTCTTTTTTTTTGCACCAGAAAATTTGTTTGAATTTGAAATTTGATTCTGATTTAGAAGAGGGGAATTCCAAAAATTCCTTTTCAAATTCGAAATTATAATTCTTTCTTTAATTCTCTGTTCAAAATCAGAATTGTAATTGTTATGACCAAAAATTATCTGATATTCCAACTCAGAACAATAATTTTTTTCTAAAATTTTC
Source organism: Andricus grossulariae (assembly GCA_011634705.1). Classification (NCBI taxonomy): domain Eukaryota; kingdom Metazoa; phylum Arthropoda; class Insecta; order Hymenoptera; family Cynipidae; genus Andricus; species Andricus grossulariae. The sequence goes on along the minus strand of JAABKJ010007545.1, from coordinate 290,004,107 downwards.
TATTCCAAATCGTTTGAAATCATTCAAATCTTCTGAAATGTTTTTAATTGACCGAGAAAAATGATCAATATTGACCATGAGAAAAGAACAAAAAGAAAAGACAACAAAAAATTAATAAAAAAATTGGATACAAAAGGAATTCAACTTATATATTTTTTGGGTAAAACATGAAGATTATATCTCTAACTGCCAATAGTCATTGCTTCAAGTTTAATGCATTATTTCAAAGGAAACTGAGATTCTTTCAGAAAACTAAAATTCGTAAGTGTGTTATTTTGTCTTCAAAGTAGAATTTCTTGTGCATAAAAGCTTCTTTTTTTTTTGCATTTTTCACGAATATTTTGAAATTTAAGAGTAAAATGATTTTTGTTGTTGTACATTTTACTTTTAAAATCGTGCCTTTTTTAATACTGTTGAGATATTAAGGTTTTCATTATTTAGGTTTATACCGTTTTTCGCACTCTTTCTAAATTTACAAAGAAAAAAAAGTAATAAAAAATGGTAGTCATTCCAATTTTGTAAAAAAAAAGGTTTCAAAAACCCCACTTTTTCCTGAAATTATTAGGAATTGTAAGTACTATTATAGTCACTTACCATGAAATATTTAATTTGGTAGGTATATTTTGTTTTTCGGGTAAAAAATTATTAATGTAAAACTGTTTCGATTTTTTGAAAAATCATAGCACGAAATTTTTTCAAAACAGCTTTACCATTTTGTACTCTTTCTCCTATTTTCTCATCATTTTCTAAAGAGTAAAAAAAACTTGACCAACTGGGACAAGAAAAATCCTAAAATTTCAAAAATTGCAAAAGGGGTTTTGAATAATAAAATCAAAAATAATTTTGTTCTCCTGAAAAAAATACCAAATGGAAATTTTATGGTAACAATACCTATTATTATTGAAGATTTCAGGAAAATAAAGGTTTTTGAGGAAAATATATTTTCTCTTTTAAAAAAATTGGAATAATTTTATCATTTTTTATTTATTTTTTTGTAAATTTAGAAAGAGTGCGAAAAAGTAGATAATAATAAAATGGCGAAAATGACACGATTTTTAAAGTAAAATTATTAAAAAAACTCATTTTACTCCTAAAATGTTTAAATATTCGTAAAAAATGTAAAAATATCGCTATGTTGATGAAAAAAAAACACGTGTTTCCTCATTTTCCTCGTACGAAAACATATTTTATTGGCAAACCAATCCTGAGCATGCCACCTGCCGGCCTGTAGGATTTGAAATGGATTCGGTCAATAATAAATACTCATTAGCGTTTTTATAAAAACCGTTACATATACAGATAATTTTTAATTCAATTTAGACAGATGTATAAAATTTCAAAATAGATCATTTGTTTTAATATTACTAGAAATTGCATATCCTGAATATAACTTTTTTATTTTATGTTACTTATAAATAACGTAAAAGGTATAAAATGATATACTTCAGACCAAATAAAAAGACCTTGATGATGTTCAGAAGATCCTTTAATCAATCGATGTTTTGAGAGTCAAATGCTCTCCTCATCAGACAACAGGAATACAAGTCAAATATAAGTCCTTTAATTTTTTTAAATTGGAAAAAACCAAAATGTCGAAGTCATAAAGATTCATGCTCTTACATAAATTCTCATCTCAAGTTAGTTCTGTGAAGAAAATAATGCAATTGTAAATTAAGAGAAAGAGAAAAATCATTTTATATACCATAACAAAACATATACAGTAAAAAAGTGAGATTGAGAAACGAATTAAAAATTGTAATTCTCTACCTGAAGTTTTAATATTTTAACTTTGACATGTTGAAAAGTAGTAAGGTCCATTAGTATCACATCACGGACAACATTAAAAAATTCTTTAAAAAAAATTTTTTTTAAATGGAAGGCAGAACGAACGTTCTGCTCCATTGTAAGGGTTAACATCGAGTGAAAGAAGGTAAGACCATGAAGTATTAGAAACATAAGTATAGTAACGTAGTAAGTCAGATATATCAGGTTCCTTAAATTTTAGTTAAAAATGTTGTAATTTTGTTTTTATAAAGTATAAGTAACAAATTATTGGTCGAACAATTAATATCAACTTAACAGCTACTAAAATTGTAACAATAATGATAAAATGATGATAAGAGTATGCTTAAGGAAAAACATTGGATCTTAAATTGTAGAATCTAGCATTACGTTTTATAATGGACTCAAATTATTTAGATCAGTTATTATATTCAAACAATTATCACCCACATTCTTAATAAAAAACATTTCTGCTACAAGTCTTTCAAACACATTAGGTTCATGGTGTGAAACCAATACATGTTTCCAGTCAAATTGATGACCAGTTTCAACCTGATGTTTTGCAATAACTTTATGGTTCTTAGGATTGTGTCTAAAATTATAGTGATGTTCTTTAGTTCTAGTGGAAAGTAATCTACCGGTCTCACCTACGTAGCGTTTATCACAACTGAAACAAACAAATTTATATACTACATTACTAAGCTGAAAAATGTTAAGAGAATCTTTGCCTAGTTTTATGAACTTATCGAGTTTAGAATCAATTCTAAATGTTGTTTTAATGTTGAATTACCTCAAAATTCTTTCAACTTCAAAAGACAAACTACCATGAAAATGTGTAGAAACAATACACGCAATATGGTTTTTGATATAGTTAAAGAAGTTGAGTCTAATATTAGATTTATTGAAAATGTAGATGATCGGGATATGCTTAGGCACAGAGTCCTTAATTCAGCACAACATTTATCACATGATGATAAAGTTTCATAACCTGATAGTTTTTTTGCACAAAGTATCCAAAAAACACAATGTTTTATTAAATCAAATAAACAACTTTTAATTACACATGCAGACAAAGGTAAGATCACTGTTGTTCTTAATAAAGAAACGTATAATAAGAAAATGCATAATTTATCCTGAAAAAGAACTGAAGAAAGAAACTTTTAAATACTTGAACTCATGGCAAATCAGTGGCTCTTTAGGTGAAAATATATTATGTCGTGATATATCAATTGATGACACTAAAATCCCAAGAATATATGGTTTACCTAAAATTCACAAACCAAATTGCCCATTACGACCTGTCGTTTCTTCAATTAATACCCCCACTTGAAAAATGGCTAAGTTATTCAATAATATTCTTAAAGAAGCTTTATTGCATTATTATTTTCACAGAACCAACTTGAGATGAGAATTTATGTAAGAGCATGAGTCTTTTTGACTTTGACATTTCAGGTTTTTCCCAATTAAAAAAAAAAATAATAAAGGACTCGTATTTGACTTGGATTCCTGTTTCTTGATGAGGAGAGCATTTGACTCTTGAAACGTCGATTGACTCAAGGATCTTCTTAACATCATCAAGGTCTTTTTATTTGTTCTCAAGTATATCATTTTATACCTTTTACGTCAATTATAAATTATGATTTGGATAATGAACCAAATAGATACATGATGATTATAGCTATATTGAGAAATGTATGTTTTTTGGAATGTAATGTTAAGCTTGTCAAATGAAGAATTTCCAGTTAAAACTCAAACGATAAAATACAGGAAATGGCGTAAGAAGTTTCAATAGTGTAATTAATTCTTAGCGGAAATAATTATATTGATAAATAAATACTTACTCGCTGATGCAACTACAACAATCAGTAAAAACATATATATGGGAGACATTGTAACCGTTCTTTGAAGTTTCAAGAGAAATTATGATATCATTCGTGGTATCAAACCATTTTTATATACCTCGGTTGTTCATAAAATTTGTGATCGAATGAGCGGAGGAAAAAAAATTAAATGCGCTTTTTCTTGCATACGGAAAAACTTCCGGCGAAGCCTTTATTATGAATCTGAAAATATCTGCTATTCACCTGATCAAATAGGGGCGTGGTGCGATTTTGTAATAAACTAGTTCTATTTTTACTGTGGACAATATCATGATATCCGAGGCGAAAATTTGTCAATGCGAATTCCAATATAGTTTGTTGCGAGAAAAACAAATCTAAAAATCTTAAATCGATCTCTCAAATACTTTTTCAAAGAGTATGTGTCAAAACTGTTAACAATGCCTGATTGAAGGTAATTGGAAAGAAAGAGGGGTTTGCCTCTGTTGTATTATTTATAATCGTTATTATGATTTAAAAAATTATTAAAATTAATTTTTTGTACCTTCTTTTTTAACTGGCATAATATAAAAAATTTTATTCAGCTCTTGAGACCTTCACGTACGATGAACCATTGCCTATCTATAGACCCATAAACATTTTTTTTTCATTTTTGTTCCTCTGCAGCGTAAAATTTTGAATATTTTCGCCTTCTTTTTCATCAAATTAACAAGAAAGTAAATAAAAAATCAACTGATGAATAATAAATAAATAAAAATCTTTGCTGATCCTTAATTCTTCTTTTCATTGACATGTGCTACTGGTCCCTGTTCCCTTGTTAGTCTGTTCTATTATACGATTCACTTATATCTATGATTTATTTGAAAATAGTTTTTAATATAAAAAAATTAAAGTTCATCATGGAAAAGTGAAAGTTAAATAAAGAAATAAAAGTCTTTGGTGTTTCATTCTTTATTTCATTGATACGTACTACTGATGGCCTTTTCCTTTCCAGGCTTTTCTATGATTCATTTCTATTCTATGGTTTGTTTGGAAGTAGTTTTCAATTTAAAAAAATTGAGTTAGAATAATCATAATAAAGCTGAATTGAATGAAAAATAAATTAATAAAAGTCTGGTTTTTAATTCTTCATTTTCCTGACATACTACTGATCCCCTTTCCCTTTCAAGTCATAGCCATTCCATGATTTATTTGAAAGCAATTTTCAATAAAAAAAAAAATTTGAATAATTATTAGAAAATTAAACTAAATAAGAAATGAATATTTTTGTTGACATATAATCCTGCTTCTCATTCCCTTTCCAGTTTTTTGTGGACATTTTTAGAATTCTTTTCCTTTTAATGTCTTCAAAATGATGATTTATCTCAGGCGAAAAAATGATACATAGCGGGAAATATTATGTATTATTTTCATTTGTTTCATACACTCTTTCAAAAAACAAATGAAAATTATACACAATTTTTGTGACTATGTCTCTTCGAATTAATGTCTCATTCACAGATTCTAACCATTCTTTCGGCGGTCTACCTCTGGGCATTTTGCTATTTACTTTACCTTTATACACCTGTTTTGTCAGTCGTTCATCGTTCATTCTTTCAAGATGTCCGAGCCACCTTAACTTATTTCTTTCCCATATATCAACTAGTGTTCTAATTTCTTCTCTTCTACTGTTCTGATTTTATTTTTATTTTCCTTGACTAGTCATTTAACTTTTCTCTTCTTGTGTCTTTAATCATTTTCGGGTCTACTTCTCTCCTCATCGCTAAGACCTCTGATGTTTAACGTTCTCTCGTGCGCTTTCTTTTTCTGTTGGGCTGCCTTAATTTCATCATTCCACTATGCAGCACCAGATTTTCTTCCTAGTACCGCCGTACCACATACTTCAATCGCAGTTTTAACAATGTTATCCCGTAACATAGTCTCCTACCTTACCGACACTTTTTTTATTTGTAAACTCATTTTCACACGAATGGCCACATCGAGTTGAAAATTTGGGATGATAAATAGGAAGCACTAAGAAACGCGGCTCTGGTCCTAAATTTTTATACTTATGAAAAAAGTTTTTTTTTGTAAATAATTTTGTTTTTTTTGTTTTTTTCATAATTATGAAAATATAGGACCAGAGCCTCGCTTCTTAGTGCTTCTTATTTATTATCCCAAATTTTCAAATCGTTGTGGCCATTTGTGTGAAAATAAGTTAACAAATAAAAAAAGCAAACTAAACATTTACATTTTAAACCGGAAAAGATGAATTCTCAACAAAAAATGTAATAGTTGATATTTCCAACAAGAACGATTTTAATTTCAAATTAAAAACCGTTGAATTAAATTCAAAAGGACAAATTTTGTACAGAAAAGCTGAATTTTCGACTTGAGAATACACTTTTGCTTTTATTATAAGTAAACTAAAAATTGTTATTATTAATTTGTATAAAGAATGCTTTTTTCATTTATCCCATTTGAATTTTCGCGGAAATTAGACTATATCAGCTAGCGCTATCTAGCGGACGATAAACTGCCTTATACACTGGCAAAAGCACTAGAGATCAGTTGGTAAAAATGTAGGTCATGTCATGGGGATAAATGTCATACTAAATTGTACTCAATTGTACTAAATGAAGAATAACAACAACATAGTTCTTGAAAAAGTGACAATTTGTTCCACATAACAAGTAAGTAATACAATATTTATTATTAGAAATGTTGAAGACATTATCGAAATTCATAAAACTATTTAGTAAATTCATTGTAGACTGTATCAGGCGACAAACATTCAGTATTCTTTTTCTAACCTCAAAATTAGTTATGTTGCATTAAGGTATTTATATTGTTTATTGCTTTTTATCATTATATATTATTTGATTTTGTGAAAAGACTAAAAATAACTTTTTTTTGTTGCTTCTAACCTCCTAAATCAAAGCATATTATCCTTTTAATATATGATTTCTTATTTTTTAGAATTGAGTTCTGAAGGTTCCGAGTTTCTTAATATATTTTGTACGGAACTGTCAAAACTATATTTTGGTTTTGATAGTAGTATAAGCCTTTTATTAATATATATTTTTATTATTATATTATATTGTATTATGAAGGCAGAAAATTCGTATTTTGTTTTGAAACTTCAACAATTTGGATGAAGTTTTTTTTTGTCTTCACTGAAAAATTTTTATTTGTTGAAAATTCGTCTTTTTGGTTGTAAAATTCTTTATTTTAGTTGAAAATTCATCTCTTTGTTTGAAAATTAATCTTATGGAATAAAAATTCGTCTATTTGGTTTTAAATTTCATCATTTTTAGTAGAAACTTCATCTTTTTTGGTTGAAGTATCAACTATTACATTTTTTATGAATTCATCTTTGTAGTATGAAAATTAAACTATTTGGTTTAAAATTCATCTCTTTTATTGAAAGTTTAACTATTTTGTTGCAAATTGTTCTTTTTTAGTTGAAAATTCATATTTCCGGGTTGAAAATTCATCTTTTGTTACAGAAAGTTCGTTTTTTGTCTTGAAACTTCAACAATTTGGATTAATTTTTTTCTTTCTTCACTGAAAAATCTTTATTTGTTGAAAATTCGGCTTTTTGGTTGTAAAATTTATTACTTTAGTTGAAAATTCATCTCTTTGTTTGAAAATTAATCTTATTGAATAAAAATTCGTCTATTTGGATTTAAATTTCATCATTTTTGGTAGAAACTTCATCTTTTTTGGTTGAAATATCAACTATTACATTTTTTTATGAATTAATTTTTGTAATATGAAAATTAATTTATTTGATTTAAAATTCAACTATTCTGTTGAAAATTTACTTATTGTATTGAAAATTCAACCCTTTTGTAGCTCATTTAACTATTTTGTCGACATTTTTTTTAAATATCAACTATAACATTTTTTGCTGAGAATTAATTTTTTTGTGGAAAATTCGACTGTCTTCTAAAAAAGTTGTATTCTTGGCTTGAAAATTTCACTATTTTTTCAAAAATGAAACTTACTTGAAAATTCAACTACTTTTTTGAAAATTCGACGTTTTGTTTTGAAATTCATCCGTTTTAGTAGAACTTTAATCTTTTTTCGATCAAAATGCAGTTGTTTGGTTGAATTCAAATACATATTTTTTATTTAAAATTAAAATCTTTTTCGTTTGAAATGTCTACCGTTTTTTGCTGTTGTTGAAAATTAAACTTTTTTACAGGAAATTTGTCCTTGTCTTAAAACTTCAACAATTGGAATGAATTTTTTTTCTTCCTTCACTAAAAAATCTTTATTTGTTGAAAATTTGTCGTTTTAGTTTTAAAAAATTCATTATTTTAGTTAAAAATTCAACTTTTTTACAGAAAATTCGCTTTTTGTCTTGAAACTTCAACAATTTGGATTAATTTTTTTTCTTTCTTCACTGAAAAATCTTTATTTGTTGAAAATTCGTCTTTTTGGTTGGAAAATTCATTATTTTAGTTGAAAATTCATCGGTTTGGTTGAAAATTAATCTTCTTGAATAAAAATGCGTCTTTTTGTTTTACATTTCATCATTTTTGGTAGAAACTTCATCTTTTTCATTTGAAATATCAACTATTACATTTTTTTGTAAACTCATTATTGTAGTGTGAAAATCAAACTATTTTGTTTAAAATTTAACTATTCTGTTGAAAATATAATTATTGTGTGGAAAATTCAATCCTTTTGTAGGAAATTTAACTATTTTGTTGACAATTTCTTTTTAAATATCAACTATTACATTCTTTGCTTAGAATTAATTTTTTTTGTTGTGGAAAATTCAACTGTCTTCTAAAAAGTTGTCTTTTTGGTTGAAAATTCAACTATTTTGATAGAAAATTCAAATATTTGGTTGAAAATAAAGTTTTTTTGTTAAGAATTCATATGTTTGGGTTTAAAATTCATTTAGTAGAAAATTCAAAAAAAAAAAATTCTTTCTTGATTGACGATTCAACACTTTTGTTTAAAATTCATGTTTTTTATTTAAAATAAAAATATTGTTTGATTGAAATATCAACTGTTACATTTTTGGTTGAAAATTCATCTCTTTGTTTGAAAATTCATTTTTTTAAGTCAAAACTGTACTTTCATTTTTCGTTAAAAAATTCAACTAATTTGGTTGAAATTGTATGTGTTTTGTTGCAAATTTGTATTTTTTGTAGAAAATTAATCTTCTTGGCTGACAATTCTTCTTTTTAATTAAAAATTGAATTATTTTGTTGAAATTCAACAATTTTGTTAAAAAATCACATTTTTCGGTTGATATTAATTGATATTGATATTAATTAATTAATTAATGTTTAGTTTACATTTTATTAGTTTATAAAATTTGTTAAATAAATAGTCGAATGTTTAAACTTTTATACTTAAATAAATTTTTATTGAGAATTAATTTTCATTAAAAAAGAAAACGAATTTTCGACAACACAATTTAATTTTGCACTAAATAATTCAATTTTATACTAAATTGTGGAATTCTCAAGTCATAAAGACGAATTTTCTATAATCGGGTAAATTTTCAACCCGAGAATATGAATTATTAACAAAAACTTCAATTTACGACCAATCAATTGAATTTTCAACAAAATAGTTCCGTTTTCAGAAGAAAAAAAAATTGCAACTAAAGTTATGAATCTTTAACCAAAAAATGGAATTTAAAAAAAGTATTTCAACTTTCAACCAAGGAATTGAATTTTCAATCCAAAAAGATGAATTTTCTACAAAAAATGTAATATTTGATATTTAAAAAAAAAAGATTGCAATTAAAAATAAAAACTAGTTGGATTTAACTAACATAGGCGAATTTTCATCAAAATATTTGAATCCTTAACTAAAACATATTAATTTCCCACCAAATAGTTGCATTTTTTGTCAAAAAAAATTTATTTTACACCAAAAAATACGAATTTCCAACAAAATACATCAGTTTCCAACCAAAGATTTCAATTTTCTACCAAATTGTTGATTTTTTAACCCGAAAATGTGAATTTTCAACAAAAAAGTTCAGTTTAACGCGAAAGAGATTAATTCTTAACCGGACAGTTGCATTTTTAACCAGAAAAGATTAAATTCATGCAGAAAGAGATACATTTTCAAACCAAAAAGATGAATGTTCAATAAAATAGTTGAATTTTTAATTTAAAAAAATTTTTTAGTCAAGAAAGAAACAAAATTTCAATCAAAATATTGAATTGCTAAGCCAATAAGACGAATTTTCAACAAAACAGTTGTTTTTAACCAAAAAGTATAATTTTTTAACAAAATTGTTGATTTTCCAATAAAATAATTCAATTTTGAACTATATAATTAAATTTTTTAATAAAAAAAGTAGTAGACTTTTCAACCGATAAGAATGAACATTTATAGACTAAAAAATAACATTTTCAATAAACATTGAAATTCATTTTTAATATTCGAAAAATTTTACGACACTATTTCTTTTAATTTGTGACACTATTTACAATATTTTTTACCTCTAAAGTGAGTCCGAGGCCTTTTGTTTTTTAGCATTAATTTATTTCACACTGTATAACTAAACAAAGATATTTTTTTCCAGAATGTCTAATCCGTTGGCGAATGTGCCTGTCTCCCAGATTTTGAAGAACAAGAGCCTGTTTGAAGATGAACCTAAAAAGAAAAGCAGAGAAGATTGGAGAAAGGCGAAGGAGTTGGAAGAAGCCAGGAAAGCTGGAACTGCTCCAGCTGCCGTCGACGAAGAGGGAAAGGACATAAACCCTCACATTCCACAGTACATCAGTACAACTCCATGGTATTTTGGGGCATCGGTAAGAAAAATACGATTTTCAGGGTGACCAGGGTGGTCAGAAAACCGGAAAATCAGGGATTTCGAAGATAAAAAAAAATTGCAAAAGTCAGGAGATTTCTATGAGAGGCACTTTAAAAAACTGAAAAAGGCCTAGCAGACAGGTCCCTATATCCCCTATTGTACCCTATATTCAGTCACTTTTCTTACAATAAATTATCTCTTTTAAAATATTGTAGAGTATTTTTAAAGATTCCGAGAAATTTTGAATAGATTTCCATAATTTGAAGGGATTTTTAAGACTGTAGGGTATTTGTAAAACTTCTGAGGCATTTTCAAGAACTTTTAATTTGAAATATTTTGGGAATTTTAAAAGATTCCAAGAATTTTTCGATTAATTTCATTATGTGAAGGGATTTAAAAACTCTGAATGTATTTTAATACATTTTCCTGGATTTCAGGAAATATCATCATATAATTTCGCGGGATTTTCAAGAATTTATTCAGGAGAAGTGAGGTATTTTGTAGGGTTTCAAAGATTTGAAGATTTCAGATTATTTTTTCAATTCACCCTGCATTCTTATTAATTTATTCTGAGTTCTTTTTAATTCTTTGGAATTGAAAACAAATTTAATTCACTTGAATTATTCTGTTTTCTCAACTGTAATTAATTCAGTGGATTTTTTAAATATTTTTAAACGTTCTTATTTAATTGATCATGAGGATCAATTGATAAAATGAAGAAAGAATTTGAAATATTTTTTTGTACTATTTCAAATTCCTTGGTATTTTCAAGGAATTTCAAAAGATTTGAAAGGATCTGAAGTATTTTCGGCTATTTTAAAAGATTACAAAGAAATTTTTAATTGGTTTCAATAATTCAATGGGATTTCAAATGATTTGAAATATTTTGGGGTATTTTAAAAGATTCCAAGGTATTTTCAAAAGATTTAACAAATTTTAAGGGATTTCTTTTGAATTTATCTTTAATTTTTTTGTAGTCATTAGTCACTTCTTTGCTTAGAAATTAGTAAGGTTTCAGAGATTTGAAGATGTTTGAATTTTGTTTTAATTCAAGTTGGATTCTTTTAAATTATTCGGAATTCTCTTGAATTTATTTTAGATTCATTAGGATTCTTTTTAATTCTCCCGATTCTATTTAATTCAATTAATTTTTTTGAATTTTCAAAAGTTTTTATTTAATTGATCCTAAATTCTTTTAATCTCACCCAGAACTCTTAGGCGTTTTATCAAATTCTTTTGAATTCCCTTGAATATTTTTAAGCTCGTTTTAAACTTACTGAATTCAATGAAGTTTTTTCATATTTTCAATTAATTTGAATTTTTTAATTCACCTTGAATTTTTATGAATTTCATCGAATTCATCTCGTTTACCTTAAATCCCTTTAAATTCATTCCACTTTTACGGAAACCAATGGCATTTTTTTTATTTTTTCCAATTCATTTGAATTCTTTTGAATTTAACTTTGAAGTCTTATGAATTTATCCTAAATTTTTTACCCTTTGAGTGCGAAAAAAGTACCCTATGTGCATGACAAAAAGTAACCTTTGGTCCCCATATTTTATCACATAGGGACTGTAAATAAATAATAAATAATATAATAAATATAAATAATATAATATATAATATAAATAATAAATATAATAATAATAATATAATAATAATAAATTAAAAATTTTATTCCGCTTATAAAAGATTCTATGATAAAAATGTAGTTCTATTTCGTTTTTTCAGTTTCTTTTCCATGGCGATTATATTTTTAGTTAACAATTTTATAATTTGGTGGAAAATTCTGAAATCCTTCTTAGCTGAAAATTCAACTATTTTTTGTTGAAAATTCGTCGTTTTTGTTCAAAAATTAATTATTTTTTTCGTAGAAATTAATTCCTTTTTGGATAAAAATACAACTGTTTGGTTGAATTCAAATGTTTTTGATTGAAAATGAAAATCTTTTTTGTTGAAAATTCATCTCCTTGGTTGAAAATTTGTGTTTTTGTTTGGATGAAAATTATTATTTTTCTATCTGAAAATTTAATTTTTCTTGTTAACAATTTTTTTTGATATTTAAAATTAAAATCCGTTTCATTTGAAATGTCTACTATTACATATTCCTTGAAAATTCATATTTTCTGATCGAAAAGTCAACTCCTTGGTTGAAGATTGAACCGGTTTGTTAAAAAAAATCATTGTTTTGTTGATTGCAAATTCGTCTTTTTTTTATTTTATTTTTTTAATTTGCCTCTTTGGGTTAAAATCCAACTATTATGGTAAAAAATTCAACTATTTGTTAAAGAGTCATAATTTGGTGCAGAAAATTCAAACGAAATCCTTTTTGGTTGAAAATCCATCTAATTTTTTGGAAATTCGACATTTTGTTTTAAAAATCCATCCGTTTTAGTAGAAATTAAATCTGTTTTCGATAAAAATGCAGTTTTTGGTTGAATTCAACTATTTTTTACTTAAAATTAAAATATTTTTCGTTTGAAATATCTACTGTTGCATTATTCCTTAAAAAATTAATCTTTTTTGGTTGAAGGTTAAACCACTTTAACAATTTTATTATTTGATGGAAAATTCTGAAATCCTTCTTGGATGAAAATTCAACTATTTTTTCTTGAAAATTCGACATTTTGTTTTAAAAATCCATTCGTTTTAGTAGAAATTTAATCTTTTTTGGATAAAAATGCAATTTTTTGGTTCAATTAAACTTTTTGTTATCTAAAAATGAAATATTTTTCTTTTGAATTATCTACTGTTACATTATTCGTTGCAAATTTATATTTTTTGGTTGAAAATGGAACTACTTAGTTTAAGGTTGAACCACTTTGTTAAAAAATAATTTTTTGTTGAACATTCATCATTTTAGTTAGAAATTCATATCTGTGGTTAGAAATACATTTTTTTTGGTTGAAAATTAATTTTTTTGTCTAAAAATTTAATTATTCTAGTTGAAGATTCATCTTTATAGTTGCAAAAATCATCTCTTTGGTTGAAAGTTGAACTATTTCAAATAATATAATGTTAATGATTTTTGTCTGCATGGTCTAAAATCAATATTTTTTAAATATTGATTACTAATTTTATAACATGTGAAAAAATCTTTCTGGCTCCGCTGGGATCCGAACCCACGTCTTTCAGATTAACTATTTTCTATAATTATATCAGTTTAACAATTTTGTTGCAAATTTGTCTTTTTTAGTGGAAAATTCGTCTTTTTTTGTTGAAAATTCATATTTTCGTGTGGAAAATTCAACTATTTTACAGAAAATTCGTCTTTTGTCTTAAAACTTCAACAATTTGGATGAAGATTTTTTTCTTTCTTAACTGAAAAATCTTTATTTGTTGAAATGATAACAGTTTTGTTAAAAATTCAATGGTTTGGTTGCAAATTTGTCTCTTTGGGTTAAAATCCAACTGTTATGGTAGAAAATTCAACTATTTGTTACAGACTCATATTGTCATGTAGAAAATTCGACGTTTTGTTTTAAAATTCATCCGTTTTAGTAGAAATTTCATCTTTTTTCGATAAAAATTCAGTTGTTTGGTTGAATTCAAATACATACTTTTTATTTAAAATTAAAATCTTCTTTGTTTGAAATATCTACCGTTTTTTTTGTTGTTGCTGAAAATTCAACTTTTTTACAGAAAATTTGTCTTTTGTCTTGAAACTTCAACAATTTGAATGAATTTTTTTTCTTTCTTCACAGAATAATCTTTATTTGTTGAAAATTCGTAGTTTTTGTGGAAAAATTCGTTATTTTAGTTTAAAACTAATCTCTTTGTTTGAAAGTTGAACTATTTTGTTGCAAATTGTGCTTTTTTAGTTGAAAATTCGTCTTTTTTGTTGAAAATTCAACTTTTCTACAGAAAATTCGTTTTTTGTCTTGAAACTTAAACAATTTGAATTAATTTTTTTTCTTTCTTCACTGAAAAATCTTTATTTATTGAAAATTCGTCTTTTTGGTTGAAAATTAATCTTCTTGAATAAAAATCCGTCCTTTTGTTTTCACATTTCATCATTTTTGGTAGAAACTTCATCTTTTTCGTTTGAAATATCAACTATTACATTTATTTTTAATTTATTATTGTGGTGTGAAAATTCAACTATTTGGTTTAAAATTAAACTATTCTGTTGAAAATATAATTATTTTGTGGAAAATTTAACCCTTTTGTAGGAACTTTAACTATTTTGTTGACAATTTTTTTTTAAATATTAACTATTACATTTTTTGCTGAGAATTAATTTTTTGTGTGGAAAATTCAACTGTCTCCTAAAAAATTTGTCTTTTTGGCTTGAAAATTTAACTATTTTGTTGCAAATGCAAGTGTGATTGATTAAAGTTTAATCTTTTTTGATAAAAAATGCAAACATTTCATTGAAAATTCATTTTGTCTGTTGAAAATTCAACCATTTGGTTAAAAGTGCAACTATTTTGTGGAAAATTCATCATTCTTGCTTTAATTCAACTGTTTGGTTGTAAATGCAACTGTTTGATCACAAATTAATTTTGTTGCTGTTGAAAATTCAACTGTTTGGTTGAAAACGCAACTGTTATTGGTTAAATTTTAATTTTTTCTGTTCAAAAATTCCACTATTTGGTTGGAAATTCATCATTGTAGGTAGAAAATTCAGGTATCTGGTTAAAGTTCAACTATTGTGCTGAGAATTCAAGTATTTTGTTGGAAATTAATATTTTTTGGTTCAAAATTCAACTAGTTTGTTGAGAATTCGTCTATTTTGACAGAAAATTCATCTTTTATTTATTTATTTTTGTTTTAAATTCAACCGTCATCTCAAAAAGTCAATTATTTGGCTTAAAATTTTTTTGTATAGTTTTCAAGTTTTCAGATAACTAAATAAATTCGTATTGCATATACTTAAAAAATAGAGTTCTGGACTTTCAAGATATAATAATGTTCTATTTATTAACATTAAATTAAAATTCTGTTGAAAAATCCACAATTTTGTTAAAGTCACCCATTTTGGTTGGAAATTCAACTATTTTGATAGAAAATTCAAATGAATTTTAGAAAGTTTTAGAAATGCATTTAAATATTTTGGATTGTTTTCTTTTCCTAATTGGAAAATTTTATAATCTAAATAGATTGGTTTCAGAATCACCCACAAAAAATAATTTGAATTATGATTTTAAGCAGCTTTAACATTTATTTGAATAAATACATTAAATTTTAATTTGTTCTGTTCAAAAATTCCACTATTTGGTTGAAAATTCATCATTGTAGGTAGAAAATTCAGGTATTTGGTTAAAAAATTCAACTATTTCGCTGAAAATTTAAGTATTTTGTTAGAAAATCATATATTTTGACAGTAAATTTATCTTTTTTGTTAAAAATTCAAACTTCATCTAAAAATTCAATTATTTAGTTAAAAATTCAACTGTTTTTGGTTGGTGTTCAATTTTTTTTTAAATTTCATTATTTGATTACAATTTAATTTTCAAGCTGGAAGTTTAACAATTTTGTGAAAAATTCTACCGTTTTGTTACAAATTTAACTATTTTGTTGAAAATTTGTCTTTTTGGATTGAAAGTCCATTTTTCATGGTAAAAAATCATATTTTTTGCTTGAAATAAGTAAATAAATTTAAATCTAAAATTGATTTATTCCGTTTATGAAAGATTGTATGTTTAAAATGTCACAAGATTGAAATGCTGGCCATTGAATATTAAGTTTCAGTGAAAAAGAAAAACTGGTCAGGGAAAAGTCAGGAGCTTTCAAAATGTAGTTTTTTGGCCACCCTGGATTTTGACGATCACATTTTTATTTTGTCAACTTTCAAAGAACTGATTTTTGTTTATTATCTACTAAAGTTTGATTTCCGATACAAAACGATGACCTAATTCCAATTTATTTGTCACAACAGGGCCCGACATTGAAGCATCAGAGACCCCAGCCAGAAAAGCAGAAAGAATTTAGTCGCATCGATGAGTGGTACATCCGAGGAACTCAGTCAAGCCGAGCAACCAGATTTCGCAAAGGTGCTTGTGAAAATTGTGGAGCGATGGGTCACAAACGCAAGGATTGTTTTGAGAAACAGAGGAAGGTTCTCGCGAAATACTCGCAAACTAATATTGCCCCTGATGATGTAAAACAACCTCATCTTGACCTGGATTATGACGCGAAACGGGACAGATGGGCTGGATATGACCCGGCAGAACATCGAGAGATCGTCGAGGAGTATCATAAAGTCGAGGAGGCGAAAAAGGAAATGAGAGCGAAGAAGTTGAACGAGGGAGAAGTCAGTGAACAGGATTCGGACAAAGACGAGGACAAATACGTCGATGAAGTCGACATGCCTGGTACCAAAGTCGACTCCAAACAAAGAATTACTGTCAGGAACTTGAGGATACGAGAAGATACAGCAAAATACCTCCGTAATCTGGACCCCAATTCGGCTTACTATGATCCCAAAACCAGATCTATGAGAGATAATCCCTATGCTGGAACCGACAGAGAGTAAGCTTAAATTTTTTTTTTAAAGTTTCTAAGTTTGAGAAGAAATTTTCGAATTTTACCTCTCTTCGGACGTTTTAATTGATTTTGAAAATCTGTCTACTCACTACACTATTTTCTCATAATTGTTTGTTAATTCCACTATTTCTTTACTTTTCCTTAAAAAATATTTTTCAACTTATTTCCAAATTGGCTGTAAATTATCTCAATGGCTGATTAGGTCCGTCCAAAATGATGAATTTTCAAGTCAAGAAGACGAGCTTTTAACAGCACAGCTGAATTTGCAACCAGATAGTTAAATTTTCAACCAACAAGATGATTTCTCAACGAATTACATAAATTTTCCACAAAACAGTTGAATTTTCTACCAGATTGTTAAATTTTCAAGCCAGACGAATTCTCTACAAAAGAGTTAAATTCTCTACAAAATAGTTGAATTTACACCAAAAAATGTAATAGTTGATATTTAAATCGAAAAAAATCTAAATTTTAAATTAAAACCAGTTGAATACAACAAAAAAAAGACGAATTTCCCAAAAAATATTTGAATCCTTAACTAAAACAGATTAATTTTTAACCGTGAATTTTCAAACAAAAAAATTAATTTTCTACCAAAAAAGACTAATTGTTAACAAAATACATATAGTTATATTTTAAATCAAGAGGATTATTTGTGTACTAAAGACACGAATTTTTGACAAAATACATGAACGTGAAATGAATATTTGAATTCAATTTTTCAAAATGTCATGTACATGTGTTTTAATTATTTAGCAATGTATTTTGACTCGCTCTTCTTTCTATATAAAAATTTATTTAAACATTCCAGTGCAAATATATGTTTATTGATTTTTATATTGAGAACTGAGAATCGGATCAAAATATAATTTTTTTAATTATAGGTATTAATTTGTTAATGATTTAGCGATGTATAATTGATGCTTAGATTTTAAAAAATGGTTATGAAAGTACCCGCAGATGTCATTGTACAAACATTTTATTTTTTTTAATACATTAAATTACATAACGTGCAGTACTTCAAATCTTCAGATGATATCTCGCCATTTACTATTATTAATAGTAACAATAAATTCTACGCTACATGGATTCACTGACTACATTCTTTGAAAATATAATTTCAGCAAGAATTTGATGGTCAAAAAATGTTAAAAAAATAAATTGTTATTCGAAAATTCAGTATATAAGAAAATGAATACGAATGTTAGCGGGCGCTTGCGAGCGCACATAACAGTCAAGTATACTTATAAAACGCATAAAAAACAATAATATTCATAAAATACTGTTCACGGGAATTTTTTGTTCTTTTTTTGCTCTCCGATGACACATAATACGTGCCCCAAAAAACTACCCCTTAGTCATACATACCTACTCCTCGTGATCAAAAATGTTCTAATAGTGTAAAAACTACCTCGAACTATGTAAAGATGATTCAAAACTGTAAATTAATGATTCAGCACTTGCAAATTTACCCCTGCTATAATTTTCCTCCGAAAACTACCCTTGTACGTAAATTTATGTAGCGGAACTTACATATACTTATAAAACGCATCAAAAACAATAATATTCATAAAATACTGTTGGCGGGAATTTTTTGTTCTCTTTTTGCTCTCATAATACGTGTCCCAAAAAACTACCCATAAGTCATACTTACCTACCCTTCGTGATCAAAAATGTTCTAATAGTGTAAAAACAACCTCGAACTACGTAAAGATGATTCAGATCTGTAAATTAATTATTTAGCACTAAAAAATTTACCCCTTCTATAATTTTTCCCGAAAAGTACCCTTCCACGTAAATTTATGTAGCGAAATTTACATATACTTATAAAACACATCAAAAACATTAATATTCATAAAATACTGTTGGCGGGAATTTTTGCTCTTTTTTTGCTCTAGGATGACATGTATTTGTGTGCTAAAAAAAACTACGCCAAAGTCATACATACCTACCCCTCGTGATCAAAAATGTTATAAAAGTGTCAAAACAACCTTGAACTACGTAAAGATGATTCAGGACTCTAAATTCATTATTTAATACTTGAAAATTTATCATTTCAATCATTCCTCCCAAAAACTACCCTTCCACATAAATTTGTGTAGCGGAACTTACATATACTTATAAAACGCATCAAAAACAATAATATTTATAAAACACAGTTCGCGGAATTTTTTGCTCTTTTTTTGCTCACCGATGACATTTAATATCTTTCCCAAAAAACTACTCCTAAGGCGTACATACCAACTCCTCGTGATAAAAAACGTTTTAATAGTGTAAAAACAATCTTGAACTACGCAAAGATGATTCATAACTGTAAGTTAATCATTTAGCACTTGAAAATTTACCCCTCATATCATTTTTTCCGAAAACTACCCTTCCACGTTTAGCGGATCCTACATATACTTATAAAATGCATCAAAATCGATAATATTCATAAACCACTGTTGGCGGGAACGTTAGGACACATATTATATGTCATCATAGAGCAAATAAAGAGCAAAAAATTCCCGCCTACAGTGTTTTATGAATATTGTTGTCTTTGACGCGTTCTGAAAGTATATGTAAGTTCCGCTACATAAATTTACGTGGAAGGGTAGTTTTTGTGAGAAATTATAAAAATGGTAAATTTTCGAGTGTTAAATAATTAATTTAGAGTTATGAATCATCTTTGCGTATTTCAAGGTTGTTTTTACATCATTAGAAAATTTTTGGTCACTAGGGGTAAGTATGGATGATTTAGGTGTAGTTTTTTGGGACACGTATTATATGTCATCAAGGAGCAAAAAAGTGCCGAAAATTCGCGCCAACTGTGTTTTATGAATATTATTATCTTTGATGCGTTTTATAAGTATATGTAAGTTCCGCTACATAAATTTACGTGGAAGGGTAGTTTTCAGGAGAAATTAGAAAAAGGGTAAATTTTCAAGTGTGTATGACTTAGGGGTAGTTTTTTGGAATAAGTATCATATGTTTTCGGAATGCAAAAAAAAAGCAAAAAAATCTACCCTCATCGTTCATTTCATTATAATAATTTTTAGACAGTTTTCATAGGTGGCGGCGCTGATTGGACGTTGTGCTAGGGCCGCCACCCTTATCTCGGAAGTTTGAAGAGCAAAAAATTTTTTTTGAGCATAAAATTTGCAGAAAAAAATATGGCGTTTTCCATTTTTCATTTTGCCCTGGTGGCGGCGCTGAGTGCACGGAACACAATTAATAGATCAGATGATACAAGGAGCTTATGTATTAAATCTTTATTGGTCGAAATTCGAGAGCACTTTTTTGTGTTGAATTCTCTGAACCGCTTGAAATCCTTATTACGGGCTTCTGAAGCTTCTTTTGAATATGGTATATTTCGAATATTTGAATTACTTAAAAAACTGAAAAGCAGTTTTGAAACGAAATTTACTTCAGTCAACCACACCGACATTTACGTAAAACATTACTCTGCTTTGGACTTATATTTTTCTATAAAATTTGTTTAAAACATAAGCAAATAATCTCGGTTGACAATTATTCGTCACTATAAATTCGTCTATAAATGTTCAAACTATGCATTTGTTTATAAAATAAATATATAATACCAAATGACCAATTTTAATCACTAAATATTACCATTTATATAATTTAAAGGTACTAAGAAAGAAAAGCGATTCCTTTCTGCCAATAAACGCCTTAACTATGCATTTTTTACATAATTTGTTGATAAAATAAACAAACTATACCACACAACAAATTTTTATGATCAAACGTCATCCTGTTGACAAAATCAAGCTATTTCAATTTACAAATATACTTCGCAAGCAAAATTTCCAATAAGTTGACATTTGGTTGATAAAATTTATTTATAACAATTAGATTCGATATCCTGTAAATTATTTATACTCTTTTGATACATCATTCGTTTTCGTCGTAAATGGGATTAATTAAGTCATTGATTTGAAGATAAAAAATAATGATTAAACAATTTCTCATTTTCGCTTGTTGTTCATTTATATAAAAAATAGAAAATGACAAAAATTAAAAAATCTAATCCATATACGCTCTTGTGCAACTATCGATGTTCACTTCTAAACAATAAAATTAATAATCGGTTGAGAATTGTAGGCTGTAGATGATTTTGAATAGTAAATTCTCGATTCAGCCCACTGTGCACCGGATTGCGACTAGATTACTCAAATTTACAAGCGCATTGCTCCGGAATGCCAGGATCCTTGCGAAGTACTAGATTACTGCGAATTAAAAGTGGAATATTTCGAAATACTAAGATCACTTGGAATTGCAAGTGGTTTACTCAGATTCAAAAGTCGATTTCTCCGGAATACTGGGATTACGCCGAATTACTTGAATTATGCCGGATTACGAGTTGATTTTTCGGATCACACTGGATTGGTGAAATAACATCGGGATACAAATGGATTGCTTAGATTTACAAGTGCATTACTTTGGAATGCTGTTATTACTCCGATGTACTTGAATTACCCTGAATTAATTGAATTATGTCGGATTATATGTAGATAACGATAGATTAACGCGGATCTCAAGTGGATTACTTAGATTTACAAGTAGATTACTCTGGGATATTGGAATTACTTCAAATTACTTAAAATACTTCAAATTACCAGTGGATTACGCTGGATTAGGTTAATTACACGGGATTACATGGATTATATGGCATACCCTTTCTGTGGAAATTTTAGACCCTGTAGCGGTATTGATTTACGAGGAATTTAATTTTGAAAATAATTAATTTTCACTTTAGCATGTGCATAATGGTCCTCTTCAATTTGGTGAGGTTTTCCTTTATCGAGCTACTGTGGTAGCTCAATAAAAAAAACCGCCATACCGGTAGAAATAAGGAAGATATTTTAATAAAATGATCTT
The DNA here is from genome assembly GCA_011634705.1 of Andricus grossulariae. Lineage (NCBI taxonomy): Eukaryota > Metazoa > Arthropoda > Insecta > Hymenoptera > Cynipidae > Andricus > Andricus grossulariae. The sequence goes on along the minus strand of JAABKJ010007545.1, from coordinate 289,982,341 downwards.
GATAATAACCCTAGAAAAAAGCCATGTCATGTTATGAATAAGGCAAATTGAAAAAAGCTCCGCTTCATAAATTGTTGAACATTTTTTTAATTTTTTCAATAAAATATATAGTTCTCTTTTGTCAACAAAAATGTTAGGTACACTCTTGATTAAAAGTGCCACACAAGACCCTCGTTCTACAATGTTTGACAGATCAATTTAATAAAGTGTAATTGCGGTCGAAGGTGTTTCAGTAAAGGACAACATGACAAAATTAGCATTGCAAATGTCAGTCATTAATTTCATGGCGCTAGATTAAATAAATCGCTTTGCACTCGTTTTGCGATAAGTTAATTTGTATCGCAATGCTTCTCGAGAGGATATACGTTCACAATTAATGATAAGAAAAACGTAAGGTTCACACGTCCGCGGAATTACGTTCTGCAAGCAAATCAAGAAACTTTATTAATTTTTTTACACATAATTTACAATAATTGACATATAATATAATGAACTCCAAGGTTTTTTCGAGATTTATACTCTATAGATGACAGAAATGAGTCATAAAGATAACCAGAAAAATTATGCGGGAATAGTGAATAGGTCATCTTTTATGATTTATATGTAAATTACAGTTTACTTTTCTAACTTATTACTTTCCTCAATTTTTACATTGAGTACTAATCATCAGAAGTGGCGGAGCCTTTTTTTCTAGGTAGTAGGAAATAATAATTAATAATAAATACAGGTATAAAATTCATATTGCCGAAGATTTCAATGATTTTCCAACGATTTCAGAAATATTACCAAATATTAAAAATATTTCGCATAGTTTTCCAAAGATTTCAGAAAGATTTCAATTATTTCACAAAGATTTCACAAAGCGATACGATAATCGATCGATTATTTATTTAATCTCGGTTTGCCATTGCGATATGACATTTACCTTTAAAAAATTTCTGAATGTAAAGAGAATGCTGAATTTTTTTTCGTCACAAATAGTTTAACCTAACAAACGAAAATGAACCAATTTGTATTATGTTAGGCTGTACATTTTCTCAAATATTACCAAATATTTCAAAAGTATTTAAAATATTTCGCAAAGATTTCCAAAGATTTCAGAAAGACTTCAATGATTTCTTAAAGATTAAAAAAATTTTACCAATATTTCGCAAAGATTTCGGATAGATTTAAACGATTTCACAAACACTTCAATTATTTGACAAAGATTTCTGATAGATTTCAAAAAAGTGCACAAAGATTTTACGAAGAATTCCCACAGGTTTTAAATATTTAGCAAAGATTTCTGAATAGAATTAAAAGATTTCACAGAAACTTTAATGATTTCACAAAGATTTTAATAATTTTACAAATATTATCAAATATTTTAAAAATATTTCAAATATTTCGCAAAGATTTCTAAAGATTTCAATGATTCCCCCAAGATTTCAAATATTTCGCAAAGATTTCCGATGGATTCACAAGAGTGCACAAAGATTTTAATGATTTTCCAAAGATTTGATAATTTTCACAAAGATTTCGGATAGATTGAAAAGATTTCACAAAGATTTCAATAATACCGCGAATATTTCGAATAACTTTCAAAGAGTGCACAAAAATATTAATGATTCCCCAAAAATTTCACAAAGGTTTCAATAATTTTACAAATATCATCAAATATATCAAAAATATTTCGCAAAGATTTCCAAAGATTTCAAAAAGATTTAATAAAGATTTTATAGATTTCTCGAAGATTTCGGATAGATTTAAAACATTTTACAAAGACTTCAATGATTTCACTACTTTCACAAATATTTACCAGATATTTAAAAAAAAATTCTAATATTTTGAAAAGATTTCCAAAGATATCAGAAAGATTTCACAAAGATATCAATGATTTTCTAAGGATTTCTAAGAATTTCAAATATTTCGCAAAGATTTCGGATAGATTTTAAATATTTCACAAAAATTTCAGACAGATTTTAAAGAGTGCACAAAGATCTCAATGATTTCCAAAGGATTTCACAAAGATTTCAATAATTTCACAAATATCATCAAATATTTCAAATATTTCACAAAGATTTATGAAAATTTCACAAATATTTCAGAAAGATATTATTAATATTTATATAATATAATTTATTTTATAAAAAAATTTCAGATAGATTTTAAAGAGTACACAAAGATCTCAATGATTTACGAAGGATGTCACAAAGATTTCAATAATTTCACAAATATCATCAAATATTTCAAAAATACTTAAATCTTTCGCAATTATTTCTAAATGTTTCACAAAGATTTCAAATATTTCCAATGATTTCTCAAAGATTTCATGAAGATTTGATAGATTTCACAAAGATTTCGGATAGATTTGAAAGATTTCACAAAAACTTCAATGATTTCAATACTTTCAGAAATATTACCAAATATTTCAAAAAAATTTCAAATATTGTGAAAAGATTTACAAAGATATCAGAAAGATTTCACGAAGATATCAATTTTTTTCTCAGGATTTCAAAGATTTCAAATATTTCGCAAAGATTTCGTATAGATTACAAATATTTCACAAAGATTTCAATTATATCACAAAAATTTCAGATAGATTTCAAAGAGTGCACAAAGATCTCAATGATTTCCCAAGGATTTCACAAAGATTTCAATAATTTCACAAATGTCATTAAATATTTCAAAAATATTTGCCGAAGATTTCGAAAGATTTCACAAATATTTCAATGATTTCCTAAAGATTTCGAAAAGATTTGAAATATTTCGCAAAGATTTCGGATAGATTAAAAATATTTCACAAATACTTCAATTTTTTCACAAAGATTTTTGATAGATTTTAAAAAAGTGCACAAAGATATTAATGATTTCGCAAAGATTTCACAAAGATTTTAATAATTTCACAAAATTATCAAATATTTTAAAAATATTTCATATATTTCGCAGAGATTTGAAAATTGTAACAAATATTTCGCAAAGTTTTTTGATAGATTGAAAAGATTTCAATCGTCCCACGAAAATTTCAAATAGATTTTAAAGATTGCACCAAGATTTCAGTGATTTCCCAAAGATATCAATAATTTCACAAATATTATCGGATATTTCAGAAATATTTTAAATATTTGTCATAGATTTCCAAAGATTTCAGAGAGATTTTACAAAGATTTCAAGGTCTTCCTAGAGATTTAAAAGATTTCACAAAGATTTCGAAGATTTCACAAAGATTTCAAATATTTTCAATTATTCCCCAAAGATTTCACTAAGATTTTTTAGATTTCGCAAAGATTTCGGATGGATTTAAGAGATTTCACAAAGACTTCAGTGATTTCAATAATTTCACAAATATTAAAAAATATTTCAAAATTATTTTAAATATTTTGAAAAGATTTCCAAAGATATGAAAAAAATTTCACAAAGATTTCAATGATTTTCAAAGGAAATTTCAGGTAGATTTCAAAGAGTGTGCAAAGATCTCAATGGTTTCCCAAGAATTTGTCAAAGATTTCAATAATTTCACAAAATCATAAAATATTTCGAAAATATTTCACAAATATTTCAATGATTTTCCTAAGATTTCACAAAGATTTCAAATATTTCCCAAAGATTTTAGATGGATTTCGAAGATTGCACAAAGATTTCCAAAATATTTGAACAATTTCACGAATATTAATAAATATCTCGAAAATATTTCCAAATATTTCAGAAAGATTACAATGATTTCTTAACGATTTCAAAGATTTTACAAAGATTTAAAATTGTTTACAAAGATTTCGAATAGATTAAAAATATTTCACAAATATTTCAATTATTTCACAAAGATTTCAGGTAGATTTTTAAAGAAATTGAAACGATCCGAAGAATTGAATCATTCGATTTTAGAGTGGGGCAAATCAATCCTTTGCCCCTCCCTGGTCGATTTCTTTTTTCAAAAATTTGAAATAAAATTTTGAATTGTTTCTCAAGATTTTAGACAAAAATTAAAATTTTTTATTTTAATAAATTAATGTTAAGAAAAGATTTTAAAATATTTCAAATAATTTCCTAAAATTTCAAAAATGAATCTCGAAGATTTTAGAACAAACTTTTTCAATTTTGCAAGATTAAAAAACTTCAGAAGAATTTCAAACCATTAAAAAAAATATTTAGAAGTTTTTAGGAAAGTTTGAAAAAAAATTTTAATTTGAAAAAATAATATATATTAAAAGTGTTTTTTTATCTTGAAAAATTAATTTGAAAAGAATATTTATTCAAATTTGAAAACATAACAGAAGATTTCCAAAACTTTTGAAAAAAGAAACTGGAAGATTTTCTAAAAAAAAGTCATTATGCAGAATTTTTTCAAAGTTTTAGGAAAAATTCGAATCATTCTGAAATATGTTTAGCATTTTCTAAAACATTTCAGCAATTATTTAAAATTTGAAAAAATTACAAAAACCTTAAAATGAAATGTAGATTCCTGGAAAAATTTAAAGTTATTCTTCATTTTTAAAAATTAATTTTCAGAGAATATTCAAAAAGATTTTCAAACCTTACGAAAGATTTTAAAAATTATCAAAAACGAAACCGGAAGATTTCAAGACATTTTTAGGAATAATTAGAGTCATTTTAAGAGATATTTAGGAAGTTTTGAAGTTTTGAAGAGATTAAAAATATTTTAAAACTTTGAAGAATTTATAGACTATTGTTAAATTTTTTTCAAACATCAAAAAGTCTTGAATATCTGTCAAGCTTAAATATTTCTACAAAATTTGGTAAAATCCTGTAAAATAAAACAAATTTCTTAGAAATTTTCTAGATACTGTTTCGACATATTTCTTAACTGAAAAATCTTCTTTGATTGAAAATTCAATATTTTGTTGAGAATTCGTCTTTTTCGTTGAATTCAAATCTTTTTGATTTCAAATTAAAAATATTTTCAGCCTAATTATTATTAATTATCATATTTTTCGTTGAGAATTCAACTAGTTTTTTTATTTTATTTTTTTTATGTATTCAACTGTTTTTTATTTAAAATTAAAATCTTTTTGGATTTAAATATCAACTATTACTACTTTGTTAAAAATTTAATTACTTTATAAAAAAGTCCTTTTTTGCTTGAAGGTTGATCAAATTAGTTGAAAATTTGTCTTTGTTTGGTAGAAAATTAATGTTCTTGATAGAAACTTCATGCATTTGGTTAAAAATTAACGTTGTTGTGGAAAATTCATATTTTTGAGATGGAAAATGAAGTTTTATGTAGAAAATACGTCTTTTTTAAAAATATTATTTTTCTTTTTTTGGTTAAAAATAAAAAGATGCTGAAAATCGATCTTTTTTGGTTGGGGATGCATTTGTTTTGTTTGAAAATTTGAATATTTGGGTTAAGATTAACTTTTTTTTTGAAAATTTGATTTGACGTATCTGAGATTCTCAAAAAACTTCGTAAATTTTCACAAAATTCTTTAAAAAATTATATTTATGAAACCTTAAAAATAAACAAACACATAAAAAAATAAACGGTTATTAACAATTTTTATTTTGTATTTAAAATTACTTTGTCCCTGAAATCTAGAAACTAAACGCACGCGTGTTTGGATTTTTGCAGAAAAATATTGAACTTTTTTATTTATGGAGGTTAACGAACTACAATCTTCTTGTTAGGCCTTGAAAAAGTGTGCCATAGCTCAATCCAATCGAATTAGTCTTTCGAAAGGTATCGTGCCTGCAGGCTACAAACTACAGAGAGACGTTTTCGTAAAAATCACTTTTTCTTACTCAGGAGGTCTGAAAAGGTGGAGATTTGATGAAAACCAATGAAGTCAAATTTTACAGAAAACTAATACCTTCTCATTAGAATGAAAATGTAACAACAGTAAATTACAAAAAAAATTACAGGAAATTAGAAATTTAGTCCATCATATGAAAGAAAAATTCGTATTTATTTGTGCAAATTTTTCCATCAGGGAATAGAAACAAAAATTTTAATTTGGTTTGAAAAAACAATAATTCATTTGAAATTTCGCAAGACAAACAAAAACTACCTAATAAGAGGTTTCTAAGGGTCGAACTTTATGCCTTAAATTTTACATGGTGTCCACTAGTAAGAGAAATAAAAAATGTCCATTGATTTAAAAAAAAATCGAAAAACAATTTTCGAAGTCTTTCACCCTTTTTTCGATTATTCTCGACAAGGATTGTTTCGATGAAAGAAATAATACAACAAGAAATATATATTTCATAAACATCTACAACTTTCAGTGGAACAATTTTTTCATACAGCCAATTATTTTAAGGGAAATCAAGAAAAAAAATGTTTCCTTCGGGACTAAAGGTTGCATGCATAATAATTTCCATCTGCGTACCTCTTAATGTAAAAGTAGTCGAATATGAAAACTTTATCAAAGCATTAGAGGAAGAAAATGAGCTATATGATAGGACACTAATCATTACTGGTGATTTTAACGTTAGAAATTTTCTATGTGCCTCTGTGGGTTCTTTAAGAGATACAAAAACAGATCTAATCGCATCCTTTTTACTAATGTTTGATCTAAATCAATGTAATCATATTCTGAACTGTAAAGGGCAATGCTTGGATTTGATATTCACTAATTCTGACAAAATAGAGGTATGGGCCGCTGAGCCAATGGTGCCTGAGGATGCATACCATCCAGCTCTGAGAATAATTTTAACTTGTAACAAAGCAAAACAATCTCAAACGAACTTTATATTCAACAATAGCAATACAACTAGATACAATTACTCTAAAATAAATAAAGGCGTTTTATTTAATAAGATAAATAGCATTGACTGGAGTGATTTATATTCAATTGAGACCTTGCAGGAGTCTACTCAGTATTTATATAGATCATTATATTCCGCAATTGCAGAAATTGTACCGAAATTCACAACGCAAGGTGGCCCAGGTAAATACCCAAAATGGTATTCCAAGGAGCTAATCGGCAGAATAAATTTAAAAGAAAAGTACAGGGATAAACTTAGGATTATACCTGGAAATTATAACTTACAGAGCAACTTTAACTTCTTACGATCGGATGTAAAAAAAATGGTTAACCGTGATTACCAAATCTTTATTTATAACTGGGAAAAAGCTTCAAAAAAATATCCAGAATAATTTTGGAATTACCTGGGGAATCTGAAGAGCGCATCGACTTTAAGTTCTCTGCCAAATAAAAACACATCTGGTACAGACCTGATACCTAGTTTTGTGATAAAAATTGCGCAAATACATCAACTAATCCTATGCTATACATATTTAATAAAGCTCTAGCAGTAGGCGCGTATCCGAACGCGTGGGAGAAGACTAGAGTATGTCCGGTGTTTAAAACTGGTGATTCGACGGATGTAAAAAATTGCAGGCCTATTTCAATAATAAATAACTTCTCCAAGGCCTTCGAAACCTTTCTTGCTAATTACGTATCAAACGTTTTCAAATCTGAAGTCAATCAATGCCAACATAGGTTCATGCGAGGTAGATCTACTACCACTAATTTATTAATAATGACCCAAATGGCGGCGAAAGCTTTGCAGGAGGGGTTGCAGTTGGATGTTATCTATCTAGATATGTCAAAAGCCTTTGACAAATACAATCATGCGATCTTAGTTGATAAGCTCAAAAAGTTGAGCCTTCCCGGCAATGTAAGTTACTCAGGGCTCAAGCTTAGGACCTAAGTTGTCAAATATTTATCTTAATTACATTGTTAACACTAGAAATTGGAAAAAATTATTGTATGCAGACGATGTAAGAATCATGTTAAAAATAAAAAATGTTAGAAACTGCATAGAGTGTGTTGTCAAATCAGCAAATCAAATGCTTGGATTCATAATAAGGTCCTGTAAACATTTCAGGGATGTTGAAACGCTCACAGTAAAATGGAATTTTTAATTATTTTTTGTGCGATCAAAATTTGAATTTTCGATTTTTCGAAAAAATTCAAAAAGTTGTTAGGATAATTTTTTCATCAACTACTTGTATATTTAACCATACAGAATTATTAATAACTATTCACCTGACTATTCTCTTCATCTTCACTGCATAAAGTGCTTAAAAAACCATCATGATAGATACTATTTACATCGATGTACACTGCACACTACGCGCCTTCGCTACTAACCTATACTAAGTATATCTATATATGTGGCGGAAGCCAGCTAAAAATGGCGGAGCCAATCAGCGAGTTGTAAGTATGTTGCCAAACTGCCTCTGGACCCATTCCAGAGCCGTAGCCCATGCCGACGAGCCATGCTATGTTGAAAAAATTTCACAGGCCCGCATGGTGAAAATTTTATTGCGCTACTGGCTTAGAATCCGTTGTATATGTGTATACGTACAGTCGCCACTGCTATGCCAGCGGCAGACTCGTAGATCGCGCAACCTCACAATTTCACGTATGCTTCCAAGTTGGTTGCGTGTGGGTGTGTGTGGCGAGTACGTACAGCACACAAGCTGGAGAGAAGGAATAGTGTTGCCGAGTCGTGATACTGTCACGTTCATCCGTTTGAAAGTAACTAAAATTTCAATGTTTTTCATTAGATTACCTATGGAACTACACGGTGGATAAATTTGATGTTTTTTCTTAAAATTGTTATTTTCAAGCAGCACAAAAACCGACATTTTTTAAATATATGAACCAGAGCGTTTCATGACCACAAATTGAATTGTGGAGAGTGCCTATGCGTTGCCTACGAATTACGTATCAAAGTAGTCAACTTTCACATTAATTATGTCCTCATCGGTACGGCTGAAAAATTTAAAATTGAATTAGCATATAAATAATCATTCTATTTAAATATAGCTCCTTTTTGGAAAAATTCTACCAGAGATCGACTTTTTTACATACAACCTTAAACTTGGAAAGTCTGCAACCGAAACTTCACCATGATTAGGCTGGCGTACGAAGAACATGCAATGAGCTGATCTGCTGTTTTTGAATTACGGGGAAAATTAAGTTTATTTAATTTAGTGGAATTAAAATTATTATTCCAAGCAGTACATCGAAAATATTAAAAATTTTTCTTTAATTTTGACAAAAGTGCGTGATTACGATATCTGCGGTAAATAAGTTTTAGTCCACTCCTAGAGGCTTTTTTTGCAAAAATGCCAATCTACAACTCTGAAATCGATATTTCAAAAAGTTTTCGAGATATCAATATTTTTATATCAAAAGCTCTTCCAGGTGCTTCAGTCAAATCCTCCTGCATTTCCAGCCCTTTCTTTTGTTTTTTATATTATTTCCAGCTTACAGTATTAAAATGGATTTGTTAGTTTCTTATTTTTGTAAATACAAATTTATGGCTAAAAGATTCTGCTACTTCTATCATGTATCTGTCATTTATTGAAGAAAAAGTTTGAAATTAAAAAATTATGACTTTTATAATATTTCTAAAACAGGGAATTTAAAAAAAAATTTGAATTTTACGGTGGAAGAAAAGGGCCGATTTTCCTATATTGAGCATCAAATCTGTGTGCCTTTCGATATTAATTTTTTTCTTTCTCAGTTTTTATCGTTTAAAGTTAAATTTTCAAAAAATACTCAAGTTTTAAAATGAAAAAAAAAACGTTTTCAACCAAGAATGAAACATTTGAATTTTCAATTGAAAAGTTAACGTTGAGCCAAAAAAAATCAAATTTGTACTAAATTTTTATATTTTTAACAAAAAGATCGATTCCAAAACTAAAATGATAAGCCATCAACCAAAAAAAAAAAACATATAAGGTTGCGGAAATTTGAACCAAGTAGTTAGATATCTAACAAAATATTCGAATTTTCAATGGAAAAAATTGAATTTTCAAACAAAAAATATCAATTTTGAACCAGAAATGAAATAATCCAATTTTCAGTTTACAAGATTAATCATTAACCAAAGAAAAAAAGAATTTTGAACTTACTATTTATAATTTCAACCAAATAGATGAATTTTATAACTATAATGATGTATCATCAACCAAAAAAATTTACTTTTAACAATGTAATTGATCTTTCATCAAAGAAGTTGAATAATTTCAATAAAAAACATGAATTAAAGAGTTGCAGTACTGTAGTAGATAACCAATTCTCATTTTAAACAAAAAATTAAAACTGAATTTCGAGATGTTGAGTTGCTGATTTCGAAGGAAACGAGTTTAATTAGAAAAAGTTAACCAATTCCGCGTAAATCATTCAAGAATTTGAAAGTTAAAATTTCATGAGTTTCAAAAATCGTCTTTGGATAACGACTGAAAATATGTTTATGAATTTAAAAAAATACTATAATAGATGTTTTTCGCAGAATGGCAAATAAAAAGAAGAAAGGTTAATGTTTTTTTTTTGAAGAAATGATAACAATTTTCAAAAATATCGTTTCTGATTGCAATATAAAAAGTTGAGTAAAGAAAACCTTATTGAAGTGGCTTTTTGAAGAAAATAAAGATTTTAGATTTTAGCTTTGAATTTGATTCGTACTGGAATACTGAAAAAATTCACAAATGGTTTTATTCAGGAGATTTTTTTGTTTTGAAAAACGAGTAATTCTATTATTTTACTGTATTGAAAAACTTTTAGAAAGAGAAATATAGTCAGAAAAAGATTGAAAAAAAGGTTGGAGGTTAGGCAACTAAAAAAAAACAAGCTGGGAGACAAATACTCACTATTTTAATTTGAAAGAAAAATAGGTAATTTATAGTAAAAAGAACAATATGGAACCAAAATGATGAATCTTCAAAAAAATTACTTTTTAAACAGGAAATTTGATTTTCTTGTATATCAAAGAGTCAGATTATCAACAGAATATATAAATTTTCAAACCAGTAGTTCAATTTTTAACTGAAAAAGTGCACGTCAAAAACCATGATAAACTCCACGTGGACAACTAAATTGACAATTACAATCAGATTCACAGCTCATGATATACGAAGGTACAATGGTCTACCTTACGGAAAAATTAATTCTTTGTTTCTTGTTGCAGAATTAAGTTCACAATTCGATTGCCTGCCTAATGGCGAACCCATTCCTGGCGTTCCTCGTTCCGGACCTTCTGCTTCATCCTCTGACAGACATTCTCCTGAAAGGTCTCCTCCTCCTGCGAGACCTCATTCTTCTGCCCAGCTTTCTTCGTTTGCCGAACCTCATCTTCGTGTCAGGTCCAGGTCTCCTGCTGCCAGGGATGTTTCTTCTCTCATACATGGATTTCTGTCTGATGATCTTAAATTTCTTCGACTTACTTCGCACAAGAATCCGACCCGGATATTCGAACTTCGAAGCTACACTTTTCCTCCGGATATACCGATTGTAATCAGAGGCAAAAAAAATGTCCTATTTCCTGTTCCAACAAACGAACAAATTGTATTATCAACCCCCAATGGTGACATTTTTGCAATATTCGACAAAACCAGTAATCGCAACCAAGCGTTTTTTCGTGGAATATATTTGCATGATGCTCCGAAGGGAAAACGGGCAAAAATAAACATGGACAGCGGTGCTTTTCAAGAAATGAGCCCAGAAGAAGACGCGGATTGTCCAACAGGTACCAAAGTGTCAATCGCAAAGCAATTTAGAGTATTTCGTGTGTAAACTAAAATTCTTCCTAACGTAACTTCGATTCAAAAAAATGTTTTCAGGGTAACCGATGGACTGCGAAATGACAGTGATTTTCTTTTTGATCGAAAATTTTACAAATTTGTGGAAAAAAATTCAAATCACTTAAAATATAACAAACTGCATACATATCATGTGATATAATGCGATTTTTAATAAGTTCGATTTCAAGTTTTTTGTTAATGCTACGCCCACGTGTTAATTTTTTCAATAATGAAATTATTCAGCTCACAATGTATAATCCTAAACTCTTTTACTTTACAAATTTTGAATTTTAAGTCCTCTTTTTTAGCGTGCATTATCAATTTAATGAATTTTAAAATGCAGTTTGGTGGACTTAAATAATGAAAAATTAGAAGCGCTTGAAATTTTTAATTTCTTATAAAAATACATTTCAAGTTGATTAACTCAAAATATAAATTAATTTACGATTTTTAGAATTGAATAACTTTTGTCGTTTTATTTTTTTGTCTCTTGTGCCGTATTTCCATAAATTCAATTTTTTCATTTCTAGTCTCATTTTTCACGAATAAAAGAAAATCTAATCATTCTATCTGAAAATTATTATTAAAAAATTTGTGCATCCTTCTTGGGTGAACATTTTTTGTCTATTAATTTTTTTTCGTACCTTGTGTTGCTTTTCAAAAAAATGTATCCAACACCTTTTTATTTTTAATATTATGTTTTACGATTCAGACAAAAACTACGCATCCTATCAAAAACCGAATTATTATAAACGAAAAAGAAAACACGATTCTTTTTGGTTAAAAGTTTAATTCGATAATTTTGTTAAAAATTGTCCTTTTGTTGTGATAATTCATCTCGCTCGTTAGAAATTTTATCTGTTTCAGCTAAAAATGTAACTGCTTCCTGGTTAAAAATTAATTTGTTTAGGTTCAAGATACAATTATTTTGTTGAAAATTTGTCTTTTTTGGATAAAGTCAACTGCTGTTTAAATAAAATTGAAACATTTTTCATTTAAATATCAACTATTACAATTTTCTTTGAGGATTCATAATTTCAGTTAAAAATTAATGTATTTTGTTGTACATTTGCCTCTAACTAATTTGTTAAAAATTCACTTTTCCGGCTGCTCATCATTGACGTTGAACGCTGATCGCTCTGTTTGAAAATACAACTATCCCAATAAGAATTCGCTTTTTTTTCTTCATTGAAAATTAATTTTTTTCCGAGAATTAAAATATTTCATTTCAGCTTTGAAACTGATTTTTCTGGTTCAAAATTCAACTATTTCATGAACAATTTTTGTTGGTTTGAATATCAAATATTACATTTTTGGTTTAAAACTCAAATACTTGGTTGAAATTTGAACTACTTTGTTCAAAAATTTATTTTCTAGAATGAAGATACATCTTTTTGTTTGAAAATTTAAATATTTTGGTGGAAATTCGTGTTTCTTTTTAACTCATTTTTCTTAACTAAAATATAACAATAATTTAATAAATCGTTTGAAAATTCATCTTTTTGATTGAAAATATAACAATTTCATTAAAAGTTCAACTATTTGATTGAAAATTATCTTTCTTATTAAAAATTCAACTATTTTGTTAAGAAAAATGTCTAGTCGGAGTGTAAATCAAATTTTATAGATTGAATTATTTTCTATATTGACTAGAAAGAACTATGTTCTTGAAATGTTGGTTGAAAAATCATTTTTTCAATTAAAAAATGTATCACTCATAAGGTTTCCTACCGCAGTGGTTAGAGAGGTCAATTTCAATCCTACACAGAAAAAAATAATGTAAGCTGTGATACCAGTAGATTACTTTAATCATTTACCAAAACATAACTAAAGTGAAAAACTATTTTTTATGTATGACAGCTTTATACCTTATGACATGGTCGTTCCGTTTTCTTAAATTTATGAAAATTTTGTTTCCATAAATTGAGAAACTATTGGTTTCAAACTTCAGGTAATCGCGATAAATAAATATTCAAAACTATCTTAGTAGGGCAGCAATTAAGATTTTCCCAATTTGTTATCAAGGATATTTTTTTGGTTCCATGCGTTTCTTTCCCTGTAATGGTCGAGTGTTCAAGTCCTGATATAAAGGAAATTTTTTGTTTATTTTTCGCGGTAGAATTCGTTTTATTCAACTGCATTTGAAGGTTTACCCAAATTTCTCTACGTCCCAGCTTTACGAAAATTTTGTGGAATCTTTCCCCAATTAGTTTTCTCCGGGTGCGCAATTTGTGTATGACCCATAATATAAGGAGAATGAGCTAGGACGAAGAGAAAGCATGAATGGAATTAAGAGAAGAAGCAGAAGAAGTTGCAGCGGGAATCAATGAACTCGGTCGGGTCGGGCGGCGGATAGAAGATGTTTGAGATGAGATGGTCGAAGCCCACATCCACGGTCTCGTCTCGTCTCGCTTTATAAGATTTGCAAGAGGTCGTGGGAACAGCACGGACTTGCGGATAGGGCTCACTTGCAACGGTAATTGTTGTAATTGTGCCGAGTGATTCACACATCAGAATCAGCCTGGACATCGTTCGCATGATGTTGGCGTACATGTCATGTCATACGCGAATACACGTATGTTCGTACACGTTGCCGTTCTCGGGCTTTCTCGCACACTAAAGCTGGTATGGTGCATCTGCGCGGGATTTCGGAAACAATTGCCGACAATTCTCGCCACTTGACTCGCGGCCAGCGATTGACGTGAGAATCCGCTTAGTGAACGTAACTCTACCGCGCCGCGAAGAGTAGCTACTATGAGGTCATCTTCATCAAATCCTACTCTGCCTGCCTAATGACTGATCTAATTTTCCCCTTCTTGCCACACCGCCTTACTCACTCTTCTCGTTTCTCTTTTTCAATTTTAACACCCTCTTCACTTTCAGCTTGCGTGACTTGCCAAACAGTTGCATAAAGCAAAATGGTTGACAAAGATCGAATCAGGCGACACTTTTTTCAGAAAAAGTGGTCACTCTAATTCCACTACTGCGAGAAAAGTCAGATTTCATTTTTTTTACTGATCTGCAACATCAAGCTTTAATTATAAAGTAGGGGAAATTCGGCGAATATGGTGTGCATAACATATGGTTAATTCTTTACACTTCCGCACTTTTTAAGAAAGGCTCTATTTAGACGGAGTAAAATGGATGCTCAACCGTAGATGTTTAAAGTATAACATAGTAATGCGAAACATACAGATATAACCAGCAAAATACCAATCCCTTCGCGGCCTTTTGATGAAGCTTATATTCAATTCTGTGAAAAATGCGATCATTATCTGTCTTTACCTTAACGAAGCCTATAGTCAATGTTTTGTGTCGAATGTAAAACTGTGGACAAAAGATAGTAATTATTAGCATTTTGGTCACAGGATAGAAATAATAATGCTCTTAATTGTTTGGATAGAGTAAAATAATTTATAATAATGCTGTTTCTTCTCCAGAAAAGTATCATTTTATATCTAAAGAAAAACCCTTCAACATCTAGATAGCTCCCTTATCGTTAAACACTAAATATGTTAACCCCAAATATCAAGATATTAAGTGTGTGGCCGAAATGTGGACGCTGCCGCTAAACACGTTTTGTAATTTTTATTTGCGGTTAGCATGACACTCCGCGGATTATCTTAAATAAAAAAAAAAACAAGATTTCATTAGTTCATTCCCATACGCAGTTCGTGAGCGAAGCTTTTTCGAAAATTTTGAATCACAGAGTACCCAAAAATATTTAGTAATAGATCCAATGTAGTCCATTTCAATCAAATTTAACTAACATTGCTTAAGAATCTTTAAATTCTTTTAAAATAACTAGATATAACTCCCTAAACAAAGTTCAAAAAAAAAAATCAAGGAATCTAGGAGAATTTTCACGGACTTGAAACGATCCCGAAAGATTTTCCAAAAATTTCACGAAATTTCAAAGGGTTTTAAACAAATCAGGAGATTTTGAGGGATTCTGAAGGATTTCAACAAATTTTGAGGAACTTTCACAATACACAATTTTAAATACACAAATATATATATATATATATCATATTTATCACAGATGTTTACTGCGTTTACGGACACAATACCATTTTGTATCGGTCAGGAGAAACAGCGTTGGTTGGTTGATTGTGCTGATTGGTTCCTATTTTGGCGCGTTCATTTGAATAAAACAATTGTTTATGAAGTAGAACATGCAATTTTTCAAATTTCTTGATAGTAATTTTTTGTTTTACTCAGGTGTCATTTTTTTCATCGTTTTAGACCATTTTAACAACTCTGCACAATAACATTATATGTAATTTTTCAAATATTATTTATAATTTTTTGTGAAGATAACTAGAGCACTACCGAAATTTCCACCTGGGGCATCTTCAAAATTCTACCTACTTTTTCTAGTTTTGATTTTTGGCACCAGACAGCGAAATGGTCGACAAGTATTCCCAAACTCAATAGGAGAAACAAGAAATGATTCGCCACAACCTCGGTGGCGTAATTGGTTAGAGCACCACACATGTATCGTGCCGTTTTCGGTTTAAATCCGGCCCAGGTAGATTTTTCCTCGCTTCTTCACAAAATAATTGAACAGTAATCGGCACTATTCAATATTTATCGTTAAAAATATGTTTCTAAAGTACGCCTCTAGCTCTCTCAGAAAATTAGTTAGAATTAACAATGGAAATATTTAGCTCGGTTTTAGTACTGAGAAAAATAACTGCTCTGGGTGATTTCGGGGTTCTTGATGGCATACTTAATCTCAACTCACGGGGTGTACTGGCTGAGTCGAAGCTGGAAAATTGCGGTAGCTCGGAAAGATATACGTGTGCGAATAAAGCTCACATCCTGGCGCGCATACGCACAATGGGAGCCCACACTAAGGGGTTGATAAGGCTATCGCGCATCCCGTGCATTTAGCATATATTTGAATAATGGGAGGCCGCTATAATCCCTTAAACGGGAGCCCTCATTCCGTAACTAGGTATCCTTTCATCTCTCGCTTCGGTAGCATCCCTCCCACCTCCCAACCCTCCACGATCCCCACCCTTCTTCTGCCCCGTTTAAAGATATTTCGTTAAAATAACAGTCCCGACTCGACTACGTGCACCCTTATATCGCTACTGCTGCCACCGCCGCACCATGGCAAAAAGGGGGTGGCATTTGCAATGCAGAGGTTAAATGGGTACGGGGGTAGCCTGTGGGCGAGGGGTATATCAGGGGTAGAAACCTTCTACAGCCACTGCACAGACTCGATTGGTTTTTTACTTCCCTCTAGAGCTCGCTCATCCTCTCACTTTATCTCTTTCCGGCTTCCTCCTCTCTTCTCCTTTTCCTACACTTTTTACCATACATGTCGCTTTCTCCTGTGTCCGTTCAACCAGCCAGATCAAGAGGGTCGGCGCTTTCCGCAAAACGCTCTCTGCAGAAAAAGTAAAAAAGGAGACTCGAGAGAGAAGAAAGATGGGAAGAGGCAGGCGAGATTAAACATTTATTTAAATGGCAGCTTCCAACCTTTAGCGACTGTTCCGCCCCGAACTCATACGAACATATATGTATGCTTTTGACGTTGGCTAAACACAAGTGTGCGTCAGCTAGGTACACATATTTAAAATCCATGTGCGAACGAAATCGCGCAGGTGGGCAATTGCTGGATGCATAGACTAGAGCAGACGAGTGGAGAACCCGCGAAGGAGATTAGTCTGGTGGTTTTCAATCCCACTTTCATCGTGCTTCGTCTCCCCCGACGCAATGCCTCGCCTCACTTCGAGTTGGCGATATCATTGAAATTTCATCTTCCGCCCCTAAAAAGTGCGGCCGCTAGAGGCATATCATACGGGGATAAATCAAAGGTTGGATGAAAATAAAGTCAAGATTCGAATCCCCGGATACTGCAGATACAATTCAAAATATTGGGATCCTTGCTGCCTGGAGAACATATCTTCAAAAATACAAAAAGAAGTGGTCGTCAGAAGCCTGACAGGTAAAGCTCTCTAAATCAAAAATATTGGGATCCTTCCTGCCTGAAGACCGCGTCTTTGAAGACACATAAAGAAATGGGTGTAAGAAATATGATAGGTAATGCTCTATAAATTCAAAATATTGGGATCCTTGCTGCCTGGAGAACGTATCTTCAAAAACACAAAAAGAACTGGGTGTAAGAAACGTGATAGGTAATGCTTTATAATTCCAAAATATTGGGAACCTTGCTGCCTGGAGAACGCCTCTTTAAAGACTCAGAAAAAACTGGATGTAAGGAACGTGATAGGCAATGCACTCTAAATCCGAATTACATAGTAGAAATTTTACTCATGCAATTAGTAGCATTGTGTCTGACTGCTGAATTAGTAATTCCATCACTTTCTAGCAAATTAAAGGGTATGATATATGCTACTAAATGAATCAGTAAGGATATTCCACTATTCTTCTTAGTAGTACAAACTTACTAATTCAGTGGGTAGCAATGAATTGCTAGGGAAACGTAATTTCATAATTTTTCTAAAGCCTTCTGCTGGTTTTTGAGTTTAATTTAGGAAAGTTTAATGTTTTCTTAATTTCAAAGTTACAAAATAAAATATGCAGGAGTTGAATTTTCATGTAAAAAAAATGAATTTTCAACCAAAATAAAAGGAGAATTTTCAACAAAAAAGTTGACTTTTCAACCAAAAGAAACACTTCTTAGAAAGTTTAATTTTCAACAAATTACATTTATTCCTCACGATTTTCAACCAGATAGTTGAATTTTTCGTGAAGCATATAAATTCTTAACCAACAAATGGAATAGTTAAATTTTCAGATTCAAAAATTAATTTAAAAAAAAATTAAAATTTTCAACCAAAGATAGGAATTTTCAACTGAAATGATGCATTTCCAGTCATAAAGAAAAAGTCTAATAATGCAGTTCAACATTCAACTAAGTAGTTAAATTATAAACCCAGAATATTAATTTTATATCAGAAAAGACAAATTTTTAGTAAAATACATACTTTTCAATCAAATAGTTGGATTTTCAACTAAAAAAAAAACTAAATTTACAATAAAAAGCGGAATCTTCAAGTGTTTAGTTAAAAAAATTATTTACAGATAAAAAAATTAATGTTCTACCAAAAAAAGGACGAATTTTCAACAAAACAGTTGACTTTTGAACCAAAAAGGACACTTTTCAACAAAATTGTTCATTTTTTAATAAAGTACATTGATTTGTAACCAAATAGTGGAACTTTTGTCAAGAAGATTAATTTTCTACTAAAAAACATGAATTTTCAATAAAATACATGAATTTTAATAGAAGCATGCAAGTAATACAACAAAAAAAAAACATTTCAGGAGAGCAAAACAGCGTTCATAAAAATTGAAATAATAAAATTAATATAATTTCATAATATGAATAATACAAAATTGAATTAAATTTTTCTCATTACAATATTAATCATTTGTAAAAAGTAAAAAAAACTATTGTTTTCTTATAAAATCATTGTAAATTATTGGCTGAAAGTGGAACTACTTTTTTAACAACTTATTTTTTTTTGTGAAAGATTCATCATTTAAAAATTTGACTATTCCATATTTCGTCGAAACCTTATTTTTTTAGTTAAAAATTCAACCTTTCGGTCAAAGAATGCCTTTTGTTGAAAATTTATCTTTTTTGGTAAGAAATCATTTTTCTCGTTTAAAAACAAATCTTTTTCGCTAATTCAACTACTTGACTGAAAGTTGAACTACTTTCTCAAAAATGCTTTTTTTTGTTGGTTGAAGTTTCATAGTTTTAATTTGAAATTCATTTATTTCGTTGAAAATTTACCTTCTTTAGTTGCAAATTCAACTATGTTGATGAAAAAATTGCAGTATCTTATTAAAAATTCCTCCGTTTTAGTAAAAAAATTTGTTTCTGAAAACCAATTTTTTTTGTTGAAGCTTCATTTCTTTGGTTGAAAATTTTACTATTTTGTTAAAAATTCGTTCTTTTTTTGGTTGAAGATTGATTTTTCAATGCAGAATTTAACTATTCCATGCTTGCTTGAAAATATATCTTCTTTAGTTGAAACTTCAAATATTTGGTTGAAAAATCACAGTATTTTATTGAAAATTCCTCTGTTTTGGTAGAAAACACTTTCTTAATTGAAAATTAATATTTTTTTGTTGAAACTTCTTCTTCACTTTTGTTGAAAATTTAACTATTTTGTTCGAAATTTGTTCTTTTTTTGATTAAAGATTTTTGTTTTACCATAAATTTAACTCTTCCATGTTGGGATGAAAATTCATAATTTTTAGTCGAAAATTTGAGTATTTGGTTGAAAAATCACGAATTTTGTTGGAAATGCATCTGTTTTGGTAGATAATAAATTTGCTTATATGAAAACGAATCTTCTTTTAATAAATTACATTATATAATTTAAATTAAATTTAAATACTATTCAAGCTCTTTACTAAAACTAAAATTTCATTGTATTTTGATATGTAGCTTGTGCCTAATTCAAGGCCACAGAGGAGAAAGTGCTTTCCAACATAAGCACAATATTTAGCAATGCTAAAGATTGGGAGGGCAATCGCAAACATCGACAAATTTGAAGTATATCATCATAATTTTCTATTGATAAATAATACAGTTCAATTTATCTTGTGTACTATTAATTATTTGGATTAAAAATTCCACATAATTTTCAATATAACTCAATCGGGATCTGATGGGGTACCGACTTGGCACTGAACCGGCACACCGATCGGGCTAACAAGTTGAGCCCAGACTGGAACGTGCGTTCATCACGGGTCTGATCCGACCTGGCTTCCCGATCTGGGCCCCATTTGGCCCGATCGGGGCCCCGGCAACATTTCTACGAGGGTTTGAAAATAATTGATAAATAACGTGGAATGTTAGATGCAGTGACTCAATAAGTTCATAAATATGAATTTTAAAGTCGCAAAAAAAACATTTTCTCTGAGATTGCTACAGGAATTCCCCATCCTATATTCAGTCTAAATTCTCTGAAAGTGTCGGGTATTCCATGTGTGTTGTCATAACATTTCAAATTAATAAATTTATATTTTGATAAAAATACATACTAATAACAAGTACATTATCTGTATCAAGTAAAACAAATTACAAAATATTTCATCAGCTTACAATTTTCATTATAACAAAAAATGAATTAAAATTATCCTCAACATAGTTTCCACGTGCAGTTACATATTTATAATTAAATCGTATTTTCTAAAAAAAAAGTTAAAACAGTTATGTGACGGGAGCCAAGGTTGGACTAACATAGGTCTTCTGCTTCCCTAAGCTATTTCCTCGTTCTAAAGTAAAACGTTTATGAAATAAAAGTAAATTGTAAATCACTGAGGTTTTCTAAACCACAGTGATCATGCCGGATAAAAAAAAAACAATGTAAAATTATTAACGGCTTTGTTTATATTAATTCAGAGCTCAGGTTTTTTAATTCAAAAAATAACTATTCTCTATTTCTTTCTGCTTAATAATAAAACGGTCGTATGGTAAACCTGATCACTTTATACTCCTTTTTTATAGAATTATAATCTTTATAAATAGTTGAATAAAGTCAAGACTAAGCTTAACCTTCAAAAATAAGTGATAATTTAAATGAATGATGTAAATTAAACGATGTACCATAGAACTAAAAAATACTCGTTTTAGAACACTGGTGGACTCCCTATGGCTTGCTAATTAACCCTGTCCTCAACAAGGTTGGAATTGAAGGGTTCGAGTGCGAGCAGCGAGCAGCGATAAGCCACATGAGTGCACTTGAATAATTCTATTATGTTCCAAAAATTCTCATGCAAACATTTGATCTTAATCTGCATAGAAATATAAAATTTTAATATCATATTAATACGAATTTTTGCACTAGTTTATTCAACTACTTTATTGAAAGAACAGGCTACACATTATTATTAGTTGACTCATATACTTTAATAGTTAGTGCAATAATCAATTATTAGAAAAACTACTCCAGTACTGATAAATTGGATGAGCCAACTAATAAAAATGTACAGACAATTCTTTTTATACTAATAATTTAATTAAATACATACTTATTTTTCAGTGCGATCTCTAAATCTGAATTAGTAAAAAGAAGATCAATAATTTGCTTTAGTAAACATTTATACTAATTATTAGTTATGCTTCAGTATTTGCTTTATAGATAGTAGCTGTTAAATTGTCACTACTAATTAAGGTAAATTAGTGATTTGTCTTTTTTCACTATTTAGATTTAGAATGTGGCAATTAATTACAGAAACAAATTATAGAAGAAATATTCTTTTAACAAGTGAATATTTTCAAAAAATTGTACCTACAGATAATTTTTGATTACTTATAATAAACGAAAATTGCAAGTTTCTTTTATTCAGTGCGTCTTTGATTTTGATAGGCAAGTGATTCAGGCCTACCGGAAGCACTCAATTTAAAAGAATAATAAATAATTAATTACACTTTAAAACAAAATAGAGACCCGTCGCTAATGATCATGTAGTTGATGCGACGTTAAACATCTAAATAAACAAAATAAAAAATAAAATAGAGACCAAATTTTTATAAAAGGATATGCTTTTCTCAAATAGATAAAATTTTGAATGTTCAAATTTGAACTTTCTAACTTATGAACTCTTCCAACTTTCAACTTGAAGATACCTATTCAATTTAAAAAAAAAATTCGATTTAAAATCGTTCAAAGATGAGGTCTTTTATTTTTGAATTATACAATTTTGACTGATCCAAACAAAAAATTCATGCCCTAAAATTTCGAGAAAATATCAACTGTTTGAACATGGTAGTTTATTCTTTTATATCTGAGCAATATTTCCAACAAAATGTAGTTGGGGATTTTTTCAATTTTAATTGTTTCAAAAGATAGAATTTCCTAAACCGCAACAAAATGGTAATATTTTTTACCGCTGATATATGTTTCTTTAGATCCCTTTTTGAATTTAAAATCATTCGATTGTAAATGTTTGAAAAAAATTTTAATTTGTTAAAGGGATCATTCAGAAACTTCATAATGCATTTTTGTACCGTATTTAGTCCCCCTATCATATCTAAGTTTAAAAAGAATGGTTTTTAAAAGATACTCAACTGAGATTTTCAATTTTTGAAAAAAAATTGTAGAGTCTTCGGCGATTGAACTAAAAATTGTTTAATTTATATACTTAAAATCTGAAATTATACCATTTCTGATGTTTTTAATTTAAAATAATGTAATTACGTTAAGATTTTTAATTAGAAATTGTACTACACCATTCAATTATAAACGCATAAAACATAAAATCATCCAATTTTGAATTATGCAATATAAAACTATTTCTTTGATGATTGTTTTCAACTTTGAATACATCATAGATTTTCAACTAATTTTTCTTTTATTTCAAGTCTTTTTAATTAAAGTACTCGATTTTGTAATGCTTCATTTCAAATATTACTTATAGAAGATTTATTTTTAAAATTTCAAAATGTGAAATGATTTTCCGTTACAATAAAAAATCTTCATCGCTGGCAAGTTTAAATATTTTTTAATTTTACAAAATACAACTTGGGTATTATGCCAGACAAACTAGGTACGCGTAAATGGTTGCATCGATTGTTTTGTTTCTATTATAGCCAATGACCTTTCTTTTAAGCCCAAAATTCATTTGACTGAAAATATAAAAAGAAGAATTTTGGTTGATTCGAAAAACGAATATCCGACGTAACACAGCTTTCAAAAGTATAGGACTGATTCCTATCCTGCACTGGATTATGTGTAGTGCGCCTAAAGAGTCTTAATACATACAAAAATTTATTCTAGAAAACAAGCTTAGGAATGATTGTCCGAACAATACGGATACTGAAGACCCAATTTTTACACTCCTTTTCTCTCTGTATTCTGCCGCACATTTTACGGGATTCACCAGTCACGTGGTGCTTCTTAACACAATCAGCCAGTCACCTGTTTCTATCACCTTCGACTCGGTCACGTTGCCGCTGATAGGATTTGACTCAAGGTGAAAAAATCGTGGTTCATGGGCTATTATAAATCACGGTCATCACTTTTAGTTAACTTCTAAAAGAAAACTTTAAGAGTTGCTGCAAACTATACCTTTATTTTATTTAGTTTCACTTATTAAAATTATTTTTGATGAAAAAATTATTTTCATTACACACTAAAACTCAAATATTATTTTTACCCTACACGTGGATCAATAAACAGCGCATAGGTTCATAACACTACAAAACATAGCTGACAATTATTTCCAGCATTTTGATCCAATTTCGGATCAAAATTATTTTTGGGATTTACTGCGTATTTTATTTATCAACTCAAAAAGAAGGAGCGACATTGAAATAGATTTAAAGCCATGTTTGCAACTATGATCGATTTTCTCAAGTCGAACTGATAAGAAAGCAAACTATGTAGAATATGTGAAGCACCCCATGGTAAACAAATTATCATCGAGATGAATTTATTGTTTAATAAAAATTCTATCGCAAGTATGTGATGTACAATTGTACATTGTACACGTACTTTTGCATATTATATTGCACGAGGCCATTGGAGACAAGCCCGATAAACCGTTTCGAATTGAACGTGCTTCGGATATATACAGTTTAAAAATAAAGGGTGCATCATAGGAAGACATGGATGAATCACGTCACCTTAAAGTATGGGAGAAAAACTGTCTTTTTGTTCCTAAGTCGTCCCTGTGTTAGAATTCTTAGATTTCCTCTAGAACACAGAAAAAACGAAATGTAATCTTTACAGCGATTTCAGAGTAATCTTTACCTGAAACAGAAATTAACTTCACGTGTTAAGATTTACCCATCACATGGGAAATGGTTACCATATCAACTCTATTAAATCTTGTTTTTTTTTCGATGCGAAAAAAATCAACACCAAATAATTTGATTTTATCAAAAGTACCAATCCAGTTGTATTTCTCTTGTAAATATTCACAATCATTTTCATCCATAGCAATCTTCTCAAGAATTAAAATTTTAAAAGCTATCATTTGTTTAAAGAGTACTCAATATATATTATCTTATTTATTTGAGAGAAAATAGCAATAAATGAAAATTGTGCAGATTCACAAATAGAATAGGACTGTATAGGTAAATTTGATGATTTTTTTTTAATTTGTGTATTTTCCATATTATTGGTCATATTTTAAGATTACTGATGTTTACTAGTCATCTCAAATTATATAGGAAACCAAGACACATTAAGAGACCTATATTTGAATTCACTTATATCTCTATTAATTATAGAGAGATTTTCAGTTAAAGCTTTAGAATTTGGGGAGCAACAAATATACTCCCGATCGCCACAAATTTATACAGTAATCTTTTTTTATGATTTAGAAACAAAACAAGGTATACTGTAATTTTCTTCAAGTTCTTTTTTTTATCACCCTAATACCCAATGCTGTGGGTAAATTTTACCACGTAAAGATACTTTTCATTGCAAATAGAGAGTACTCTGAATTCGGGTTGAAGATTACACTTTGTTTTTGTCTGCGTAACAAACTCATCTATAAAAGAAAAACAAATAAGCACCTGAAATCAGCTAATTTTGACAAAAACTATGAATTCATTTTCTGATAAAGTCAAATTGTCAAGTTATAAAAATAATTGAATTAAATTATTACAATGAATGCGAGTGGTGGTGTTAAAAACGATTAATGAGGAGAATAAGGCAATTAAAAATGAATATTGAATTTCAAATTAATTTATCTTTAGATATAACAACAAGAAAACTGGAATGACAAGTCTTTCACCAGGTGGCTGACTGAAAAAGCAACTATACATAGCAATGATCTTACTCTGATCAATTTTGTGCATAATTTAATGAATAAACCTGTTAATCAAATTCTATTAAACTATAAAAAATGCATTCTGTTTAAAAGCTTTCTCTTAAATATGACAACTCCTGAATATTAAAGAGCTATTCAAGTGGGAAATATTTCGTTGTTTATTGTATAACAGCCGTCAATTGTAAAAAAATACTACAGCAAAATAGGGACGATTATGTGACAAGTGTGCGAATTATACATACATAATACTTTTATTACATATACCACGAGTCACACTGAATTCCACACAGTACTAAACAATGTGAATAGATTCATTGTCTCGTATATATCGATAACTGTTTCAGTGTTAATAGTTATACAAGAGAAAATGAGTTTTCCCGGAGTTGCAGAAAATGTATACATGTCCTCGCTCTTACAATATGTCAAATGGATAGCGAATAAAAAAATGCAAATTTATAGGAGAATAAATTAAAATATTTACATGACTTGTTTCTTGTGCACAAATTTTAATTTCTGAATAAATTAGTTTCTTTGCCTTATTTATTGAAAAAATATTATTCAGTGGAATTTAATTACCAGTTCGTGGCCCCAGAACAATAGGGTTCCATCGCGACAAATGAGAATCAAGTGACTTCAAAAATTCATGATGGAACCCTCTTATTATAGGGTCACGAATTATTAACACTTTTACTGTTAATTCAATATTTTAAACTAATAAAACGTGGATGATCATAATAAAAATAGTTTTTTTTTTTAAATTAATTAATTTATATTTAAATTTAATGTAAGTTTTAGTAATATCACTTATTAGGGGTCGTACATGTATTATGTAACGCGTGTTTTTCTTTTGTTTATATCGTTGTGTCCTGTTGGACTCAACAGTAACTTTATTCTCATATTTATTTAAACAAAAGAAAACCATGTTACGTAATATATGTATGACCCGTTAGGTCTCTAAATCTGAATTAGTGAAAATTGCACTAGTTGGATTAGTAAATGTATGTTTCACCAAGAAAATAGTAATATTTTGAGGTTTTACTTTTAAAATAGTGAATATTTAACTAATAAATTAGTATAAGTTTGAGTAATATCGATTTGTAAACGTGGTTCACTATTATTTAGTAACTTCGCTTTACTAATTCATTAGTAACCTAGCGCGATCACTAATGAATTAGTGAACTGTAACAATTTCGACCAATCAGAAATCATTTTCTTATATGGCATTCCGCGCCACTCGATGCCACGCTGTTTGTGAGGTTATGTATTCTGTTATAGCGAAGTCACGAAGACTTCAATTGTCGTTAAGAAGTTTATTAATGAAAAGATCTATATTGCTGGTATTGAGTAAGTACAATGATCAAATATATTATATAGTAATCTAATGATTAAAGTTAATGATATTATAATATAATATACTTACTATGATCATTGTAATATATAATTTAATTTTCAGGTTACGCTAATCAAAACAAAATTTTGAATTCCAATTATACAAGAAACCACTTGGAATACACAGGATGTATTATATTAGTAATGTCTTTTGCTTTAGTTATGGTTAGATGAACCATTGTATTTTTCCAGCTAAAATGTTCAAATGCTTCGACGAGGCTGCAAAGTTCACCACACAAGAGTTGGCGAATCAGCTGTAACACTACAACGACACGAACTACTAATTGCTTAGTGGGATTTTACTAATTTCATAAGTGGACAATTTCCATTAATCAAATCAGTAGTTTTCTACCAATTGTTAGTGACCGTCAGTCTAGATCTGAAACTTCAACCCAATAGATTTTGGTTCCAAAGGACATCAACCCGCCTCAGTTTGAACCAAACCCCCCAATGTTTTCGTGAGTGGAGCAAAATCCCTCTGTTTTGCCAAAATCAAAGCTAGATCTTCGATGATCAGACCGAAAATACAGTCATTCTAGAGGGGATGAAAAAGAAAGTGTAGCAAACGGGACAGGGGTTATATCGTAGGATGGTATTAGGGCGTTGTTATTGGCCCCTGAGGCCACACGCCATTGTTGTGGCTGCGTGTGCCGGTTAAAGTGAAGCCGAAGAACCGCTGACTTTTATGGGATAAACGGGGTAAAGACTATCAGGCGAACGAACGAACGAACGAATTGCTGCTACGCCTCTGGTAAATAAACCAGCCTGGGGCGGCGCGCCGCACTGCTGGGATTTTATTAACTTCTGTACAAGGCTGGTGCCGCGCCACACCGCGCCACACCAGACGACCGTCCAGCAAACAGCCAAATAAAGAGATAGTAATTATTGTGTTTGTGCCCACTGCGGTTTATTTCTTCATTTATACCAACGCAACTCTGGATTCAAATCGTTATCCAGACTCGCTTTGGACTGCTTTAGACTCCAGAGGTATTTTTCAACCTGGAAAATACGCTCAGGGATTTAAATCCTTTAATCCCAATTGAAAGGCTGCAGGAAATAATAACCTGCTGTTCGTCGGTAGATTTTCTGAGATTGTGGTTTTCGTGATAAGCATCAGGATATTCTATGTGGTGCCACCTTCTGAGTAGATGGATGATAAAAGTAGAGAGGCTGGTCTTAGTATAATGTGATGAGGAAACATTAGAGTCGAACTTCTAGAAAGGTTAATTATTATTATAAGATAGTAAGATAGTCAGATTGTAGTTTGTACCTTCTAGAAGGAGACTTCCGGGAGGAATTACTCAGCTAGGATACTAATGAAGCGTGAAGATTATACTAACCCAATTGAGCAATACACTTCGATTTAGTCTTTGGATCAATGGATCTTGAGGACTTACACTAACAAAAACAAAAATCAGACGGAAAATTAATAACGTTGTTGTGCATCTTTTGTTTGTCCACAAAAATTTGATTGCGATTATCAAATAAGGTACTATACTACTATGTATACCAAACAAACTCCATAGCAACGAATATCCTTAAATAAAAATGAAAAAACTTGCAGTTCTTAACAGAGTCCAGAGCAGCGAAATTTACGGCTATACTAATCCTAAAAGACACCATAGCAAGGTACTGTAACTTTTCCGTATAATCAAATCAACAGCAAAACCCATATCAACTTTCCTCAGGAAGCTTCTTTGCAACAGACATTAACAAACTCTCTAGTCATATAGAACCGAGCAAGAAACTATTTATCAACGAACCTTAACCTAAACCAATTGTCTATAAAAAAGTCTGTACCAATTGGCTATACCAAACTTCTTAGGAACACACTGGTTTCTAATAAACTCTATAGCAGCAGAGACTTAACAAACTTCATAGTGACAAAACAAAACATTTCGTGTTTATCATTTAAAACCGAAGGATCGGATTATATTATAGAAAATCACTATGAACTACCCATCATTAGTCAGCAGTCCTTAACATCCCCTAGAACAATAATATTGAACATTCATGTTGTGAAAGTCTCTAGAAAAAGACAAACTCAGAACTCAGAAGTAATGAGGAAACAAGACAAACTTCTAGAAAGGTTTATTATTATTATAAGATAGTAAGATTGCAGTTTGTACCTTGCAGAAGGAGACTTCTAAATGGAATCATTAAGCTGGGACGTTAATGAAACATGCAGATTATACTGCCCAAATAATTCAGCAATAAACTTCGATTTAGTTTTTGTCATCAAAAGATCTTTAGGAATTACGAACAATGGGAGAAACAATAATGTGGCGGCAACAAAATAATTTTCTTGAGCAGTTTTTGTTTATTATACAACAATTCAGTAGCAATTCTCTATAGTGATCTATAGTGATGGATATCCGTAAACAACAAATAAACTTATTGCAGTCCTTAACAGACTTCAGAGCAGCCATAGCAATGTACTATAAATTTTTTGTATAAACAAATCCAAAGAAAATCACAGAAAAAGGCCAACAATCTCATAGCCAACCAATGGTTGCGAATATCAACAGCAACAACCTCTGCAAAAACCATAACAACTTTCTATAAGAATGTTCCTAGCAACATATTCTAAAAACTCGAGATCTCTAGTCATAGCAAATGATAATAAAATATTTACCAATGAACCTTAACAATCTCGATTTCAATTGGCTATACCAAAATTCTTAGCAGAGACTTGACAAACTTCATGGTGGCAAAACAAAAGCTTTTGTGTTTATAATTCAAAACTGAAGCATTGAATTATATATAGCAAATCCCCATGACATACTTATTATTTATGAAGAGACCTTATAATCTCCTAGAACAACCAAGTATAAAAATTTCTTCAACCAGATATTGCAACGAACCCTATATCAATTTCTATATTAGCAGCAAATATTATAGGAAATTCAGTGATAATATAAAAGATTACTATGTTCTAGAAGCATTCATTTTCTCTTATCAAATGATATTGAACAAATTATAATATTTATTGATATTGTAAAAGTCTCTAGAAAAAGAAAAACTCGGATCTCAGGAAAAATGTTATTAAAATAAAATAAATAAATAATAATATTAATTTTCAACCTACAAAGATGAATTCTCAACTAAATGGTCGAATATCTGAACAAGAAGATTAAATTTCAACCAAAAACAGTTGCATTTTCAACCAAAATAGTTTAATTCTCAAGCCAAAAACGCGAATTTTCCACCAGGCAGTTGAATTTTCAACTGAGAACTTTTCTACCAGAAAATATGAATTTCAATCTAAAAAGACGAATTAAAAAAAAGCTTAATTTTCGACAAAAAAGGTGACTTCAAGGAAATACTTGAATTTTCAATAAAATAATTAAATCTTCAACCAAATAGTTGAATGTTTAACAAAATAGTTAAATTTTCAACCAAATAATTTAATGATTAACAAAATAGTTGAATTTTCAACCAAATAGCTAAATTTTCAAGCAAATAGTTAATTTTTTAACCGAATTGTTAAATTTTCGACCAAAAATATGACTGCAACGAAATAGTAGAATTTTCATGAAAATAATTAAATTTTCAACAAAATAGTTGAATGATTGACAAAATGGTTAAATTTTCAACCAAATAGCTAAATTTTCAAGAAAATAGTTGATTTTACAACCGAATAGTTAAATTTTCGCCCAAAAAGATGACTTCTTAACAAAATAGGTTAATTTTCAGAAAAATGTAATAAATTTCAACAAAATAAATCAATTTTTAAAGAAATAGTTAAATTTGCAACCTACAATAATACAGTGTCAACCAAATGGTCACATTTTTAAAACAAAAAGGTTGAAATTCAACAAAATAGTTGAAAAATGTTATGGTTGATATCATAACCAAAAAATATTTTAATTTTTAATAAAGAATAGTTGAAAGTAACCAAAAATGACGAATTTTCAACAAAATAGTTAAATCCTCAACCAAAACATATTATTTCTAACTGAACAGTTGCATTTTTAACAAAAGAAAGGCCAAATTTCTACAAAAAAAGTTAAAAATTCAAACAAAAAAGTCAAATTTTCAAAAAAAAAGTTCAATTTTCAATCAAAGAAGATTTTCCGATCAAGAGAAAAAAAAATGGTAACGAAACTGTTCCATTTTCAAGTAAAACAGGCGAATTCTGTACAAAACAATTAAATTTGTAGGCAAAAAGTTAATTTTCAACCAAATAATAGCATTTTCAACAAGAAAACAAAAAAAATTACAAGTCAATAAGACAAATTTTCTACAAAACTGTTGAATTTTCAGCCCCAAAAAATTAAGCTAATTTACGTTTAACTTTCAATGAAATAATTAAATTTTCAACGTAAGAAATGAATTCTCAACCAAAATCATTAATTTTCTACCAAAAAAGACGAATTTTCAACGAAATATTTGAATTTTTAAATAAAAAAGATACATTTTCAACCAACTACATAAGCTTTTGAATAAAAAAAAAATTTGCAACCAAAAATGGAATAGTTAAATCTCCAGTTTAAAAGATTAATTTTACAACAAAAAAAAAGAATTTTCATCAAAGTAGTAAAAATGTCAACCAATGTGATGAATTTTAAACTAAAATCGCGAATCTTCAACTGGAATAGTTGAATTTTCAACCGTGGAAGAGATGAATAAGTTTTTAACTAAAATTATGGAATATTCAAATAAATTGCTTAAATTATCAATTAAAAAAATTAATTTGTAAAAAAAAGGAATTTTTAACAAAGCAGTTCAAGTTTTAATCCAGTAATTGAATATTTAACCAAAATCATTAATTTTCTACCAAAAAAGACAAATTTACGACGAAACACTTGAATTTTTAAATAAAAAAGAAATTTTCGATTAACTAGGTAAATTTTTGAATACAAAAAATTAATTTTTATCCAAAAATGTAATAGTTAAATATCCAGCTTAAAAAATTTATTTTACAACAAAAAAAAAAGAATTTTCCTCAAAATAGTTCAATTTCAAACCAAAGTGATGAATTTGAAACCAAAATGGTGAATCTTCAACTGGAATAGTTGAATTTTCAACCGCGGAAGAGATAAAGTTTTAACTAAAATTGTGGAATATTCAACTGAATTGCTTAAATTATCAGCTAAAAAAATTAATTTGTAACAAAAAAAAACACGAATTTTCAGCAAATTACATCAATTTTTGGTTGAAAAATTTAATTAAAAAAATCGAATCTAAAAAAAACTGAATTTTTAACAAAGGAGTTTAATTTTATACCCATCCACACATCACTACTTTCCAACCGAGCAATTCACGCCTACCCCGAAAGGGAAACGGCTTAATGATATATATATATATATAACTTCACTCACAATTACAAGCACATCATATAGTTTCTGGATCACGGTTTTATGATTTTTCAAGCTCTCAGATTCAGCCTTCCTCGTTACATCTTGTTGCATTTCTGCTACATAAAATTTCCTTAGACCGTAACTACAGATTTATGTCTATTTTAGCGTCAGTGTAAGCACATAAAGTTGAACAAAATCGTAAAATGATTGTTGTGTGCAAGCAAGTCGTGTGAAAGTGAAACTCCAGGCTAAAAGTGAACATAAGACGTACATTACATCGTCGATCTTAGGAGTCCTCTAAAAAATACGTCACGCTATTTTAAAAACTTTTTCAACCCTCTTCGTCACAGATTATCACACAAAGCTTGAACACCCAGGGTGACGTCACAATACAAACACGACCACCCCTACCCCCATTTAAGTCAAAATTTTTTCTTGGGTTTCACGTGATAAACGATTTGACTCACAGAAGTTACTGAGTGAAAATGTAAATCTCTCTAAATTATAAGAACAATTCGTACGGAAGGCCGCTTTATTGGGTAACAGAGTGAATCTTACACTTCAGTTTTGCCCGTTTTTAAATTTTAACTCGAAATATATTTTAATTTTAATAAAATGGTTGAATTTTAAACCAAAAGATATTAATTTTTTACGAAAAGTTTTCTAGCTAATAACTCGAGATGATTTTTCAACCAAATATTTGAATTTTCAATGAACAAAATAAAATTTATTTTGGACTAAATAGTTGCATCTACTACCAAATAGTAGAATTTTAAAGTGGAAGAGCTGAATTTTCAACAAAATGAGTGAATTTTGTAACAAATAGTTGAATTTTTATCCTGCCAAGATGAGCTATGAAGCAAATGGTCGAATGTTCAAACAGAGAAAATTATCAACTAAACATATGCATATACAACCAAAAGTTGACTTTCGAACAAAATTGACGAATTTTCTACAAAAAAGTTAAATTTTTAAATAAACATTAGAATTTCCAACCTACAAAGATGAATTTTCAACGAAATGATTGAATTTCCAACTAAAATTATGAGTCTTCAAATAACTAAAGTCAACAAAAAAGGATTTTAATTTTTAATGAGGAAACAGTTTAATTCAAACAAAAAAGGCGAATTTTCAACAACATAGATAAATACTCAACCAAAACAGATTAATTTTTGAGCAAGCAGTTGCATTTCAATTCCAAAAGGATAAAATTTCTACAAAAAAAAACACACAATTTTACAACCAAAAAAAACGAAATTTTAGCAAGAAAGTTGAATTTTCAATAAAGGAACATTTTTTAGTTAAAAGAGAAAAACATGTCAACCAAAGTGTTGTATTTTTATGTAAAGAGAGCGAATTATTTAGAAAAAAGTTTAGTTTTCAACCCGAACATATACATTTTCAACAAAAAGGTTTACCTTTACCAAAATAATAGAATTTGCAACTCAAAAAAAGAATTTCAACAAAATAGTTGAATTTTTTAGCCAAAAATACGATATATTTATATATATATACAAAACAGTTTAACTCTTAACCCTCAAAGATGAATTTTCAACAAGAAATTCAAACTTCAACCAAATAGTTGAATTTTCAATCAAGAAGTATAATTTTTACCAAAAAAGACGAATTTTCAACAAAATACAGGAATTTTTAGGCAAATAGTTGTATTTCAATTGAAAATTAGCAATTTTCAACCAATTATGGAGTGATTAAATCTTCAGTTTAAAAAATTAATTTTAATTTCAAATAAAAAGAAATAGAATTCTCAACCAAATATTTAAGGCATCTACCTATAAAATTAATGTTCAACGAAGTAGTTCCACTTTAAACTAAGTAATTGAATTTGAAATCAAAGAAGATGAATTCTCAAGGAAAAATCTAAAAGTTTAACTTTCAACTAAAAATGAACAGTTTTGAACCAAAAATGAGATATTTAAATTTTCAACTGAAAGAAAAAAATGATTAGGAGAATAGTTCAATCGCCAACCACATAGTAGAATTTTTAACCAAAGGACATGAATCCTGTACTAGAAATATAATAGTAGAGTGTTCAATTTTAAAGAATGAATTTTGAACCAAAAATAGTTGAATTTTCTTATTGAGTTCTATTAAGTCAGTTCGCATTTAAACAAAAAGAAACAATCGAAAAAAAAGGGCGCGAAAATTCTTTAGAAAAGAAGAAAAGTGAGGAAAAGGGTGAAGAGTCTGCACAAAAAAATTTAGCGCTCGTACAAAATTTTTTGTTCAAATTAAAAGCCCGTCAAATTAAAACAAATCTCCTTAACAACGAATTCGAAAAAATTACATTCTGTGGATGTGCTAAATTAATATCTTATAAAACTGTTTCTTTGCTTTAGCAATCTGACAATCCTCTAAGCACTACTAACGAAATTTATTTATCACAATAGTCTGCAGTTTGACACCAATGGGTTTTTGCAAGATATAAAGCTATCTCAAATAAAAATACAATTCTTAATTTTAGTTATGTTTTGTCTACGAGTAAAGTAATCTGCTGGTTTTGATAGACAGCTTATATTATTTTAAGTATGTAACGCAGATGTGATTTACGCGTTTTATCAGCGTCTTTTTTGTTATAAAAGTAGCCGTTTATACAACAGCAAGGACTGGACATGAAATGCGCATGTGCGGCGTGGTGCGGAGTACAATTATGATCATCAGATGATCATAATTGTTCTCCGCGTATGCGCATTTGCTGTCGCCCCTATACGAGTATGGAACTCGTCAACCTCACCTCAAATGTCAGACGTGATAAACTTGTAAATCATACCTTTGTTACATGAAGTATCGTGTGTACCAATAAGTGAAACTTCTTGTGATCCTCGCTTCATTGCAAAATTGACGTTGGGACGAAAAAATTTTTTTCTCCTAGTTACGCGATATTCTATTATTTCCGTGTGATGTATGTATGTAGATGATTTACTTGTAAAATAAAATCACTATTTTTCATTTTTTCAAGAATTTCAAAAAATTGTCATTCACATTGATATTTTGTTTGTGTAATGTCACATTCTGCATTTAACCATCGACACTATGTCAAAAATTTTCACAAAAACTATTATTCGCCTCCCTTCCACTGGCAGTGGACCGAGTTACATCGGCGAGCCTACAGTAGGCCGGCTTACTATAAGCTAGCTTAAATGAGAGCGTCCACATTCGCGTCGGTGCAGAAGCCGCTGGGACTCCACGTGTGCAATAGAGAGCCACTACCGAAAACGTTTTTGCGCCGACGCGAAAGTGAGCCACTTTCGTATTTAAGCTATCTTACTTTAGCCGCGCTTAATTTACGCCCTCTGGTGTATCCGGGTTCAGTGTGATGTTTTTGAACGGCTCCTCGTGAAGTCTTACACTTCCTCAATAATATTGAAGAGATTGAACGATATATGCGACATGTGCCAATATTTCGCGTGAAATAAAGATATGTGAATCGCGAGATGAATTTTCCACGAGGGTAATTACAGGAGGCATTCGCGGTTCGTGTGTCCTTACCGGATAGATTGGCTGGTAGGTTGCTAGGTTCGTAGGCAATAAATTGTAGTCTGTGCAGCCAAGAGCCTAACCGTGGTAAGCAAACCGTGCATGAGTTACGAAGGAGAATAATGTGGGGTACAGGTACCCTCGGCTGTAGGTAAACGTGCACCATGTCATGTGCAATGTGCATGCACTCGTGAGAGCACGTTCAATCGGGAGAGATGCACAAGTGCTATGTTGGTACACATACGGTGTTCGACAAATGGACGTTAAATACATATTGCCTGACCTAAGGCAAAGTGCTCATTAACGGGACAATACAATTCCTCTTTTTGGTAAACATTATATTTTTTTCAAGCACCTACTTCGACACTTTCAGATATCGTGTAAAAGCAGATACATCCATTTTCAAACCGCCAACGGGGAAAAGTTTCAGAAACAAATCCTAACAAAACTGATCTGTAGACTTTAATGAACTCAACACCCTTTTTTTCTTGATCCAACAGAACTGTTTTCTTGACTATGAATGAAAATTTCGTTGAACCTAACAATTTTGGTTATTATTATAAGTTATATATTATATATAATATTTATTATTATAAAAATAATATATTACCTTATGGGGTAAGCCTGACTAACTCGGTGAGGAAGGGAGTAATGTTTGGAAGGGGGTATAGATTTTTAGATTAAAAATGGAATTCCCGTGTTATCTATTTAAATAACACGTTCGTTTCGCAACTATGTCTCTTCGAATTAGGGTCTCATTCACACATTCTAGCAATTCTGTCAGCGGTCTGCCTCTGGGCAATCTGCCATTTACTTTACCTTGATACATTTTTTTCGTTAGTCGTGCATCTTTCATTCTCTCAACATGCCCAAACAATCTCAAAGAATTTCTTTTACATATGTCAACTAATGTCTCCTCTACACCACATTCTTTGAGGATTATCTCATTACTCACTTTGTCCATCAGTGTTTTGCCGCATATCATGCGCAGGAATTTCATGTTAATCGCGTTAATTTTACTCTCATCTTTTCTTGATAGGTCCACGTCTCGCTACCGTACAGCACGTTCGGTATAAATATAGAATTTCGTATTGCCCTTTTAGCTGCACTTGATATATTTGTACTTCTAATAATGGGCCCTTCTCTACCGATAACTTTCTTACCCTTGTTTATAACCCTATCTGACTCCCCATCTATATTTCCGTAACTAGTGAATAGGCTATCAAGATATACGTACTTATAAACTTTTTCTATTCCCTCATCATTTAAAACATAGTTGAACCAAACAAATTTTGTTTAATTCGACAAAATATTTGATTGACTCGACAATATTTTTTTGTGGAATAAAACAAATACTCCATCTACCAAAATATTTGGTAGAAAAAACCAACAAATTTAGTTTATTCAACCAAATATATTGGTGTTCATATAAAAAGCATATTGTATGGTTGAACCGACAACAATTTTGTTTATTTAACCAAGTCACTGGATCAGGAAACCGGGAAATAAAAGTGAATTTATTTCGTAACCAGAAATTGAAAAAGTTTTTAGAGGTATCACAAATTTCGTATCACATCATACAATGTAATTTAAAAGGAGTTCGATTTCAATTTTTTTAAACATTAGGTTTAATTGTTAATTGCTTGAATCATGAAATTATTCATTGTGCGAATGCAGTTTCGAACACTAAAAAAAGTAAAAGTTAAAAGCCTTTGAATTTGCAAATTATGAATAAAAAACTTTTTCAGTGACTGTAGTTCGACTATTAAAAATTGAACAATAATTGAAATTGCAAAAGGATTCTGAATCTTTTCAGAATGAACAATTAACAGATTTTAACGTTGAAAATTAAACTGTTTCAATTTAAAAGCCTTAGCTGTTAAACAAATTTAAACGTTCGATTGCAACTTTATAAACTTTTTTCAATTTTAAAATAATTTTAATTTAATAGATTCATTATTAAATGATTTTATTCAATTTCAAATCCCGCTCGTCTGGCTGATCAGACAGAATATTCCGTACAAATATCAATAGGAATTAAGAGGATTTCTGCGTAAAAACGTTTAAATTTGATCATTCTAATTTTGAAAAATGGGAAAAATTTTTCGTATTCAATTTCTTTCCTGATTGGAGGAGGCTAATTTTTCTTTTTCATACTTTCATCGTGTGGAGGGGTACAAACTTGGCATTTTTAACATTAGGATGAAAGGGGGGGACTTTTTATTTTCAACTTTGTACTAAATTGAAAGAGGGATATATTTCATTCTCAAAATTTGTATTTATGTGAGTTGAAAGTGAAGATTAGCTTTAATTTAGAAACTTGGAAATAACAACGTAGATTTGTATTTGTAAATCTGAAGTCTTTGAACGGTTCAATTTATAAAGGTTCAAAGCTTTAAACTCTGAAGTTTAGTGGCATCGATGGTATCAAAATCTTCCATTTTATACGTAAAAAGTATTGAGCGTCTGAATCAAAAATTGTGGAGTTGAATGTTTTTTGCTTCGAATTTAAAAGCTTAAAATTCGAAAGAGTTCCAGTTTAATAGCTTTTATTTGCAGTTCAGTTTTGGTTACTTTAAATGAAAAAAAAATCAGTTTTAGTTGTTGGAATTTTTCAATATCAGTGACCTTGAAAAATTGTTGTGGAGTGGATTGTTCTTATGAAGAAAGTATTTTTTGTGATATAAAAACAAGAACTAACGACACAGTAAACGGAGAGAAATGGATGTTTACACTAAACATCTAGATGCTTCAGGTCAACAAATTTTATGTTTAACCACAGGACAGCAATCTAGATGTCAAAGGTTAGTTACTGTGGATATTAAGGATATGAAACTTAGAGCGTTCTTACCTCGAAGTATTTCTTGAAAAAGAAACAGCACTACCGTCATCTTTTTCACTCTATCGAAAAAAATTACAGCATTAGGATTTATATTTGTGTACAAAATATTAATAATCATAATTTTTCCACAAGTTCATACACGACACGAAATGACATCGAACGACATTGATCATAAGCTTCACTAAGCCGCCGACAGAGGTCCGGCGTACTTCACGGTACTAGTTTAACATCTTGGATGTTTCAGTCTAACATAAAAATATATTTGAGCCTAATATCTCAAAAAGTACATTTCTGTCGCGATAATTATCTTAGTTTGCAGATAGC
Source organism: Andricus grossulariae (assembly GCA_011634705.1). Lineage (NCBI taxonomy): Eukaryota > Metazoa > Arthropoda > Insecta > Hymenoptera > Cynipidae > Andricus > Andricus grossulariae. The sequence goes on along the minus strand of JAABKJ010007545.1, from coordinate 289,943,676 downwards.
TGATAGAAACCTATTTATCCGGTTTTCCACTTGGTCTGGATGTACATTTGTTTGATGCTTCTTTTATATCTACCAGATATGGTGGTACGTATGCACGGAAGCTCTCGAGTTCGAATGCAATGGTGTGGTTTATAGTATACATACATATGTGTATAAGTCGAGAAATATTTAATGCACCATACGACGTATTCTGCACTGGTCTCACCTATCTGATCAGCTTGCAACATTAATGTCGGCATTTACCGTAATGGTCTGAAACGGGGAAAACAGGCTGAAACCCGTTGGTATAGGTATAGGTACGTGTCGTTTTAGCGGCTCGTTTCGACGGCACTGCACGCACGATCCTTGACAACCGGTCACAACATAAATATGCCAGGTGTTCCCCAGGCAATATTGCTGCCGTTTGCAGTAAATGCTTAATCGTTAAACAACTTAAGTGCGGTGCATTCTTTCCTATCATCTAATCTTTAACTTCATATCAGGTGTCTTTTATTTTATATTTCTGAAACCAATAAATTTCTAAAACAATCTACAAAGACTGCAAGTGGATAAAGCGGATTCAAAATTCAAATTTTGAAAGAGTATTATTATCTAAATCTGAAACAGTGAGATAGCGGTTCTTCACTTATGCTTATTTTCATAAATTGCGAAAAATTGCAAATACATTAAACTCCCGCTCATTGCAATCTCCGTATGTTCCACTGTGTCAAAAAAGGTCCAATTTTAAATGTTTAGAATTCAATAATTCAAATTGAAAAGGTATTGAAACATTTATTAGTGTAAAAACTTCGACATCAAACAGTTTTAAAATAAAGACCTCCTAACGTTGAAGCGTGTAAACTAAAAGTCTCCTATATGAAAAATAAAAAATCTTTAGAATAATGAAAATTCAAGCATTTTGAATTCGAGCGATTTTAAGTTATCCAAAAATCTCTGAATATACGCGATTGCAGCCTGATTGATTTGCGATTGGAATTATATTCATATACATTCCTCGCCTAAGTACAAGAAAATAAAAAATTATATATTATAAAGCTGGATTTCCTTCGGCAACTTTTTGCAACTTTATCAGTGCAATTTAAGAAATTGAAATTTAGTGAGTAGAGTATGCTTGCCCTCTTTTATAAGGATGTAAACAAAGCCTGTTTCATAAGTTTTAAATTATGCGTGGAACTCAAGACGTATATTCACTGGCTTTATAAATATAAACAGTTTTTCGCGTAAGCTTCCAACTTTGATGGTCCTCGTCGTGAAGAAGAATCGCTTGTGATCCCTGCTGGTGTCTCACCCTCCGAGTATACACCCGCGACCCTTAATAAATCTCTGTGCGGAGCCGAGTGTCCTCTGGCCCTCAGGGGATTCCTGTAAATAAGCTAGCAGAGTTTTAATTATTGCTATTTTCGCATCCACAGTGGCTCAGGGTTTTCGCCGAGCCCCGAGATTTAATTATGCAAATCGCCGAGCCCGCTAGACAAAACCAATATTTGCGCTAGCTCCTAGACGATGGCTGGGAGAATTTCGTTAACTTATAATCAACGAAATTCCTTTGCTCCGGTAAATAAAAACTCTGGAGTCGATGACATAATCCTATGCCCATAAACCTATTAATCCAATTGCTTCGAGCAACACATGTTCAGATAAATTTGTTAGACTTATTAGTAAACATGACATAACATATATATCTCACTTTTATACTGTTGAGGAGCCTTGTTAATAAAATAAATTTGTATGTTAATAAAGGGAGTCATATTTTATAAATATATTTCTTTAAATTATATTTCATAGAAGTGAAGAATCTTTCTTTAAATTACTCAGTGTGAACATTAGAAAATTGTTTATTTTAAGGGTGTTATTTTCAATATTTTTATAATAAATTTTCTAAGACATCTTTCATTTACCGGATTGACTTTTATATGACTTAAAATTGCTTCATTTATTACATTTGAAATTTTTTAATTAAAACCAATGCTAATATTCTATTTCTTTACAGCTACGGATAATTTAATTTGTAATCGTTATGGTGGCGAAATATTTCATTGCTCTCGCAAATACATATCTCGAATTATCAACTTTAATGAGAGGATACATTGAATTTAATTGAATAAATAAATTTATTTATTACTTTGCACTAAAGAAAAGTTATTGTAAACTGAACTATGGCGTTGTATTGGGAAAAATAAGTCACGAGTACCATTTTTTCATTCGTTATGACTATTCGTGTTTAGTAAGTAGAACTACTGAAGAATGTAAATTACCAGTAGTTACAGTCAACGTTTTTCCTAGTTGGACCAACCGATTTACATTTGTATATAGCTTAACTAACTAAAAAAGACAGCTATATTTACTACTTTTAATAGTTAGTTTATTTATGTATAGTTGTTTCAACTATATTTGGCTTACGGCATCCTTCAGCAATCAGGGAAAAGTAGTCAGAGTTGCCAGGAATTTTTTCAGTGTAATTATTTAACACCGGGGCACAGTGGGCTGGATCGGGAATTTACTATTCAAAATCACCTACAGCCTATAATTCTCAACCGATTTTCAATCTTTTGCTTAGAAGTGATCAGCGATAGTTGCACAAGAGCATCTATAGATTTGATTTTTCAATTGCTGTCATTTTCTATTTTTTATATGAATAAACAATGAGAGAAAATGAGACATTTTTTAATTATTATTTTTTATCTTCACATAAATAACTTGAATGATCCTATTCTTGACGAAAATAAATGACGAAGTACCCAAAGAATATAAATAATTCACAGGATATCGAATCTTATTGTTGTAAACAAATTATATTACCAAAATGTCAACATTTTGGAAATTTTGCTTGCAAAGTGTATTTATCAGTTGAAATTGCTTGATTCTACCAACGAGATCACATTAGATCAAAAAAATTCGTTGTATGGTATGATTTTTTTATTTCATAAGCAAATTATGTAAACAAATGCATAATTTAGGAGTTTATTGGCAAAAAAAAATCGTTTTTCTTTCTTCGTACCTTCAAACTATATGAGTGGTGATATTTAGTAATTGTGATTTATAGACAGAAATTAATAGTTTTTCTTTCTAATCGTCTTCAAATTACATAAATGGTGATGTTTAGTGACGAAGAATTGTCAATCGATACTATTTGTGTATGTTAAAAACAAATTCTATGCAAAAATATAAGTTCAAGGTAGAGTAACGTTTTACGTAAATATCGGTGAGGTTGACTGAAGTAAATTTTGTTTTAAAACTGCCTTTCAGTTTTTTCAGCAATTTAAATATTCAAAATATACCGTATTCAGAAGAAGCTGCAGAAGCTCGTAATAAGAATTTCAAGCGGTTCAGAGAATTCAACACACGAAATTGCTCTCGAATTTCGACCAATGAAGATTCAATATATAAGCTCCTTGTGTCATCTCATCTGATCTATTAATTGCGCCTCAAGTAGAGCAAGAATAAATTTGAAATGGCTCCTAAAATTATTGAAATGATTGACAAGTACAACTTGGAATCTAATTCTTTTAGAACATCACAAAACATTTCCAGTGATATCATTGGAAGGAAATAATAGAAAAAGATTATCTTCGGTCTACAAATGGCCAAACTATGCATTTGTTCATAAAATAAACAAATAATATCAATTAAAAATTCTTCCTCACTAAAAATCACCACTTATGTCATTTGAAGACGATTAGAAAAAAAACGATCACTTTCTAACTATAAACGGTCAAACTATGCATTTGTTTATGAGATTTGTTCATAACGTGAACAAATAATATCGATTGACAATTATTTGTCCCTAACCTTACCACTTATGTAATTTGAAGACGATTAGGAGGAAAAACTATTACTTTCTGTCTATAAATGACCAAAATATGCTTTCGTTTATAAAATTTGTTTATAAAATAAACAAACAATATCGACTGACGAATACTAATCACTAAATATTACCACTCATAGAATTTAAAGGTACTGAGAAAGAAAAGTGATTACTTTCTGCCAAAAAACGCCTAAACTATGCATTTGTTTAAATAGTTTATTTATAAAATAAACAAATTATAGCACACTATAAATTTTCATGAGCAAACGTGATCCTGTTGACAAAATCAAGCAATTTCAACTGACAAATACACTTTGCAAGAAAAATTTCCAATATGTTGACATTTTGGTAATATAATTTGTAATTCACAATTAGATTCGATATCCTGTAAATTATTTATATTCTTTGGATACTTCATCATTCATTTTTGTCAAAAATGGGCTTAACTAAGTTATTGATTTTAAGATAAAAAATAATAATTAAAAAATCTTTCATTTTCGCTCCTTGTTTATATATAGGAGAAATAGAAAATAACAAAAATTGAGAAATCGAATTTATAGACGCCCTTGTGCAACTATCGCTGATCACTTCTAAACAAAAAAATTGAAAATCGGTTGAGAATTGTGGGCTGTAGGTGATTCTGAATAGTAAATTCCCGATTCAGCCCACTGTGCGTTGGTTTCCTTTTTTTTTTTAATTTTTAAGAATTTTGTTGTAGAATTTTTTCCCAGAAGAAGTATTAGTTTAATTTTTGTTCAATTTAACTTAATTTAATGTTTTTAAAAAATTTTTTTTCTGAAAATGAACGAGCGATTGAGAAGGGATTTTTTAATTTGAAAAATATCCGGGTTTTTATTGACTCGGTCGCTCAATAAGGAAGTGAAACGAAGCCACTTAGTTTCCTCGATACGCCGGATTTTCCGCTGCCAAGAACTAAACGAAGCACTTTTAGACTGCATCGTAGCAACTTACCTTTAAGCTTCACTGATGCCAACAAAATAGACTCTATTTGTCAATTTTATTAACTTCGAAACTTTGCATTTCAAAGTATTTTTTTATTTATTTTTTTCTCAAGAAAGGATTTGGATGACTGAAAAATTCCGAAATATAAAATTCGGGACTACGTAAAATTCCTGAATTGGGAAATTCCCAAATAATAAAATTCCCGACAGTAAATTGACTAATTATAAAATATCCGAAGTAAAAAATTCCCGAATTTAAACTATTGAAAAAATTTTTATCTATACAATTAATTGTATTATTACAGTTAAAATTATATTTCAATTGAAAATTTCATTATTCGGGAATTTTTCAATGTGGGAATTTTATAACCAATTCAGGAACTTTCCAATTCGGGAATTTTATGTTTCAGTCGTCCCGAGAATTTCATTATTCGGGAATTTTCCAATTAGGAAGTTTTATTATTCGGGAATTCTCCAATTCGAGAATTTCATTTTTCGGGATTTTTCATTTGTCCCGGGAATTTAATTATTCCTTATATTCTCTTCTGTTCGGCGGGCCACATAGGTACCCAGAGCTTTTGCTTCGGAGCACAATAGATAGAGGCAAGTGGGAGATGCAGAAAAGTATCGGACTTAGAGAGTCTCCTTGGAAGACCCCCCTGTTATATGTGATATAGCTGGTAGTCACTTGTCTTTTGTCAGATGTTATGACAAATCTTGTGAGCCATAAAAACATAAGCCCATTTATGCATCTCACTATCTTTGGACAGATTGTGCTCAGAGGTTTCATGCCAATCGCGTTAATTTTACTTTTATTCTTTCCTTGACAGTTCCATGTCTCGCTACCGTATAGCACATTCGGTACAAATATAGAATTATAAATTGCCATTTTAGCTGTTGTTGCTAAATTTTTACTTGAGAGAATGGACCCTGCTCTACCGATAACCTTCCGACCCTCGTTTATGCGCCTATTCAACTCCTCGTCTATCTTCCCGTCACTAGTGAATAGGCTTCCTAGATATCTGTACTTATCAACTTGTTCTAATCTCGCATCATTTGTGACAATGTTGCAATTGTTTTCTCACCTCTTCCTTCGAACACTATGATTTTTGTTTTATTTACGTTAATTTTGAGGCCCATATTCTTCATGCTTGTATTTAGTTTGCTCAACATTCTGTGCAAGTCTTCGATTGATTCTACTATAAAAAGCTTATCCTCTGCGAAAGCTAACCCACGTATCCTCACTGTCTCAATATGTACACCTTCTTCGTCGAAGAGGGCCATTCTTAGACACTTGTCCATAAATATGATAAATAGCCATTAGGACATAACGCATCCTTATCAAACGCCTTGCATAATATCGAACCAGTCATTCAGTTTCCGAATAACCGTTGCACTCGCTTTCCTACCTACATATATTGTTTTTATTGCTTGTAGGAGCCTTCCATTGAGTTCATACTCTTAGAGGACTTCCGAAAGGTTGGGTCTATCCACCTTCTCAAATGCTTTTTTTAGGCCAACAAACGCACAAAAAACTTTCTTTCCTGCTTTCAAACTTTTTTATGTGATCTGTCTTAAGCTAAATATTTGATCCGTACATGATCTTCCTGGCATAAATCCGCTTTGGACTTCCCATATCTTTTCTTCTGTTATTTTCATTTCCCTACGGATAAGTATTTTGGAGTATATTTTACGTACGGTACTTAATAAGCTGATACCTCTGTAATTATTGCAGTTGCCTTTACCTCCTTTCCTTTTGTATATCGGTACGATAATCGCTTTTCTTCACTCCTCTGGGATTTCTCCCATCTCGATACATTACCGAAACTTTTTTCTATTTGTAAACTCATTTTCACACGAATAGCCACATCGAGTTGAAAATGTGGGATAATAAATGAGAAGCACTAAGCAACGCGGCTCTGGTCCTAAATTTTTATAATAATGAAAAAAGCAAAAAAAAAATTATTTGCAAAAAAAGCTTTTTTCATAATTATACAAATTTAGGACCAGAGCTCCGCTTCTTAGCGCTCAATTGGGTTTTGTGATGCATTATGTTCTATGTCGCAGTTCTGTTCCTCTATATATTCACCTTCTAAAAATTCTTTAAAAGAGTCTTTCAATGCGTCTACTATCCCGTTTGTATTACACAGAATTTCACCTTTAGTGCTTCTCATGCTGACAAGCTCTGTATTTTTACTTCCCTCCATCTTTTCAAATATTAGTTTCTTGCTTCCTTCAAACTTGTTTTGTATTTTCTTCTCTTCTTCTGTTCTGATTTTATCTTCATTCTCATATATGGCTTGGGATGGGCACTATCAAGGGCTCCTGTTTTACCGATCAAGAGGAACTTCTAAAAGTCAAATATCCAGACATTTACCTTGTCGAGAAAGACATTAAGAGACGTGGTAAAAGATCTATGTCAAATGGCTTGGGTTTGATAATTCACACAACAGCGGGATATATAATACGGACGTGTAATAAAGTTAAACTAATGTTAAGCTAACGTTAAAATAACATTAAGTTAAAGTTAAAATTACGTTAGAGTAAGGTTAAGCTAATATTGAAGTAACGTTAATCTGAAGTGAAAGTAACGTTAAGTTAACGTTAAGCTAATGCTAAAATAACTTTACGCTAACGTTAATGTAAGGTTACGCTAATGTTGATGGGACGTTAAGCTAACGTTAAAGTAACGTTAAGCTCACGTTAAAGTAACATTGATGGTGGTAGTGCTAATTGAGGAGGAGGAGGTGATGGATAATCATTCCGTGAGCGTTATATAATGCTTTATACATACCCAAAAGATCTTTTATGTAGGCTGCAATTTTATATTAATACTAACTATTCACCACAAAACCTGGACAGTCAAGAAATTATAATTATGATTATATTTAATTATTTATACTCTTTAAGTTAAGTTGATCTTCATTTAACTTTAAACGATAGTTACTTCCTGGAATTGAACTAATATCAAACTTATGTATTATCTAGATGTAAGATTTTTCGTAAATAAAGAAAACGATACGTTCGTATCCTGTTGTTGTTTATTTCAACTATAACATAAGTACAAAATAATGTTAAAAAATAAAACATACTCGTACATATATTATTGTCTACTCAGTGGAGATATAGATGTCAATTTAGTACTTCTCTATCAATCGCAGAAACATGTTTCTATGTACGCATTCGGCAGATCAGTAATTTAAGTAATTTATAAAAACTGCCACGCCGCTGATCAAAATTCTTTTTCTTTTTTTTTTTTGAAGACCATAGACTAAGTAAGTATAGTTACGACTTTCGAAATTACAGAGTGAAACGAAGTCAGAGCACTAATAAGGTTAGATCAGCAAACATTTTCAGGTCGATACACACAAAGCCAGAGCTGATGCATGACTTAACATTGACAGCGCAAAATAATTAAATCTCAACACTCCTTAATTATTTTTCCTCTCAGTTGCTCGAAGATCCTGCGAGACAAAGGCTTAGTTAGAATGTGAGCCAGTTGATCGGTACTCTTGAAATGTTTTAGTTTAACTGTCACTCCAATGTGTTCTTGAATAAATTTCCTTGGAATGCCGATATGTTTCTTACTCTTTGTTATTTTCCAATTCGTCGGATGCAGCATATGTCATCTATTGACGAGACCGCAGTTCGATATTCGGCTTCAGCGATTGATCTTGCTACAAATCGATGTTTCTGACCATACCATACAATAGGACCTCCTCGAACAACAAGAACTCCACTAGTTGAATGTCCTGTCTGAATATCTCCTCGATAATCCGAATCCGTATAGGCAATGAGTTTTGTATCTTTATTGAAAAATATTCCATAATGAACAGTCCCTTTAAGATATTGAAAAACACGTTTGATCATAATCGTTCTGCTGCAAAAACGACTTAGACGTTTGACAGCGAAGCTCATGTCAGGACGAGATATTTTAGCCTGATATAGTAGACTTCCTATTGCTTCACGATAAGGTTCAGACTTTTGCAACGGTTTGTCGTTCACAAAATTTTCTCCATCAGTCACCATTCCACGTTCCATCGGAGTATATGCAAGATTTAAGGCGTAGAATTTGAATCGCTATAGAATTTCCTGTGTATGTCTTTGTAAATTAAAAAAAATTCCATTTGAGTCATTTTTAATCTGCATACTGAAATATGACAAACGATTATTGGATGCAGTGTCAAAAGTGACTTCAAATTTTCTGTTCAGTCTTTTTGAAATTTCAATCATCTCATCCGTATTTGTTCCTGCAACCAGTACCATCGTTAAAGCTTTCAAGTTGATAAATAAAAGTATTTTTTTTTAGATCTCTGTTTAAGAAGGCTGTTTTGACATCAAAAGCCATCAATTTCATTTGGTTTGAAGCGGCAATACTAAGGATTAATCGAATTGTTACATGACGAGCAACAGGACTGGAAGTCTTGGAATAATTAATTCCGTCTTTCTGTTCAAAGCCTCTGGCAACAAGTCTAGCTTTGAATCGACCGGTCTGCTTCTGACGTAGTATCCAATGACAATTGGAAGGTTGTACATTTCCTTGAACTTCAAATAAATTCCAGGTTTTGTTTTCAATCAATGATTCAAATTCTTCAGTCATAGCTTTTCGCAACTTTTCATCATTTAGCAGCTTCCTATTTTGTTAAAAAAAAACTGTTCGAAAGTCAAAGAAATCGTCTTTAAACAAGAGAAAATACTTGGTTTCTCCTAAAGACTTGATATTCATTTCACACAAATCGATGTGAATTACATTAAAAGAGTTTTTAGCAACTTTCCGATTTTCGAGGTGACAGATGCGATGCTGCTTTCCATAAACACACCCTGAACAAACTTAATCATCCCAGTCATTAATGTAATTGATATTATTTTTATTTTAAATGTCTCTGACATACTTAACATTCTGGTGAGCAATTTTTTCGTGCCAAGTTTTATTGGATGTAGTCAACAGACATTTTTCAGACTTTTCTCCACGAAACCCCATTTTGTACAGGTTTCCATCTCGTTCAGCGATTGCTACGACTTCTTGTTCATTTAGAGTTTTGAACGTAGATTTATTTGAATTTGCAGTCTGTACGTAACCTTTATCTAGCATTTGAGTAACAGAAAAAAGGTTGAATGTCATCTTTGGTACATACAAAACATTTTTCAGAACAATTTGATACCACTCTTTACCACTGAAACCATCTAGTTCTGCATAGCCTACTCCAACTCCTTCCAATTCAGTAGCGTCACCAGTCATAACCATCCTAGGCTCTATAAGTTTAACAAAATTTATCAGCCAGTTTCTACGAGAAGTCATATGCTGTGTAGCAGCACAGTCTTGATACCACGAATTATTGCAGTCGCGTTTTGAATTTATGTCATTTACATTTGCAGTCGATAAACTAACAGTAATAAGCGTGCCAGAATTTTCTTTATAGCAATCTTTGGCAAAATGACTTTTTTGTTACCAGTTGTTGCAGGCATAATTATTTTTATAGTTATCTAAGTACTTCGAGCATGGTTTATTTGTACAGTATATCTTTATGTACCCTTTCTCATCAGATTCAAAACATTGAAAAAAATAATGTTCAACATTAAAACATAGTCGTATATATATTATTGTCTACGCATAAGAGATAGATGTCAATTTAGTACTTTGCAATCAATTGCAGAAACTTGTTTCGATGTAAGCATTCGGGAAATCAGTAATTTAAGTCATTTGTAAAAACTGCCACATGGCTGGTCAAAATTTTGGTTTCGTTTGAAGACCATAGACTAAGTAAGTATAGTTACGATTTTCGAAATTATAGAGTCAAAAAAAATCAGCGCACTCACAAGGATAGATCAACAAAGACTTCAAGGTTGTTACACACAGACAGAGCAACATATACGTAAAGATTTAATGGTATTTTACATTGTTTCAATGTTTCGACGTTGTGTGATCGCGATCTAATTACATATTGTGTCCTATATTGCGTTTTAATATTTTCTAAAAAATTAATTTAGTCGCTAAATTCAATATCTTTCTTGACTACTCAGGCCTTTACAACTTTCGCTTCCTTTAAGAAATCGTGACCGTTGGCCACTGATATGTATAATACACTGGATACAGGATTCAGTGGAAAACGCGTGTGCCTAAAATTAGATAGGTAGGGAGAGTTCTGGCTCACTTTTTTTCCTCACGATTAGAAAAATTGCGGTTACAATGTAGAAGGCTGTGAGATTGCTTTCGCTTCTTGTGCTGACTTACGAATCAGCGTGTCGAAGTATCCGATTCTCAATATCGATATTGAAAATCAATAGTTGAATCCGGGGAATCGAACTTTTTCACCCAAAAACATGGAATAGGACATGACATCTGATGTCACAATATCAAGCTATTAATATCTTCTATACCTAGAATTGAAGTTTTTCGCCCCAAATATACTATAATTTATATAATAAATGTTTATCGCAATGGTGTCATATTATACTGAACAGTGTAAAGATCTGTTACCGTCTCAGTGACTCATGGCTCCCTTTGTTGCACGCCGACATCATGCATCAGAGATGAAATTAGATCTGTGTGCTGATACGATTCGCAGGCTTTGTTTTTACAAGCAAATTGATTGCTTAGACATTTTACAACTATGCTTCACCCGTCCAACATAATTTCTTTGATATATTTAATATTAAATTTCTTGGAAGTTCTCCTTTGATATCTGCCCACAGGAAGTTGATTTCATATTTTTGCCACGAATTGGACGAAAAACGTAAGTCTAATGTTGGTGAGCATGTAGGTTCATTTACAAATTTATTGTTTATACATTCCATAAGTATGCGTCATTCGTCTGACGTAATCTCTTTAATATTTTTAGATATAAAATTCCCTCTGATTTTTGCTGACATCATGCGTCAGAGGTCTCATATGTCACATAATGTTAAACAATTCCTGGTAAACAAAATTCGATTCTGATGACGTCAGCCTACTTTCAGGAATTCTTATATACAGGGTTATCATACTTCATCAATTCTGAGACTATAAATAGGAACGCTCTTTTTATTTTGCCCAGTGCAATATTAATACCAGTCAAGCGTGCTTGTAGAATAAAAAGTGTTGAAGATCTATTTAGAAGCAGAATTTTTTCTGTGATTTCTGAAACTGATAACAAACTTGCAGTAGTGAGCTTAAAATCTGTGCAGTGTTTTTATAAGTGTCCGCTGACTTCAGTTTAATTTGAAAAAGGATTTCAACAAATATAAAAAAAGTTCTACAAATCATGAAGATGGGGTATGAACTTATACTTGGAGAGCAACCCTTATCAGCTAAAGAAATTAAATGGTGGACGAGGGAAGGAACTAGAAAATCAGAATATCAAACAAAATGCTGAGGAAGAACAAACATATATCTATTGGGCAAAAACGTACGATTATAGCATTGATCGCTAATCTGAAGACAGCAAGCAGAAGATTTAATAAGTTGCTGAAAACGGGATGGCATGAGTAAAACTTGGATAAAATTACGAGAGAGAATAATTCGGGATGATGTGGAAAGTGCTTTTCAAACGCGGATAAGAACTAGGGTAATATCAAATTTAATCCATAAGAATTTAAATAAATTTTTCGATGACTGCAAACGCATGTTTATTCTACGAATTAAAAACACATTAAATAGTTTTGGTAATATTAAGGCTTGTGTTCAATTTACTGGAATTTTCAAGGCAATAGTGACTAGTGAAGAAAAAATAGATAAAAAAAGAGTTTGCACTAAGAAAGACCCTATTTTGACAACCACAAATATTGGTGGATGGTTTGAGGAAAAAGACAGAGAATAGGTTCAAGTCAAAATTGATAAACTAAAAACAACAGATTCGGGCTGGAGTTTAATAGAAATCGTAAACTTAAGGGTTAATATTAATAGATACGCCCCTTTTCAGGTTGGGTCTTCGACTTTCATTTAATCACCTGATTTTATTCAAAGAAAAAAAGCTGTGCTCAATATTGAAAATGAAGATTCATATTGTTTTCTCTGATCAGTAATGGCAGCTCTTCATCCAGTTAATAAAAATGCGGGAAGAACTAGTTCTTATCCTCAGAATAATGGTTCAGAACTCAAATATAATGATATTGAGTTTCCAATTACTCTTGAGGACATTCCGAAATTTGAAAAAATGAATGGTTTGAGTATAAATGTATATGAATTAGAGTTTGATGAATATGGCAAGTAACAGGAAATAATTCCTGTTTTTTTAAGTGATGAACCCACTGTTTACCTTCTTATCATTGAAAATACTACATTTGATTCAGATACAGAAGTGTATCATTTTTCTTCAATCAAAAATCTATCTAAACTAGTAAAATCGCAAATAACAAAAGATCATGGCCCTACTTACTTTTATGACAGGTGTTTGTGCCACTTTAAATTTGAGAAATCTCTTGAAAAACATAGAATTTATTGTGATAATCTGAATAATAATTGCACGCTAATATTTCCCAAAGAAAAAAATAGCATTTCAAGCTAAAAAATTATAAATACAAAGAGAGGGTTCAATTTGCAGTATATGCTGATATAGAGTGTTTGTTAAAGCCGGTTACCAACAATCAAGGAAATGCTTATCAAAAACATATACCTACAAGTGTTGCTTACTACACAAAATGCAGTTTTGATGATTCATAATCAGAACCTCAAGTTTATCGTGAAAGAGACTGCATCACGTGGTTTATCAATGAGTTAAGAAACGTAGCTGAGAAAGTAGATTCTTGTTTTAAAAAATCTGTACCATTGGAACCATTAACATTGAAGTAAGGGTATGATTTTCAAAACGCTAAAGTTTGTCATATTTGTGAGCAAGATTTTAGCAGAGATGATGTAAAACATCGTGACCACTGTCATTTTACGAGGAAATATCGTGGCCCTCCTCATGTCAGGTGTAACGTAAATTAGCAAGACTCACATATAATTCTCATAGTGTTTCATAATTTATCTGGCTGCGACTTTCATTTTTTTATGAAAAAGTTGAAAACAAGCTTTGAATATGATATCTCATTATTACCTATTAATAAAGAAAAATATATATCCTTCACAAAAAATGTGCAAAATACAAAATTTAAACTTAGATTCATTGACTCTTTTTGATTTATGCCAAGTAGCCTCTCCAAATTAGCTTCAAATCTTATCAATGATGAAAAATTAATAACAAGAAAATAATGCGATAATGATCAAGAATTTGAATTATTATCAAGAAAAGGCGTATTTCCATATAATCATGTTCATAATTGGCAAAAATTATATGAAGGTTGCCCACCAGCAAAAGAGGAATTTCATTCGAAATTAAATGATGAGGGTATTTCAGATGAAGGTTATAATCATGCCTGCAAGGTGTGGGAAAAATTTAATTGAAAAACGTTAGGTGAATATTCAGATTTATACTTAAAAAATTATGCTTATCTTTTGGCAGACATTTTTGAAAGTTTTAGATGTCGTTGTATTGAAACTTATAATTTAGATCCATTGCACTACTATACAGCACCTGGACTTTCCTTTCACGCTATGTTAAAGTATACGGGAATTGAACTTGGTCTATTAACAGATGTATATTTTTTATTACTTATTGAAGGTGCCATCAGAGGTGAGGTGCCTCAGTGCTCCAATAGGTCTGCGAAAGCAAATAATTGTTTCATGGGGTTACATTTTAATCCACTGGATCAGGAATTTTACATCACGTATTATGACATAAACAATCAATACTGTGAAGCTATGAGTCAATATTTGTCCTATAGTGATTTTAGATGGTTCACAAATTTTGAAAACGAACCCAATTTTCTCAATATTCTTGATGATTCAGAAATAGGTTATATTCTCTAAGTAGATTTGAAATATCTTGAAAAACTCAATGATTTGCATACAAACCTACCATTATGCCCTGAGCATTTTGTACCTCACCTTCCAACATCTAAAATTCCTAAACTAATAACCAATTTGAAATCAAAAACAAATTACGTTCTCCGTTATCAAGACTTAAAACAATATTTAAATTTGGAGATGAAACTTCTTAAAATTCACAGTATTTTACAATTCCAACAAAAACCATGGTTAAAAGACTATATTGATTTAAATACTGAGTTAAGAAAGTAGGCAGAAAATAAATTAAATTTTTTTTTTCAAACTCAAGAACAACTCAGTCTTTGGTAAGACCATGGAGAACGTAAGGAAGCACGAAGACGTTAGGTTAGTAGCAAAGTGGGAGGGGAGGTGGGGTGCAAATGCTCTGATTGCCAAACCAAACTATCATAGCTGTACCATCTTTGGTGAAGACATGGTGATTATTAAAATGAGTAAAACCAAAATTAATTTTAATAAACCAATTTATATTTATTTATTTTATTTTCATACTAAAAAAGACTCAGAGAAATTTAATACTTCAGACTATCCACCAAATGATATCTATGATATTAAATTACTGAACAAAAAACTCTTCGGGTTCATGAAAGACGAATGCAACGGAAAAATCGTCACTGAATTTGTTCGGCTAAGATCAAAATTGTATGCCTATAATGTTTTGGGGAATGAAGAGGGAAACAAGAAAGCTAGGGGTACTAAAGAATCCACATTAAGGACAATAACGTTTGATGACTACAAGCAAACTTTTTTATATTATAAAACTCTTATTCGACCTCAACGATTGATTCGAAGCCGAAAACATGAAGTTCACTCGATTAAGCCAAACAAGATTGCTCTCAGCTGGCGAGATGATAAGAGGATGCTGCTGCTTCCTCATACAACCGACACACTTCCATGGGGCTACAAAACTCAATCATAGGAGGCAATGGATCTTTGGTGAAGAGTAATGTTCATTTTTGATAAATGAATTTTAATTCTGTATGAAAAATTGAAATTATGTACAGTGATTCTAAAACCTGTAGAAAATGTTCATTTTTGATAAATAAATTCAATTCTCAAAGAAGAGTTGAAATTATGTACAGCGATTCTGAAACTTGTATAAATATTCATTTTTTAACGAATGAATTTAATTCGCAAAAAAAATTCAATTTATGTACAGCGATCATTAAAGGTTGTATATAAGTATATAAAGTCATTCATGTAATAAACAATCATTTTACTTAATTGTTTTAATTGATGTATGCTTAATATATACCTCCAGGGAGCTGAGTTAAAAATAAGTATACGTAAATTCCAGATAATATTTTTATTTATTCATAAAAAAGTTACATTTCTTAAAAATATATTAAATCTGAAGTAGCTTATTTGATATCCAATTTTTCAACAATGTAACATTTTTATTTGCACAATTCAATTCTTTAGCACTCATATGACGAGGACATTCAATTAAATTGGATCAATCTTTGTGTAAACATTTTAACGAAGGACATCCTAATTCATGCCAGTCAATAATTTCCGTATACTTCATTTCAAAGCATTTAAGCCAATTTTTCTTTTCCAATCCTTTAACATGAGCTTCACTAGCATCTTTGAATGTACTCTCCATTATAACTTTTACAAATGTATAAGGTACGTCACCAGAGTTCCAAGGAAGACCATGGTAATTATATTTGAACCAATGATTCATACATTTATACTTCATAGAGATGACATTCCACTCACAAAGTGGTTGGAATACAATATTATACGGTTTAACTTGATTGTTGATAAATAATATAGCTAATTCTTTGAATATAAATTTGTTACACGGTAATTTGAAAACCTGCATGTCCACCACACACTTCATGCTGAATGCTACTGAAGTGATTCACCATAATGTTAGCACTTTTATACTAACTTTTTGACCTGTCCACTTCATGGCTTATATTCAATTATACGATCATGTAAAATTAAACAGTAAGCTCACGTTTAACCAGGAAAGTTTTCTTTAACCTCAAATTCTAGTCGAACATCAACGGGTCCATACTTTAATCATTCATTTTGTTTTGAACAATCAATAACCGTTAGTGGAGCATACTGTAAGAATTAATTTTTCATTAAAAGTGGAAGAGGGTCCTTACCATAATAATTAGCTTGGTACTTAGTATACATCTCATAAAGCACAGCAAGCTGATTTTTATCTATATCTAAATTTAAATTACCATACGGATAACTTTGTGAATTTGAAAGCAGATTTACATTTGATATTTTGCAATGGTCGAAATAGCTGGCATTTTTAGTTGACACATTTTTTCTATTTGTCTGAAAACCTAATATTATAAATCTAGGCTTTTCAAACTGGGTTGATGTTTTTACAGTCCAAGTATGATTCGAAGTAGCTGGTAGTAATGGATACTCATACAATTTCCAAATACGAAAGCTTACTGGAATAGATGGATCTTTTCTATTATACTTTCACAATTTAAATTTACATTCATCTGACAATCTAATGTATGGTAATAACCATTCAATTTTCTTAATATCTATTTTAAATGGTTCATTTGCCGCTGCAGCTGCTACTGTTATTGTTTGTAAAACTGCATTTGCATCACTGTTCGATCTGGTTATGATGAGCTAATGTTTACCATTAATAATGATTTTATTATAATCTTCAGCAAACCCTAATATCATACTAAGCGGTATGGAAACATCAAAATAACCAGCTGCATTACCAGTCTTTAAATTTCACTATTAGAAATCTTATTAAATCCGTTTAAATCCTTTAAAAAAAATCCTTAAAAAATTTGAATTACTTAAAATCATTAGACTCCTTGAAAATTCCTTCAATTTTTTTAATCTCTTAAAAATTCCTTGGAATCCTTGTAAATAAAATGTTCCAAATCCTTTGAAATCTTTTAAAATATCTTGAAATTTTTTAGGCACTTGGAAATTTTTGGGAATTTTTTAAAATACCCTTCAAATCCCTTGAAAACCCTTTAAAGGCCTTAGAATCTATTCAACATTTTTGAAAATCTTTTTAAATGTTTGAAATCCCTTGGAGTTTTTCGATATTCTAAAATCTTCTAAATCCTTTCAAATCTTTCAAAATTTAAGAAAATTCTTTAAAAACGCAGATTAACCGAAATATTTGAAATTATATTTAAATCTTTGAAATCCTAAGGAATTCCTTCATTTTTGTTAAATTTTTTGCAGTTTATAGAAATATTATAAAATGTTTAGAATTTTTTTTATATCTACTGAAATCCGTAAAAAATTACTTAAAATGTTTTAAATAATATTTAAGCCCTTAATTAACTCTTGTGTGATCCCTTGGACTGCCGTAAAATTTAAACAATTTTTTTAATTTCCTTAAAATGTTTGAAACCTTTGAAAATTTCTTAAAATAAATTCCATTTTTTTTAGAATCCACTCTAAAATATTTATATTTGAGTATTTGACTGCTAAGCGGAAACTTGTCGCGCACATAGCGCGCAAAAAAATCAATATTTTTTGCGCGTTAAAAATCAATATTTTTATAATGACTTAAGACCAGCAGACAAAAAAGAACTAACATAAAATAAAATTGCTTTTAATTTATAATTGTTAAAGTTCTTTAAAATTGTATTTTAAAATTCTTTAAATTAAAAATGTACACTTAAAAATGAAGACCAAAAAATTTAAATCTTATTAAGTCAACGATTTTGGAATTACGCATTGTAAACTGAATGATTTCATAATTGAAAAAGTTAACAATTGAACTTAACATTGAAAAAAAGTTGAAATCGAACTTATTTTGAATTTCTCTATATCATTTCCTGGTGTCAAACTCAGATTTTTTTTTTTTTTTTAATAAGCTGTTAACCACATATGAAACTGAAAAGAAAAAAACGATTCTTGGGAGTTGTGCACGGTACCACTTAAAAGTTATGGCTTTCAGTTACCGTTACTTTAAAAAAATTTGTAACACTTTACCTTTAACGAATCCTTTTCAAAATAACAGTTACTAAAACAGAGAAATGCGTTACAGTTACCTTTTTTTAATAAAAAAAAACAAGTTTATTTAAATTAATAAGTGAATTCACAAAAAGTTTTTTTTTCTCAAATGGCTCCCATAAAAGTTGTATCTTTTGGTGTCAAAATTTTTCCTGAATTTTGGCGAAATTTTGAAAACATATTTAGAGGTCTCCACTAAATTTTTGCAAAAAATGATTTTTTTTCAGCTATTAATGGATTCTTTTACTTTAGCAGACATTAATTTTAGTATTTTGCATTCAAAAGTAAAATAATTCATTAACAGCAGCATCTGTAAAAAATATTGCTACTTTTTTTCAACAATAAGCTTATATATATATATATTTTTTTATTCGTTCCAAAATATATATTGCATTAAAAATAAAAATAGGTAATTTTTGGAAAATTGGGCCTAAGAGACCCTTAAATATATTTTTCAAATTATCAAAATTAAGGGGACGTTTCAACACCAAAAGGAACAATTTGTAAGGGAGTTATTTTAGAAAAAAAATTTATTCTTTTTTTGAACCACCCTATTAAACACATAAGAAATTCTTTCATTTGAAATTGATACCAAATTTTGAGTATCACATTTTTAATTTTTGAATTGAAAAGAATTAACACTTACCTATTTATTTAAATTTAACGTTACAGAACTAAAAATACTTTATGAGAAATTTAAAAATAAACTTGTTATATATAAATTATCCAAATTTTTATTAAAAATGTAACTTATTAATTTACCAAATTTTTGCCCTTCTTAACAAATTATATAGAAGCTAAAAGCACGAATTATTATCTATCTTAATTAATTACTTCTGTTTGTCTAAAATTAAAATATTTGTTTAAAAATTCATATATTTTTTGAAAATTAGTTTTTTTGCTAGAAAATTATTCTTCTTGGTTGAAAATTCATCTTTTTTGTTGAAAAATTAAGCATTTTGTTCAATTCTTTTTCATTAAACATTAATTTTTGTACTGAAAATTGAACTATTCCATTTTTGAAAAAATTATATTTTTAGCTGAAAACTGAAAATTCAATTTTACTGGTTGAAAATGGAACTATTTTCTTAAATTTTTTTTTTCAAACATTAATTTTTTTCACTGAAATTTTATTGAAGATTCGTTTTTAGTTGAAAACTTAAATACTTGGTTAAAATTTGAACTCTTTTGTTAGATTCATCATTTTAGTTGAAAATTAATTTCTTCTGTCTAAAATTTTTTTTTTTTTTTTGGAAATTAATTTTTTTACTGAAAATTCAACTATTCTATTGTTTCTTGAAAATTTTTATTTTTTATTTAAAGTTTCAACTACTATTTGGTTGAAATTTTCTCTTTTGGGTCGAAAATTATTCTTCGAGGTTTAAAATTCATCTCTTTGGTTGAAAATTTAATTATTTAGTTAAAATTTGAACTCTTTTGTTAAAAATTGATTTTTTCTTTGGGTTGAAGATTCATCATATTAGTTAAAAATTCATCACTTTGGTTGAAAATTTAATTATTTTGTTGAAAATACGTTTTTAAAAATTTATTTTTAACTGAAAGTTTAACTATTCCTTTTTTTGCTGAAAATGTATCTTTTTTAGTCGAAAATGTAATTATTTAATTGACAATTCGTGTTTTTTATTTAATTTAAAAGTATTTGATATAAAATTAATCCTCTTGCTTGAAAATTGATCTGTTTTTGTTGTTGATTAAGTCATTTTTTTATTAAAGATTAGTCTTTTTTGGTAGAAAATTAATCTTCTTGGTTGAAAATTCATATTTTTGGTTGAAAATTCAATTACTTGGTTAAATTCATTTTTTTGAGTTGAAGATTTTTTTTTAACTGAAAATTGAACTATTCTAATTAAAGATTCACCCGTTTAGTTGAAAATTCGTCTCTCTCGTTAAAAATGTAAGCATTTTGTTCAATTTTTTTTATTAAACATTAATATTTTCACTGAAAATTGAAGTATTCCATTTTTGGAAAATTTATCTTTTTTGGTTGAAAATTTAATTTTACTGGTTGAAAATGGATTCAACGTTACGGAACTACAAATACTTAATGAGAAATTTAAAAATAAATTTGTTATATATAAATTATCCAAATTTTATTAAAAATGTAACTTATTAATTTAGCACATTTTTGCCCTTATCAACAAATTGTATAGAGGCTAAAAAGATTAATTATTATCTAAACGGCTTAATGATATAATAATATCTATATAATTACTTCGGTTTGTCTAAAATTAAAGTATTTGGTTAAAAATTCATATATTTTTTTAAATTATTTTTTTTTTGCTAGAAAATTATTCTTCTTGGTTGAAAATTCATCTTTTTCGTTGAAAAATTAAGCATTTTGTTAAACTCTTTTTCATTAAACATTAATTTTTTTACTGAAAATTGAACTATTCCATTTTTGGAAAATTTATCTTTTTTAGTTGAAAACTTAAATACTTGGTTAAAAGTGGAACTCTTTTCTTAAAAATGCATTTTTTTGGGTTAAAGATTCATTATTTTAGTTGAAAATTCATCTCTTTGGTGAAATTTTTTTTTTTAGTTGCAAATTAAATTTTATTGCTTGAAAATTGAATTATTTTGTAGAATTTTTTTTTGAAATTACTTTTTGTTTACTTAAAATTCAACTATTCCCTTTTTTGTTTAGAATTTATATTTTTTAGTCGAAGATTAATTTATTTTGTTGAAGATTTATCTTTTGTGTAGAAAAGTAATTTTCTAGGTTTAAAATTCATCTTTTTGGTTGAAAAAACAACTATTTAGTCAAAATTTAAATTCTTTTGTTAAAAATTCATTTTTGTCTATTATTTTCGTTAAAAATTCATCACTTTGGTGGAAACTTTAATTATTTTGTTGAAAATACATTTTTTTAAATTTATTTTTAACTGAAAATTTAACTATTCTTTTTTTTTTGCTGAAAATGTATATTTTTTAGTCGAAAATGCAATTATTTAATTAATAATTTTTTCTTTTGGTTTAATATAAAATTAATCTTCTTGCTTGAAAATTAATCTGTTTTGGTTGATGATTAAGTTATTTTTTATTAAAGATTTATCTTTTTCGTTGAAAATTCAATTACTTGTGTAAAAGTTGAAATCGTTTGTTAAAAATTTTATTTTTTTTTGAGTTAAAGATTTTTTTAAACGCAAAATTGAACTACTCTAATTGAAGATTCACCCGTTTAGTTGAAAATTTAACTATTTTGTTGAAAAAACGTTTTTTTTTTAATCAATTTTTTTACTGAAAATTTAACTATTCCATTCTTGGTTGAAAATTTATCTTTTTTTTTGTTGAAAAAGAAACCATTTGGATGAAAACTCGTATTTTTTGGTAGAATTAAAAAGTTTTTGATACAAAATTAATCTACTTGGTTGAAAATTAATCTGTTTTTCTTGAAGATTAATTTTTTTATTTGAAAATTTAATTTATATACCAATACCATTATCCCAATATAATTTAAATATCAAATTTATTAATCTTTTAAATGATTATAACATATAATTTATTAATTCTCAACAAATAGTTAAATTTTGAAGCAAACAAATTAATTTTCACCAATGAAGATTAAATTTCTACCAAAAGAAGCGAATTTTTGATCAAATAGAGGAATTTTCAAATAAAAAAGATACATTTTTAATAAAAAATGGAAGTTAAATTTTCATTTAAAAAAATTATTTTTAATAAAAAAAACGAGTTTCCAACAAAAAAGTTCAACTTTTAACTAAAGAAAAGAATTTTTAAACAAATAATTGAATTTTCGACCAAAAATATTAATTCTTCAACCAAGATTAATTTTCTACCAAAGAGCCGAATTTTAAAGAAAATGTGTTTTTAATTTTTGAATTAGATCTATAAGCAAACAAGAAATTTATTTATTATTCATTCAAGTTCAAAGTTACAAAACTAAAAATACTTTATGAAAAATTAAATAAATTTGTTTTACATAAATGATCTACATTTTTATTAGAAAAAACTTAAGTTATTAATTTGGTGCATTTTTTTCTTCATAACGAATTGCATAAAAGCTAAGAGTATTAATTATAATCTATATTAATTACACCTATTTGTGTACATTTAATAAATTATATTTAAAAAAATAATTAAGTAGCGATAAAATGTCATGGATAGAAAATTATTTAAAGTTAAGAAATAATCAAATTGTTCACTAAGAAAAATGAAAAATTTATATATGACATTAAATTTATTTGTAACAATCAAAATACATATTTCTGCAGAATTTTGTTGAATTGAATAAATATTGTATAAAATCCGTTTTAAACCAATTTTCTATTTAAGAATTCGGTTTCTAACAAATAGATTGATGAAGATTTTGCAAATCACATTTACATATTACATAGGATTCTGTAGTTAATATACATATAGGTAATCATAATTTTAGTTACAGTGTATTAATTATTATATAATAATTATTAGAAACAAGTTCCATGAGAGAGTGGACACCCTTAATAACAATTTATTATTTATAATATAATTATTATTAGAAACAAGTTCCATGAGAGAGTGAACACCCTTAATTAATTTCTACAATGAATAAATATTATTAATATTATATAAGAATATAATATTTTTAATTACGGTTGGAAGAAATCGGGATAAAATGTACATACCGATAATTCAATATTTCGGATCAAATAGATCAAACAAATAATTGTATAATTTAAATTGATTAAAAAATTTCATTTTGTCCCGACTTCTTAAAATTAAATATCAGAGCGCAAAAAGATTGGAATTGATTATTAATAATATTAATATTAGGTGCAACAAATCTGCTTCCTACACTCAGAAAAATATTTATTTTAAATTAAATAAACCGTTTCTCTAACATAATTTTTTTCATTTAACCAAAAATAATTTAAAAATGAAAATCATTTGAAAATAAATACAAATATTTATTGGAAGAAAAAAACCATTTCTTCGAACCAAAAAAATTTCTTTGAAAAAATATATTTTTCTGAGTGTAGCTTCCATCGTTAGATTTTGGTTCAAACCATTCTTTTTTATAGAAACTAGTTTCAAAGTTGAGAATTTTTAACTATTCTCAAATATAAAACGAAAATATCAATTCGAATAATTTTTTTTAAGACTTCGAAAATAGTTTCTATATTGTCTTATTTTAAATTTTCTCGCTTAAATAACTAAATCAGACATTTTCACATTCATTATCTACGAAATTAAACATTTTACTTGATTTTTAGAAAGTCACACATAAAAATAAACTTTCGCTTGATCAATCTATTTCTTTAAAAAATATGACAAATATCGGAAGTTTTATAATATATGAAACTAAAAATAAAACCTTAATTATTAATCCCTATCGACTTATGAATACTGAAAACTAAACAATTTTAGTGTCTTACAAAATGTAGATTTATGATGGAAAAAACAAATTTTTTTTTCAAAATTTGTCGCTATTTTTGAAGTGATTTTTGACTCAGATATCGTATCCACGTCGACGGCAAATTGAAGAACTTTTATAAACATTTTATAAAGCTCAGCAGCAACATGGTTCAAAATCATCAGCAATAATTTCGACCTGTAATGAAAATAATACCATTATCGAATAAAAATCATATTAATTTCAGGCGTCGCACTCAATTCAAAAATAAAAAATAATGAGAAATTTGAAAAAATAGTGTCAAAATAGTTTCACAAATTTGTGTTAGTATTAAGCTTATGTGTAGTCCAAATTAAAAATTGTATAGTACAAAATAAAAAAGTGTGCAGTGGAAAATTAACTGTATTTTTTAAGCAAAATTTCCAGTTTGCTAACCAAATATTTTTTTAGTATTAAACATGAAATTTAATGTTTATTTACAATGTAATTCTTTAGTCTATAAATTATCGAAATTTCTTTTCAACTAAAATTGTTGATATTTCAGGGGAAAAAGATTTTAATTAAAAATAAAAGGCAGATTAATTTTCCACCAGAGTTGAATTTTTAACCAAAAATTGATATTCTACTAAAAAAGACGAATTTTCAACAAAATATATAAATTTTCAAACGTGCAGATAAATTTGCTACCAATTTGTTGAATTTTTGAACCAAAAATACGAATTTTCTACAAAGCATTTGAATTTTTAGCAAGAAATTTAATTTTCAACCGAAGCAGAATTTGTTGAAAATTAATAATTTAAATAATATAATAATTTAAAAAATTAATAAATTTGGTATTTAAATTATATTGGGATAATGATATTGGTATATAAATTTAATTTTCAAATAAAAAAATAAATCTTCAACCAAAAAAAGACGAATCTTCAACAAAATATAGATTAATCTTCAACCAAAACAGATTAATTTTCAACCAAGTAGATTAATTTTATATCCAAAACTTCTTAATTCAACCAAAAAATACGATTTTTCATCCAAATGGTTTCATTTTCAACAAAAAAAGATAAATTTTCAACCAAAAATGGAAGTTAAATTTTCAGTAAACAAATTGATTTAAAAAAAAAAGTTTTTTCAACAAAATAGTTAAATTTTCAACTAAAGAGATAAATTTTTTACTCAACTGGTGAATCTTTAATTAGAATAGTTCATTTTTCAGTTCACAAAAAAATCTTCAACGCAAAAAAATGATTTTTTAACAAAAAATATGAATTTTCAACCAAGAAGGTTAATTTTCCACCAAAAAGACGAGTCTTTAATAAAAAATAACTTAACAACCCAAACAGATTAATTTTCAAGCAAGGAGATTAATTTTATATCGAATACTTTTAAATTAAATAAAAAAAGACGAATTGTCAATTAAATAATTGCATTTTCGACTAAAAAAGATACATTTTCAGCAAAAAAAAAGAATAGTTAAATTTTCAGTTAAAAATAAATTTTAAAAAATGTATTTTCAACAAAATAATTAAATTTTCAACCAAAGTGATGAATTTTCAACACAAAAAAATGACTTTTTAACAAGAGTTCAAATTTTAACTAAATAGTTGTTTTTATTCAACCAAAAAGACGAATTTTAAACCTAGAAAATTACTTTTCTATACCAGAGATAAATCTTCAATAAAATACATTAATCTTCGACTAAAAAAGAGAAATTTTCAACCAAATATTTTAATCTTACTAAAAAATATAAATACTAAACAAAAAATGGAATAGATGAATTTTACACAAACAAAAATTAATTTTCAAAAAAAATGTAAAATTTCTACAGAAAGAGATGAATTTTTTCAGTCTTCCTAATTCCTTTTTTTTCATGTTTTTCCACTAAAATGCGAACTGAATTAATATAATCCAATAAGAAAATCTAACTATTTTTGGTTGATAGTTTATAATTTATTTATTAAAATATCAACTACTAAATTTGTTTAGAATTAATATTTTTTCTTCAAAAGATTATTATTTGGTTCAAAATAAAACTATTTTGTTGGAAATTTAATAATTTTGTTAAAAATCATATTTCTTCATTAAAAATTCATCTGTTTTGTTGAAAATTCAACAATTTAATTAAATTTTTTTTCTTTCTTGACTAACCATTTTTGTTTTGTTTGAAAATTCAACTATTTCATTGTAAAATCTTCTTTTTGGTTTGAAAATTCATCTGTTTCTGTAGTAAATTCACAATTTTTTGGTCAAAATGCTACTGTTTGGTTAAAAATTATACTATTTCGGTTAAAAATTAAATTTTTTATTACAAAATTCAACTGAAAACTCGTATTTTTTATACAATATTAATATTGTTGGATAAAAATGCAACTGTTTAGTGGAAAATAAATCTCTTTTGTTAAGCATTCAAGTATTTGTTGAACTATTTTGTTGAAAATTCAACTCGTTGATTGAAAATTAACCTTTTTGTTAAAAATTTATATTCTCGGGTTGAAAATTAAACTGTTTTCTAGAAAATTCGTATTTTTGGCTTTAAAATTCCACTATTTGCTACAAAATTAAACTGTTTTGTAAAAATTTCGTTCTTTTGTCAATAAAAAATCAATTCTCTTTAATGAAACTTTAACTAATCTTTTTTTGATTGAAAATTGATTTTTTCATTTTAAAAATTCAACTATTTAGTTAAACATTTGGAGGAAGTAACAAAAATATAAACTAATAATGAACCAAATAAAATTTGGACTAACATCATATCCACTAAATAATGCAAAATTCAATCAAATAGTCTAATTATTAACTACATAAATTAATTTTCAACCAAATAAAATGAATTTTCAGCCAAATAGTTCAATTTTCAACTAAAAAAGATCAATTTTCAACAAAAAATGGAAAAGTGAAATTGTCAGTTAACAATTACAATTTTTTAAAACGAATTTTCAACAAACTAGTTGATATTTTCAACGAAACAAATTAATGTTACACCAAAAAGATTAATCTTATACCAAAAAAATGAATTCTTAAAAAAATACATTAATTTTTAACCAAATAGTCGAATTTTCAACTAAAAAAGTTAAATTTTCAACTTATATTAGGATAGTTAAGTTTGTAGTAAAAAAAAATTAATTCTCGAGCAATT
Source organism: Andricus grossulariae (assembly GCA_011634705.1). Classification (NCBI taxonomy): domain Eukaryota; kingdom Metazoa; phylum Arthropoda; class Insecta; order Hymenoptera; family Cynipidae; genus Andricus; species Andricus grossulariae. The sequence continues at coordinate 289,916,568 of JAABKJ010007545.1, read as the reverse complement.
TTCTTTTTTTTAAATTGAAGTAAACAGATCAATTTTCGACCCATAAAATTAAATTTCCACCAAAAAAGACAAATTTTCAATCAAATTGTGGAATTGTCAACCAAAAAAGAAGATAAATTTTCGAATTAGTTAAATTTTCCACCAATGAAATTACTTTTTGAACCAAACAGATGAAGTTACAACTAATGACATAACTTTCTTATAAAAAAAAGAAGAATTTTCAATAAAATATATTAATTGTGAACAAAATAGTTGCATTTTCAATAAAAAAAAGATAAATTTTTAACAGAATAGATTAATTTGCAACCCAATAGTTGAATTTTCAACTAAAAAATATCAATCTTTAACTTAAAATAGGATAGTTAAATTTTCTGTCAAAAAAGTTCATTTTCAACAAAGTAAAGTGAATTTTCAACAGAAAAAAACCTTTTCATGGGAAAAGATGAATTTTCAACCAAGAATATTAAAATTCTTCCAAAAAGGACGAATTTGCAACTAAAAAGAATTCAACAAAAAATGAAATAGTTAAATTTTTAACGGAAATAAATTAATTTTTAATCAAAAAGATGAAGTTTCAACTAATGAGATAACTAATGAAAATATTTGTCAACTAAAAAGATAAATTTAAACAAAAAATGGAATAGGATAATTATCACTCATATTTTTTTTGACAAAATGATTAAATTTTCATCCAAAGATATTATTTTTCAACCAAAAAAGATTTATTTCTAACAAAATACGTGGCTTTTTAACCTAATAGTTGAAATTTTAACCGAAGAAGTGAATTTTTAACTAAAATTATGAATGACCAATAGGTTGGTCCAACAATTTTTTTGTTCTCGAATTTTTATGGGGATTTTTTTTCTGGAGAAGAAGAAGAAGAAAAATTATATTTAGGGGTGCCGCAAGCCCCATGAAGTTTAAAATGTATTTCCCATAAGAAAAAAATACGTTTTTGTAAATCTTATTCAGAATCCTCAATATTATCTCAATCGAGTTGAAACTCAAAATTTCTCTTCACAATTAGCCATAGAATACGAATAAAATATCACTTTTCAACTATTCCCCCCATAAGTATGTTTCATAGGGTTCACAGAGAAACCCCATAAGTGAAAAAATGGGTTTTGCTAGTTCTTAGCGCTAATTATGATTTTTTTGCAGTTTCTTTAATGCGAATTGTTTCTAATAAATAAAATATTACTTGATACGACAAGTTAGATATTTTTATGAATTTTTTAAACAATTTATTATTGTTTTTAGCAATTTTATCATAGAATGGAGTTAGAAAGACGCCGTTTTTTCACAAAATTTTCCATTTGTTGTCCAATTTTTAATTAGATGGAAGTGACAGTTCATCAATGTTAATGATAGTGATTGTTTAAACAATGTATCATGATTAGTGATAATATTATATTTAAATAATGCCAGAAAGATGCGGTTTTTTTGTTAATTTCTGGCTTTTTGTCCAATTTTCATTTGAAGTGAAGTAATAATGAATTGAAGTTAACAAAATAATTGTTTTAACAATTTATCATAATTATTAATAATATTATATTTAAATAATGATAGAAAGATGCGGTTTTTTTCAATTTCTGGCTTTTTGTTTAATTTTCATTTGTAGTGAAGTAATAATGAATTTAAGTTGACAAAATAATTGTTTAAACAATTTATTATCATTGTTGATAATATTGTCTTTGCTTAATTGGTAGAATATTGCGTTTTTTTCTTAAATTTTCAACTGTTTGTCTGTTTTTGATAAGGCCTGACTTGATAATCAAGTAGATTTCGCAAAAATAATTGTTTAAACAAATTATTATTGTTTATGACTATCTTCATCTATATCGATTGCGCCTGAAAGTTACGGGTTTTCGAAATTTTTTACCCCTCTGTCTTTTTTTCACTTAGTGAGGTAAAAATTAATTGAAGTTAACAAAAAAGTTGTTTAAACAATTTAATATTGTTTTTAACTAACTTTTTTCAGATAAGTGCTAGAAAGCGGAGGTTTTTTCTAAAATCTTTGACTTGGCATCGCCTTTTTATTTATGAACAAATAATAAGTCAACCACAAGAAAAATGATTTTTCGACTGGTACTGTTGTTTTAGGTTAATTATTCTTGCTCTTTTCCCAATGCTTGAAAAAAATAATTTAAAGAAAAAAAGCTATTTTACACAAGAGGCAAAAACGTGTAAAAATTTTGAAGCGTATTTTAAATATCTGTTTTATTTCAGAATATTAAATTATCAGAATATATATTCACAGAAATGAAATTTAATATAATAATAATATAATGTTATATATTCTTATTATTATATTTATTATTTTATTATTAGATAATTCACAAAAACTTAATTAAGAAAGAAATAGGCATTAGTTGAAGTAAGATTTTTAGTCACATTTTTTAACCAAACATTTGTATTTTTACTTGAAAAATATGCAATTTTTTTATCGGAAAAATGAATTTTCAAAACAAAAGGACAAATTTTCAACAAAAAAGTCAAGTTTGAACCAAATTTGGACTTTTTACTAAAATAGTTAAATTTTTAACAAAATACATAAATTATCAACAAAACGGTTAAATTTTCATACCAAAAACTATTATTTTTTGCCAAAAAAGTTAATTTTCAAACAAATAGTTGAATTTTCTATCATTTTCAAACCAAAAAGACTAATTTCCAACAAAACATTTAAATTCCCAACAAACAAGTACATTTGCAACCAAATAGTTCAATCTTTTAGAATTTTCAAACCAAAAATACAAAAGAGTTAATTTTTTTTAAAGTTAATTTTCGACCGATATTGGAATTTCTACCAAAATACTTAATTTTTTAACAAAATACATGAATCTTTAAACAAATGTTTAAATTTTTATACCAAAAATATGAATTGTCAACAAAAAATTTAATTTTCAACCAAATAAAATAGTTGAATTTTTAACAAAATGCATGAATTTTCAACGGAAAATATAATAGTTGACGTTATTTTAACCAAAAAATGCATTTTCAAGGAAACAGCTGAATCCTAAACTAAAAGAGATTAATTTTCTACCCATAACTGAGCCATAAGCCTTTCTTAATAGGAGATAATATAAAAAAAGCACAAATACCTTCAAAGAAAATAAAATTAAAGTTCCATTTTCAAATCAAAAAGAAGAATTTTCAATAAAACAGTTAAATTTCCAACAAAAAAGTAAATATTCAATCAAATAGTTGAATTTTCTAGCCTTTTTCAAACTAAAGAGACGAATTTTTTACAAGAGTTATATTGATTTGCGTCAAAAAAGTTAATTTTCAACCAAATAGTTGAGTTTTCTACCATTTTCAAACCAAAAAGACGAATTTTCTACAAAAGAGATCAATTTTCAAGAAAAAAGTTAATTTTTGACCAAATTTAAAGTTTCTACCAAAATACAAAATTTTTTTAACAAAATACAGGAATTTTCAACCAAATGGTTGAATTTTCATACCAAAAATATTAATTTGCAACAAAAAAGATCATTTTCAACCAAATAGTTGAATTTTCTATCAGTTTTAAACTAAAAAGACGAATTTTCAGCAATTGAGTTATATTTTCAACAAAAATGTTAATTTTCAACCAAATAGTTGCATTTTCTAGAAAAATATATGAATTTTCCACTCACTAAAAAAAAAAAGAAATTTGAAAAAAAAAATAGTTAAATTTTCAACGAGAGACAAATTTTCAAAAAAATAGCTGAACCCTCTTCAGAACTTTGTTTACCAAAATAAATGAATTTCCCAACCAAATTCGACATTTTACAAAAAAAAAAAAGATTGGAATTTTCAACAAAAAATTTCTTTATCTTTCAACCAACTAGTTGAACTTTCTACCAAAATGGTTACATTTTAAAGCAACAAAAATTAGATTTGGTTACCCAAAGAGGTAAATTTTGAAATTTTGAACCAAGAAAGAAAAAAAATGTCCACTAAATTATTGAATTTTCAAGCCAAGAAGACTTTCAAATGGAAAATATGAATTTGCAACAAAATAGTTGATTTTAAAACACATAAAGTAGTTGAAATTCTAACAAAATACATGAATTTTCAACTAAAATAGATGAATTCTCAACGAAAAATATATTAGTTGATATTATTTTAACCAAAAGAAATTTAATTTGAAATCAATCACAGTTAAATTCAACCAAAAAAGCGGATTTTTCAAGAAAATTGCTGAATCTTTAACTAACAGAGATTAATTTTTTACCCATAACTGACCCATAAACCTTTCTTAATAGGAGATACTATACAAAAAACACAAAGTAACTTCAAAGTAACTAAAATGAAACTTCGAAGTTACTGCAGAAATCGTAACTAAGTTACGTTACGAGTTACTTTTTGAAAAATTAACGAAATTACGCTAAAAGTTACAAATAACGTAACTTTTCAGTAACTTTCAATCAAGAAACTTTCAACTTAACTATTTTTTTAATTTAAAACCCTTTTTTTTATTTAAAATTTAACAATTTTATTTAAAATTCGTTTTTGATTGGATGAAAATTAATTTTTTAACTAAAAATGTAACTATTCCATTTTTGTTTCAAAATTTAACTTTTCAAGTTGAAAATTCATGTATTTTGTTGAAAATTGATCTTTTCCGTTGAAAATTTAATTTAAAATTCATCCTTTTTTGGCTAAAAATGAAACTGCATGGTTGAAAACTGATCTTTCTTGATCAAGAGTTTGAAACTATTTTGTTGAATATTCGTTTTCTTTGTTTGAATTCAACTATTTATGGTTTAAAATTCAATTTTTTTTTAGTTGAAATATCAACTATTACATTTTTGTTGAAAATTGTACTACTTAGTTGAAAATAAAACTAATTTTTGTTAATTAAAAATAATATTCAAATAATATTAAACTACTTATGGTTTAAAATTCAATTTTGTTGTTGTTCAAATATCAACTATTACATTTTTCGTTGAAAATTGAACTACTTAGTTAAAAGTAGAACTAATTTTTTTAAATTAAAAATAATATTCAAATATTCAAATAATATTAAACTATTTATGGTTTCAAATTTATTTATTTATTTTTTTTGAAATATCAACTATTACATTTTTTGATGAAAATTGAACTACTCAGTTAAAAGTAGGACTAATTTTTTTAAAATTAAAAATGATATTCAAATATTCAAATAATATTAAACTATTTATGGTTTCAAATTAAATTTTTTGTTGTTGAAATATCAACTATTACATTTTTCGATAAAAATTGAAATACTCAGTTAAAAGTAGAACTAATTTTTAAAAATTAAAAATAATATTCAAATAATATTAAATTATTTATGATTTCAAATTCAATTTTGTTGTTAGAAATATCAATTATTACAATTTTGGTTGAAAATAGAACTACTTAGTTAAAAGTAGATCTAATTTTTTAAAATTAAAAATAATATTCAAACATTCAAATAATATTAAACTATTTATGGCTTCAAATTAATTTTTTTTTTTTTAATATCAACTATTACATTTTTCGTTGAAAATTGAACTACTTAGTCAAAACTAGAACTAATTTTTTTGAATTAAAAATGATATTCAAATAATATTAAACTATTTATGGTTTCAAATTTAATTTCTTTTGTTGAAATATCAACTATTACAATTTTGGTTGAAAATTGAACTACTTAGTTAAATGTAGAACTATTTTTTTGTTTAATTAAAAATAATATTCAAATATTCAAATAATATTAAACTATTTACGGTTTCAAATTCAATTTTTTTTCGTTGAAATATCAATTATTACAATTTTGGTTGAAAATTGAACTACTTAGTTAAAAGTAGAACTATTTTTTTGTTTAATTAAAAATAATATTCAAATATTCAAATAATATTAAACTATTTATGGTTTCAAATTCCATTTTTTCTCGTTGAGATATCAATTATTACAATTTTGGTTGAAAATTGAATTACTTAGTTAAAAGTAGATCTAATTTTTTTAAATTAAAAATAATATTCAAATATTCAAATAATATTAAACTATTTATGGTTTCAAATTCATTTTTTTGTTGTTCAAATATCAACTATATACATTTTTCGTTAAAAATTGAACTACTCAGTTGAAAGTAGAACAAATGTTTTTCAATTAAAAATAATATTCAAATAATATTAAACTATTTATGGTTTCAAATTTAATTTTTTTGGTTGAAATATCAACTATTACATTTTTCGTTGAAAATTGAACTACTTAGTTAAAACTAGAACTAATTTTTTTAAATTAAAAATAATATTCAAATAATATTAAACTATTTACAGTTTCAAATTCAATTTTTTGTTGTTGAAATATCAACTATATACATTTTTCGTTGAAAATTGAACTATTCACTTAAAAGCAGAACTAATTTTTTTAAATTAAAAATAATATTAAATTATTTATGGTTTCAAATTCAATTTTTTTTGGTTGATATATCAATGACTACAATTTTGGATGAAAATTTAAGTACTTAGTTAAAAGTAGATCTAATTTTTTCAAATTAGAAATAATATTCAAATAATATTTAACTACTTATAGTTTCAAATTTAATTTTTTTTTTTAATATCAACTATTACATTTTTCGATGAAAATAGAACTACTCAATTAAAAGTAGAACTCATTTTTTTAAATTAAAAATGATATTCAAATATTCAAATAATATTAAACTATTTATGGTTTCAAACTTTTTTTTGTTTTGTTGAAATATCAACTATTAAATTTTTGTTGAAAATTGAACTACTTAGTTAAAAGTAGATCTGATTTTTTTTAAATTAAAAATAATATTCAAATAATATTAAACTATTTATGGTTTCAAATTCAATTTTTTTTCGTTGAAATATCAATTATTACAATTTTGGTTGAAATATCAAGTATTACAATTTGGGTTGAAAACTGAGATACTTAGTTAAAAGTAGATCTAATTTTTTTTAAATTAAAAATAATATTAAAAAAAATTAAACTATTTATGGTTTCAAATTAAATTTTGTTGTTGTTCAAATATCAACTATTATATTTCTCGTTGAAAATTGAACTACTTACTTTAAAGTAAAACCAATTTTTTTAAATTGAAAATAATATTGAAATATTCAAATAATATTAAAGTATTTATGGTTTCAAATTAAATTTTTTGTTGTTGAAATATCAACTATTACATGTTTGCGTGGAAAATTAATCTTTTTTCTTACTTAAAATTAAATACTTGATTGAAAATTACACTCATTCGTTTAAAATGTATCTTTTGGTAGAAAATTCATCAATTTAGTTGAAATATCATCTATTTTATTAAAACTCGTACTATTTTTTTCAAGAAAAAAAAATGTTTATTCCATTTTTGGTTGAGAATTTGCCTTCTGTAGTTCAAAATTCTACTTTTGGTTGCAATTTTAATTAGTTTATTGGAAATGAAACTATTTTGTTAAAAAAAGGTCTTTTTCAGTCAAAAATTAAATGGCTTAGTTGAAAGTTCAACTTCTTTATGAAAAATAAATTTATTGGGTGGAGATTCTTCTTTTTGGTTGAAAATTTAAAAGTGTTGTTGAAAATTCGTTTCATTCTTGATTAGAAATTGATTTTTTAACTGAAAATTAAACTATTCCATTTTTGGTTGAAAATTTATCTTCTTTAGTTTAACATTCAACCATTTGGTTAAAAACTTTGATTTTTTAGTTGTTATTTCGAGCACTTGCTTGAAAATTTATATATTTTTTTGACGGCTAATATTTTTTTGTAGAATTAATTTTCTTCACTGAAAATATAACACTTTTATTAATGAAAATTCGTGTTTTTTGGTAGAAAATTACTTCTTGGTTGAAATTTTCATCCTTTTTTATTAAAAATGCAACTGCTTTGTTTAAAATTAATCTCTTTCAGTGACGACTTCAACTATTTTGTTAAAGATTCGGCTTTTTTAAATTAAATTCAACTGTTTTTTATTTAAACTTAGAATCTTTTGGTGTTGAAATACTATTATATTTTTCTTTTGGAATTCGTTCCTTTTGTTGTTGTTAAAAATCAAATAATTGGCTTAAAGTTAAACTTTTTTTGTGAAAAATTAATTTTTTCATTGGAGATTTATTGTTTTATTTAAAAATTCATTTATTAGATCGTAAATTAACATTTTGTTAAAATTTAAAATTTTTAAGTTAAAGATTCAACTGTTTTGTAGAAAATTCGTCTTTTTGGGTTGAAAATCCCACAAATTGGTAAAAAAATTTATATTTTTCTTTAAAATTTAAACTATTTTGTTAAAAATGTATGATGGTTAAGTTAGCTATTCCATTTTTGGTTAAATATAGACAGTTTTTAGTTTGAAATTTAACAGCTTGGTTAAAAATGTGTCTTTTTGGATGAAACATTCGATCATTTTCGTAGAAAATTCAACTAATTGGTTGAACACTATCTTGCTGTTATAAAATCAACTATTTTGTAGAATATTCAACAATGTCGTTGAAAGAAAAAAAAATCTTTTTTCGTTGAAACTTCAACTGTTTTATTGAAAATTCACATTTTCTAGCAAAAAATTCAACAATCTAGTAAAAAATTCGTCTTTTTGGTTTGAAAATTCATTTCTTTTGGTAGAAATTTGATCTGTTCTGGTTAAAAATTAATCTATTTTGGTTGAAAATTCAACTACTTGGTTAAAAAGTCTTCTCGTGTTTCAATTTAACTAATTTTGATTCAAAATTAAACTCTTGATTTTTGTTGAAATATCAACTATTAGATTTTTCATTGAGAATTCATTTTTGTGTTGAAAATGGTAAAAATTTTGTTGTTAAAAATTCAATTATTTTGTTAAAAATTTAACAATTTGTTTAAAACCCTAATTACTTCTTGGAAAATTTAACTGTTCTGTTGGACATTCATTCTATCAAATCAAAAATACAACTTATTTGTAGAAAATTCTTATTTTGGGGTTGAAATTCAACTATTTGGTTCGAAATGCAACACTTTTTGGTTGAAGTTTAATCTTTCTTGTTGAAAAATTTAATCATTTCATTGAAAATTCATCTTTTAAGGTTACAAATTCAACTATTTCGTTGAAAATTCGTCCCTTCTGACGCAAGTAGTGCAGGTCAATTTTTAGTCCGAAATTTTGTTGACAGTAGTGCAAACCATTTTCAGTCAGCCATTTGGGTGTCAGGAGTGCTAACCAATTTCAGCCAGCTATTTGTGCGATAGTAGTGCTAATCAATTTTAGTTCGCCAATTGTAAGATAATAGTGCAATTTCATTGTTCTCAGCCGTTTAGGTGGCAGTAGTGCAAATCAATTTTTAGTCAGTCAACTGTTTGATTATAAATGCAACTTTTTTGTTGATAATCTTTTCTGCTGAAGATTCAACTATTTGGTAAAAAATCATCTTTTTCGGTCGATAGTTCACCTATGTGGTTACTAATTCAACTATTTTGTTAAAAAATTTAATTATTTTGTTGACAGTTAACTTTATTGTTGAAAACTCAACTTTTCAGGTTTTTAGTTAAAAATTCTTCTTTTGTGTTGTGAACGCGACTTTCTGGTTGGTAATTTTTTTATTTGAAATTTAACTATTTGGTTGAAAATTCATCTTCTTTGGTCGAAAATTCAACTATGTCCTAACAAATTCATTTATTTTGTTAAATATTTTAACTATTTTTTTTTGAAAATCAACATTTTTATTAAAAACTCAACCCTGTTTTGAGAGCTAGCATTGTGTGTTGTGAAGTCTATAAAAATATTATGTCTGTCTGTTTCGTGTTTTATTTTAGAATGTTATCAAACGAAACCAAAGAAAAAATGTTCACCCAAAAGGGGTTGGGTGCTCATATTTGTGACATCAACCCCCTAGGGGGTTAAAAATTTGTGTGATGATCTGTGACAAACGATGGGGCAAAAAAATGTTCAAAATAGCCTGACATAGTTTTTGAACAGCCCCTAATTAAAATCCTTATGCAGAACATTTGATCAATGCCAAAGTACAACGCCTATTCCTAATCCTCAACACCACTTAGCACTCCCATAAAACTTTCTTCTCCGGACCGGATGCCATGACCATAATCGTTCCAGAATAATATTTTTGGCTATCTTCCACCCAGGAAAGACTCGCATTGGTCGGCTGGAAACTTTATGTGAAAAGTGGGAGGAGATTACTGAAATTTCGCGTGTCTCTAAGTTAAGTAGGTCTTATGAGCCCCATTATCCCCGTCGTAGGTGTAATGGGGTGACGTTACGTTACGTTACCCTATTAATGTGCGAGGCCTAGAAATCAGTTCACAAAATGTTGGTCTTACCTTCTGATGCGAGAAAGGGTTGAAAGTCCACGAGAAAATTTCTGAAGGTGAAATTAAGGGTTGGCAGTTATAGTTTGGCAGGAGTGCCAACCGCATCGTGTACCACTTTGATACGCTCACCCACCCAGTCGAGTTTAATACCATGTTCCGCAAGCGGCACGTTTCCTGATTTCTCTCTTCTTAATTTAATGCCTTTCTCTCTCCACAGTTGGCGATTTTCTTCCCTCGTTACTCTTATTCCTCTTCATTAACGAGTCGCCTCCTTCCTCTTCAGGACTCTTATCTCGTTTCCTATTAGTTCTATGCACAGAACTTGCCATTCTTGTGTCAACTACGTTCTGATTTTCAAATTGTATTTACATAAATTGTTTGTGGAGGACTTGCGAATTTGAATTATACATTCCAACCTCATTCATTCTTGAAAGATTTCATTTGGAAGGAAAGGATTCTAAATTCGAGGCAACTCTTGCTGTTTTTCAATTCAGGAATCTTTCTCTACTTTATTCATAATGTGTCCCCTAAGGATTTACATGACCTCCGTTTCTTACAATATTACCAATTTTTGTATCCACTCCTCACCCAATTCATTCTTCCCTTACATCTTTACCACATTCTCTTAACAGCTTCCTTTATCTTACATTCCTCTTCTACAACCTTCCTATACTTACTCCCATGTTTCCTCTTTCCATTTACAGATTTTGAAATATTTGACTCCCTTGGTTTGCCTTTTTACACTAACAATACCTCTACTCCTTCTTTCCATAACTCTCGTAACGCCTTTCCTCTCCATACTCTATTGCATATTATCCATAAATATTTATTTAGTTTTTTCTCATTATTTACCAGGCTTCATTTGAAATCTCATCTAACCAGGTCCCTTTTCATTAAATATTTTTTCCAGTCTACCATCTCAATATCGTGGTTTAGTATTTCCGTTATTTTTCTATCCGTATTGATCACCTCCCAACCCTCTTCTTCCGTCCTAGCATTCTCCACCTCTTCTTCAAACCTTTTATTTTCCTCTTTTTTTTATTCCACATCTGATTATAGTTCTATTTTTCCTATATGTTTCTCCTCTAGGTTTTCTTTACTTCCTACCTAATGATTCTTTTCGCATTTCCTCCTTCTTCTCTTTAGATGTCTCATCCCTTCTGCTTCTAGAACCTCCTTTTGTAACTTCTTTTTGAAAGTGCCCTCAAATACTCTTTTCATTTCTCTTATCATTATTTCCATGTCTTTTACATTTTGCTATCCCAGTTTGATATTCTTAACCTTTTGCTCAAACGATTCTTGTTTTTCTATTGACATTTCCCTGCTATTTTTACCTTTACTTCTTTTTAATTGTTATTACCCTTCTCTCCCTCTAATGTCACTATTTTGGGAAAATTATCCGGATCTATATGATCCGCTACCTCTATATCCTTGATTTTCTCTCTTAACTCGTCGTCTGCTATCACATAATCAGTTACCATCCCATCCAACAACCATCCCATCTCCTTCAGTCTCTTCAACAATTTCATTACCTCCTCAATCAGCGTTTTGTTTTTGGATTATCTTCCTCGTCTTCCTCCTCATCATCTTTCTCATCTATCTTCTGTTCAAATTTCCTCCTATTACAAGCTTAATCCCTTGTTTATGTCTTGTTTTTCAGTTCTCTCCTCTTTGTTTTTCCTGTGTATCTCTGTTCAGAAAAACCTTTACTACCTTCTTTTCTCGCATCTTCAGCTCTTTTAATAATAAACCTTTTTTTTACATTTCTTCCCTATCCTTCCTCACTATACATTCCTTTCTCACTCCCACCACCAATACTGCTATTGCTCAGATTTTTTCCTCTTTGGAGTTTGAACCTTGAAACAGTAACTTTTTGGTAACCTCCTCTTTATTATTTCTCACTCCTTTTCATCTAGTCACGTACACATAATTACTACTACCACCCATTGTTCCAAATTTCTCATAAATTTCCCATCGTTTTTTTTTTAATTCTGCTGCATTCCAGTAACATATCCTCCATTCCTTATTTATTTTATGTCTCTCTTTGTGTTTCTTACTATTTCTGATTTTTCTCTCTCCGCCTTTCCTTTCTCTAATAGTCCCCCGTCACATTTATCAATACTAACTCTTCCCTTTCTCTGTCCCTAATAATGGAGGGCACGCGGTACAAAACATAATATTTTATCCAATTAGCGAAGAGGTTCGAAAATATTTTTAAAGAAAGAGTAAAGAAATGGTGGCACCACACAATCGTCGATTCAATCTGAAAAAATTTCTATATTTTAAATTGTTGTTTAAATAAAGAATCAGAGTTTATTTTTTTTATCCATTTAACGCAAGTAGTGCAAGTCAATTTTTAGTCAGAAATTTCGTTGACAGTAGTGCAATCCATTTTCAGTCAGCCAGTTGAGTGTCAGGAGTCCTAATCAATTCCAGCCAGCTATTTGTACGATAGTAGTGCTAATCAATTTTAGTCTGCCAATTGTACGATAATAGAGCAAATCAATTTTAGTCAGCCGTTTAGGTGGCAGTAGTGCAAACCAACAGAAACGAATTTTCAACAAAATGCTTAAATTCTCTACTAAAACAGATTGCAATTTTTAGTTGCATTTTTAAATGAAAAAGTTTATTGTTGAAAAAACATTTTGTAATAAGTATTGGGTTATTCAATATTTCAGATTTATTTTAAAATACAATTAGATATCTTTGAAATCCTCTGAAATCCAATTAAATTACTTTAATAAATTGAAAATTCCTTACATTCTGTTAGAATACCCTAAAACATTCCAACTCCTTTAAAATCTTTTGAAATTCATTGAAATCATTTAAATATTATGAAAATGCCGCGGATTCTTCCAAGACAGACTATAATATTTCTAAAGCTTTCGAAAATGACTCAGAATCTTCTAAAATAATCTCATATGAGTCAAATTACTGAAACCAATTGAAAACTCCTTAGAATCTTTTAAAATACTCTAAAAGTTTTCAAACCCTCAAATTTTTGTTAAATTTCTTGAAATCTTGTAAAACTTTCAAAAATGCCGTGAAAATATTTTAAATACTCTAAAATATTTCCAATTTTCTGAAATCAACTGAAGTTTCCTTGGAATATTTTGAAATACCCTTCAAGTTTTCAAATTCTCTGCAATTTTCTTAAACTCCTTTATATTATCTAAATCTTTTGAAAATTCCTTGAATTTTTTTTAAATTATCTAAAACCCTCCTTATCATTTGAAATTCCTAGAAATTGTTAATACAAATACCTAGAAAATTCCCTGAAATATTTCCAGTTCTTTAAAATCACTTTAAACTTTTTTAAACTCTTAAAGATTCCTTGCAATATCTCAAAATTTCCTAAAGATTTATTTTAAATATTTTAAAATAACTCAAAATTTTTTAAAGCTTCCGAAAATACCTTGTAATCTTTCAGGATACTCAAAAATATTTCAAATCCTTTTGATTTCAAACTGATATATATTGTAAGAAAATATTTGAAAGAATTTCAGAAGATTGCAAGGAATTTGTTATTTATTGTAATAATTTGAAGAAATTTTATAGGACTGGGCATATTTCAGGGAATTTGAAAAAAATCCATGTCATTTGAACGAGATGTCAATAATTGCAATGAATGCAAAAAGACTTCAAAGAGTTTGAAATATTTTAAGATATCTTAATGGATTTGAAGGAATTTTCAACTGATTTTAGTAATTTAATTGCTTCAAAAGGATTTGAACTATTTTCGATTATCTTGGAAGATTCCAAGGTATTCTTTGAAGCTTTATACAAATAGAGGATTTGAAAACATTCAGATTATATCAAAATATTCCAATGAATTTTCAACTGATTCCAGTAATTAAATTGATTACAGAAAATTTTGAAATATTTTAGAGTATTTAAAATATTTTCACGACATTTTCGAAAGTTTTACTATCTGTTTAAGAAATAGTTTAAGAAATAGTTCGGTGCACTTGAAAGCGCTCTCGCCTAGTTCGGGGCATTTAGAACAACTCCTAGGGCTGGGAGCCTAACATATATAATATATAATATATATGTATATATATATATATGCACCTGACCGGAAATCAGAAGTTCTGTGGTTCGAATCCCAGCGGAGTGAAAGGAGATCTTTTTTTCAGAAAAAAAAATGAATGAAAAAATTATAATATTTTATTGAATCCATGTCTGACTACTAGTTAAGGTACTTTGATCGGACCACACTCGAACGCCTCATCATTGATGGTCTTTGGATCGGCTTCGCAAAACTCTCGAGGGCAGAAATTTCCACGAGACTGACTGCACATTATCCATATATTGATCACGACAGTAGGGTTGAATAATGAAAAAATCCCGAGAAATCACAGAAAAAAAATCAGAGCGAAAATAGAAGCAAAAAACATTGTAAATTTTACACAAGATTAAATATTTTGAAGAATATTCCAATTTAAAGGGATATGTATTATAGAGGATGGAAGTCGAAATAAAATAAAGTAATTCCAGTCCGGGCTATTTAAAATTGAATCAGTGGGTTAACCGATTAATTAAAAGCGAACTCAATTCGCGAGTTCTCTGCCTATCAGCAAGAGAGAAAATTAAAAAAGCTGTTCCCTTATTTTTCGCAAAATTAATTATTAAGTTAATTGAAACGAACTGTTTTAATTAGTATCGTACCATAATTTTGTGCATCGGACATTCAATTTTTAAACTCGGTTATTGTACTAACCCTATATTTTTACAGAGGATATCTAAAATTATTGGTCAAACTGTCAACAACTGAAATTTAGTGATTGTGAATTCTCTTTTGTTAAAGCTCCTCCGGCTTTAGCAAACACATTTATTGTACTTCCCTTATATTTTTGCACAGGAAATTTAAAATTGAAGGTCAAAGTATGAACAACTGAAATTTAGTGATTGTGAATTCTCTTTTGTTAAAGCTCCTCCAGCTTTGACGAACACATTCTCATCACGTGCGTCGTGAGAAAAAGAGGTCAAAAGGAAATATTTTAGATATAATCTAGGCAAACAGTTTTGTTATTACACATTTTAGCGTACATTGTGTCCTTTTTCCAAAAAATGTAATTTGTTTGTAATGTCATTTCTCACGATTAAAACAAAAACTATGCATTATTTCAAAAAACAATTTTAAAAAAATTTGCCAATATTTTTTTGTCGTACAACTTTTGTCCATTCATTTTTTTTCGTATCTTGTGTTGGTTTTCCAAAAATTGAATTTTTTTCTTTTTCAATGTTATTTTTTACGATTAAAATAAAAACTGCGTGTCCTATAAAAAAATTAACAACAAATTTATTGATCTTTTTAGTATGAACAATTTTTTGTCTATTCATATTTTTTCCTCTCTTGCAAAATTTTACCGAAAAATGAAATTTTTTATTTTTAATAGAATTTTTTACGAATAAAACGAAAATTATGTGTTATCAAAAAAATGGTGATTAGAAAAATTGTGAAAATTCATTTTAAAAATCTATTAGATTTAGATAATTGGGAGTCCATAGAATTAGTGAATAAGAATCTTTTGAATGTGAATTTTAAAAAATTGAAAATTCAAAAAAAGAATCTGGCAAATTAACAAAACATCAAAGTAATTTAAATGAATGAAAAGAAATGCAAAAATTTTCAAAGGATTTCAAAGTAATTCAAAAGAAATTCTAAAGAATTCAAAATAATCCAAAGGAATTTCAAATTTGTCAATTTTTCAATCAAAAATTTATGAATTTTAATAATTATTTTTTATTTCTTTGAATTCTTTTGAAATCCTTCGAATTTTGTTTAATTTCTTTGAATTCCTTCAGATTCCTTTGAATATTTTTGAATTCCTTTGAATTCGGATGAATTTTTTCAATTTGTTTGCATTCCTGTAAATTTGTTTGACTTCCTTAAAAATTTGTTGAATTGCTTTTCAATTATTTTTACCCTAAAATCATCCAGATTATTTTTGGAAAATTTTGAAAAACTTGTTGAATATTCTTTCAAAATTAATTTTTTTAATTCATTGTTAGTTTTCTAGTTAATTTTTCAAAATGAAAAATCATTTCAAATTTTCCCAGCAAACTCAAAATTTTTTTTTCATTTTCTTAAAATCATCAAAGATCCTTTAAAGGCTTCAAAATTTTGTTTTGAAATCTTGAAAACTCTAAAGTTAGTTTTCTATTTATCGAAATCTTTTCCAGTTTTAAATGAAATTTGGATCTTCTGAAAACTTGTAAATATCTCTTAAACTAAATCAATTTTTTGCCAAATTTTAAATTGAATAAGAACGTTTAGCTTTTCAAATTATTTTTAAATTATAATAGTTTATAAAGTTTCAATCAAACGTTCACATTTGTTTAACTACTGAAACTTTCAAATTGAAAAATGTATATTTTTAACGTTAAAATCTGTAACTTCCTTAATTTTGAACAGATTCAGAATCGTCCTGTAAAATCAATTATTCTTCAATTTTCAATAATTAAACTTTGGTGAATCTTGTATTTTTTTTGTCTAAATTTGTACATTTCTACAATAATTTACGTGAAATTAAATGTGTTTTAATGACCTCTAACACCCCAATCGAACAAATATAAAATTCTGTAGTTTTCTGCAATACCTTGTAGATTTTTACAGCTTGTACTTTATTGTTAATTTTTTCTACAAGAAAATACAAGAAAAACCCAGCTATTTGTATTGAACTCTTATTTTTTCATAAATCGTGTTTATTTTTTACAACAAATTACATGTTTTAACACAAAATTACAGTTGTAGAAATTTGGCACTTTTTTGTAAATAATTTTTCCACCAGGGTTCGTATTTTACTTTATGAAGCGATTTAAACAATAAGGAGGTTATTGCTTCCAAATGAATAAATTATCGTATAAAGCAATGTAGCATACAATGTGCCTTCAAAAATAGAAAAAAGTAGAACAGACTTTTAAAAAACTAGCAAAAAGTGCAATGGTTAAGGTCCTCGCTAATCAAATAATTTATGTTACAACCTCGATGAGCAGGTCCGCAATCTTTTCCTCAAAAATGATAATGATAACACAGCCACACAAAAAAAAATCTTTTCCGGTTCTGGAGGTCAGACCATGTTTACTATATGTTTTTGGGATCGCTGAATCCGAATCTGAGGTCCAAAAACCCCCAGCACGTCAGGGTT
Organism: Andricus grossulariae; assembly: GCA_011634705.1. NCBI lineage: Eukaryota > Metazoa > Arthropoda > Insecta > Hymenoptera > Cynipidae > Andricus > Andricus grossulariae. The sequence goes on along the minus strand of JAABKJ010007545.1, from coordinate 289,899,178 downwards.
TTGACATAACCTCAAAAAACCCCATAAAAAATCTTTTTCTGGGTCTGGGGTCAGACCATGTTTACTATATGTTCTTGGGGTCGCTGAATCCAAATGCGAGGTCCAAAAAACTCCAGCACGTCAGGGTTCTGAAATAATCTCAAAAGACCCCAGAACAAATCTTTTTCCGGGTCCGAAGGTGAACTTTGGCGTGCTGGGGGTTTTTGGACCTCGGATTCGGATTCAGCACACCAAAAACATATAGTAAACATGGTCTGACCTCTAGACCCGGCATAAGATATTTTATCAGGTTTTTTGACGTTATGGCAGAACCCTGACGTGCTGGGGTTTTTCGGACCTCAGATTCGGATTCAGCGACCCCAAAAACATATAGTAAACGTGGTCTGACCTCCAGACCCGGAAAAAGATTTTTTTTTGTGGCTGTGGTATCATTATCATTTTCGAGGAAAAGATTGCGGACCTGCTCATCGAGGTTGTAATATAAATTATTTGATTAGCGAGGCCCTTAAACATTGCACTTTTTGCTACTTGTGTTAAAGTCTGTTCTACTTTTTTCTACTTTTTAAGGCACATAGTATGCTACATTGCCTTAGATGATAATTTATTCTATTTGGAAGCAATAACCTTCTTATTATTTCAATCGCTTCATAAAAAATGTACAAAAATTTAATAAAAAAATACTGTTCAATACAAATAGCTAATTTTTTCTTGTATTTTCTTGCAGAAAAGTAAAAGAATTACCAATGAATTACAAGTTTCTACAATTCAAAAATTTGTATAACTTTTTATTAATTTTTTGACTTGTCGTAAAAATCTACAAGGTATTACAGAAAATTACATAATTTTATATTTGTTCAATTTGGATGTTTGACGTCATTAAAACACTTTTAATTTTACATAAGTTATTGTGAAAATGAAGAAAGAGAGTGGGAGACAGTGTATAATTTCGAAAAAGATATTGTGATCAAGATTTCGAATGTTTCCTCGTAAACATAAATCCAGTTCCCTGTTAGCCGATGTGTATTTATTCAAATGCGACCAATTACTGGGAACAATGGTCTCCGGGTTCTGGTACGTATGCAGTCGGATCCACTATGCACTTAATAGTAATGGGTCATTACCAAACTTGTAATTTTCCAAAGTAACAAGATGCGCTTTCAAAAATTTTTCGAGCAAAGCGGCTTTTAAAAAACCGCGCACGATACATGGCTGGCGATGCGAGAGTGTTTCTACTCCCGGTTAGATTAGGCGTTAGCGCTCCGAGTTTTCAACCGGAAATTCGGTGCTTGACTTCTGGTGCAAACATGTTTTTCTAATTTCTTTTTTCATTCCAAATTATTTTGTTATTGCTATTTGATATTTAATTCATTTAAATCAAGACAAAATGTGCATATTTAACATCTTTTTCTATACAAAAAAATTGATTTTTCCAGACTCATTTTTTATCATTCAATCGAACATTTATATATTTCTTCATTGTTCTCATATGAAATAAAAATAAAATATATAAAAATAGTATGATAAGAATGAAATAAATATTCAAATTTATATTTATATTTTAAAATTAGAGTAATCAGTGATGATGATTTTTCAACACAATAGTTTAATTTTCAACTTTCAGAGACGAATTTTCAACCAAATGGTCGAATTTAATAAAAAAGGAGAATTAACTTCAACCAAAAACAGTTACATTTTCTACCGAACATATAAATTTTTGAAACAAAAAGAAGATTTTTTTAGAAGATAGCTGATTTTTTAACCAAGAAAAATGGATTTTCGACCAACAACTTTTCTAGCTTGAAAAAAAAAGAATTTTCAGTGCAAAAATATAACTTTTCAACAAATCAGTGGAATTTTCAACAAAATAAATAACATTTCAATAAAATAGTTGAATTTCTAACCAAATATTTGAACTTTTAACAACATTGTTAAGTTCTCGACTCGCAATTAGATCAATTTTCCACAAAATAGTTGAATAAACAAAATTTTTTAATTAATTTATCAATCAATCAGTTGTATAAACAACCAACAAGCTGAGCTTTCAAGCAAAAGGCACAAATTAAAAAAAAAGTAGATGTATTTTCAACCTAAAAATATGAATTCACAATTAAATAGTTGAATTTTTAAAGAAAAAAGATTAAACTTCATTCAAAAACAGTTGCGTTTTTCGTTTAGAACTCAATTTTTCAAATTAAAAAATCAAGTATTTGGTCGAAAGTTGATCTAGATTGTGAAAAATTAATAGTTTCATGTAAAAATTCATAATTTTAGTTGAAAATCAAAATATTTGGTCGTAAATTAAATTTGTTGTTGAAAATTTATGTTTTTGGTTAGGAAATTCAGCTGGTTCTTCGAAAATTTATCTTTTTGTCTTGAAAGTGCAACAATTTGTTAGAAAATTAAAGTATTTGGTTGAAAAATAACTTTTTCTTGAAAATTTGTATTATTATTTGTTCATAACTAAAAAGCCAGAGCAGAGTTAAAAATTTCAGATGAACCCGCAAATTTCTAGCATTATTTAAACATATTTATAATTTTTCAAAATAATAAATTGTTTAAACAATTATGTTTATCACTGTAAATTAATTATCACCTCACTCTAATTGAAAAGTAGACAAAAAGGACAAAATTTTACAAAAAACTGCAACTTTCTAGTATTATTTTAAGAGAATATTATTATAAATCATAATAAATTGTTGGAACAATTACCTCTGTTAAATATAATTGATTATTGCTTCGATCTAACTGAAAAGTTGAAAATAAGTTGAATAATTAGAAAAAAAACTGCGACTTTTAAACTGTATTCTAAGCTAAAAGTGATAAAAACAATAATGAATTGTTTAAACAATTTGTTTTAACTTATGTGGGGGATATTTAAAAAGTAATAATTCGTTTCTACTCTATGGCTAATTATGAAGAAAAATAAAGTTTCAACTCGATTTACTCAATATTGACGATTCTGAATAAAATTTAATGGAACGTCTTTCTTTCTTATGGGAAAGTTAAACTTCATGGGGCTTGCGGGATAAGGTGGTCCAAAATGGTATGGAAAATTTATTTAAAAAATTTTCATGCATATTACCCGGCAATTTCTTCGAATCCACACAAAAATAAATCCATTTTTTTTTAATGATATTTAGAGGTGGCTCAAGCCCCATGAAATTTAACATGTATTTCCCATACGAAAAAAAGTTGTAAATTTTATTCAGAATCGTCAATATAAGTTCAATCGAAATAATACTCTAAATTTCTCTTCAAAATTAGCCTAGAATACGAATAAAATATTACTTTTCAAATATCACCCCCATAAGTCGGTTTTATAGGGTCCCAAAAAAACCCATAAGTAAAAAATGGGTTTCGATTCAATTATTCAAGGTTTTCAAGGATTCAAGGTTCAATTATGATATTTTTGCGTTTTTTCTATTCAAATTGTTTCTCATACATGAAATACTACTTCATGCTACTAATTAGATGCTCAAATGAATTGTTTAAACAATTTATTATTGTTTCCAGAATTTTTCTCCTAAAATAGCGATAGAAAGTCGCGGTTTTTAAAAACATTTTCCACTTTCTGTCGAATTTTCAATTATATTGATGTAATAGTTAATGAATGTTAACAAACCTAATTGTTCAAACAATTTATTATTATTGCTAATAATATTATCTTCCAATAATGCTAGAAATTGCGGTTTGTTTTGAAATTTTCTACTTTTTGTCCACTTTTTACTCAGTGAGCTAATAATTAATACAAGTTCGAAAAAAAATTGTTTAAACAATTTTTTATTGCTTATAACTATCTTGCAGTGCTAGAAAGTTTGCGGTTTTCCTCAAATTTTTAACTCAAATTTGCACTTTTAGTTGTTAACAAATAATAAATGAACCTTAGAACAAATATTTTTCTAAACAATCTCTTCATTGTTTGTATATATACTTTTCTTAAATAAAACAGATATTTGTAAAATTGATATCTGACTTTAGTTCCCTTCTTACCAGAGACCAAAGTCAGAAACAATATTTACCATAAGTGCTTATTTTTTTAATCATCAGGAAAAGAGTAAAAAAATTGGCTTGAAAGAATACAATACTATTTAAAAAATTATTCTTGAGGTTCACTTATGATCTGGTAATTACTAAAAAGTCAAAGCAAAACTAAATATTTCTGAAAAAAAGCAACTTTCTAGTATTACTCTAGTTAGTTAGTTAGTTTTAAGACGGGCGGTAAGCCTTTGAAGAGCTTCCCTGGTTCTGAAGCTATAAAGCCTATTGTGCCACACCCTTACCTATTCGCTCTCAACAGTTGAACCCAGACCTCTTGATGAAGCCCAGTATGTCGACTACTATTCTACTGTTACTATACTACTATTCCCACGTCAACCCAAAGGCTCTTTTGCACATCCAAAAAGTCATGACAAACTTCCTGCATTGGGTCTCCAGGTGCTTTGCCCAGTCCAGCTTGCTACCTAGGATTACTCCCAGATATTTAACTGCATCTGAAAACGTCAGCTTTCCACCACAGAATACAGGAGCGTCAACTTTCGGCACTTTATAATTTCTCGTGAAAATGACCAGGCTGTTCTTTTCCGGATTTACCGAGAGTCCTGAGCTATCGCACCAGAGCTCTACGATGCGCTGCATCGACCTCGTAGGACTCATCAACGTTTCCAGATGAGCCCCCTGACTAGGATAACAAAGTCATCCACATAGCCCGGAGCATGATCCAATCCACACAAGGTCTAGCCTCCCGCAAGTAAAAAAAAATTTCAGGAAATCAGCAACGATACCAGCTACACCACCATATTGAATAAGTGTACAGCTGGCGGCTGTGTTGAATGGTGAAAAAGATGGCCGTGGAGCTGGTATGTGCGAGTTGGATGAAAATGGAACGTTATTCGGCTAGACCTGGTGTGGATTGGATCATGGCCCTGAATATCATACCCTTTTTTATGTAGCCTTCGAAGGAGGCCGTCCACTATAATGCACCATAGAAGAGGCGACAGGACAACCCTCTGGACCTATTCCCCTTACTAGGCCTTCACCCCGTCTGGTTTCGAGTCTCCTCTGGCGCAGCATGCTTCCTATCCAGCATACTAACTTGCCCGGGACGCCACATCTCAAAGCCTCTCGACAAATGACTTCTGGAGGAGTATTGCTGAAAGCACCCTCTATATGCAAGAAAGTCCCCACAGCATACCACTTTAGTTCCAACTGCTGCTTCAATGTTGCCACAACATCATGAAGCGCAGCTTCTAACAAGCAGACTGCCTGAAAAGCATGCTGCCCTCTATGCAGCGGGGAGGCCAAGAGCAACTCGTCCCTAATGTATCTCTCGAACAGCTTCTTCAACATCTCCAGGATAAAAGGCGTTAGGCTGATTGGTCGGAATTTTTTTGCAGCAGTTCAATCCTCCCTCCCAGGTTTAGGAATGAAGACCACTCTACCATCCTTCCATGCCGATGGCACGTGTCTAAATCCATGTCTTTTTGTAAAAGCGCTGAATAAATGCCATCCGCACCTGTTGATTTAAAGAGACAGAAGGACCCTATGGCCCATTCCACCTTTTTGTAATCAACGACCTTGGCGGCGAAATTCCTGTCGGCCCTCTCCTCTCTTGGCCCCAGCCTTCCTCCTCTTAATCGGTTCGGATTCGCTGAAAACCCGGGAAGTGAACTTTCATCAGATGATTCAGCGCTGCTTCTTCGTCTTCGGCAAACTCACCATTATCGAGCCTTATGAGCCCGAGCCGATCTTCTGAATTTTTCGCCAGGATCTTGTGGAGCCTCATTGTTTTCAGAATGTCTTTCGATTCCTCGCAGAAGCTACTCCAATCCTCCTGTTTATACTTTCTTATACTTCTATTGTATTTATACTGGGCCTCCTTATAGATGTCCCAGTCTGAAGGCAATTTAGTTCTATTTGCCCTGCTGCACAACATTCTTGTCTTTTTACAGAATTTCTCCAGGTGAGTATTCCACCATTCTGCTCCAATCTTAGACTTAATTGTGCTTGTAGGGCAGTTGTTCTCATATGATGTAGTCAGAGTCCTTGGCAGAAAATCCGCGGCTAGCTCTAACTCACCAATGGTACTGGGGAATTCCGCAAGCATTCCTTTGAGTTCCTCTTTATATGAGTCCCAAAGTGTATTTCTGGGGTTTCTGATCTTGGCAACCACCGGTTTTCCTAGGGTTAATCGAAACATGATATATTTGTGGTCCGAAAGAGACTCCTTATCGGAGACTCTCCAGCCCACTACCCAGCTCCTCAGTACACCCGAGCATGAAGTCAACTCGAGAACCTCACTCCTATTTTTAGTCTGGAATGTGGGAGTATCACCCCGAATTAGAGCCTCCACCTCTCTGGGAGGAGGAGGTCCCTCGGCATCGCCCGGGAAATACGCCGAGGCAATAAACACCTCTAGCCTTTCTCCGCTACTGCCCCTGATTCTCGCCTTGATGACGGTAAAATCTCTGGAGCAGAACTTAACCACCGAAATCGCATCCATACCCTTGACGGCTATGCATGCCCTTGGCGCTTTTTCTCGTGGCCCCTTATATATGGAGCCACATCCTGACTAGCCACTAATCTTTTTCCTGTATAATCAGGATTCTTGGATTGGGGTAATTCCTGCCTGCGCCACTGAAAAGCGCCTGGCTGGAACCGCCGAGGCACCTTTGCTGTGGTGCAGATTAATCTGCATCATGGGGATTCCCGTCTCAGCCTTTAAAAGGCTAATTCAGGGCCCCTAGATAGGATCGGTAATCCAGAACCGTAAAGGCTCCAGAAATTCGCACCGCTCGTGGTAGACTGCCGCCTGAGGACAGTGGTGCTAACAGACTGCGACTTTTTCAACTGCGCAGGCGTCGCGTAAAGAAGGAGTGACGAAAAGAACATCAGTTTTCTTCCTTACTTCAATATTGCGCGACGCATTCGCAGTTGAAAAAGTCGCGGTCCGTTAGCACCACTCCCTGAGGAGCCTTCCACCACTGGCGGTGGGTTAGAAGAGGGTCCCAGAACGGGCCCGTCATTATTTTTGTTTTGTTTTTCGTGTTTCATTCAATTGTCCCACGAGAAGCTAAGGCAATAGAAACACCCTATTGCGGAACCTCTAAATATCATTGAGTGAAAAAACTCGGTCAGACAGTCATAAAAGTTTAAGATTGAACATGATCCTAATTATCATGACCCCCTGACCTGAAGTCTCCATATACATATGTATGCACAATGCCTCCATCAGAAAAATTAGTTGCACGATTGTGAACTGATTCCAGAAAGGATGATGTTACGAGTGCTAATTGCGACGTGGAAGTTCACCAAACACGATTAAAACTTTGCAGAGATACCTAGAAAGACGGTTTCTTTGTTATCTTGTTAGAGATACTCAGGGTCGAATTTGCGTTGCCAGTCGTCTCTCTATACATATATGTCTATAGGGACATGAACATACAGCCCGGCATTACAATTACCTGCCAATTCTTAAATGTTTTAGCCTGTTTACAAAAAACATCCCTTTTCCCCTTTTTCTGGCGGTCTCACTTTTTCGCTCAAATGCGTACTGAATTAACCTTTAAGTATGAAGGTGATTTCACTTTTGCACAACCCACATTTCAGAAGCATGGTGCGGTCCAAGAGACCGGACGTCCATACTTCCATAATTTGTCACTTTTTGCTCAAATGAGGGATAATACGGACGTCAAATTTTTCTTTGGTGACTGTATTTCATACTCTGGGTACCTTCATCAAGCCTCAGGTTGTTTTTATGTGACATCTTGCATTTTAAATACCTTAAATATGAAATTGTGACGCTACCGTGGAGGTGCGGTCTCACGGATCGCGTGTGAGCTTTCAGTTGATATTGCTGACCAATTACACGCACGAGGACACGTTGTCCTGCCTTGGAGAAAGGGCAACTGCAAAAAAAATGGACGTGCGGTTTACGAGACCGCACGTCCATACTTAAAGGGTAATAGAACTCAAAATGAAACTTAATATATTGGATAACCCTGGATTACCTGGATTACTATATACAGAATTACTCTGGAAAGAGTTGAATATTCAAATAAAAAAGATCAATTTTCAACCAAAAATGGAATAGTTAACATTTTATTTAAAAAGTTCATTTTCAATCAAATAGTTGAAATTTCAGTAAAAAAAGATAAATCTAATCAAAAATGGAATGGTTACATTTTTAATTGAAACAATTCATTTTTTACCCAAAAAATAAAGCGAATTTTTAACAAATTAGTTAGATTTTCAAAGAAAAAAATAATCTTTCAACTTAAATGAAGTATTTTTAACCAAATAGTTGAATTTTCAACCAAAAACATACATTTTTAACCCAGATTATTTTTTTACCGAAGAAGACGATTTTTTAACCACTTACATCAATTTTCAACCAAATAGTTGAATTTTCAATCAAAATAGATACATTTTTAATCAAAAGTGGAATAGTTACTTTTTTAATTTCAAAAATTAATTTTTCACACAAAAAAGACGAGTTTTCAAGAAACTAGTCCAATTTTCAGCCATAGAGATAAATTTTCAACTAAAATAAAGATTTTTCAAACAAATAGTTGAATTTTCAAATAAAAGCATGAATTTTTAAACAAGAAGATTAATTTTCTCTTCAGAAAGACGAATTTTCAACAAAACACATGAATTTTCAAGCAAATAGTTGAATTTTTAACTAAAAATGATACATTTTCAATGAACAATTCAATAGTTACTTTTTGAATTGAAAAAATAATCTTTTTATCCAAAAAAAACCGCGAATTTTCAACAAATTAGTGTAATTTTTAACAAAAGAGATGAATTTTGAACTTTTATAAAAAATTTTCAGTCAAATAGTTTTCAAATAATTTTCAACCAAAAACATGAGATTTCAACCAAACAAGTGAACTTTTCACTAAGATGATTTATTTCTTACAAAAAAAAAACGAATTGTTAATAAAATACATAAATTATTCAGCAGAAACCCTTGGTACAGGGACCCTCTATCCGCAATCCGAGGACGCGTTCGGTGGCTTTGTCATAGGCCCGTCGGTTCGATTCCTAACGAATCAAAACCGAACCGAAATATATAATTAAAAAATAAGGTTAACAAAAACGGCATTATTATATATATTGCACTATTATATAATAGTTATAATAGCATGTAGTATTTTATTCCATTCTCGCAGTTTGATTTTCAACCCGAAAATATGAACATTTAACTAAAATTGTGAATCTTCAACCAAAAAAAAAATTAATTTTTCAAAAAGTAGTTTAACTTTAAACCAATTAGTTAATTTTTCAAGCAAAAAAGAATCAATTTTCAACCAGGAAGATTGATGTTCTATTGAAAAGACAAACAAATTTTCAACCAAATACATGACTTTTCAAGTGAGTAATTGAATTAAATTAAATTCTTTAAAAAAGCTTTTTCTTTAGTTCGTTGTATAACTGTTTAAAAAAAATGGCGGTTTCTTTTTTATTATTTTAATATCAAAATTGTACGATTTTACAATTCGTACAATGATCGTACAATGAATTGTACAAAGAATTTACGTACTAATAGAATTGAAGAAAACTAAAAAGGGTAAGAGGAGAGTACCAACAACGAGCTTCATACTTTTTTAGATTTACAAGAAACTTTTAGAGGTAACTCACGAACATATACTTTATTCGCCACCTCATCATGTGTCACAATTTTACACATCATTGATAAAGTGGTGACTTAAATATAATTTCTTGCAATTGTGGCATCGTATACTTTCATCAAACTGTTATTAAATGATAAAAGTATTTTAATCAGTGACAAAGTAATCACAGTACATTTCTTCCAGTAAACTGGGTTTATTAAAAAAATAGGTTTTTCTTATTTGCTTTACTGTTTGAAAAACGCGTTATGGCTAAACCAAGTTTAAATGACATTCAAATGGTAATTGAATTTTTTTATATTTTAATTTACCTGAACGGACATGCTAAATTTATTCATAACATTTTTTTATACTCAATTTTTTATTGGTTATAGTGGTCGAGTCAGACGCACCGTACGTAGATATCTAAGTTTAAGACTAGGCTTATCAGAAGATAATTTAGAGTCTGTCCGCTACTTTTTTTATGAAATAAAGGATAATATACTAAGATATATAGAATAATTTATGTTTTTAACATTAAAACTTTTTCACCAATGTTAAAATTCAATCAAATTTGTATCAATTTCTAGGGTACTTCGTTTTCATTTATTTGGATTTAATTGCATTTAGATTAAAATTTTATTTTCTGAATTTGAAATTCAAAATTAAGTTTTTAAGCTGAAAATGTAACTATTCAATTTTTGGTTGAAAATTATCTTTTTTGTTGAAAATTGAACTAAAATCTTCCTTACTTTAAAATTGCTTTATTTTTGTCAAATTCAATAGTTTTTAATTTCAAATTTAAAAAAAAATTGGTTGCAATCTATACTATCACATTTTTTGTTTAAAATTCATCCTTTTTGGTTGAGAATTCAACTAGTTGGTGAAAAATTTAACATTAAAGTAGTTGTCTAAAAGTTGAACAGATTTGTTAGAACATAATTTTTTCGCTTAAAATCCATATCTCTTTGGTTAAAAGTTGAAGTATTTTCTTGAAAATTAACTTTTCAGAGTGAATATATAGCTATTCAATTTTCGGTTAAAAATTCGCCTTTTCTAGTAGATAATTAATTTTTTGTTGTTGAAATTTAATCTTTTTTGGTTAAAAATGCAACTATTAGGTTGAAAATTACACTGTTTTGTTTGAGAAAGCCAATATTTTGTTGAAAGTTTAACTACTTTTCTGAAAATTCATTTTGTAACTTCGTTTTTTGTTGTTGTGGAAATTCAACTATATTTGGATGAATATTTAAAATTTCGTCAACAAAATTCGTCTTTTTGGCTTGCAAATTCAAGTATTTTGTCAGAAAATGCAAGTATTCGGTTTAAAAGTAACTTTTTCTTGAAAATAAAATTCAGTTAAAAATTCAGTATCTTTTGTAAAAATGCATTTCATTTGACAAAATTTATTTCCCTATTATGCCCCTATTTTCTTGAAAAATCGCCCTATTTCCCCTGTTTTGAAAGCATTTTCGGCTGTGAAGTCTGTTATTAGAATAAAATTGAAGATTTTAAACAAGGATTTACATGATGATTTTCTACATTTCACAATTTTTACAATTAGTGGACAAAGTTGTAATTAGTTCGAGGTTCAAAAATTTGAATTTGCATCCCGGTTCTTAACTTCATTTTTGATACGGTAATAATAGAGAAAAAACTACAATCGGTAAATATCCCCTTTATTGTTATAAACATTTAAGAATTCAGATGCGTTAATAAACATTTACAATATTTCCGATATAATCTTTCCTGGTTTGTTTTTTAAATTAGTTATTTCCACCTGGACGGTTGTTCTGTTGATTATTACGATTGTTCCGTTGATTATTATGCAAATTTTGTTGATTATTATGCAAATTTTGTTGATTATTATGCATATTTTGTTCATTATTTTGCATATTTTTGGATTATTATGCATATTTTGTTGATTATTATGCATATTTTGTTGATTATTTTTCATGTTTTTGGATTACTATGCATATTTTGTCGATTAATATGCATATTTTGTTGATTATTATGCATATTTGGTTGAATATTTTGCATATTTTTGGATTATTATGCATATTTTGTTAATCATCATGCATATTTTGTTGATTATTTTGCATATTTTGTTGATTGTCATGCATATTTTGTGTTTTATTAGAAAGGAAATATTCATGCACCTCCTTGGAAACTACCGTAACTTGGTAAATTGTTTTCTTATATAACAAAGAATTTAAAAATTGTTTAAACAAAATCAGATTGTTTTGACAAAATTACGTTTAAATGTTCAAAAGAAAACGCCTCCATAAATAAAGAAATAATTGGTCTTCAAAGAATTACGAATGGTTACTATATATTTCTTTTAGTCTTTTTTACATAAATAATATTTATTGTGAACACGTGGATTTTGAATTTAGATTCATTTTATTTTTTATTTTAATTCAATACGGTTGATTATACAAAAAAAGTCACAAAAGACAAAGAAGGTTTAATTTCTCTAGAACTATAACTTTTTTCCAGCACTTTTTTTTAAACAGTTGGAAACGTAGATGAACATTATACTTTTCGTTAGAAAATTTGTTTCTCTATTTGAACCCTTTTCATTTTCAACATTTAATTATCAAATTTTAATTTTTAAATATTATACGTACCAATAGAATTGAAGAAGGCCGAAAGGATCAAGAGGAGGGTACCAGAAACGAACTTCATTTTTTCAGATGTACATTCGGGAACGTTCACATATTACATACCAAAAATTGGACCTCCTGCTTCCGTTTTAATGTTTCCTAATATGTGAACGTTCTCTTGTGTAACGCAAGGTTATATAAATTTAAAAAAAAAAAACATTTATTCAAGGTAATCAAATTTTTGAGTCGTAAAATCATGTGCTTTTATGATGCTTACAAGTTAATCAAATATGCAATAACGTCTCTAGAAAGACAAATGCCAAAAATAGCTGATTTTCCGGGAAAACAAAAAATTCTACATCCAAAAACTAATGCAGTCCAAAATTCTCTCAAAATAGTGAAAATAGTGTTATTTTTCACGAAAGTGGGGGAATAAATTATTTTAAATACAATTTATGCAAACACCATATTGAATTCAATATAAAAAAACTTCAAATTTCTAAGATTTTCTAGCAACAGAGATGAATTTTCAATTCAAAAAGGCGAATTTTTTCGAGGACAGTTGACCAGTTGAATTAAACAATAACAAAAAATGCTAATTTTGAACAAAACAGTTGAATCCTCAACCAAATAGATGAATTTCCAATCTAGAAAGATGATTTTTCAACCAAATAATGGAATTTTAAACTAGAAAAGATATTTTTGAACCAAAGAAGACTCTTCAAATTTTAATTAAAAAAATTAATGTTCAACCAGAAATTTTTTTTTAATTTCAACAAAAAAAAACTAGAATGAAAATAAATTTTTATCCAAATAGTTCAATCCTCAACGAAAAAGATGAATTTTCCATCAATCAAATTAATGTTCTGTCCAAAAAGACGAAATTTCAACAAAATACATCAATTTTGAATAACATAGTTGAATTTTGAAGACAAAAAGACGAATTATATACAAAACAGTTGAATTTTCAACCCGAAAATATGATTTTTCAACAAAAAAGTTAATTTTCTACCAAATTGTTATTTTTTCATAACAATTGTTTAATGTTTAAACATATAGTTAAATCCTCTACCAATGATATATGAATTTTCAACATGAAATTGAATTTGCAACCAAATAGTTTAATTTTCTACTAAGTTAAATTTTCAAGCCAAAAAGACGATTTTTTTACAGAACTTTTTTTCTAACGGATTTTTTAATCTAATTATGTTTCTCTATCGTCCCACAAATATTGTAGGATAAAAATTGAAATAATAAATCGGGCCCTTTTTCAAAAAAAGTAGATTTTAATATTTACTTAATTTAAATGCTAAAATTTCCCTACAAAAGTATAGCAAATATTGCCTAACATTTTTTTCAAATATATTTTTTATGGATTGTAGTTCTGTAAGTTATGTCAAATTAAGAAATCGCTTATCAGAAGATAATTTAGTGTATCCACGACGTTTGTTTTCGCCTATAAAATAAAAGCAAGGTACAAATTGAATTAAATCTTTATACATTTTATTAAGTGGGTTCTACTATTTACGTTATTTTCATTTAGTCACATTTACATTTAGCTGTTCTTATCTTAACTTAAAATTTTGATTATTTTTTAATTTCAACAATTTTGTTCGATTTATATAAGTTTCATTTGATTTATAACAAATTTCTTTTGAACAAACAAATTTTTGGTAAACTCTAACAAATTATTTACATGATATAGTAACGAGTTCAAATAAGTCTTTATTAATTCAAACTTCGTTTTTGTTTAATTTAAACAAATTTTATTTGATTCACATGAAATTTGATTTGATTCAAATAAAGTTTGTTTGCGTGGCTTCATATATTTAATTACTGTAATTCTGAGTTGGAACAGGGAATAAAAAAAATTAATGTAAACAAATGCATGTAAAGAATTAAAATGATCCTGACTTAGAACAAGGAATTTTCAAAAAGAATTATAATTCGAAGTTGCTGCATGGTAATGAAATATAATTTTGAGTTTAGGACAGGAAATATCCCTAGAAGAATTATGATTTTTACTTTAAGACAGGGAATTTTAGTAAAAAATTAGAATTTTAACTTTGAGACAGGGAATTTTCTAAATGAGTTTTAATTCTCACATAGAACTGTGAATTTCCGTAACAGAATTTAATTTTCATTTTAGGTTCTTCTTAAAACAGTAATTTTCGTTGAGAATTATAATTCTTAGGCCCGGGAGTTTTTGTTAAGAATTATAATTTTACTTAGAACAGGCAACTTTTCACATGGAACGGGAATTTTGGAAAAGAATTTTAATTCTGATTTAGAGAAAGGGATTTTTTTTAAATCACTGTTGCAAGCCAGAATTCGTCACAATTTGAAATGTCCATCTTCAAAATTTTGGAAAAAGAGAGTTACTATATTTTTGAATAAAAATGCAGAATTTTTTAAATAAATATAATTCCGATTTGGAACAGGGAATGCCGGAGGTGGATTTAATTTTGACTTGTTATAGGGAATTTAATAAATGAATTACAATTCCGAGTTTGGAAAAGGAATAAATATATCAAATTTTTTTTTATTCTGTAAAGAATCATAATTTTAACTTTGGAACTTCGGGAATTTCATGAATAATTATAATCATGTATTGGAACAGGTATTTTTTCACATGGAACGCGAAATTTTGGAAAATAATTTTAATTCTGATTTACATAAAGGAAATTTACAAAAACAATGTATGTTCCAAGTCAGAATTCGTCAGAGTTTGAAAATTCCTTATCCCAAATCAGAATTTGTTCAAATGAAAAAAAGTCCCTGTCAAATTCAGAATTATAATTCTTTTACAAATTTCTCTGTTCCAAGTCAGTATTGTAATTCTTATGAGAAAAATTATGTGATATTTCAAATCAGAGTTATAATTTCATTTCCCAAATTCATTGTTCCAAATCAGAAATTTTTTATATCTTTAAAGATATTTCGAAATTTCCAGAAAACATTCAAAATCGTGGACACTAGGGTGATTAAAAAAAACATGATTTTTGAATTTTGATGATTGCTTGACTGAAAAACTTTCTACATGGTCTGAGAAAAAAATGCTCTCAAGAAAAAGCAAATCAAATGATTTTCAGATGGTGCAAAAGGCGATTGTTTAAATAATTTCCCAGAAAGGCGAAAAAGTTGATTTTTATCAAATACTGTATAACTTCTTTAATTTTGAATATAACTCAACGAACTTTCACGAGATTGTCTGTGGTTCGATCCTGAATGAGTTTGCATGATTCGAGGAATACAAAAAAATTGTTTGTTAGAAACAATTGAAAACTAATTTTTCATAATCAAATACCCAAAAAATGTGTGCGAGAATTTTGACAAGACCTATTTTTTAAGGTCGATGGTTATGCTAGATGCAAGATTATATCTTGCTCAGGGCCCGTCCTAACAAATAATTTATAATAAAGCCATTTGTTGATAAAAATTCATCCCGATGATTCACTAAATGCAGCATTTGTCACCCTATTGGGAAAATTTAGCTCTTAGAACTACTTATGAACGCTTTTCAAATAATTCGAAGGATTTGAGATATTATTCGCACAATTCTTACAATTTTTTTATAATTTATATAGCATTCGCTGCTCCTTAATGAACAAATTACGTTTGGTTTCGACATAAAACATCATGAAACAATGTGAAATATGTCAGTTTATTCTTTCCAGTCATGACACAAAAAAGGTCTTTTCTTGTGCATTTTCCGAAGAATTTTTGAAACAAGAATAATAGCAATCTTATTTCAAAAATGAATTTTACATTGAACCGTTGGTTCTGAAAATCGAAAAAAATCGGTGATCTCGTCTGCACATAAAATATCATATGTGACAGACATTGTTCAACAAATTAATTTGTTAATCACCACTTTTATTATTTAAATCTTCTTTCATAAACTAATCTTACTCATTACAATTGCATTTTCAGTGTCAAAGATGGGCCGAAATTCGAAAAAATTGGCGCGCTTGTCTATATGTTCAACATTTCCATTAATAAAAGTATTCTCTGATAACAGAAAATATCATTATTCGATTACGATACGTTTACATTGTGCGAGGTTTAAAATTTTTCATATCAATGAGAGAAAATCCATTGAAAATTCTAGTTAATCAATATTCTCAAAATGTTAATTAATTTACCTAAAGTTCATGAAATAAATCACAACACTTTCTTCAATTGATGCGGAATTCTGTTTGTATCATCCTCTCCAAATTGAAATTCCCGACTCCTAATTGAATTAATTCCCGCGCAAAATCAATGCACCAAAGCCTCGAGGCCGTTAGCCCGGCTTTGGACGTCAGCAATGCTTTCTCGCAACAAAACTCGGGAATGAATTTCTTTCACGAAGCCGCAAGGCGAAATCTAGTTTACGAGCTCGAAAACGTGCAAATTCGATTTTCCCCAAAAGCTCTCAGGGTTGCTGTCTGGCTATGTTTCTCTGCGGGCTTACGGTCGGTATTCCGTTACCGAAGGTTTCGCACGATAGTAGCCTTCTGGTACAATCAAGTTCGTGGGCTGAGGCAAAAATATAAGGGAAAGGGAAAATCTCACCTAACCGTGTAGAAATTTTGCTATCGCCCAGACCAGGCCAAATCTGTCCCAGAGCTGGAAAACGGACTTGAGCCCGATCGCTGATGAAACACACGGCCCGATCATAGCCAGATCTGGCGCCCTATCTGGCCGTCCAATCTGTACCCGACCTGGCCCCAACCAATTTCCCGTTGAGAGCTATTTTTTAAATTTATAATTTCTTATAATTTTGTTTACAATAATGATTTTGTAGCAAGGAAAATTAATGAAGTGAACTCTATTTTTTATTCAAGTACCAAATATTAACACAAATACAAACTCAATACATTTTTTAGTCTGTTTGACTTCGTTCTTTACAATGTCCGCCCTAGTCCTTGACGGGAATTTCTTAAAAATAATTTTAATTTTTAGTCGAAACGGGAAAAATGGAAATTTTCGAAAAGAATTAACATTCTGAATTGGAAGAAGGAATTTTTTTTAAATAATTCTAATTTTGATTGGAAACGGGTAGTTCGCGAAAAGAATTAAAATTCTGGATTAGAACAGGGAATTTTTAAAAAGCATTCTGATTCTGAGTTGAATCGGTGAATTTTCAAGAAGAATTAAAATTCTAGATTCGAACAGGGAGTCTTTCAAAAGAATTTTAATGCTGAGCTAGAACTGTAAATTTTCAAAAAGAATTAAAATTCTGTATTGGAAGAGGGGTTTTTTTTTTAAATAATTCTAATTTTGATTTGAAACGGGTAGTCTTCAAAAAGAATCAAAGTTCTGAATTGGATCCGTGAATTTTTCAAAAGAATTCTAATTCTGAGTTGAAATGGAATTTTCAAATTTGAATAAATTCTGAGTTGGAAGAGGGAGTATTCAAATTTCAACCAATTTGAGCTATAATTGAACATTTTCAAAAAGAATTAAAATTCTTGACTATAACAGGGAATTTTTCAAAAGAATTCTAATTCTGTGTTGAAACGGAATTTTCAAATTTGAATAAATTCTTAATTGGAAAAGGAAATATTCAAATTTTAATGAATTTTGAGCTGGACTTGGAAATTTTCAAAAAGAATCAAAATTCTGTATTGGAAGAGGGGATTTCTTTAAATAATTCTACTTTTGAGTTGAAACGGCTAATCTTCAAAAAGAATCAAAATTCTGAATTGGATCTGGGAATTTTTCAAAAGAATTCTAATTCTGAGTTGAAATGGAATTTTCAAATTTTAATAAATTCTGAGTTGGAACAGGGAGTATTTAAATTTCAACCAACTTGAGCTATAATTAAGCATTTTCAAAAATAATTAAAATTCTAGACTAGAACAGGGAATTTTTAAAAAGAATTCTGATTTTGAGTTGAATCGGTGAATTTCCAAGAAGAATTAAAATTCTGGATTGGAACAGGGAGTTTTTTAAAAGAATTTTAATGCGGAGCTAGAACTGGAAATTTTCAAAAAGAATTAAAATTCTGTAATGGAATAGGGGATTTTTTAAATCATTCTAATCATGAGTTAAAACGGGTAATTTTCAAAAAGTATTAAAATTCTGGACTATAACAGGGAATTTTTAAAAAGAATTATAATTCTGTGTTGAAATGGAATTTTCAAATTTGAATAAATTCTGAGTTGGAACAGGAAGTATTCAAATTTCAACCAATTTGAGCTATAATTGAACATTTTCAAAAAGAATTAAAATTCTGTATTGAAAGAGGGGATTTTTTTGATAATTCTAATTATGAGTTCAAACGGGTAATTTTCAACAAGAATCAAAATTCTGAATTGGATCCGGGAATTTTTCAAAAGAATTCTAATTCTCAGTTGAAATGGAATTTTCAAATTTGAACCAATTCTCAATTGGAAAAGGAAATATTCATATTTGAATCAATTTCGAGATGAAATTGCAAAATTTCGAAAAGAATTAAAAGTCTGCATTGGAACAGGGAACTTTTCAAAATAAACTTAATTCTTAGTTGAGATGGGTAACTTTCTAAAAGAATTAAAACTCTGGATTAGAACAGGGAATTTTTTTAGTTTAAAAACATCTAACCTGAACGAGAAATTTTGAAAAGAATTTAAATTCTGGATTAGAGCCGGGAATTTCTCAAAAGGAATTTAATTCTTTACATTTCACACTTTAACATATATGTAACCATTGAAATCTTTTTAAAGCTATAAGCTTAAAATTTTGAACCTTGAATTGAAAAAAAATGTTACTGCGCTTCAAATTCTCTGAAATCTTTTGAATTCTATGAATTTTTTTGTATTCTCTAAATTCTTTTGAAATTCTAGAATTTTTTTTTCAATTCTGTGAATGCTATTGAAGTTTGAGTATTCGTTTGCACTCTGTGAATTCTTCAGAATTCTCTACATTCTTCTTAATTCTTTGAATTCTTCCGCTATTTTCTGAAACCTTCCGTATTCTCTGAATCCTTCAAAATTGTCTGAATTCTTTCCAATTCTCTGAACTCTTTTAAATTCTCTGAAACCTTTTGAATTCTTTTGTATTTTCTAAATTCTTTTGAAATGCTCTATTTTTTTTAATTCTGTGAATTCTTTTGAAGTTTGTGAATTCATTTGCACTCTGTGAATTCTTCCGAATTTTCTAAATTCTTCCTAATTCTTTGAAATCTTTTTAATTCTATGAATTCTTACACTATTCTTTGATTTATTCCGAATTCTTTCAAATTCTTTGAATTCCCTGATTTATTCTGAATTCTGTGAAATGTTTTAAAATGTTCTGAACTCTCTAAACTGTTTTCAATTTGTTGAATTCACGGTATCACTGCATTTTTAAAAATGTTTTTAATTATATTTAAATCATTAGAATACACGTTGAATTATTTTAACTTTCTTTGAATATTTTTAATCCTGTAGAAATGAAACGAATTCTTAAGAATTAAATTTTTTTTTAATTCTCTTGAAATCTTTACCATACACCATGAATTGTTCTAACTTTCTCCAAGCTTTTTGTAGTCTTTGAACTCTCCTGAATTATTCTAAATTCTCTTATAAATTTTGAAAAGTCTGATTCTCTCCAATTCTCTGAAATATTTTGAATTCTATGAACTTTTCTGTATTGTCTTTTTTTGAAATTATCTGAATTCTTTAAAAATTTTTTGAATTATTTGACCTGTTCTGAATTTTTTAATTCTCACGAGACTACTGAATTCTTTTAATGATTTTTAATTATCTTTAAATTATTAGAATACATTTTAAGTTACTTGGAACTCCTCAAGATCTTTTGAATTTTCTTAAAATCTTTATAATACACGTAGAATTATTTTAACTTCCATCGAGTATGTTGCATTCTGTAGAAATTCCTAGAATCCACATGTACTCCTTTGACTTCTTTTGAAGTTTTTTCGAACTCTCTTAAAACCTTTATAATACACCATTAATTATTTTGAATTTCTACAATTCTTTCGTATTATCTGAATTCTCCTGAATTATTTTGAATTCCTTCAAGTGTTTTGAATTCTGTAGAATTCTACAGGATTCCAAATATTCGAAGAAAGTTAAAGTAATTCAACGTGTATTCTAAAGACTTTAAGTGAATTAAAAATATTTAAAAGAAGGAGTTCAAACTAACTCAAGGCGTATTCTAATGATTTCAAGATAATTAAAAAACATTTTTAAAACATTCAGTGATATTGTGAGAATTCGACGAATTCAGAGTAGTTTAAAGAGTTCATCAAATTTCGAAACAATTCAGAGAATTCAGAAGAATTTAGAGAACTTAGAAGAATTCCGAAGAATTCCGAAGAATTAACAGATTTCAAAAGAATTCACAGAATTCAAAATAAATTTAGATAATTTAAAAAAATTTTGATAATACAAAAGAATTCATAGAATTTAAAATATGTCACAGAATTCAAAAGAATTCAGACAATTTAAAAATTATCAGAGAATTTAGAATAATTCAGGAGAGTTCATAGAATACAAAAGACTTGCAGAAATTCAGATCGATTCATGGTGTTTTATAAAAATTTGAAGAGAATTAAGAAAAAAAACTTTGAATTTTCTGTAGAATTCGTGCGAATTTTACAGAATCAAAAATATTTAAAGGAAGTAAAAATAATTCAACGTGTATTCTAATGATTTCAAGATAATTAAAAAACATTAAAAAAATTCAGTGATACCGTGAATTCAACAAATTCAAAATAGTTTAGAGAGTTCCGAAAATTTTAAAACAATTCAGAGAATTCAAAGAATTTGGAAGAATTCAGAGAATAGCGGAAGAATTCATAGAATTAAATGGTGAACACCAAAAAAACATTTCATAACCGAGGACTGGTTTGGTCACGTGGTCACCGTAGAGCATGCCCTTAAATGGAAATAATAATGCCAAGTTTTCATAATTTTTTTGCTTTAATACGTCCCTTAAGCTTCTAGAATTTTTTCAATTCAATGAATTTCATAATTTGAATTAATTTTAAAATGGAACCAAAAGTATTAAAGACAGGGAATTCAAGTAGTCTTGAAAAAACAGTATGTTCCGGGAAAAATCGTGAGACTCGTAAAACCAGTGAATGAAGTTTCAAAAAAAGGGAAACCGTATTATATAATGAAAATGAGCAAGGAAAAAGTTAAGAAGTAAGTTTGAATAAAAGTTATTACAATTGAAATTAGGAAACTCTTGAAATAAATAAAGTATTCAATGTTTTTTAAAAATTGATTTTGATTCCAGGTTTACACCTTTAAAAGCAGATGTTCTTAAATTGATAGAACATAAAGATGAATAGCAATGATATATTATTCAGAGAAGTTGAAACCAAAGAAACCGATCCCTTATATATGCCAGAGAATTATTCTAGGAATGTTTGGCACGACAAGGTGCAAGGAGGTATTAAATTTGTAAAAATTAAACCAAAGAAAAATGTTCAATCGTAAGTACACGTGTATAATTTTTTTTAAATATAATTGTCGTTTTATATTTAAAGAAACAAACTCTGACAATACAACATTTTTAAAATATATTTTATGCTTCTTTGTTTTTTTAGACTTCTGTTGAAAGGAAGTTCGTCAAACGTATCACTTCAAAACTCAGTACCTGAAATTAACATAAAAGTTGCAGAAGAATGTGTTATGTCTCCAGATAAATATAATTGTACTCTGAATGCTTCTCCCGTGGTGAAAGAACTTCTAAAATCTAAAAACAATAAGCCAAATTAAAATATTCCACCGTAAGTGCTCATTTACAATTTTGGAAAAATATAATTCTCATGTCTCATATTTATAAAATATTTATAATATCTTACCAAATTTTTTTTATAAATGGAAGGAAAATGAAAACTTAGATAAAAAATCTATTTTTACAATGATGATGTTTCTTCTTTAATTTACTTTATGCACAATTAATGTTAAGAATTTATTATTTTTTGATTGATTCGGTTTATAGATTAACAATACTGAAAGCAAATGTTCTGAACGTGACAGAGCATAAAGAGAACGTAAATCTTAATGATACTGAAAGTCATAGTGATGCATAGCAAGAAAGGTAGAAAAAAAATAATGATCAGAAGTTGTCCAACGAAAAGAGACAGAAGAGCAATAACGCAATATAAAAGAAAGTTTTAAAAGACATTTCTTGAGAACTTTATTTGAGAACAAATTTTGGTTTCTTAGATCATTTTCGTATCTTCTGTCGTGTTATCAAGAAATGTGGGTTTTCTTCTTTATATATGAAACCATCTTTCTTCTCTTCAACGTGCAGAAACAGGTAGAATATACATTTTACATTAGGAAAAATTCTGAAAAATATTGAGAAAAAAAAACGCTAGAGTTTTTGAGTAAATTTACTCTGAATATTTTCAGAGGAACCACTGCCATTTCGTCAATTTTAAACTTTTCTGGAATTTTTCAATGAATGACACATTTAAGAAAAGTTTTCAACATTTTTTGACCATTTGCCCTTTTAACGTTTAAAATTAAAATACTCATAACTTTGTCAACAAACTTTCTTTTGAAAATCTATGAGATACGTCACCTTATTCCCTTGGAGAAACAACACATTTGAGCAGCAAATGATTCTGACTTCAGCACAAACTGCCTGTCCGATTTGAAATAAATTCGGTCTACCAATAAATCGATAGCTTCGGAATATAATTTGATATATATATATATATATATGCTTGAATATGCTACATTGAAAACACTAACCTAAAACTATAAAAACGCGATGTTACCTGTTATCTGTTACCTTTAGTACTGAGTCAACGTGAACGGCCTGACCTTAACTATAACTTAAGAAAATATTTGTTTAAATTAGGGATACAATTTTTCTCCTAGTTTATGATGCTTGGAACACTTTTTGGAGGATCGTGCAATATTGCCACTTTGTTTCCATGAGTTCGCATTCTTTTCTCTGTGCTGCCTGGTTGACAATGTACTTCAGCCGCAATGGAAATAAAATTTTTAAGTTGAGCGTGTAACGGTAGTCTATGTATTTGAGAAATCTATTTAATTCCACGTTAATTTTCTCCGGTGACCATTGTCGTTCGTGAATTCAGTGCTGATATCCACCGTAAGTTACACTGATGGCTCCGTCTTACGACCATGAGATGGATGACCACAGGGCATGTTGAAATCACAGCGACAGCCGGCGTATGTCTTGAGGACACGAAGCAACCCAGGGATTACATATTTTGTGTGAAGTCTCTGCACCTCCCTTTTAAGGTCTTGATACCTCTCCTCCTTTTCCTTCTCCTTGGCAGTGATGTTGTAGTCAGCCGGAACGGAGAATTCGGTCACGAATATAGTCCGTTTCTCGAAGTTATGGAGAACGATGTCAGGCCTCAAGTGTGCAATGGAGACTGCTGTCCACGTTGTTCGTATATGTCTCTCCACACAGCGTGTTCAAATAAGTTGTTGGCCTGTAATTCCTGAGTTGGACAAGTCGCCTTTTTTCAGTGGGAGATAGTGCGATCAGTGACACCAGCCACTGCGAAATGGGTGTTTCCAACTTTAAATATGAGGTGAATATGCGGGCCAGATGTTGGTCCACATATTCGGTTGTTAGCTTTTTATCAGTATCTTATTTCAACTCCAGTGTTTTCGGGATCTTTCATACCTCTCTCCAAAAAGTCTATACCTCGTTGAGCTTGGATGGATTTTTGACAGAAACCGGGGATCGCAGAAGCGGCGCGCTGGGTCAGCGATAAACTGTTAGTTCTCCCTAACCCATCTCTCCCTCTTCTATATTCTCCTTCTTGCGTCAGATAACACCCCTATTTTGTCAACAATATGTTGCCTAATTGTCAGCAGCTTTGACTTCTTCAGTGTGTGATTGTAGATCCTTACTTCTTGGCCGAACTTTATAACCCTTTCCGTGAAGGGTCTACCAGATTTTGTGTATTGGCATCATTGGCATTATTCAGTAAAAAGCCCCACTCCGTGCGTATTGTGGATATTATTTCGCAGCGTGATGAAACACGAGAAAAGTCGTTTCCCCCGGGATTTTTTCATAATAATAAATATTTCTCGCTTAAACTTTGAAAAATAGTGATGAACACGAAAAAAATTTCCGACCTTATTTTTTAAATTTTTAAAAAAGAGAATAGTTCGCAAAGGTGCATTTTCATGTTTTTTCCTATTTTGTAAAGTTAGTTACTTAGTTAGTTAGTTTTTAAGACAGGCGGGAAGCCTATACAGAGCTCCTCTGGTGCTCAAGTTATAAATCCTATTGTGCCACACCCTTACTTATTCGCTCTCAGCAGTTGACCCCGGACCTCTTGATGAAGCCCAGTAAGTCGACTACTGTTCGAGTTGTAATTTCCTCAGTTTCCATAAAATAGGCCCGAGGGTTTATTACCTGAGCCTAGCTAATGCTGGGCCCAGGATGTATTTCGCCTGCCGGCAACCCTGGATTTGTTCCCAGTATTCCCGGTGTTTTGTTCGGATCCAGCTTTTGATGGCCGCACCGATGCAGCAAGGCGCTAGTCCCAGTGCCGGGTCCGGTCCTATGTATTCATCTCGATGCGCCGCATTTTGCCAACTAGTCCGCCTTTTCATTGCCCTTGATCCCTGTGTGACCAGGGACCCATATGCAAGCCACATTGTTTCTTTATGAAAGTTGGTTCAATGCCTTTTTGTATTCCCAAACCAGTTCTGATATTATATCTGTTTTCTCCATTGCAGTGAGTGTCGCTTGGCTGTCAAGGCCGACCGTAATTTGTCTGCCAGCAGCGTTTTCTTCTATTAGTGTTTCAGCACAGCGAAGGACGGCCAGGACCCCCACCTGAAAGACAGTAGCATGTTGCCCAAGTGGGATCCCTATCCCCCTCCCTCTCTTGCTGTCATAGATTCCTGCTCCTGACCCTCCCTCACCCCTGTAGCAATGCGTATATCAGATATGCCCTTGGAGGAGCGGGTGACCATTTGTTATCTTGCTGCCATAGATTCCTCCTCCTGACCATCTCTCTCCCCTAGAGCCATGCGTATACCAGACATGCCCTTGGAGGAGCGGGTGACCATTTGCTTTCCAAAAATCCCTGATTGGAATGCAGACGCAGAAGGCTTTGCCAAGTCGAAGCGTTTTGTTATTTTAGCTTGTCTCATCTCTAGAATCGGCAGTGCGCTGATGTCACTCGGGAGCCTAGTGTGCCTAGTCCCCCGAGTCCATCTATTGGCTCTTGTCAGGCGGACCATCGCGTGTGCCGCTCTATCAGTTATCGCAAAATGTAGGGGTTCTTCAGAGAGCACAAATTCTATCGCCGCTGTGGACATCATCCTCATTGCTTGAGTCAAACTCCTAAATGCTAGCGTTTTTAATCTTTGCCGCCTGTCCTGCATGGTTTGAGGTTCTGCCCGTGGCCACCAGACGGCCGCATTTAGATGCCTTAGTTTTAGGATAGCAGAGTAGAGCCATGCAAGCAATTAGGCCTTGGACCCCACGTCAACCCAAAGGCTCTCCTGAACATCAAAAAAGTCATGACAAACTTCCTGCATTGAATCTCCAGGTGCTCGGCTTAGCTCAGCTTGCCATCTAGGATTACTCCCAGATATTTCACTGAATCTGAAAACGTCAGCTTCCCACCACAGAATACAGGAGTGTCAACTTTCGGCACTTTATAATTTCTCGTGAGACCTAGTAAGGTCCTTCAACATTTTCGAATGAGCCCCCCTGACTAGGATTACAAACTCATCCGCAAAGCCCTGAGTATAACACCTCTCTTTATTTAGCCTTTGAAGGAGGCCGTGCACTACAATGCACCACAGGAGGGGCTTCCTATCCAGCTGGTCCGGCACGCCACATCTCAAAGCCTCTCGGCACATGACTTCTGGAGGAGTATTGCTGAGAGTACTTTCTATATCCAAGAAAGTGCCTATAGCATACCCCTTCTGTTCCGACTACTGCTCCAATTTTGCCACAACAGCATGAAGTGCAGTTTCTACCGAGCAGCCTACCTGAGAAGCATGCTGCCCTCTATGCAGCGGGGAGGCCAAGAGCACCTCATCCCTAATGTATCTCTCGACCAGCTTCTACAGTCCAAAAATAGTTTCAAGGATATTACTAGATACTCCAATCAAATACCCCCCGGAGATTTTTTATTCACCGCGAAAAAATGATTATTTAGCAAATACAATGTTTATAACAATTTATTACGTTTTTGATCCTTTAATTTGCAATGATGTAAACTAACATTGCATAAACACACACTAAATGAATATAATACTATTGACAGCTATGAACAACCAATAATAGTAACAAACTGATCAACTTAACATTGTTTATATCCCCTCGACTCACGCTAAATACCAAAAAATCCTTTGAATATGGATTTCCATCTTCTGACATATAGCTAGAACGAACTTATAGTCTGAGAAAAAATCTATAAGTATCGTTGGATGCGTCTCGGTCATATCTCTAGGATATTTTTGAATCACGGAAAAAAATTTATTATTTAAACAATTATATTGTTTATAACATTTTATATTCGTTTATAAAATAAGTGAGCAATAATTTGTCACAAATGACAAGCAGATGTCGTTCCTCGAATATTATAGAATGCAGAAAATTTTTAGAAATTTATAAACTTCCATTTTAAACAATAATTTTACCCCCTCCACTGTCACTTGAAATATCCTTTGAATATGGATTTCCATCTTCGGGCATATAGCTAGAACGAACTAATGGTCCGACAAAAAATATAAAGGTATCGTTGGATGTGTCTCGGTCATATCTCTAGGAGATTTTTGAATCACGAAAAAAAAATAATTATTCAAACAATTATATTGTTTATAACCTTTTTTATTTGTTTAAAAAATAGGTGAACAATAATTTGTCACAAATTACAAGCAGATATCGTTCCTCGAATATTACAGAATGCAGAAAAATTTTAAAAATTGATAAACTTCGATTTTAAACAATAACATAATAAAAATAATAATAAAACATATAATATATGACCGGGACACATCCAACGATACCTTTAGATTTTTTGTCGGACTATTGGTTCGTTCTGGCTATATGTCCGAAGATGGAAATCCATATTCAGAGGATATTTCGAGTGACAGTAAAGGGGGTCAAATTATTGTTTAAAATGGAAGTTTATAAATTTTTAAAATTTTTCTGCATTCTGTAATAGTCGAGGAACGATATCTGCTTGTCATTTGTGACAAATTATTGCTCACTTATTTTATAAACAAATAAAAAATGTTATAAACCATATAATTGTTTAAATAATAAATTTTTTGTCGTGATTCAAAAATCTCCTAGAGATATGACCAAGAGGCATCCAACAATACCCTTAGATTTTTTGTCGGACTATTGGTTCGTTCTAGCTATATGTTCGAAGATGGAAATCCATATTCAAAGGATATTTCGAGTGATAGTGGAGGAGGTAAAATTATTGTTTAAAATGGAAGTTTATGAATTAAAAAAATTTCTCTGCATTCTGTAATATTCGAGGAACGATATCTGCTTGTCTTTTGTGACAAATTATTGTTCACCTATTTTTGAAACAAATAAAAAAGGTTATAAACAATATTATTGTTTAAATAATAATATTTTTTTTCGTGATTCAAAAATTTCCTAGAGATATGACCAAGAGGCATCCAACAATACCTTTAGATTTTTTGTCGGACTATTGGTTCGTTCTAGCTATATGTCCGAAGATGGAAATCCATATTCAGACAGACAGATTCGCGAAAAACTGTTTTTCGAGTTCAGAATGTCTCAAAACGTTGACATTCGACACATGAGAAAATAAAAGTTTTTATGAGTAATGAATGAGGAAATAAAATCAGGAAAATAAAAGAATATCATTTATGTACATTTGCATTTATTTCCTTATTTGCTTCATTCTTATCTAATCTGCCACGGCATGTATAGCAGACATGTGATAAAATCAGTTTTTATATTACAGAGAAAAATGCACGCATCAAGAGTACATATCTTTATTTTATTTTTACTGGCAAGTAATAACTAAAGGAAGTCTTCAACCATGAAGTTTTACATTTTGTGCTCCATACTAGTATTCTGTGCTTTAAAAGTAAGTTACCTATGCAAGTTTGCGAAAAACATCACATTTTGATAATTAATTTGGTGCAATTGCAGAATAGGAGCGTCACCTCTATTTTGGCTAGAATTTTTTTTTTCTGGCAACAAACTATTACAATCTTTAATTCAACGATAAATAAGGCGATTTGACGAAGCAAAAGTTTGAAATTATTGTTACTTTTGTTACCACGGTGTCTTCAATATAGGTCTGTCACCATATGGGAAACATTAAAATTTGAATTAAAATTGAATGGTTTTTCAATAAATCAACATGCATTCAGATATTTTGTTATGCTTTATCGTCGGTTAGCGACTCAAAAATTACGAGTTACGATTCATGGGAGCAGGAGGCACCCTGAGACTTATCATAGAAATAATATTGGTAAAATCCCTATCCCTTTCAAACATCTCAAGTGACAGCTAATATACGCGAGACTCTCCTTTTTTGTCGACATAATAGCTTATGTCGACGAAAAAAATATAGAAATATTTTTTGACTAATCAAAAAACCATTCAATTTTAATTATTATCAGTGTTTCTGGCCGTACGGATGTTTAAAAGCACCTAAACGGTGACTTATATATGATCATTCCGATTTCGTGACAGACCCATATCTGAGACATCGTAGTAACAAAGGTAACAATAATTTAAAACTTTTGCCTCGTCAAATCGCTTCATTTATCGTTCAATTAATGATTCTAATAGTTTGTATTCTATGATCAGAAAAACGAAATCAAGTCAAAATGATTGTATTCTGAACATAAGTATGAGAACTGAAGAAATTATTATTATCGTTTACTTTAATGACTAATAATATACCAAGACGAACACGTCAATAATAAAAACTTATGCAACCAGTTCTATTTCAATTTATGAACATAATTTATCTGGCAATAAAAACACACTGTTAGGAAAGACTTGAAAATTCAGTTATTTTTCGTCCGTCGTTCTTCTTTCCTGTGGTGGAGTAAGGGAAGTGGAAAGAAGTGATGGATTGTGGGGGAGAGTAGATGATCTGCGAAGTGAGGAAGGGAGAAGTGTAGAAGGAGTGGTGGTGTGATAGAAGGGGAATTATGAGGGAAGTCAGAGCTTTCATAGGACGGGACCAAATGGGAAGTGTGAAGAGGTGAAGTAGTGAATGATGCAAGTGAGGGAGGGAAGCAGACGACGAGATAAAATCATACAGGACAAGGTAGGATAGAAAAAAGCGTAGAAAGAGGGGCGAGTCCGAGAGGGAGGGAAATATTTGGGATTAATCTACTACAATCATTAAATTTTCTAAGTGAAATAAAAGTATCTAAGTTAAACCGATTTTCATTTTCTTACGCCAATCGATAGTTTCTGAGTTACTCTTTTATTTCCAATAATCAGACATTTTTTAAGTTAACTACTTTTCTTTTTATTAAGCTATAAGCATAGGCATGATAAGCGTACGTGGTGACCGAACGAGAGGCCTACGAAAACCAGCCCCACCACTTACCACTACAGGTGTACGCGATGTGTCCGTGAGCTCTGCTGCCCCGTGCCTAAAAGTGTTGTCGTAAGTGGAGGGGGTGCTTTACGTTGACGCATCCCCACTACTCAAATTCTGGCTTTCGGACTCTGTCTGACTTGTAAAACTCAGCTTTGACGCATTAGGTCCCTTTCTTCGCGGACAGTCACATATACTGTATTGAATAAGCTACGAAATCCTTTTTTGTTGGTGCATGTCGCATCAATTTTTCCCGGTAGGAAAACCGACGGCACGGCAAGTCGACGAGGGGAGCAGGGGAAGTTATGAGAAGTAGGAAAGGGGTGGCAAGTAGATGGGTATCGTGAAGGAAAAGTAGAGGAGAGAAGGCGATAGGAGAGTGGTTTTGAGGAAGGGGGAGGGGTAATGAAGTGAAGTGGAAGGGAGGAGAAGTAGCGAAGTGGTGGAGGAGGAACGCGAAGTAGGGGTGGGAAGTCGTTGAGATAAGACGTAGGGAAGGGAAGTAAATGATAGTGAAAGTGGGTGAGGGGACGATAAAATAGAATCAAATGAATAGAATAGTATAAGATAGAAGAGGAAAGAGAGGGGAGATAGAGATAGAGGGAAGATTTTAACTACTTAACTAACGTCCCAATGGGCTACAAACCCTTTTTTTTAAACACATAGTGCCTACTATGACAATCTTTTCATGTACATCTTGTCAGTTTTTCCCCTTTACGTTCATAAAATTAAAAATATTTGGCATTTTATCTCAAATGTCTCAATGTGCTTATAAAAATTTTAGTAAAGTTTTCATTTCACCAAAATATATTAATAAATATTTACACATAATATTTTATTAAGAATGTTTTTGTTTCATAATTGCTTTCTAAATTTACAGATAGTCCATGCAACTCTGAAAAGTGAACTCGACTCCTTATATACAAAATCTGAGAAAGAAGTAACCGACCACGAGAAAATAACCAGGAATTCATATAAGGTTTCTTAAAATAATTTGAGAATTAAATTCCGGGAATTAAGAAGTTTAAAAATTGTCTAAACTGAAACACATGCCATTCCTAAGAAATGTGTCACAAATGTGTTTTGAAGGCATCTATTGTAATGTTTCTTTAAAAAATCTCGACCAGTAAATCAAAAAGAAATTTTACATCAAAATAATTAATGAAGTTTAGAATTTGTCGTTAATCTCTTGAAAATAAATGAAAAGTTAAAAGCATTTAAAAGATCATACCATTTTTATATTTACCTTTCTTTTTAACTTAGGGTTACCTTGAAGCTGCAAATTTACAGAAAAGGTACACTAATATTTGTGAGAGGAAATTTACACTCACCTCTGATGTTGCTGTAACAAAAAAACAGTTGCGAAAATGTACTGATGATGGTCTTAAAAGCAAGAAACTCAAGGTAAATAGAAAAAAAATTTCACATTTTAAACGCGTATTATATTAAAATATTTTCGTCTATGTTTTACATCATTGGGACAGATTAACCCGTATACAATAATTATATCAAAAATAAAACATCCTGTAATAAGTTATACAATACATCCATTTGAAATTAATACAAAATTATTCCTTTACTTGTTTACAGACAGCGCAAGATTGTTGTTCAACAAATGTTACTTTATTTAGAAATGGACTGATTGTACTTTTGGAAGTGTTAAAGACGTGCTTTGATTCATTACCTAATATACCGTAATAACTATAAATATGTGTGGTATGAATTTTTCCTTACTGCATAACCTTCGGTGACTGGCTGCGCTCGGGAACGGTTTTCGGCACTTTTCTTCTCCCTTCATCAAATGTGAGCGTTCTTATTCAAAATCTGGTTGCAAATGGTAGGATTTGTGTATGCGCGAACTTCATGCCACGTTATCAAAATTATTTAATATATAGTTAAATGTTTGTCATAAGGACAACCGCGGGATTTCAGCGAAAGTGGGTTTCATTATACAAAATTGCACCTGCTCTCGGCGAAATCACGGTAAAATTTCAGCTATAATCACGTATTATGACCGTGAGATAGGGGTTACAGTCTGCGATAGTCTCACTACGATGATCCGGCAAGAGTCTCGTGTACCCTAAGAACACGGAACGACCGAAACACGACCGTCTTCTGCATTTTTCTCGCAAATGTCTTATTATTTCGTTGACAAGTATCGACACGATGAAACAGAGCTGCAACGACTGTACCCAAAATTATTGGTTAAAGTAATTGTCCTTGTGATCTGCGCTCTCAGAGGTGCCAAACTATCAGTGGTTCGACACCTTAAAGCCAAACCCGCTTCCAAAAAATATGCCAAGGCACTTGCGAGATGGATGCAGAAAGCTGTCATCCTTGAATAATTACGAAATAAGGCGAATGCTTGAGGATTCTTATTTCAAACACAGAAGACTACGATATTAAATACTTTTGGATTTTATAGAAAATGGCATAGTTTAGAGGTAGTTTTGGCACAATTAGGAAATATTTTTTGAATATCTTACATTCTGCCATTTAGTATCTTGGATATTGTTAGTTAAAATCTTCTTTTTGATATCTATGGATGATCTACTTCAATATCTAGATTTCTGTCCCATAGTTAAATCGCCAAAATATTAACTAGTAATATCTAGATAGTCTGCGTTAATATCTATTTTTCTCCGTGTGCCTGAGACCAATTTTAGAGTCACGTATGAAATAAGTAATTAACTACATTGAAATTTATGCTTATGAATCTTAAAGTTAGACTAAAATAGTACGATTTTTATAATTGATATTATAATTTTAATTCAATGTATACTACAACTGCACGCAAATATGAGTGTCTTCCAAAATATTCTTGAGGTTACGTCCATGCATAAACAGCCTTCATTTCACAACTAGGAATATTTTTTGGGTCCTGCTTGGACGCCGGATTGAAGGAAAAGTATCTCACTACTCATCCTGTAAATGTTGAGCGTAGACAGTAAGAACTTTCTTCGCAAATATAAAAACGTCCAAGGAAACCTTGCGTATTTTTATTAAAATCTATCGACGTAACAAGCAATAAATTTTATATTTCTTGACCAAAGTTACTGAATAAAATATGAAAATTTGTCAGGGCTGGCTGATAAGAAATGTAACCCTTTCGAGAAAAGCTTTGCAGAAAATTAATGAAAGAAAGATTTTCGATTAAATAATTTTATTTCAGTTATAAAATAGTACAAATAAACACAAGGAGAAAAATCTAAGGTCAGTTGGGCCATCTAGATGTACAGACAGATTATATTGCAGGGTCAACTATAGGACAGCCCTTGAAGATGGCTAAAGCGACTATCTCTAGAAGGTTAAGACAAGAGGTGACAAGATAAACTCTACTGAAATATATTCACCATATTAGTACCAACAAAAATCAATACATATGATAGCTAAAATAATATCACACTTTTAACGAAAATGTTGACCATTTTCTGGTAACCACGTTTTCAATTTTTTAAATTTAAATACTCATAACTTTGTCGAAATTTTTTTTTCATTCAATGAACTTTAAACCTAAAATCCGTGGATGTTCTTACTGAGTTCTATTAATTCAGTTCACATTTAACTGGAAAAAGACAAAGCGGCGAAAAGAGGGGAAAAACTGTAAAGCCTGCTATTAATAAATATAAATTTTAATTCATTTTCAATACTTTGAAAATATTAGCTTAGAAAAGTAGAAATTTTGCTTCGGAAATAAAGTTAATTTTCCACTGCACTCTTTTGGATTTTGGACTACACATACCTTTAAATTTGGACTAAGTAATGTGTGTCGGAGATAGCAACATTTTAGACTCTGTAATTTATATTACATTATATTCATTTTAATATTAACATTGATATATTAAGACTAAACTATATTAATATAGAGGTAGATGTTTAAATTTTATAATTTAAACTTTTCCGCCCTAATATTTTAAACTTTGAAAACTTTGACTGTAGGATTTTATGAGAAAGTAGATTTCTGGTTCGAGAAATTGAATGTGACACTTATCTTTGCCAAAAAATGTGAAAACTATTTATTTTCCAATTAAAAAACAACTGTATATTCGAGAGCAAAGTGTTAAACTTTAGAAAACGGTAATTATAGTAGTAAAAATTACAATGTTTGGTAACGATAATGAAAATAATTACTTTTTTATTCTTGTGATGGTTTGACAATATTTTTCAACTTTGAATCCTATTGGAAACTTAAATAATTGCACAATTCATGATTTGATCTATTCGCCATTAAGAATCCTAAATGAAGTTTTCAAATGTCAATACTTTAAAGCTGCAATTATCTGAAACTGTTCATTTTTTGATAAAATGGTATGAAATTGAAGAGATTTAAATTGCAAAAATTTGCAAGAAATATTGTTTGTTAATTATTTAAGGGATAAAACTAAAAAAATTTTAAGTGACTCAAACATTTTATATCAAAAATTTCATAATTTGTCATTTTACCGTATATTTTTCATAATTAATCTATTACATGAAGTACTAAAAATTGCGCAACATCTAGATTAACATACAGAAAAAAATACTTCAAATTCTATTATACAATGGAATATTTACCTATTCCAAGTTGAATCATTGAAAATTATGAAACTGTAAATTCAAACTAACAAATATTTAGTAAATTCTTATTAAACTATTTTCGAAGGCGTAAATATTTTCTAGTTAAAACAGTTTTAAATGTCAATCTTCCCAAATACAAAAACTTTACCTTTGATGATTCAAATGTTATAAATTGTACAATTATTGAAACTTGAAAATGTCTAATGTAAACAACAAAATAAATCAGTTTTAAATTTCAAACATTAGAAAGGGAATTTCGGACGTTTATATGTAGAATTCAAAGGTTTTTAATTGTTCAAGTTCATTTTGGAAACATTTACAATTCAACATTTCTACGAATAAGTAGATGCAATAATTATTGGTAATTTAGAAATGCAAGCTAAAAAATTAAAACATTTCAAATAGACTAATTAAATTTGATTGAAATCTTTGCATGTCAAGCTTGGGGTCCGGTAAAACTGAATAACCACCTTCCTCTTGAAATGTAACTAAAATATTTTCTACACCCCTAACAATGTTTTCGTCGTAAAGTCAAGCTGAAAATGATTTAGTTTTGAAATCTATTTATAAAATCGTAAAATCAAGGAGAAGAAATAGTTTAAGTCATAATAGTCTCTAAATCAATATTTCCGCTTGGATACGCGAAATAGTTTGAAACCTTTTGCAAAAACTCCTTTCTAGATTAAAAGTAAAATGTCAGTCGGGAAGACCAAAACACTTTTTTTTGTCAAATAATACAAAAACAGTAAATCAAAATGTGTTCAAAAATGAATTTTCTTCAACGTTTTGATTCTTCCACGGAATTAGTGTATAATAAATGAATGTATGATTACAAAACTAAATGAATGGAACGAATTTAATGTATCTCTTTATACTCATTTTTATCATTCTTTTACAAAAACATTTATATTTTTTTGAAGAAAAAAAAACAGAAAAATAAACAAATTTGATTTTTTTAAATAATTTTTTTTAAATTATAGAATGAAACAATATAAAAGCAATGTATTATTTAAATATATATTAATAGTTGCATATTGATATATTTGAATTATTTAAATAAATTTCACTAATGTTTAATTAATTTTAATATTTAGAAATTAATTTATTTGAAATATTAGAGTAGTAAAAAATAAAAATTGTTATAATTAACATGGAAATTACAATATGCTAAATATACTTTGTTTCACTGATAAATTATTCATATTTATAAAAGAATTTTATCGTAAATGGTAATGCTTAAAGCTGGAAACGTCAATGGGGAAGTTCATGTAACGCAGGGCTTTGCAAATACTCAATATCTCTAATTTAATTTTGATGAATCTTGCAAAGAGTTTTTATTGAATTATTCCACAATAATTAATTCACTTTTTTATTTCACACACACTTTAAAAATTAATAAATTTTTATATAATTAAGCCTGAATAATTCTACATTATATCCTGAATGTTCAAAAAATTACATAAATCTCTGTTCAATTATGGCTTATATCTGATACTCTTGAATCAGTTCCATAAACTTTAAAAAACTTTTTTTTTTCTTGTGGGTTAAAATTTTTTTTAAACAACGCAATGAACTATTACATTTTTCTGCGGTACAAATGGTTGCGGTACAAAAAATAGAAGTATTCTATTTATTGAACAAACCTAAGTAAAATTTCTCGGCAGTAAATTTTTGTTTCTATTGCTTCTTAATGCAGCTTTTCAAATACTTTATAGTGAAATCTTAATTATATAGAATCCTCAGTGTGTAATTTGTTAAAAAATAATTGAAAACGAGTAATGCAAATGAGAATAGTAGTGGAGAGGTAGCTGGTGGGTTAATGTTGTGGGCTGGAGGTGTTACATCCTCACTCCACTGTTAATCGTACTAAGCCAGCTTGTCCGACCCATTACCTCTGACGGTGGCTGACCAAAATCGTCTTTCCCCACTGCGCGAATTACACTCTGCAATTTGAGCTAAATGAATTGTAATAGTAGTTCGTACATCTTCAAAGTCCCTCCGTACAGTTATAGTTAGTAAAATATACATCAGCCTTCAGTTAAACCTGATCCTTTTCATTAATTGAAATACTCATGCATTTACATTTATATTTACATTTACTAAATGCATAAAATTAAATTTAACTTAGTTCCTAGATATACTTCAGCAATATTATTAAAAATTACTAAGATAATGAGCCGAAGCAAATTAATTAAATAACATTATAGCAAAGCAGGATAACTAAACTTCTCTGAGTAAATAATTTCACGACTTATTTTGTAGCGTAGACCAGAGCAAGACCGACCGTCGGGCAAAAGTGACTATGCAAATAACATTGCTTTTCTTAATTATTTTAATTCCTCCTTGTATCAAATAATCCATTTTATTACAGAAAAATTATACAGAAAACAGTTTTAACATTTAAAGAATAAAATATTCGCTGGCAGGAATATAACGTTTGCAACATTCATTGAAATACTTACAGCATGAAAATTTTATTTCCTGCTAGATTAAACATCCCACAAAGTAATTATAACAATTAAACTTAATCAATGTCAAAAATCGGTCATTTCGCGTCAGAAATATCAGAATCTGCAAGTGGTCGTTCGATTTTAATAAAACTTGGTGAAATAGTGTTATATAAGAGACATTTTGGGTCCAAAGGATACAAATTTTTTTTTAATTTTTCGTAGTTACGCCATATTGAATTTTTGGGTTGGATTTTTTTGAATTATCGTCACTTCTGAAACCGATGATTGAATTTTGTTGAAACTTGATTATAGATAAAATTATACATTTTCAAATTATAAAATTTTTAATAAAAAATGATGGAATTTTGCCTGAGAAAAAGTGCAAACAAATTTTTGATTCAATATGTCGTGAAATTCTTCTATTTTAGTTTTTGTAAATTAGGATATAAAGATTCCTTATAAAATTACCTTTAATTTTAAAAAAGAAATTCGTGGAGACTCTGCTGATTCCTGAGATATCGTCATTTTAGTGAGACCATTCGCTGCATTGCGCTGTCAGTGTCGCCACTCACAAACGATAGAACTGCAAATTTTGTTTTATCTACTTGGAAAAATTTTTGCTATGCTCAGCGTGGCTTGGGTTTCATACTTAGTGGTGCATAAAATGAAAAAAATATTGTTGACTAGTTATGATAATTGTTATAAACAAGATCTATTAATAAACACTAAATATTATAGATTGCTTATTTGTAAAGGATATTTCAGCATTAGTATTACTTATTTTTATCGACAAAGTGATACATGATCAGAAAAATATGTTTCCCGATATTATTTGTTAATTTTAGAAACAAATTCCTAGTGTGGACATTTAAAGTAAAAAAAATGTTATTTCTTAATTATCCCTAAATTATATTGCCAGTTAACTTCAGTGTTGAAAATATATTATCTATTAATTTTAGAAACAAATTATCTGAACAAATGATCACGGTAGACATTTACAGGCATGAAATCATGTAACTGCTAACAGTCCAAATTTCCACACTAGGAATTTGTTTCTAAAATTAACAAATAATATCGGGAGATATATTTTTGTGATCAGGTATCACTTTGTCGATAAAATTAAGTAATATTAATGCTGAAATGTCCTTTACAAATAAGCAATCTATAATATTTAGTGTTTGTTAATAGATCTGGTTTATAACAATTTTCATAACAGGTCAACATTTTTTTCATTTTATGCAGTAATTAAGTTAACTATTAAACCCAATCCACGTTGAGCATAGCAAAAAATTTTCTAAAAAGATAAAACAAAATTTGCAGCTTCTATCGTTTGTGAGTGGCGACACTGACAGCGCAATGCAGCGAATGGTCTCACTAAAATGACTTTAAGGAATCATTATATCCTAATTTAACAAAAATTAAAAAGAGAGTATTTCACGAAAAATTGGATCAAAAATTTGTTTGAACTTTTTTAAAGCAAAATTTCAGAATTTTCTATTAAAAATTGTATAGTTTAAAAATGTACAATTTCATCTCTAATCATTTTAAATTTTAACAAAATTCAATTGTCGGTTCCAGAAATATCGATCATTCAAACAAATTTAAACCAAAAATGCAATATGACGTAACTCCCAAAAATTTTTAAATTTTTAAATATTCTTTGAGCCCAAAATGTCTTTTATATAGCACTATAATTTCATCAAGTTTTATTACAATCGGGGCAAGAGCAAGAATGTCAACGAATAAGAAGTCATACTACAGCTATCACTATTTTTAATAAAAAGACCTTTTACTTCTTGCATAATTTTCTCAATACAGAAATACCAAAGAATCATAAAATCAAAATTTTACATCCCAAGATATTTCTGTTTCATAAAAAAAAAAACATCTTCGGTCTTGCTACGATGCGTGGGACAAGATCGACGAAAAATAACTTTTTAGAAATAATTAAATAATCAAATCATTGTTTTATCGAGATGATTTATACGTATGGAAGTAAAACATTCAATAATTTGAGGCTCGAAATAAAGCAAAACTGGATCAATTCCACGTCTTATTAACTTTTTATTGAGCAATGAATGTCAACCCGTCAGTCTTGCACCGGTCTACCCAACTTCCAATAATGGCCACATGAATAAAAATTATAAATAAACATAATTTTTTATCAACCAAAATGTTTCTAGAAAGCTGTATATCTAACCTGAACTTGTTATAGCGATGCGTACCGTTTAATGCTTTTTCTGCTCCTAGTTTTGCTAACCATCTATCTTCCACATATTTATTGACTTCGAGTACACTTACTGGTCGCTTTTCCATCTTAGGATCTAGCAGTCTTTTGAATAGTCTGCAAAAAATCATCAATTGTGTCAAAGAAAAATTATATTCTATTAATATAAAAGAGTAATTGTGAGGGTGTTATTGATAAACAATTGAATTAAATTAGAAATAAGGCCTTTCTATGAACTAGAAAACAAATTCGCACGTGATTATTATATTTTTTTACCTCACGCAATTTTGAAATTAATATATAAAACTAATTGGCATTATTACATCATTTTTGTATTTCATAGTATCTATTATCTAAAATAAAAGAAAAGCTAATCTAAATACTAACATAAAATATTATTGTTGAAATATTGTAAATATTCTTTAAAATCTAATCATTATGTATTACCAATAACAAGTTTAGATGAAAACCACTAACGTAATATGATGAATAAGGTCTTAATATTGTAAATCTGCTTTTAAACCTAATTCTTTTTTATTTAAGATCACCGAGTTCCAATTAAAAATGTTCACATAACCCAAAATTGTTTCTAAATTATAAATTTTCTTTGAAATATATACCCATTTCCTGTGTAAAACGCGAACATAACATAAAATTGTTTTAAAAAAATTTGTATTTAATTTGTAATCCAATTATTTTTTATTATAAGTACCAATTTTCTGTATAAAACTCTAAAAAAAGCCAAAAATTGAACAAAAAGTTTAAATTTAATGGCTCTGAATAATAATAATAATACAAAATTGTTAAAGGATTTTAAATTTTGTTCCAATTATAATGATTCTTGCTTTTAAACACCAATTTTTGGTGTAGAACGCTAACGTAACTTAAAACTTAAAAATTATGAACCTTTAGTATCTAGCGATGTTTGTTTTAAAAACGATAAACGGTAAAAAAACGCTAACTAAATGGAAAAACGTAAATTGTGTTGAAAAATTTCAATTTTCGAAATCAAACAATATTTTATTAAAAATATCCATTCCCGGTGTAACACGCAAATATAACTTACAATTGTTGAAAACGGGGAATGTTGATGATGATTTCTGTTTTAAAGTACTAATTTCCGGGAAAAAACTAACACAATCTAAAATTTTTAGAGATTGTAGGTCATCTTTAAAAATTCAACTCTTATCTTGAAAAAAAAATTTCCAGTCAAAAATGTAAGCATAACCTAAGATTGTTCAAAAATTGTGAATCTTCTTTGTAATCTAATGCTTTTTTATTAAGAGTATCGATTTCAGGTAAAAATCATCAAATAAACCAAAAATTGTGAATTTAATGATTTTAAATGATAATCTGAAAAATCTTATAATTTTCTTATTTAAAAAACCCATTTTCGACCAAAACACCTAACATAACAAAAAATTGTTCCAAATTGTAAATCATCTTTGATATTCAATTATTTTTGTTCAAAATAATCGATTTCCGTTGAAAAAAAGTAAACATAACCTTAAATTATTCAAAAATTGTGAATCTTCTTTTAAACTTATATCTATATTTCCGGTAAAAATCGCTAGCCTAATCAACAATTGTATAACTTATTTTGAATCTTCTTCAAAATCTAATGATTATTTACCGAAAATACCAATTACCGATGTAAAACGCCAACATAACTTATAATTGTTAAAAGTTATGAATCTTCTTTGAAATCTAATTTTTTTTCATTTTTTTTCAAGATTTGTTTCAAATAACCGATTTCCTGTGAAAAACGTGAATATAACCTAAAACTATTCAACAATTGAACATCTTGTAAGCACTATTATGATTTTTGTTTTAAAATACCAATTTCTAGTGTAAAACTTTACCATAACCTAAAATCATTTAAAAAATTATGTACTTTCAAAATCTAATGATTCTTGTTCAAAAATGTAAATTTCCGAAAAAACGCTAACAAATACGAAACCCCTAAATTGGTTCAAAATGCTTAATAATTTAAATCGAATAACTTTTAATTACATCTACGTATTCCAGGTGTAAAACGCTAACATAACCTAAAATCCTTCAAAAATTATGAGCCTTCAAGATCTAATGACTTTTGTTTAAAAATGTAAATTTCCGATAAAAACGCTAACAAATACGAAAACCCTAAATTGTTTCAAAATGCTTAATCATTTAAATCCAATAACTTTTAATTACAAATACGTATTCCAGGTGTAAAACGCTACCTAATTTAAAATTGTTGCAAATGGGTAATCTTGATGATGAAACTAACAAAACCTAAAATTTTAATAAAAATTCTTCTTCGAAACTTTATGATTTCATATTAAAATTATTTCTAAAAAATACTAATTTCGAGCGGAAAGCACTAACAGATAACATGTATGATATTTTTAATAATTTATTAGATGATTAGAAAATTTGAATTTAACTGTGCAAGAGGATTGAAAAGCACAAAAGTTTCTCAATTCGCATACGGTTTGTTACTATTTTTCTTATTAAAAGGGTTCCTTCACAGCAATCGGGTATACTGGGATATCTCATTTGATTCCATTTATCTTCCAGGTTATCCTAGGGATATCCCAGTGATAACCCGTCGAATATCCTTCAAGGCGGAAATTGGGATATCCCGGGGATATCCTCAGGATAACTGGGATACCTATGGGGCGTTTCTGGGATATTCAATATCGGGGCATTTGAATATCCCAGAAACGTCCCATAGACATCCCCAATATATCC
Source organism: Andricus grossulariae (assembly GCA_011634705.1). NCBI lineage: Eukaryota > Metazoa > Arthropoda > Insecta > Hymenoptera > Cynipidae > Andricus > Andricus grossulariae. The sequence continues at coordinate 289,857,500 of JAABKJ010007545.1, read as the reverse complement.
TTGGAGTATCCCTGGGACATTCCTATTAAATGGGATCGAGTGGGATATCCAGGTATATCCTATTGCAATGAGGGAATTATTGGTAGATTTAATTTTCAAAATTCAAAATTTAAGATTTATTTTCGCGACATATCATTACACCACTTGTTTTGCATAGGATTGTTTTTGCCTTTGTGAGAATTTAGACGACGTTTCATGAGTGGTCCATTTACCTTAAAATATAATCAATAAATAAATTACCTTTGAGCTCGCGAACTAATGAGTTGAAATAACTTTGGCTTCTTGGCAATGTTCAAAGTCGCTGAATGCCAGTTTAGGTATCTCGTATATCGAGGATCGTCAGATGCTGCTTTCTGCCATGGAAGACATCCAGTCAAGCACACGAAAACTACGATACCATATTGCCACACATCGTGGGCAGTAAGAGCTCTATAATTAATGATTAACACATATTATTATATTATTTAATTCTCAAATATTCTCTTTTTTCCTATACAAATCCTTTGAAGTTGTTGATAAAATATTAGTTATAATAAACAACACAAGAATATTTGTTGAATAATAGTATATTATGCACCAAGGGGGAGAAGTGGGACTTTTTCAAATAGTGTAATTTTTTCAATTCAAGTCGTATAGCCTAGCAAGTGCGAGCGAAAGACGAGTACTGAAAAAATACACGCATCGTGAAATATCCCCTATCCTTGGCACATACGATATTTTTTATAACGAATACATGATTTCAGACACTATTGAAAAGACAGGCACGGTTTCTGCTAACATTTAAAAAACTTTTGAAAATTTATGGTAAATTTATAAATTACCTAAAAATTTGTTAATTAATTTTTTTTTTTAATTTACGAAAATTTAGAGTTCAATTTGTAATGCTCATATAATTTTTATTATTCACCTCTGACATCAAACTTTTGCTCCCTCTGACGTCACCACTCTTGAAACGCACTACTTTAGCCCTGCTTTACAGGCATCAAAATATGCTGAAATCGTGCATGTGTTATAAAAATGTTTATTTTAAACCTGCCAAGTTGCCAAAAGACATTTTCTTTATAACCCCTACCTATAAGTTTCATCAGTATCTAGCTGCAGCACTTCCGGTGGCGAGTAGGGTAGCCATTCGTTGTGCCTGCGAACCACAGTATTAATTTTTCTGGTTTCTCCAAAATCGCAAAGTTTGATTCTGGAAAAGTCACTTTTAAAAATAAGGATATTGTCGAGTTTGATGTCTCGATGGACCAGTTCTCTGCTGTGTATGTGATGTACAGCAGCAGCCAGTTGTCTGGCTACCCTTTTGGCGTGCAGCTCACCCAGTCCGGTTTCCGTCACGTTTGACGTAAGATCACCTGAAGAAAAAAACACCTTAATGGATACCCAGTAAAGTGGATACTTGAGAAATTATCGTTATGTGTATTTTAAATTGAAGGATTGATGGTTTTCACGAAGGAGATAAGAAGAGGCAAAGTATTATCGAGCATCAATTTTAACTTTAACAAGTACATTATTTATTAAATTTTCTTTCAAGAAAAAAACTCATCTTTATAATTAAGAGATCCATAAAAGATTAACATCAAATACTTTCAAGATTCAATCGAGAAATTTCTAAATTTATTAGATTTGCAATTTTCAAATACCTATTAGAGTGCCCAATCAAAATTTGAATTTTTGAATTTTACAAACTGCCATACATTTTATTTTAATTTAAAACAATTGTTTAAAAGGTTCCACTAGGTCGCTTCAGGTCTAAAAATAAGTTTTCTTAGTTTTCGATTTTTAGAAAATACAAAAAATTGAATACGCCTTAAATTATATGAAACGAAAATTTTGTTTGAAGATATTATCGTTTTTAGAATAAAAAAATTTGTAATTTCATTACAATTAATTGTCTGAAATGGCTGTTTGAGATTTTCTTCCTGGAATAACATGCACAGGATTTTTTCTTAAATGTAAAAAAATGTTGTCCATAATAAATAAATTAAAAATATTTATACCGGGAAACAGAAGCAAATCTTGAATTTCTCAATACACCAAAAATGCACATTTTTCATAGTTCAAAGATTCTTATAGTAGTTTGAAATATGTTTTAAATTATAATTTAACTGAAAAGAATCTAAAATAGCTAATTAATTTTAATTTTGATACAATTCTCATGGCTAACTCACTTTTTCCTCAAACCACTTTTTAATTATTTTTTCAAGATGAGGTCACTATAGTCACCTTTTTAAATGAAAATATCACTTTAGTGATCCTTGAATTCTATTGAGTACACCCTCAATTTTTTGGAACTCCCGTAAAATCCATTAAATTTAATGGATATTTTTTTAATTTTTTTAATCCACCCTGAAGACTTTTAAGTTCGTCTTGAATTCTTGTGAATTTTATTATATTTCTATTCACTCCCATTTATTAAAATTAAAATTAAATGAATTTTTAATTCATTTTGGATTAAATATTTTAGGGGTCTTTAACTCTTTTGGAAGTCACCCTAAATTCTTTAAAATTCTTTTAAATTCCCACGATTTTTTCTTAGTTCACTCCAAACTTGATGAATTCAATACATATTATTAATATTTTGCAATTGCTTAAAAAAATGGAAAGCCACGAAATTTCATTTTCAGACCTAAAACGACCTAGCGAATCCTCTAAACAATTTTTTTTTTAATCAAATATTATTTTTGACAATATTTTTCCACAAAAAGGAAGAAATTTAGGGGTAGCTTTTAAAAACTTCAAATTTGTAATGGGCTCCCTAATAGTTATATTATCGTCCATATGGGGCATTATTTCTGAAGTCATTCCACCTGAAAAACCACTCCGATCGGACTTGAACTTTAGCAAAGTGTATTCCTAATAAATGGAAATCTATGGGATAAAAAGTTTGCCATTGGGATAAATATTTACTGAGAGAGAGAGGGGGTGATATTTTTGGGTGTTTTTAGGTTAACCACCAAATTCAGCAACTTATAACTTTTTTAATATCAATAAAAACAAATTTTATCTTCTATAGTTCCGATAGTATTTTTAACGCTCTTTCTATTTATCATTACAGGGTGCACAGTCTTCCCCTTTTTTTTCTTATTTTCCCCTTTTTTCTTAAAATTCTCCTTTTCCCCCTATTCTCCAAAAACTCCCCCTTTCCCCCCTATTCTCTTTAAATATACGATATTTGAAAATACAATATTTGAATTACGCGGGAAATTCTCTGAAATTGGTAAGTGTACCCATTATTCAATAATAATAAAAGAAATTATAGCACTTGAATAAATTATTTATGAATTTTTCCTATTGGTTCAAAAATTATGACGAATATGTTATATTTACAGCTTTTACTAGTGAACAATAATAAAAAATTACGACATTTAAACATAAATTTTTTGCTCAACGAATTTAGGACCAGAGCCGCGTTTCTTAGTGCTTCTTATTTATTATCCCAAATTTTCAATTCGATGTGGCTATTCGTGTAAAAATAAGTTTACAAATCAAAAAAATGTCGGTAACGTATGAAGCCGGTCACGTGACCCACTCGTCACATGGCCTTAAAGGAATAAAAGTGCAGAATTTTAATCCCCAGCATCTGCTGTACCCAAAGATCAGTTATGAGTTCTGAATGAAGAAATGGAATTTGCGGACAACATGCAACTTCAAAATAGGTCAGCTGCAAAAATCTCGTAAACGAAGCAAAATATTGAGACGATTTTTTTTTTAATTCAGGCTAACTTTTTGCGCTGATCAAGAAATGTATATAAAATACAAATTTTATTTTTCGTTAAACGCAGGTTCAACGTTTTGTAGAAATGTACTGAGGTAATGTATTACCGTTTTTGACTTTCTTTATTGATGTTGGCAGAGATGGGTATTGAATACAAAATTTATTGTCCATTATACTGAGTTGGTGATGTTTTGTTGAAACTAATTTTTGTAATTTTGCGATTTGTCCGTTTTTCTGTTTTCTAACTGGGTCTCGACATAAAGTTGAACTTTTCGACTCCACTGTAATAAAAGACCCTGATGAAATTGCACGAAGCGGTAATGAGATTATTGCTGCAATGTATTCCAAAAAACAAGAAAGCGCAAGCCTTAAGGCCATGCGAAGATTGGGTCACGTGACCGGCTTCCTACCTTACCGACACTTTTTTTATTTGTAAACTTATTTTCACACGAATAGGCACATCGAATTGAAATTTTTTGATAATAAATAAGAAGCACTAGGAAACACGGCTCTGGTCCTAAATTTGTATAATTATGAAAAAAGCAAAAAACAAAAATTATTTACAAAAAAACTTTTTTCATAATTGTACAAATTTAGGACCAGAGCCGCGTTTCTTAGTGTCCAAGGACAGCCCCAAAACCGACATTACATCCGAGTTCTACTGTATTATCCAAAATTCTCAACTCGATGTGGCTCTTCGTGTGAAAATAAGTTTACAAATAAAAAAATTGTCGGTAAGGTAGGAAGCCGGTCACGTGACGCACTCGTCACATGGCCTTAAGAACTCCAATCACGTAATGAGGTTCATGATTCAAAACTAAACGTAGGTGGCAGCACCGATCCAGGTACTAGATCCTCCGTTAATTGAGATACGCATTTCAATAACAGACATCTACTCAAAGTATAAATTACCTTCTTATATAAGCACTAAAGATATATTTAAAGTTTATTTATACTCATGTCTCATATATTTGATTGTAAGCAACCGCCTAACAAGCGCCATATTTAATTTCGTCTCTCATCGACAGAGGGTCTAGTACTCGGATCGGTGCTACAGATTTCTATATCATCGACGTGGGTGTGCCTCATGAAAATGGGGACTCCCCTATTTATATTTCTGGCATCGACGATGCTTTCTTGTGCTTTGTTAACTGCGTCACCAGCGTCTCCGGTTCATTGATCCGAACTGCAATAAAAGGATTCTCAGAAACAGTGAGATTGTACGTACACAACTTTATTAACTCATAGTAAAGTGCATTAATTTTTGAAAATTTCCATCATAAGTAATGTACTAACAGTTTCATAATATGTTTTGTTTAAAAGAACCACATATTTTAAAGCAACTTGTAGGGATGAATCCAAAGTAAACATTAAAACAGATTTCACATTCTGTCTTCTATCCCCCTCTTTTCCCCCTTTCAAAAAAATCCCCTTTTTCCCCCTGTTTTGAAGAAATTTCCCCTTTTTCTATTTTTTTTTCGCCTGAATGCGAACTGAATTAATAGAAGTCAATAAGAACATCCAACTATTCTTTGTTCAAAGTTAATTATTTTTAACGGGAAAGTCTAATATTATATTTCTTGTTCAGAATGCATATCTTGCTTAATAATTCTAGTATTTGGTTGGAAACGTAATCATCTTGTTGAAAGTTCAACTATTTTGTTAAAAAGTCATCCTTTTTGTTTGAAAATGTAACTGTTTTAGAATTTTTGGCTGAACACAACTGTTTTACATTTCAAATAACTTTTTTTTAAAGTATAAACTGTTACATTTTTGGTTGTGAAATCAAACTTTGGTTAAAAGTGTTATTCAGTTGAAAAGTTAATTATTTTGTTGAAAGTTCAACAATTTTCTTAAAAAGTTATCCTTGTTCATTGAAAATTAATATTTTCGGTTTTTTTTTAGAAAATTCGTCTTTTTGGCTTGAAAATACAACAGTTTGATAGAAAATTCAACTATTTCGTTAAAAATTAACTTTATCGTTGAAAATGTAACTGTTTTGTCGAAAATTCGTCATTTTCGCGATTGAGAATTATTTCTATGGTTGAAAATTGAACTGTTTTGTAAAAAGTTAACTTTTTGACTTGACAATTCAACAATTTGGTAAAATATTGAACTGTTTGTGATTTAAAATTAAAATCATTTTTGGTTGAAACATCAACTATCACTATTTTCGTGAAGAATTCATATTTTTGAGTAGAAAATTGATCTTCTTGGTTGAAAATTAATAATCTGTTTTGGTTGAAGATTCAAATATTCTGTTGTATATTCTTTTTTGTTTGAAATATCAACTATTACATTTTTTGTTAGGTAAAAATGTATATCTTTTGTTGAAAATTCGTCTTTTTTATAAAAAAAACTAATCTTCTTGGTTGAAAATTTAACTATTCGGTTGAAACCTCATCTATTTAGTTGAAAATGCAATATTTCTAGTTGAAATATTAGGAATTCAAAGCATTTCAATTTTCATTTGATGTTAGTATCCACATTCATTTTATTCAAAAGAATTCATGACCCTATTTTCGTAAAAAATTTTCTTATTTCCCCTGTTTTTCTTTTCATTTATCTTTAGAGGTTTTGACCACACTTCGGGTCTTTCTCAAGAGTCTCCAGAGATACTTTAATAAAAAAGAATATTTATGAATATGAAGGTCGCACAATTTATTTTGTAAAAAGGATAGTGGTTTTAACGAAAATAAAATTGTGAATTAAACATAACTGCGTCAAAAACAAATAATAATTTATGAAAGTGTCACATAATTAAAACGACGTTTACAGACCGACGATGCAAGACTGACTGTTGTGAAAAGTCGCAATATTAGAGGTGAAAATTTTGAATAAGCCTCTGGTGAAAAGGCAGGCTTTGATAAATTTGGTTTATATTCATTATTTCAGTTTTTAAATTTATTGATGTTTTGGTATATTTACGGATAAAAATTGATTCAATGATACATCTTTTAAAATTATTATTTTATCTGGCAAATATTTTAATATTATCAAATTCAAAAACATGACTAAATTTCCATGAATGTTGTGATAAACATGTGTTTAAATTACCAATTCTAAAATCTATTTTATGTTCATAAATTCTACTTTTCAATCTCCTGCAAATTTTCTATTGTTTCAGGATCCTTTTTATTTGTCAACAATTTTTCTAAAGTGTGATTATTATTAAAACACACGCTTACATTAAATTTGGTTAAGGATCTCTTTATTCTTTCAGAAAGACCTTGAACGTATGGTAAGGTAACTTTTAGATCAGTTTTTTTGTAATTTTGTAACAATTTCTTTTTTTTCTATAATGAAAGTATTTTATATTTCATTAAAACGTTCTTTGTTGACATTATCTATTAACAGCAAGAGATAATTGTTTTATTGACAGGTGACTTTTTCTCGATCTAATTTTTCTTTTCTATATTTTATATCACTTAATTTAATACATCAGTCGACCAAACCGTTAATCAAACCGATCTTTTGTCTCAAAAAATGATAGGATTTATAATTTAATTATCAACCGTAACAAGATAAAGGTACACTAACCATGTCTAAAGTGGAGATTGTTTCCACAATTGGATCACCAACTTACAATCTAGAAAAATATTTACAAATATTTTAAAACCAATTTCAGGAAAAACTTAGTTGTTCATAAAAAATAGTTGGGATCTAAAACAAAATGTTAATAAAATTATAATACCTTCTCTCTCATTCATTAGTATCTTTATATGTCGTTTCAATGTTTGGTAATATTCCTCCCGATTTAGCTTTAGAATTCATAGAAGAAAAATTGAATTAACATACAAATTTAACAAAAATATTTAATGACTTTTTTTATAAAATTTCACTTTTTTTTTTTGACTCAGGTATGTTTAATTACCACGTTTATTTTTGTTATAACCACTAACCTTTTTACAACATAAATTATGGGACCTTTATATTCATAAATATTATTTTTATTAAATTAAAGATATGTTTATCGACTCTTGAGAAAGAATTGAATAATTTGCAATTCTATATTTTCAAATTTTTGCGGAAAAATCTGATTAGGTATTTCAGGTGGGATGGGGGGAATCACAGATGTCTTCACACCGAGTGCTAAACAATGATACCAATTCAAAAGTGTGACAGTGCGAATGTGCCAAAAGTCGGCATGTAGATGGTGACAAATTTTTTCTCATCGAGTCATTTTTTTCATCCAAATTTTGAACGAAGTTTACGACGATAAATCCTGCGTTGTATCCTACGTTGTTGTTGACTTCGTTTCTGACGTAGTGTTGTAGTAGTTTATAACGTCGGAATTTTCAATAGGGTTAATAATAAGCTTTCACCTTATTCGAGGATCGTCCCTTTTTGGTAATTTATTTTGGGAGAAATTAGATGTTGAAACCAAATTTTACAATATGGCCTACTGTGGGTCTGTTATGCGTGGCAAACCCATATGATTGATACGTAGAATTTTTTGTTGAAAAGACCTATAAAATAGTCCTATAACTGTCACGTATAACAATTCCGAAACCTCCAGAAAGTGATTTCTTCCAGTGTATTTTACATGGGAATTTTCAACTTTCCGAAGGCTTACTATATACCTTACTACTTATTTTGTGTAAAGCTATCCCTTAGAATAAGTCCTTGGTTTGAAGAGAATTAGGACCGATGAGAAGAAAGCTTTAAATATCCACTGTATGCAATGCCATGTGGCGTTGTTACAAAGGCGTGGAATTTTTCACTATGCCGTGCACGAAATAGTTGCCGTTGAGCCCGATTGAAAACTTTAAGTGATGCAATTAAACGAATGTTATTTGGTAAATATATAAGAATGAGTTGCGGTTCAGTAGTACTAATACGGCCAGGGGTGTTATTCTCTTCGAGTTCCGTAATCCAAGCATTTCCACTTGGCGTTAGTACATACGCGATGTATTTGCCATATTCTGGGGTATAAATCCAGTTAGGAGGTGTTAAGTGTTGGTAAGGTTCGAGAGCACCAATCCAATCAGACCTATCTGACAATAGTAAAGCAACGGGGCTTCCCGGTTGGAAGACAATTGGAGGAACAGGAGTCGGATCATTATATGGATGACCAGCGTGGCGTAGTGGATTTCTATTCCTAACTTGCGGTTGATTATTATCAATTGGACGAGTACGTACACGAGCAGTAGGACGTGGTCCGCGTTGATGTGGTGTTTCATTTCCAGATCCCTTGGCACCTAATTTTGGAAAAAGAAGATGCGTTATTCATTTAAAAAGTTAACGGTAACATTGCCGCGTTGCAATTTTCGGATAACGCTAATGTAGGGGAAACTAGTACGGGGTGAATACCAATACAAACTGAATAATGGCAAATAGTCTACACGGAGAAAAATGAGATTGAAGAGTTCGATATTCAGTACAGAAGTTGTTTAATGATTACCAAATTTCAGGAAAAGAATATACGGGAAGGAATGTGAAACTACACACTAATCGTTAAAAATGTGTATCTCTCCTGCATAGAACTTTATCTTTTAATACTTTAAAGTAATTGTATACACTTCGTAGATTTAACACTTTCCATCGAATTGAAGAAAAAAGTGTCCAATTTTTAATTGAAAAATGTGTTTCTGAAAAAACTAAAGTTAAATTTTGTTGCATGTAAAATTTTCCGCTGTTAAAGTTTACATGCTATTTAGCGAAAGTTTATCCTGCGTTTGAATAAAAGCTGTCGTCTGCTACGTCCTTAGCAGCAATGGGAATACGACAAAGTATCAGTGAATTAGAGCTATAAATTAGGACACCAGGTTTGAAACAACTTTTCGCTTGCTTAATTAGTATTTTAAAAATGATAAGACTTATCGCGGAAGAATTAATACGTATTTTTCGTGAATGAAAATAAAGAACTTGACACAAAAATCATCGTTGATTTTCGAACAAACCGAAAAATAGGAATCAAATTAATTTTGAGGTTGAAGCATTAAAAAGATTTCTAATGTAATAAATAAGTTGCACCTTTGATATATTTCAGCATAAAATTAAGTTTAAATATTAATGATTGAAAATCAATAAAATTTCAATTTAAAAAATGGTTTCATGAATAAAATGTCAGATCGGAAATTCCTACCTCACAACTGGTGAACTATGGTTAAGAACATAGTGAATATGGCGACTTTGCGACTGGTGTCAAGTGCTGTATTCTCAGTCGCGGAAAAAATATTTTCATGCGTCCGTGAAAAGTGCAATTATTTTTAAAATGTAAATGTAACGAGTGCAATGTTTTTTTGGTGTCCTGATTTTCAGACCGATTTCATTATTGAATACATTGTTAACAGATTAGGCTTGGTTATCTAAGTAATTTTTTGTTTTTATAGATTGCGAGCACAAGCAAGTAAGTGCGCTACCAACCAAACAACTACTAAATAAATAATTCCATGCCTTTTACCAGCATAACTTAATAAAATTATTTGTATTTTTTTTGTCTATGACAGTTGGTAACAATTATTGTCATTGTTACATGTTAAATGCGACACAATTTAGAACTCGTACAATTTTTATAATATATTGAAAAATAATTACTATGTGAATAAAAAAATATTTTTAAATAACAGTTTTGGATTATTGTTTCATGAATGTATATACAATTTCCTTTGTCAGCTGACGGGGAAGGCCACAAAAAAATGTCAATATTTACTTCGTACCAGAAGAGTACCATCTGAATCAAATTGCAACATGTAAAATAAGTAAAAATGAATTTCCCAGAGCTTTATTTTGGTATGTAAGAGTTTCCCGACTTGTTCTTCATTTATCAATATTATGAATTCAAACTTTTTTTTATTCACCTCATACTAGTTTTCTCTAAATTAATGCACATTACTGTATTACTTCGTGAGATTCTTGAATGCTTATGCTAAGTGTCACGATAAACGGCAACTTCAGTAAACCCCCAGTTTTTTCTGTGAAGCCGCGAGTTCGTCAAACCACACAAGAAATTTCATAGTATACAATTTCGTTTACAGTTTAAACAAATATATTATACCGTTTTATAGGCTTTTTTAGAGTTTTATACTTTACTTATACCTTTTATGGCAAAAGTCAAACTGTCAACATATACCTTTTTAAACTATAAACGAAACTTTAAACTGTAAAAGTCTTATAAATACAAATATCATATTACATTACACTTACATCTGAAGTTAATCAAAGCCGCGATTGTAAGGAGTGAAATAAAAATGACAGTCTTCATTCTATCTAGACGTTATCTGATTTTTCGAAAATTCCACGAACGAAAATTGATAAATTTTGGAATGTCTTCACTGCTATATATCCTAACCATCATCCGATTACTGAAATTCATTTATTCTTTGATTGCTGTGATTTATTACCAATAGAACTTCCATAATTATAGTACTTCAAAAATAGAAATGAGGCCACAAAAAAATTAATTCCTTTAATTCTAAGCACGATACAGCTTACATGCTTTCACCAATTGACTTCAAACCTTTTTTTTTAGGAAGAATATAAATGAAATAAACTAAAATATTTTAATTTGTTGTGTATCTCTTAATGATTTTTTGCATGTAGACACACCTACAGCCAACTACACAAATACAGCCAACACGCAGGATATAATAACAGGTATATATATATATACATATACAAACATACATAGATACATACATACAATCATACATGCATACATATTTTAACATGATTCATTTTTTGGGTAACGCTAATGTAAAGTAACGAACATTACTGCGGATTACTTTGTGAAAGTTTTTAATACTTACATTAAATGTCACGATAACCAATTAGGACACATTTTGTTATAGTAGTATGTCTCTATATACATATATAGGCAATTTTCAAATAGATTTGATTTTCATGCTCCTGGAGGTTTATTTAATGTTTCCATGGCATTGTTGACCTCTTAAAGATCTAGAAAACATATATGTTGGCCTAATTTTTTCGCCATTAAAAATAAAGTTTGAAAAATTATAGTTAGGCACACCATTTATGTAATAAAGTAATAGTAAATTTGTAGATTTTCCATGTTTTCCTCCCGACGCATTATAACATATTTGAAATCTAATAGGACTGACAACATTTTTTTGTCAACATCGGCTTTGTGCACTTTTTTGAAATTACAATACTAACATATTAGATATTATAGATACTTTCTGAAAGCGAACCACGATTGTATTTCTTTTCCTCGGTTTTGTGATAACTCCGAAGCCTCTATAAATATTAGGAATTTATACGATAGGTCTTATCATAATCATACAAAATCAGTGGCTTCCAGCACATTAAAAAAATTAATAAGGTTTCCAAAATCTTGATAAATGTATTAAAAGAACGCAATTGCGTTACAGTTTCAAATTTATTGGAACAATAAGAAGAATATTGTGAAAGTTGTAAATATATTACGCCGCCTTCGCCAACATTAAATGTCAAGCGATTTCTGTCCAAAGTTTCCCTGTTGTGTCATCGTAGATTAGGGTGGTCGAAAAAAGGCTTTTCTTGAAAAGTGGAAATACTTTTCGGTTTTTTCAAGATATATCATATAATTTGTTACATACTGTAGTTGTCAACTGTTTGAAAGGTTTTGATACCCTGGATTTTTATGTGAATTCGATCGAATGCTTCTAAGTGCTGCCTCAAAAATGTTGAAGCTAAAAACTGAAAAAAGTTGAAAACATTTAAGACATTCATTAGAGTAACAAAAAAAATTGAAACCAATTGTAATTGTTCGAAATTTCCATTTGGCATGATTATTTTAAGCATAATATTGCTAGCAGACCATTATCCTCGGTTACAGGTCGCAAAAAATTTGCGAGACTTTCTTAACTATGTATTTAAGTTCTAATGTATGTTCAACAACTTTTCTACCAGTTTCATATCAATAAATGAAGCCGCTCTCTAATTATCGCCATTATAAATTCAAGCAAATGCTTTTTCTATCGCCAAAAGCTTTTCTTCTTAAAAAGCTTTAGCATATCTAAAAATTTGTGACAATTTCAATGGCTCAATATTGTAAAATTTAAAAAATGATTTTAAGAATAGTATAAAATATTAATTCACATTTTGCTATCGTAAGATTATAATAGCATTTCATTACGAAAAATGTTCGAAATTCTGACGATGGATAAAAGAAACCAAGTTTCCTAGGAGTACTTTCTACTAGGAGTGAAAACAATGTTTTCTAATTTTGAATTACCAATTTTTAAAAATGTATGTGACATTCTTTTGGAACTCACATTTTGTTGGTACCTTTTTTATTACCAAAAAAGCAATACCCAAAAACTGGACAAAATATTTTTATATCTTAACGTTTTGTTACAGGGCACTCTCGATGTGACTAATTGAATAAGGTGATGCACGTACCACAGGGTAAGTTAAAACGAATTTTATTCCTCAAATTTTAATTTTAATTTAACGACATCATGAGTTATTTTTAACTTGTTAAAAATCAACTGCATTAATCATTTAAATTTAAACTTAAATTTAAATTTATTTCCCTTTATAATACCCTTTATATTACCTGATCAGTTTTTTACATCATTTTGACTGTACGGAATTGTCATTTTACCTCATTTTTATTCTTCAGAAATAGTATTTCGCATAAATTTCATTTTATCGAATAGCCATATGCCATAAAATTTATTCTTTTGAAATACTATTTTACATCATTTTTATTTTACTGAATCGTCATATTACATAATATTTATTTTTTCGAACTGTCATTTTTATTCTTGCAAATCGACATTCAACATAAATTTTTATTTTTCATAAAAATGACGACCGCATACAAAAATAATGGCACGAAATTCCAATCGGCCAATTATAGAGTTTCTAACTTTTAGTTTAATTTCACGCAACTATTTTTATGCAGTCGCCATTTTGATGAAAAATAACATTTCTCTTACACGACGATTTGGAAGAATAAAAATTAGGACAAATCAAAATTCGTAAAAATCAAAGTGGTGACAAATGGTTATTCGGTAAAATAAAAATGATCTCAAATTGAAATTCGGGGAAATAAAAATGATATGTAATGCTAAATCGCAGAAATCTAAATTATGGCCAATGTTTATTCGAAAAAATGAAAATTATGTCAAACCTTGATTCGAAAACATCAAAATTATACCAAACATTAATTCGGAATAATAAAAATTATTTCAAATAGGAATTCAGAATTATAGAAATTATGGCAAATTGTAATTCGCAAGAATAAGAATTCAGAAAAATTACAATTCGGATAATAAAAAATTATAGTAAATTGTTTTTCGATAAGATGATATTCGGTAAAGTAAATATTAGTGAAAATAAAAGTTAGGGGATATTCATATGCTTCTTTTATTTTTTGTCTCATCATGGTGGCGACTTAACCGGGAAATGACCGGGAATTTAATTAACAAACCGGGAATTCACTTCTGATCGCAGAAAAATTCAAGTTTTCATTATTTTAACAAGTTGAAGATTCATATTTTTAGTTGAAAATTCATCAGTTTGGTTGAAAATTAATTCCGACAACTGAAAATTTAAATGTCCATTTTCGGCTGAAAATTTGATCTTTTTTTGCACAAAATTCAACAATTTTATTCAAAATTTGTCTTTTTCAATTGAAAATTCGACTATTTCGTTGAAAATCCACAAATTTGGTTGAAAATCGACTTTTTTGTAGAAATTTATCTCTTTCTTTGCAAGTTACTCTTCTTGTTTAAAAATTCTTCTTTGCGGTTAAAAATCCAAGTATTCCAGTTGAATATTTATAATTTTAGTTGAAAATTCATCTTTTAGGTTGCAAATAAAATTACTTGGTTGAAAGTTAAACGTTTTCTTAACAATTAATTTTTTTGGTTGAAGATTCATCATTTTAATTAAATTTTTTTTTTTTTTGCTGAAATATGAGCTGTTTGATTAAAAACTTCTTTTTTCTTTGTATCAAAAGAAATTATATTTGCCGAAAGTTCAACTATTTTGTTGAAAATTTGTTTATTTTTCCGTTGAAAATGATTACTCATTTGAACTGAAAATGTAACTATTATTTCAGCTGAATATTCCATAATTTTAGTTACAAATTTATCTTTTTGGTTGAACATTCATTTTTTGACTAAAAATTTAATTATTCGATTATTGGTTGAAAAATGATCTTGTTTAGTTGAAAAATCATCTTTTTTTTAGAAATTCATCTTCTTGGTAGAAGCTTCATCTCTTTGGTCAAAAATTCAAATATTCCAGTTAAAGATTCATCGTTTTAGTTGAATACTCATTTTTCTGGTTTTAAATTCAACTATTCCAGTTAAAGATTTAGAATTTTAGTTCAAAAATTCATCACTTTGTTTGAAAATCTAAGCACTTTTTTTAAATGTAGTTTTTTTGTTTGTTTGAAAGTTATCTTTTCATGTAAAAATAATTTTTTAACTGAAAATTTAACTCATTCCAATTGAATATTCCATAGTTTTAGTTTAAAATTATCGTTTTGGTTGAACTTTTTTTTTTTAACTTGAAATTTAATTATGTTTGTTTGACATTTTATAGTCCATAGTAAAAATTAATTTTTTTATTGAAAATTAAACTATTTCAGTTAAAGATTTATAATTTTAGTTGAAAAATTCATAATTTTGTTTGAAAATCTAAGTACTTTTTTGAAATTTATTTTTTTTTTGTTGAAAGCTAGTTTTTTTTTGTGGAATGTAATTTTTTTAACTGAAAATTTAACTTATTCCAATTCACTATTCCGTATTTTTAGTTAATAAACAGAGAATCAAAATCAGGTATGATTACAAGTCTAGTTCCCTATTTAATTTTGGTCTTTTGTATTGAATTTTTTTTTATTTTCATTTTCTCAATGTCTCGGAAATGCACGAATTATATTTTTATACATATACACTAAAAATGTGTACTTGAGGAATTACGGAATTTGTTACGATGTGGCGGCTATGGGGAAAATGTTCGTACTTCATCGTTTAGACGTCAATTACTTTTAAGCAATCGGGTTATTCTCTTTCGAAATTATTTTTAACTTTTTCTTTTTGGAGTATTCGGAATAATTCACGGAAAACCCAGTTCTTCTAGTAATGATTTGGCAATCACTATTCGGCAGAAACTCATGTTATTGTAGTGTGCCTGGAATCGCAATCTCTTTATTAAATTTTTCTTGAAGTTAGAAGGTCATCTCAGTATGATTTTCCTTGGAACTAAAAAGAACGATCGTTTCTTTGAGGCATTCGCGTGTCCACGCGAATAAAGCATGATCGATTAGAATCTGATTTTCCAAAGAACGCTGTCAGCTAGCTTCTGTGGCTAGCCGTTCCAGATTTCCATAATACCGTCACATGCCTCTTTGCTATGTCCAGTAACATGAAAGTACTAGCATGCTACAGGAATGCTAAAATCTTGGTTATGGTGTTAAAGGTTTGCAAGGCTATACTTGTTTTTAAAATGCTGCCCTGCTCTGTCAGTAAAGTAGACAATTTTCTTTGGTGATAAATGTTCTTTCAAGTGTTCAATGATTAGAGTCCAGTAGTTGAATAAGATGGCCATGCTTATATGCTTTGGCAGGTTATTTTCGATATAGTAAATAACTACAGTAAATATGTTTGTCTGATCATTATTCCAATGTTGGGATTGGATAGCATTTTGCACAATGAAAGCAAAGTTCTTTACAAAATCAAATAGAGTTAGGAACTCGCCCTCTTTTAGCTCACTTTGAAGCTCTTTTACAATTAATGCTCGTTGTTTTTCATCAAGTAAATGGAATTTCAGCTTAAAAAGTTTCTTACAGAAGTCTTCTACGAAATCATCACTTTCAGCTACTTGGTTTTTTAATGAACATCTTTTAGTGCGTGTCAAACATGGAAATTTGAGTTCATTGACACACTTTTCACGAAAAATCTGAGTTTGATATTCTTTTAGTGTGTCTAGCTTGGGAAAAGGTTGACACTCGTTGAAATATCAGGCTTCTGAAGGAGTTTTGCAAGTAATTAATTTAAAGCAGTCATGAAAATCTTTTTAAATAATGTCTTAATGTTCAGTTAACTGTTCTATACCTATTGCATCAAACAGTAAACTAACATGTTCGTGGTACCATTTTCACCAGCCTGAAGGCAGTGGCACGGTTCAAGCTACACAAAAGAAAATCCTATTTTGTTTTCTGGAAGCTCAGTATAAAAACGCTTAAATAATTCATGAAGGTTTGCATACTACCAATCGTTTTTAAAGTTGTTTATGGTATCCATCTTCTAATTTTACTGATACAAAGTCCTTTATACCTGTCAAGAGCGACTATTATCTTCATTCTCGTAAAAATGTTGTGCTTAAATGTCAGTTTCCACTGGAAATTTTTTCCCCAATTTCGGGTTGGGTGATATCAAGATTCCTTTTTAAGTCACAAGTTTCTTGGCCCTTTTTAGCTTGCCGTTCAGATGTATTAAATTCCTTCATTAATTTCCTACTGCCACATGATTTAGGTGCAAGAATTGGAAGCAAAATTTTTGTCGAGAGGACAGTAGTCTCCACAAATTTTTCTTTTATTTGATTGAGAACGCCTTATCATCCATTTATGCTTCATCCATTTCAATTAAGTTGACTTTATTTAAAAGTGCATTAAATGGGCAGAATCGTTTTCTGCCATTTGAACATATCATTACATTTTTTTCAATTCGTGAAACCTCCCTTCTTATCCTGAATGATACATGTCTTAGTGCCTTTCATTTCACATGATTTTATTCGTGAAAAGGATTTGAAAATGCGCGGGCAGTTTATAAACTACAAATGTAAACTTTCGTATTTTCAACTACAATTTGGATACCAACTAACAAGGAGAGATCGCGAGATGTGCGTCGCCGATTTGACCGCGGCTTTATATGGTAAAATTAAATGAAAATCCATCAAATGCATATTTTTTCCTTCGATCCAATGGTCCAAAGTTTTCGAGGTATCAAGGTTTGAGTATTTACGTTCGAATGGTCAATTTGCCACTGTAGCCGATACATAGATAAGCGCAAAGTCGGGGGTCCGGGCTCTACAGAGGCGAGTCCAGCGCTCGAACGCAAATACTCAAACGTAGATACCTCGAAAATTAATGCCCATTGGATCGAAAGAAAAAAATACTCACCTAATGGATTTCGATGTAATTTCACCCTAAACAGCCCTATTAAAATCGGCGACGCAGATCTCGCGACATCTCCTTATCAGTAAAATTTGCTCACTTATTATCACTTTTAATTTTTCAATCACTTCGAATTGAAATATCTTCTAATTCCAGAAGGAATATATTAAACAGCGAAGATTTTTTTCTTATTTGAACAATATTTTGTTACACTTCATTAAACTTCGCTCTGTAGCGCGTAATGATAGCGTGCGTCGCGCTACGAGAATGCCTCCGCTCAAGTTTTGTTCGGCTATTCGAAAACCAAGTCTAGGCCCATAATTCCCTATGGAGTGATTTTGGTACATAAAATAAGTGAGAGGAAGGTCGTTCGGGCTAAAACATGGGCTTTAGACACACTCCGTCGGCCTACGGGTCCGATTCCCACCTCGCAATCTGGAAGAATCTCAACCGTCCACGCGGGAACACTAGCCTAGCGAGGGGGTTGCTCGTCTCCGTAGAGTAGTGAGACCGGTACCTCTAGAGAAAAAGGTTCTCTAATCGCTACAAGGGAATCGGGAAAGCCAGAAGGGAGGGACTGATCTATTCGGACGAGATGTACTTGCATAATTTCGACTGAACTTCACTGAAGGTAAACATATTTACACATTTAATTATGCTACCTCTTCTCGTCCTCTAGATCAAATATTTTGATTAATAAAGCAGCATATGAGATTTGGAATTACCTTCAATTCCCTTAAGCAGGATTTATATGATTGAGTATTGAAAATGTAAAATTACAAGAAGTTTCTCTCAATGGCTGGTTACAGAAAGGTGCAAAAAATGATAAATTCTAAACCACCCTGCCGTTTTTCTTAATGAGTCTATACTGAGGCCTTTTCGGTACGCTGCGGATGTGGAAGCATGTCGCCTACTGTATGCAGTAAACACTCTCGAATCTATTACACCATTCTGTAATACCGATTTTAACCAGCGACTAATTGTTTGCGAATTTGCGGCTCGATGTGGCATCTAATAAGTTAAAAGCAGAGCTATTTCACATTCAAGTCTTATGGGAAATCTTTCTGATGATACGTGACTAACGTAGTTGCATGATATAGTTTTTATTGTTCTTGATAAAACGGAAAATGCAACATCGTTTGCTTCATACCAATCGCAAATGTCTTTATCCTATCCGTGAGGAAATTTTTTACAAATTCTGCGTATATCTTATTATTTTTTATGTGACTCCGGTGCATACACGCGTTTTTACACGGCAGCGTGCAGTATCGTAATGCTGTACATTACGATACAACGGACGATCACTCTTAACATTACACTAAGCTGTATCTTAATGTAAAATGGGATAAGGGATGGGATAAGGGAAAGGAATAGGGATGGGATCAGGGGAAGGAAATGAATAGGGATGGGATACGGGAAAGAAATGGAAAGGAGAGGGAAGGAAAGGAATAGGGATGAGATAAGGGAAAGGAATACGGATGGGATATGATTAAGGATGGGAACCGAGGGGAAGAGAAAGGAATAGGGATGGCATATGATTGAGGAAATGAATAGAGATGGGATAAGGGAAAGGAAAGGAATAGGGATGGGATAGGATTAAGGATGGGAACCGAAGGGAAGGGAAGGAATAGGGATGGGATAAGGGAAAGAAAAGGGAATAGGGAGATAGTGTGTGCATGTGTGCAAATATGTGCTCTCTCTGTTTTTAGGTGGTTATTTATTTATTTACTTATTTATTCGTATACTTATTCGTTGATATATTTTTTGATTTGTTTATTCATTTATTCAATTTGTATAGTTATAAGGTAGACGTGAGGAGGAGAGGAAAGTAATGTGTATGTTATATAAGTGTGTATGTTGGTGTGATCTCATATGTTAAAAAAAATATATGTAGTGTGCCCACTTTTTCTTTGTTGAAGCCTGAAGACGGTCCCAATCCAGGACCGAAACGTAGCCAAAATAAAATGATATCCTTCCTTTTGGAGTAAAGAGGAAAACATTGTTATTATTTTTTCACATCAATGCCCGTGTAAAGGCGCCCAATTAAGTCAAGACTCCTTTTGGGAAATCAAATAAACGGTCGCAAATCTATTTTCAACTATTTTTTTAGCATGACCGAAAAATGCGAATACTATACCACCACAAACACCAGGAAAATGGGTATGGACAATAATAAAAACGATAATGAGAAGAAAGAACATAAACAACAACAACAACAACGACAAGAGCATCTTCAATCACCACAACACACAAAAAACAACAAGTCTAGTATAAGCGTTTGTAGTAATTATAGTAACAGAAGTGAAGGTAGTACTACTAGTAGTAATAATTATAAGAACAATAAGAATGATACAAAGTTCAGTTACAGTAGTGACAGCAGTAGTTGTAGAGGGGGAAGGAATCACTTCAAAACGATAAAGGAAATTTTCAACGAAAAAACTGTTCATGATTTAAGTAGATTTAATTTAACCGTAAAAAACATGAAAGGACCAAAAATTAAGAGGGAATTTCTGCATATATGCAAAAACTTGGGCTTGATTCCAAAACATATCAATGACAAGTTTGATGGTAATAATATCTCCCTTTCGAGTAGTCACTGTCGGGCTTTTTTGAGAAAAATCTGCGCATTTTTAAATTCAAAACTCTCAATCTTGAAATTAGGGACATAAACGTGGAGATTCCGCGATTTGAGAGAAAAATAATTGAAATTGAAAAGATAATTAGACAGGAGATTAAAAAAATCCGTGAAAAGCTAGAGTTTTTTGAGGGACACAAAGTCATGATGATTTTTGATCTGAGAAATAACTTTGCCAGTGGTCTCACTGTCAAGTCAAAGAACAAAGTCGAGGCTCTTAAACGGGGGTAAAAACTTTTCATCCCCGTGAATAGGGAGAGGTGGCTGGAAAATAGGATTGAGACGGCAATGGTGGAATTGCCGTATGAGGTGTCGGAGATTTTGTCATTCGGCGGTAGGTTTTCTTATAATTGGCCTGCCAATCACATCCCGGTGGATGAAATACTCTTTGGAGTAGAAAGCAAGATCATGAGGGTCGAAGATGCAAATTGCAGCAGCATGTTGATGCTGATGCTTATGTTGAAGTAAATTGAAATCACAATGACGATCGTGATAGGGAGCAGGAAAAATTATAAGAAGAACAAAACAAGCTCAGGCCGATAAGAGCAATAAAACCTTCATCTTACTTTGATCGGAGGACCAAATGCACGTATTGGGAAAGAACATCAACGCCATACGCAAAAACATAGAGGGAGAGGATGTCGCAAGCACACCAGCATGTTAGATGAACATCCTACAGACGAATATTGTAATGGCAGAGGCCCTCATCCAGAGGGTAATCCTCGGCATGGAGAGAGTCACGTACAAAATGCAGATCGCTGCAGAAAAGCAAAGGAACGTGTACAATGCGCTCAAAGAAGGACTCGACGAAGTTTCGCGGGCCCTAACGATGCTAAATCAAGAGCGGGAGGCACAGAGAAAACTGCAGGACTCCCTAATTTTGTGAATGCGAACTGAAGCACGAAACAGAATCTTCAGCACGAGCACGCCAACTTCAACGCCGGCAAAGGGCAAACGCTCAGTGTCTAGCGCTGCGGAAAATCAGGCGGCAACGCTTGTTGATAAGAGGAAGCGTGAACGGCCTGGAGAAATGGACTAGGCAACGGTGATGCGAAGAAGACAAAGAAAGGAAAAAATTGATAAACAGGATCAAGGAACTCCTCAAAAGAACGTCATAGAGGGAAAAAATGGCAAAAAGACGGGAAAAAGGCGGGAACGTAAGCCAAGGAAGAGGCAGCGCCTTGAAGCTCTACTAATAAAGCCAGCAAGCGGCAAGTCTTATTCAGACGTCCTTCGAGACATCAGGACAAAGGTGAAGCCTGAAGATACTGGCACGGAAACAGATCTATTCGCCAGACAAGAGGAGGCGAATTACTGGTAGAACTTAGGAAAGACACGAAGGATGCTAAAACATTTGCAAGCTCGATCAAGACCACACTGGGAGACGCTGGAGTCGTGAGGAGTATCGTTCCCAGGATAACGCTGGAACTGTTAAACCTTGTTGGCACCACGACCAAAGAAGACGTGGAGGAGGCGGTGAAAAGAGACCTCAAAGAGCAGCATGGATACATAAAGGTCTCCATCACCAAAGAGAACTATAGGGGTCAGATCATGGCCTTTGTTAACATTAACGAGAAGCAGGGCAACATCCTACTCGATGCAAAAAGCATCAAGGTAGGATAGATATACAGCCGATTACGGCAGAGGGTACACGTGTCCTGCTGTTACAACTGTCTGGGCTATGGACATCAGTCTAGGAAATGCAAGGGACCGGACCGTAGGGCCCTCTGCTACAAATGTGACAAAGAGGGACACAAAGCGGCTTCGTGCACAGAGAACCTCCAGTGCTTCCTTTGCAAAGAGCTACAAGAAAAGCCTGAGTCTCTCAGCCATATATTGGTGTCGGGCGCCTAAAAATGTTTTCAGCAGGCTCTTGACAAATTG
The DNA here is from genome assembly GCA_011634705.1 of Andricus grossulariae. Lineage (NCBI taxonomy): Eukaryota > Metazoa > Arthropoda > Insecta > Hymenoptera > Cynipidae > Andricus > Andricus grossulariae. Next base: position 289,835,189 of record JAABKJ010007545.1, on the reverse strand, counting down.
AAAACCAACGGAGCATGTTAAGGATCCTACAAGGGATATGCATCGGAGCAGGACAGTAGATGACCTCCTAATGCAAGCAGTGCTTGACAGGCAGGTTGGTTTGCTCATAATTACTGAGCAATATCAAGATCGAGACTGCCCGACATGGTTTTCGGACTACCTAGAAACGGCAGCCATATGGATACGAAACACAAACAAAGTTTCAGTAGACGAGCATTGGTCAGGAGACGGCTTTGTCTGTGTTAGAAGCAGGGGCGTCATATATGTCAGTTGCTATCTTACCCCCAATGAGAGCATCTCGGACTTCCAAGGAAAGCTGGATCGATTCGAGGACGTCGTTCGCGAGGAGGAAGGCAAAGTACTGGTGGCCGGCGATGTGAACGGAAGTGCAATCGAATGGGGGATGCCCAGATCAAACTCGAGAGGAAAGCGTATACTGGAAATGGCTGCCAGAACAGGGCTTTTAATCATAAAGAAAGGGTGCACACCCACCTTCTGGAGACCCGGACAGAAAGGAACTATTCCGGACATCACGCTGGCATCAGAAAGCTTAGCCCCACTGATGTGTTGCTGGAAAGTGGCTCTAGAGTACACAGGTAGCGACCATCAATATATAAGCTTTTGCCTAAGAGCTGAACCACAACAAAGGACACGAGCCAACAAACAACAACTGCGCTGGGAGGTCAACAAGATGGACAAAGGAAAGCTCGAAAGGGTGATTCACGAGAGTAGAGAAGCCTTACTCTGTCTTTACGACAGATCTAGAGAACCCGTAATGGCGGCAATCCTAGTAGAGGCAACTATGAAAGTGGTGCATTGCGCTTGTGATGAGTCCATGTACAGAAAAAAAAAAACGCGAAGAGAAAGGCGCTCTGCCTATTGGTGGTCAGAGGAAGTTGCCGATCTCCGCAGGAAATGCCTACAAAGTAGGAGAAAAGCAACACGAGCAAGGCGTAAAAGGGCCAACAAATAGCCAACCCAAACTGATGTCCAATTCAAGCTGAGCAAAAAAGAGCTACAGAGAGCTAATAAGAAGTGCAAGACTCAGAATTGGACAGATCTGGTTTAAGAGGTGAATAATGACCTCTGGGGCCTGTGGTATAAAATTGTAACCCGAAAGCTAGGAGGCATGTCTGGGAGTGAAGGAATGAAGCCCGCAGTTGTTGATACTATTATCAACAGTCTCTTTCCCACCCACCCGGTGAGGGAGGATGATGCGGAGACCATTGCGGAGGCGGATATACCGCTCTTCAACGCAGAGGAACTCATCATGGCTGTAAAAGGCCTACAAAATAGGAAAGCGCCAGGATTAGACGGCGTCCCGGCAGAAGCGTTAAAGGTTATTGCACACACTTGCCCGAAAGTGCTGCTAAACGCCTACAACGGCTGCCTAAAAGAACGAGTATTCCCCAAGGAATGGAAAGCACAGAAACTGGTGCTGATCAGCAAGGGCAAAGGCGATCCAAGAACACCGAGCGCATATCGCCCCCTGTGCTTGCTGAATACAGCAGGCAAGCTTCTCGAGAAGCTGTTGAAGCCCCATATTCTAGCGGGTGTACACGAAGCTGGAGATCCTTCTGCGAGGCAGTACGGCTTCAGAAAAGGACGTTCCACGGTACACGCGGTACAAGAGATAGTGGAAACTATCAGGTATGTGCAAAGCGGGAACCACCACTCGAGGAAGATCGTTCTCCTGGCCACGTTGGACGTGAACAACGCCTTCAACTCGGCTAGGTGGACAGATATCATCGAAGCCTTGAAAAGGTTTAAAAGTCCACATTATCTCTTGCGGATGATCCGGAGCTACCTAAAAGACCGAGTACTGACGCACACAACAACAGATGGTACCAGAACGAAGGAGGTCACGGCCGGCCTGCCCAGGGTTCTATCTTAGGATCAGATCTCTGGAACATCTCCTATGACGATATTCTGCGAATGGAGATGCCAGTAGGCACCTACTTGTACGCTACGCGGATGACATCATCGCTGTAATCGCAGCGCGGAGCCTGGAGAAAATCCAGTGGAAACTGGATCGAGTAATGTACCTTGTAAATGGGTGGATGCGACGACATGTCCTAGAGCTAGCGACACAAAAGACTGAGCTGGTACTGGTCACAAAAAAACAGATTCCCACGATAATTACGATGCAGGTGGGATCAGAGACGATCGAAACCAAGATAGCCTTGAAATATCTCGGCATAATGGTGGACTCGAAGCTCACGTTCTGGGAACATATCGTTAAAATGGGGGATAAAGCAGCCGTAGTGACGACTGCTTTGGGCAGACTCATGGCCTACGTCAACGGCCCGAGGCCCAGCAAGCGGCGTCTATTAATTTCGGTCACCCAGTCTATACTCCTATATGGAAGTGAGGTTTGGACAGACGCACTGAAGCAGGAAAAATACAGAAGAAGAATGGCAGAAGAATCGCGTGCTCCTATCGCACCGTTTCTTCCAGAGAACTCCTGATGTAGGAAAGGAGACTACGAAAGCGGAAGATAGAGTGACAACGCAGGAATGCTGGTAGCAACGGTGGAATAACGACCGATGGGGCAGATGGAATGCAAAACTGATCCCTGATTTGAGTGCCTGGGTTGGGCGTAATTATGGAGAGGTTAGCTATTATCTGACACAGTTTCTCTCGGGAATTGGAGCTTGGTGACATCACGTCCGAAAACATCGTGGACGTAATGCTTCAAAGTGAAGATCATTGGGCCCAAGTGGCAGACTATGTCCAGGAAGTGCTTTGGTAGAAAAAAACGCGAAGAAAACCATCGTAACGCGACAATAAATCCTTAGAGGAGGTCATGCACTGAAATGACGAAAAACGAGATGCCGAAGGCCGACGAGCCCGATGCGCGATACCCTTGCGCAACTGAGGACGACGCGTGCATCTTGATTCTTTCAAACAGCAAGTTGACACAGACTAGAAGAAACAGAAGTAGCAACCAAGCCCAACCAAGATTTTCGAAGGCCGACGAGCCCGTTGAACGACATTGTCGTGATGCTGAGGACGACGCGTAACATCTTGGTTGGACCATCAGGCGAAACAGTCCCAGAAGAAAGAACCAGCAGCAATGAGAGGCCATGAGAGCCATGATGTGGAAATCCGACGAGCCCGATGTGCGACATTGTCGCACTAATGAGGACGATGCGTACATCATGGCTGGGCAGGACCAGGAAGAAGCACAGAAAAAGTCCAAGTTGGCACAACAAGATTAGCGCCAAGGCACGGCGAAATGGCCTTACCCCCATGTCCTTGAAGTAATGCGAAAGCGGTTCCGAGGACATGGGTTGCCACTAAAGGGTGGTGTTTTTTAGTGGGTCGTTGATGGCATCACTGTAATGATCAAATTAAGATCTTTGTGTATATTTATATATATTAAGATCATTACAGAGATGACATCAGCATCCCCACACTACCGAGAAGTGCGGACCGTTCTCGGTGTGTTATAAGAAAATTTTTCACCTTCCCTCATAAAAAAAAATCATCATCATCATTCATTCAAAATTTCGCTATTTTTCATGGTCAGCTATAACATTTCGCCATTTTTCATGCAGCAAATGAGTGCCGCTATAAAAGAACTGTTCTTCCTTTAAAGCGATTCACTCATCAAGCGAATTATTTATATCTCCCGCAAATGCTGTTTTGTAGGCACGAAATTCGACATTTTTAATGCAATAGAAAAATGTATTATTTACACTGCGCTCAAATGGCATATACCTAATGTTAAAGCTTGATTATAGTACTTCTCGATAGATGATTTACCATATTGAACTAGGTGCACACAGTACTGATAACCACATCTGTCAGTGAACGGCGGAAATGTTTTTAAGGACCATAGAATTATTGGCAGAACGAACATTATTGATCCACTACTGAATGTCCGGTAATAAATTTTTAGAAAGTAATATCATTCTATAAATATCTCCGTTTTTCTTTCGCAATGCTAAGAATTTTTCCCTCCCCAAATCCTTGGTATCTAAGCTTCCGTGCCTAACTGCTGGGCAAGCTGCTACTAGAGTTCCTAAAAATTGAGCAAATTCTCTGACTTTACGAAACGCTCTTTATGTAAATGAAGAGCATCGAAGCGAAAATGCTTCTATTTTATCCCCTGTCATTTGATTTATTATTTTTGTGTATTCCAAAGAAAACCTTACAATTTTTCTTTTTTCACGTTTTTGTAATGCTCCATTCTGTGTTTAAAATCGAACCTAATTTTTTGTAATAAGATAGTTTCTTTTACAATTTCAAGAGAGTCTTTTCTGGATATACCAATGAAATCAAACTGTCTAAGTAGATTACTCACTCCTGGGCTGCTGGCTTGAACTGTTTAGTAAAGACAAAGGAAGCCATACATAGTCTAAAAGGATTGCAATTAAACTCGTTATATCTTCTTTTAAAAATAAATCTGAAATATTTCCCGAAAGATTTTGCTATAGGAATGAGGAAATATGCATTCTTCAGGTCTAGGGTAGCCAAAAAGGAGATAAATTGATAAATCTATTTCAATTTTTAATATTTACGATGAAACGTTTTTAACCGTTAGATTTAACAGTTTGAGAAAAATAAGGAGAGAAAAATTGCCCTTGAGTCAGTGAGATCTCAGAAACTGTCCCTTTTTGGAGAACTTGATGGATTGCATTTTTGCAGTCGATCGACTCCTGTTTTGACAATCTAACCTCTTTGGGTAATTGCTTTTGACTGGATTTTGTTGAAAAAAAAATTGTATAGCCCGTGACATATTCAAGAGTAAGGGAATTTGAGGTTATTTTTTTCCACTCACCGATCAACAATTCTAGTCTCCCTGCAAAAGGACTGACCTCATTTAACGTTGAGTTTTTGGAGGTGCCTGGTTTCGAAAGTATTCGCGGCCTCGACCTCCCTGTCGTCTGTGCTTTTGAAAAAATTTTAGAGTTCGGGAATTCTGAGCGACCGAGAACCACAATTCTGAACTTTGGGATATACTTCCGAAAAGGGCATATGTCCGATTTTCTTCGGGCTCCGTGTGCTTATGTATTTTGACGCGCTGATCACAAATATGATAGTGAAAATTGGCGACTAGTCGATTTTCATGGTAAAAAACATGAAAACCCCATAAAAATCACGGATTTTTGCGTTTATATCAGCTAATATGCAAAACACCAAAAAATATTTCAAAAACTGAAAGGTCGTGAATCGACAGAAGAATGAAACATGACTGAGAAAATAGATTCTATACTTGAGAAATATTACTATTTCTACATTCATGACTTTTACGTTTATAATATTTTCTCGCAATAGTCGTATGACGTTTTCCATGACGTCATACTAAAATAGTCAATTCAAGGCTTTCCGCTCTTCGGACCTCTTTTTAATTGTTCAGCTACTGACGCGGAGGAGAATATACGGAAACTGTGGTGGGATTTGCCGCAACTGTGCAAATAGAAATAACCGTGTACAGCCGACGGGAAATAGCGGCGACGGGAAATAAGGGAGATGGAAATAGGTGAGACATCACTGTAGTTCTGTTTTCCATTTTGAACATTTTTATTTTTTTAAGATACCCTAATGCACTTAATAATAATTTTCATCTTTTCTCAACGAATTCAGTTTTTAAAGTCTAAATTGAAAAATATTTGTTCGTAAGTCTCTTAACTTATAATCGCACATTTCAGAGCATTAAAAAAGAGGGTAATTTTGTGTTCACAGTTTTGAATTCCAATCTTTGAATTCTCTGAGAAAATATTGAGTTCCTGGAAAACCCCTGTTTGTGTGGTTGTAGATCTCAAAAAATGGATATTTTCAGTCATGAATAAAAAAAAGTAAATTGCACGAGAAATTTTAAAGTTTACAATTTTGCTTACAGTTTAACAAAATAGATTTCACAGTTTTTACAGTCTTTTTTAGAGTTTTAAACTGTATATAAACCTTTTATGATTTAAAACTATATAAAGAACTATAACAACTGTAAAATCTACCATTTCAATTTATATTTGAACAAGTGTACAAATGTTTTTATTTCATTTTTCCAAATCAGAGAAAAGAGAAATAACTGGGAACTTTTTTATTATATTTTTAGGGGTAAACCTGTGAAATTTATATTAAAGAACATATTTGAGGCCATCATATGTAACATTTATTATAAATAATATTTGTAATAGTATAATACACTTACGTTTGAAATGAAGAAAACCTACGATTGCAAGTAGTAAAGTTCCGGCAATAATCTTCATTTTTACTAAACAGACGCAATGATACAGAAGTAAAAAATAATGTTGCAATCATGACGTGTGGCCAGAGACTCTATTAATAACTGATATATATATATACTAAATTTTATCAGTCCTATCCGATAAGAACTGTATATTTATTCTTACGAATAAATAGAATGAAGCGGGGGAGATTATTCAAAATGTTCATCCCAGAACTCAAAATTTTCCATATTTGCTAAATTTATCACCCTTAGAAACTTCATAATTATTCAAGATTTCATTATGTTTTATTATATCATATAATTAACTAATATCTCTTAGAAGAAAACAATATGTCATCATTTAAAGCATATATCATAATATGATCATCGTTTAAACAAAAATTGATGCTGAAAATATTTTTTTCATACAATGTTATCTTTGCCATAATATTCGCAATTATTCAATTTTCAGGGCTCGGAAAATTGGAAAAGGTCTAAGTCATTTGGGAAATATTCATATTTGAAATGACGAGAAGGCAATACTGTGAAATTTGTAAATAAACTGCGTCACTCTCACCAACATAATGTGCTCACAAGTAATTGCTTCACAATTGAGAAATCAGAATTATTTACAAACTTAATCTAAAATGTACTTTAGTCACGCTTAAAATACACCGCTTCTTATATTTTCATCATTTTCATATTTTCAAGGATGCGAACAAATGTTTAAAGCCTAGGATAGAAGCAGAATTTTTTATTCTGAAGTCTTCGACAGTCAACTATCGTAAAATTTTTATGTTATATTTTTAATAAATTCCATTGAGCTTTTTTCATTTTTGAAAAACTTAAATTTATAGTAATCGATAAGTTTGAAATATTCTAACTATAGAATCTAAAATGTTTAATTATAAACGTTTTTAATTTGATATTGTCTAAGCATTAAAAATATTATGTAATTGTTTCCTCACAGAACACGCTAACTTGAAAACGGTTGCAGATAAATTGATGAAATTTGGAGTGCTTATTTTCACCACTAATATCTTGAAACTGACCAAAGTATTTTTGAAAATATTTATTGCGTTTTTTTTAATTTAATAATATTTTGAAAATCGGTCTTTTTATAGTAAAACTCTTTTCATTAACATAATTCAAAATTGATGCAAGAATATAAAAGATTCCTTGATTCGAAAAAAATCGATTGACCTATAATACTGAAACATTTTATGGAAGAGTGAGAAAGCTATGGTAATGCAGAATATTTGAAAATACGGTTTTTCATGGTAAAACTTTTCTTCTTAACGTAATTGAAAGTTGATGCAAGAATAAAAATTTTCCCGAATTCGAAAAAAAAGAGGAAATGGGGTCATTTTTTCACGAAAAGAGGTAAAAATTATGAAAAGGAGTGAAGATTCATTTTTACATTTAGAAGTGGTCAATTAACCATTTTTATAGGTTTTATACCGTTCTCGTGATCAAAAATATGTCCTCTTCTGAAAATTCCTTTATTAATAATTAAATCGAGATATACTCCAGGTACCATCGAAGCTGGTCCGGATTTGTAATTCCTAGAACTGCTAGCCCACACAGTTTCTCAGCGGGTAAGACGAGATATTGTTGCGACTCTCGCCTCAGAAGGGCCACAGTGCGCGAGTACTTTGTCGAGTACATTGCGCAATATTGTGTATTCCGATTGGAAACGGTTCAGGCGGCCCTGACTGTTTACGTTTTGAGTGTACCGATTTAGTAACAAGACCAGTGCGAGGCAACCCGCGAAACTGTTATTATATAGGACTTGGAGTGTACTCATAAGTTTTATCAAATATGTCCGTACAATAGCACTAAACTCATGGGGGCGAACCGTGTCTTCACGTCCCTGGATTTTTATTTTATAATAATAAAAACAAACTATTTAAAAATGCATGATGACAAATTTTTGAATATTAGGAGTTCCACAATATTTTGAAACGGAATCTCTTGAAATTCTTTTTAAATAACTTAAAATCTTTAAAATTCCTGGAATTAAAATTCAATTCATACCCCAAAGTTCTCTAAAAATTCATTAAAACCCCTTAAAATAACTTGAAATCTTTGGAAATCGCAAAAATTCATTAAAATATTTAGAAATCATTTAAAATGTCATGAATAATTGAATATAAATCAAATACTATAATTACCAATGGGCAGACCTATCTACCTGTGTCGCGAACCGGCCGTTGTCATTTTTAACAAATCCCGAGAAGTCTCCCTGACAAAAAAAAATGTTGGTAGAGGGAAAGCGTTATTATTGCCGAATTGTGACTGTAGAAGATCCAAATGTCTGTGTGAAATCAAATGACACTTCAGGGCCCTGGAAATCGAGTGTAAATCACTAAAATAGGATTCAGGCCAAACGTTGAAGCCATTTTATCTAATTTTTTGTATACATACTCTAAAGAGTATAGACTCTCGGTAAAGTTTTACTTTTTTGAAAAAAATTCTATTTTTCATGCAAAAATTAAAAGAAGTAAATTGTCGTCGATAGCGTATTTGTAGTAATGTGTTCTACTATTCAGCGAAGCAGGGAGCAGCTAAGGCAGTAACTGCTCGAATTTTCTTTTGCGCGCTCCAAGCGAGAAAAGGAAAAACGACCGCCTATTATGACTCAAGTCTGCAGGTAATGAAACACCCAATGTGACCATTCAGGGGAGAACACACCGTATACGAAAACTAGGCGCCCCTACTCAAATGAGTGGGTGAATTCCCAAAAGGTTGGGTTGGTATAGATAGTTGGGGTGGGGGGGTTGATAATATTATTAGATGCAGACTATGAAAAAAAACTGTAAACAATATAATGTCTTATAATCAATTCGCCCCCGAATTCATGCATGCAATATTCACGCCGAATCATTGAAACTGTACAATTTTCGGCAACTTACTCCGAAAGTGGTAGTGTCTTGTTGCATTAAATAACTATATACAAGATCTCTGTATAAAAAGGCAGATTATATAAACATGCAAGATATCAATTATCTGTGTCGCTCAATTTCCTCCGACAAATAACAGATTTATTCGCATTGCACAAAAACTTTGCATGTTTGCACAACTCAGGGACTGTCTGCAATAACCGGTTATAGAATTTTGTGTAACCTGAGAGCTTGTACAAAAAGGTTTCGAATTTAAATTTTTCAAACATGTATTAAAATATGAATTTTAACTGCGCATCTTCGTTTCCCCATGAAAAAACGTATAGCACGTGTATTTGTTGAAATAAGTAAAAACAGCTGCTAATCTTTTCTACCAAATGGCTTTCTTTTACTTAATTTGACTGTATTCTATGTACACTTGTACGTAATTTTGTCCAAAACAAGAACAGCACTTTCAGCTCTGTTAGCAAAAATATAACTTTTTTGTCTCTTGCACTTGTTTCGTAGGATAAACCGTTTGCAATCAACATGATAATTATAATAATTTATAATTCATACATTTTATGAAAATTTCGTCTTTCATGATAAAAAATAAATAATCTTCTTGCGTCAAAATTGAACAGTTTGGTTTAAAATTGATTTTGTTTCAAAGTCGTGTTTTTTGTTGAAAAATAAAAATATATTCAGTTAAAAAATCATGTATTTTCTTTAAAACTCGTTTTTTTCGGTGCAAAATTAATCTTCTCGGTTACAAATACAGTTACTATTTAAAATTCATCTCTTCGCTAGAAAATTGAACAATTTACTTGTCAATTAATCATTTGCCGTTGAAACTTGAATTATTTCGTTCAAAATCTGTATTATTCGGTATAAAATAATTCTTATTCTTTCAAAATTAATATTTTTTATTGAAAATTTCACTATTTTGTCAAAACTTAATCTACTTTCTTCAAAAAAGTGAACAATTTTTTTTAAATATCCTTTTTTTTTTGACAAGTCAACTTTTTCGTCGAGCATAAATTCATCACTTTTCTTCAACAATATTCTACTTTGTAGAAAATTTTACAATTTGGTTAAAAAGTCATTTTTTTATGAGGATTCTTCAGTTTACTTGAAAATTCATCTGTTTGCTTCAAAATGTTACTATTTTGTTGAAAAATCATTGTTTTGGTTTGGAAATTTATTTTTTCTAACTGAAAAATTGACTCTCGCACTGCAAGATTTAAGAATGTACTTGAAAAATCATCTCATTGGCTGTAAATTTGAGTTTATCCTACGAAATAAGTGCAAGAGGCAAAAAAGTTTTATTTTTGCTTAGTGAGCTGAAAGTGCTATTTTAAATTTGTGTTGTTTATAAAGAATTAAATTATTTACAAAAAAACTGACCAAGTTTTCGAAAACCGAAATTCCTTAATTATGCGTGAATGGAACATTTCCGAATGTAATGATAAACAGCTTGTAATAAATGCAGTATTTGCCCAAAAGTAACATTGTGAAGTGAAGCATCAGTCGCAAAACGATTTACAGTTCTTGATCTGGACAAAATCACGTACAAGTTTACATAGAATACAGTCAAATTAGCCATTTGGTAGACAAAATTAGCAGATGTTCCTATTAATTTCAACAAATACACATGCTATACGTTTTTTTCATGGGAAAAAGAAGATGCGCAGTTAAATTTCATATTTCAATATATGTTTGAAAAATTAAAATTGGAAACCTTTTTGTACAAGCTCTCAGGTCAAACAATTAAAATTCTATAACCGGTTATTGCAGACAGTCCCTGAGTTGAGCAAACATGCAAAGTTTGTGTACAATGCGAATAAACCTGTTATTTTTCGGAGGAAATTGAGCGACACAGATTATTGACATCTTGCATGTTTGTATAATCTGCCTTTTTATACAGATATATTGTATGTTGTTATTTAATGCAACAAGGTACTACTAATTTCGGAGTAAGTTGCCAAAAATTGTACAGTTGCACTGACTCACTTGGACCGCTCATTTGGGTAGGGGCCTCTAGTTTTCGTATACGGTGTGTTCGCCCCTGAATGGTCACATTGGGTGTTTCATTACCTGCAGACTTGAATCATAACAGGCGGTATTTTTTCCTTTTCTCGCTTGGAGCGCGCAAAAGAAAATTCGAGCAAAGTTACTGCCTTACCAGCTCCCTGCTTCGCTGAATAGTAGAACACATTACTACAACGATGCTATCGACGACAATTTATTTCTTTTAATTTTTGCATGAAAAATAGATTTTTTGTCGAAAAAGTACAACTTTACCGAGAGTCTCTATATTCTTTAGAGTATGTATAAAAAAATTAGACAAAAGGGCTTCACCGTTTGGCCTGAATCCTAAATTGCGATTTACACTCGATTTCAGAGCCTTTAATAGTCAGTTTCTAGTTTGAATGTTTAAAAATTGAATAATTTCAAATTTTAATAATTAGAAATTAAATAATTTTAAATTGTAAGTGTACATAAATGAATAGTTTAGATTTAAGTATTTAAAATGGTATAATTTACAATTTATTGGGCTTATTAGCATTAAGCAATTTTGAATTGAATGTTTCAATATTGTACGCTTCCAAATTAAAAGGTTTAAAAATTGTAACATAATTTTACATTGAATGTCTAATTACAATTATATTAGATAAATTCTTCTCAAAACTTTATAAGTGTATTTTTCAAATTATTAACGTTTGAAATTAAAAACTTGCGAATCCCATGTGCAGGGGTACTTCTAAATTGTGCAATATGTTATTTTAGCCTCGATTTGAGCTATTCTCATTTGTTTTAAAATGTCGAATATTGCCGCTAAATTTAAAGCAACTTGTAGGGAACTTCAAGTTACTTCTTTCAGTAACTACGTAACTGTAACGAGTTACTTCAAAAAGTAACTTACCCAGCACTGCTAATTATGTTAATAGAATAATAAAAAGGTTTCAGTTTATTTTTGAATTTTTCAAATAAAACAGCGGCTGTAAAAAATTGTAGTTTGAAGCTAAAACTATCTTTTTTCAGCAACGGGATGCATTGTACCTTTTCTGCCAACAATTGCAAAGCAATTGGGATTTTCAGGATTTCTTGTGGGCTCAATTTACACAATATTGCCGATCTCCGGATTAATTGCAAAACCTCTCTTCGGTAGTTTGGCTGACAAGTACAAGCTACACAAGTCATTTTTTTTATTTTTCCAAGCCTTCATAGCTATTAGTTTTTTTACAATGTACTTCATTCCCGAGGTTGAAACAACCGCAGACGCCAATTTAAGATGTGATAGTGGGGATGCTTTTCTAGAAGTTTGTCCTGAACAAATTGAAGAACCTTTCTCCGCAGATATTCTCGAAGGAGTTTTAAATAAGAACGAATCCGACGGACATTGTCAGGTATTTAAACACAGGGTGGCCACTAATCGGAGAACGCGAAATTAGCCTGATTTGAAATAAAAAAAAACTTTTTACACAAAAAGTATTGAAATTATACAATTTCTCACTCCGAATACAGATTTGATTCAAAACAGGAATATGCCCTAATTAACTAAAAAATGTGTAATTCTAGTATTAATGGAGTAAACTGACGCAATTCAATTTTGAGGCTGGATCCTGGTTCCAACGCCCTTAAATTGAAAAGTCCACTATTATACTTTTGGTCTAGAACTCATCTATTCTGGTGAAAAATTCAACTGTTTTGTTGAAACTGTCATTTTTTATAGAAAATTGGTCATTTTGCATTCAAAATTTATCTTTTGGTAGAACATTATAAAGGTCTACTATTTTTGGTTCAGAATTGATCTATTTTGATTAAAAATTCTACAATGAATTATTCAAATGAAAATTCAACTATTTTATTAAAAGGTCATCTTTTTGTAAAAAAGCCGAATTTTTTACTGACATTTATCTTTTATGTTTGAAAGTTAATTCTTTTTAAATCAAAATAAATAAAATCTGATTATAATCCAAATTTTATTTCAAAATTCTTGGGTCCAGAATTCATCTCTTTTGGTTGAAAATTCAACTATTGTGTTAAAAATTCAACTGTTTTGTTGAAAATTCATCTTTTTGGATTTAAAATTCACCCTTTAATAGAAAAGTAATCTTTTTTGGTTAAAAGTTAATTATTTTTAATTGGAAAGTCTACTATTATATTGTTGGCCCAGAATTCATCACTGTTGGTTGAAAATTCTACAATTTGGTTGAAAATTGAATTATTTTGTTGAAAATTAAACTTTTTTCTAACTTTCGTTTTCTTGGATAGAAAATTCGAGTTTTTTTGTTGGAAAATTCAACTGTCTTCTAAAAGATTTGTCTTTTTGGCTTGAATATTGAGCTATTTGGTTGAAATTTAACTGTTTTTGGTTGAAGTATCATATTTTTTCTTAGAAAATTGGATCATTTGGTTAAAGATTCATCTTCGTAGATTGAATATTCAACTTGTTTTTTTTTAATTCGTTACTGTTGCTTGAAAGTTCCACTATTTGGTTGCAAATGTAACTGCTGGGTTGAAAATGTATGTTGCCTGGTTGAAAATTAACTTTTATGTTGAAAATTCATCTTTTCGTGTTCAAGATTCAAATATTTTCTAATAGACTTTTTGTCTAAAAAAACTCAACTCTTTTCTTGATACTTCATTTTTTTGGTTGAAAATGCCAGTATTTTGTTAAAAATGCAGTATCTTTCGACTTTAAATTTGAGTAATATGGTACCTATATTGATGTTATTTAAAAGAATTTGTTTCTTTATTATTCCCCTTTTTTAATTAAAATTTTTTTATTCTTTTCAAAAATTATATAATAAGGTAATTAGTATTTAACAACTATTAATATAAACGCTTCAAATCAGCCGGGGAAAATGTAATTTGTGATCGAAAAAAGCGGCAAATATTCCGGAATTTTGTTTTGAAGTTTGAGTGGCCACCCCGAAACAGAGTCATGCTTGTAGGATTAAATTTAATATCTTAACTGACATGAGTTAACTAACTCATAAATGTTCTTCTAGGTTTCTTATTGTCAGATTTGTGAGGTTCCTTCGAAAATTCACAATATTTCGAGGATTGATTGGCGTCATTGTACTGACGGCGTGCCTTTTAATTTCACTGCACAATTCAATACGTTACACGATATTGTGGTAAGATTGATTTGAAAAACATTTATTCAAAAGAAAATAATGAATGATTATATTTGATTACTTTTATTGTTTAGTTACGTACTTGTGTAAACGTAAAAGTAGAGAAAGCACTACTTTCGAATGGAAATTCAAACAGACCATTTTGCAGTTCTCATATCTTAACGCCTTGTCGAATTAGCTGTCCTAAATTTCCACCTATGGATAATTTATTACGTGAAGCTAAAAATTCGACTAGTTTCTCACAGAGTTCCACGTATCAGTTTCGTGTATTTTTATGGGCCGCCATCACTAGCTGGGTTGGAATGGCAGTTGTAGTTAGCATAGGAGATGCCATCTGTTTCAATCTTCTTGGTAAGTTTGAACAAATTACTCTGCTGATAAAAAAATCCTCACGGTTTTCTTATTTTCTCTGGACTCCTGATAAAATCCTAACATTTTTAACTTGTGGCCTAATTCCGAGCAATAATTTTAGGTGGAGACAAAAGAAAGGAATATGGCAAACAAAAAATGTGGGGTAGTATAGGCTTCGGAATTTTTGGGATAAGCGCCGGATACTTAGTAGACGTTTTCAGCAGAGGAGAAACGCAGAAAGACTACACTTGCATATTTTATATTATGCTGATCGCGATGATATTTGATATTATCGTCTCATCAACGCTGAGAAAGGTACTTATTCCTATAAAATGCAGACATAAACATTTTAATTTTCCCATCATTCACAAACCATGTTTTCACTGCTAATCGCTCTTTCAGAAAAATCCAGAATGTGGAGAAAGCGAACCATCAGTTCTTTGGGAACTTTGGTCGCTTGCAAGGGAAGGAAGAATTTTGGTCTTTGCATTTTGGTGCATAGGATCTGGAATGTGTACCGGAGTTGTTTGGAACTACCTTTTATGGTATACCGAGGAGTTGGTACCAACTGGAACACCTTGGTTGAAAACCTTACAGGGTTTGCTTATCGGTATTCAAAGCTTGTTAGGCGAGCTGCCCTTCAACTTTTTGTCAGGAGCAGTCTTAAGAAAATTGGGCCATATCAATGTTATGAGCCTTGTGCTGCTTATATATGCAATCAGGTCAGCAAATTAAAAGTGCGAATTTCTGGGTTGTAACAAAATATCTTCAAACTTTTCTATAGTTTTTAAATGCTTAGAAGATAAATAATGAATTCTTGCAGATTTATGACCTACAGTATGATCTCCAATGCCTGGTGGCTAATTTTGCTCGAAATACTTCACGGACCTTCGTTTGGTCTTTGCTGGCCAACTATGGTTTCTTATGGCGATAAAGTGGCGCCTCCAGGAACCAAAGCTACAATTCAAGGAGTTGTCGGCGCCGTCTTCGAAGGCATTGGTAAGCTCTCTTGAGTGTTTTCAATTTCTTTCAACAAAATACAAAATTAAGACTTATAATAACAATTTGTTCCAGGTGTATCCGCCGGCAGCTTACTATGCGGATACCTAATGGACGAATACAAGGGGATCGTTACGTTTCGAGTATTTTCAGTCGGAGCACTTATCTGGTTGACCATTTACTGGCTTCTGCAGTTGTTGCTTCGAAAAGCCAAAGCTTATCCTCTACAACAGGGTCATAGTCGTGAGTAAAAACGATTATGGTGCATGAATTTAGGAACACAGCATATAAGGTACATAACTTCGAATGTCGATGTTACACCAAATAATAAATATATTATTTTAAAAGATTTAGAAATAGATCAGTTTATAATTTGGAAGCAGAAGTTATGTATCCTGAAATCCAAGACTTTCACACTATCTTCTCTTTTCCATTCTCAATTTTTTTTGGCTTTCTAATCGAAATTTGACTCCTATTTTTCAGATTTGGCGAGTTATGCTCCTCCCGATGATGCGATTCTCATGACTACGAGTCAGGAACTCCAAACGTATTAATAAAATTAATGCGTCGAGCGAAGCAACAAAAGACCAAAGTCGTTATCTCACCCTTTTTTAAAAAACTCTCAATTGTCATTCGTTCAATTTCACTGTTTATGTTCATTTATAAAAGTTTGATAGCGGTTTACATTCGATGTGCAAATGTAATTTGTGCGGGCTCACGTGTGATATCAGACATTTTTTTTATCGTTCAGTATTATATACGAATTTTAAATGTACGTTGCAAATACATTGTTTTTATATTACAGCTTTTATTCATCGCCTTTATCAATAAATAAACATTCAAATGTTATTACAAAATTCTTAGAAATTTAAACAAAATTTCGTGTAAAAAAATCTAAGAATCTAACGAGCAAATTTGGAGAACACACTCTTAAGTACCTTCATTCAAATTTAAAAAAGAGTGTGGATTGAGCACTGAAATTTTGTTTGATTGGGAATTTAAAAAATATAGAGAGAAAACGAAGAAAGGGGATTTGGAGATTGCCTTCTTTTTATTTCCTCTATTTTTATTGTTAATTTAAATAGAAATATTTAACGAGTGTGTTGTCCGAGTTTGATCATTAGATTCTTGGTTTTCTTTAAAATATATATTGTTCAATTTCTAAGAATTTTGTCATTATATCAGGCGCGGATCTAGAGAAGTGACCTGACATAGAGATTTATGACTAATTAAATTGACCAATTGTTAAAGAATTTTATACTAGCAATCAAGTTTCTTCTTAGCAGTCATATTATCAAATCTTCATGCCCGGTGGACTTAACCAGCATATCTATATGTTTTTGGGGTCGCTGAATCTAAATCCGGGGTCCAAATAACCCAGTTGGCTCATATTTTTCCGAAAAACGCAAAAATATACGTAAAATGGACGAAAACAGCGATTTTTCTTGTATATTTTTGCAACAAACAAAATGTCTTCATGTCCGGTAAACTAAACAAGTATGTCTATATGTTTTTGGGGTCGCTGAATCCGAATCCGGGGTACAAATAATCCAGTTGGCTCATATTTTCCCGAAAAACGCAGAAGTGGACGTAAAAATGACAAAAACAGCGATTTTTGCTGTATTTCTTGGGTAAAAATGGAACTTATATATATATATATATATATATATGTTGACCGATTTTGGACAATTTAATACAATTTGATACAATTAAGGAAATGTTTTTGAGATGAAACTTTTTTCAATCGATCCTCCATATTTGTACAATATATTTTCCGTTTTTTAGGTCGTCATAATAATTCTTAAGGCCACTTTTAAAGCATTAAGCAGAAAATTTTAAAAAATTGAAGCTATGGTGTAGGCAGCAGAGGTGGTTATGAGTGCTAATGGCGAAAGTGGAAGCGGGGGCGAGAACGGCTACCTCGGTCTATACTCTTTTCTATAGTCTATGTCTGCCTATGATACTAGACTTTTCGAATTTTTTTTCGAACGCTTTCTCCAACAATAAGCTCAGTCTTCGAAGGACCCTGGGAAGCGGTCCTCATCCCTGCTAGTAATAATGCTATTAGAACTCAAAATCATCTCCGCTACCAACATGCTCGCCTCAATTTTGAAATTTACTTGTTCAATGCTTTAAAAGAGTCCTTCAGTATCCTTACTTTGACCTAAAAATTGAAAAATATAATGTACAAATATGAAGGGAGAATTGAAGGAAGTTTCATCTCAAAAACATAATAATTTATGTATTGAGTGATGTGCGGAGAAAAAAGTATATACCATTTAAAGTAATTGTTTCATGTTGATCCTGAAAAGTTTATAAAAATAATGTTGTGACGCTTCGCACTTATCTTTAAAGCGGGATAAAAGTAATGAAAAATAAAGTGTATTGCAGTAAACAGATTTTTTGTCTAATCTATATTTTGAAGTCTTGTGCATGCTCAATTGCTTCAAGCTTATACGTAGAATTAATAAAATTTGACATGAAATGTGTTCACTCGTACATTATGCACAAGCACGTAATATGGCGCACGATACTTTAATTTATGTACAGTTATAGAAGTACATAGGGTAGACCATCTTACAGTAGATAATGATCCTACAGTAGGTAATCATTAACTAAAAGTACGAATATAGCTACAACAATTAATTCTAACTTTAATGTACTAACACGTACAGTGTATTAACTATTAATTAAATTAAATTATTTAGTGTACATGCATTAGTATTTTAAATTAATGATTATCTACTCAAGTTTCATTATCTAATGTATGTAGGGTAGTCTCCCTTACTTAAATAATAATACACTGGAGTTTCAATTAAAGCCGGCTCGATTTACGCTTTCCGAAAATCGCTGCCGCGGTGGTTTTGTGCTGAGAGTGTAGCCCCTCGGGGTCGAGAGGGGGTGATCAACCAAGCGGGAAACACCAGCAGCGGAGGAACAAAGTTCTATTGCACGGGTGCGTATATTGCGTCATAGGAAATAATTCACACGCCACTGACTGTTTACGTTCGGACAGGCTCGATTGAATGTCCAGACCAAGGCAAACAATGCCCGTAGCCGTGCTTCAATCAAAACTCCATTGTACGTTTTTTCCAATATTAAAACATTCTTTCCGAAAAATTTTCTTGATAGTGTAACATTATTTTACAATCGTATTAAGTTCGTAATCTTGCTTTGCCAGTGTTTAGGTTAGGTATGTAACATTTTTGACATAATTCTTATGAAAAGATTTTAAGCTTACATGCTATTAATGGAAACTTTAAAAAAAATGCTAACACTTTATTTTACTGAAAATTATTATTGTTCTACTACCACATAGTATACTTAATGAAAAATCTGGTCTTTTCTTGGGACTTGGTCCAAAAGTGAAGAATTTTATAAGATTTAATCAAAATTTCATAAAATCATGTTAAGAAGTGACAAACGTTTTTTCTCATAATTTGGGATAAACAGTAAATAATAACATTATTTATTATTCCTTGATAGCTCAGCTATCAAGAATTTTAAAAATACCTGAAATATTACTTGAAAAACAGCGAGCCGATGCAATGGCAAGCCAAATTCGTGGTTAAAAGTTAATTCTGACTTATATTTCTTGCGATCAATTTCTCTTGCGAGAAGAAGTTACGTCTAATACGCTGTCCAGCTGTTTAGTATGAAACTAGGATCCAGGCCCCTCAAGCCTGCATGCATTTCACGCCACAAAGTTTTTGACTAAGGAGTACCTTCTCAATCCATACCGAGGCGAAACATGTGCTTCAATACAGGCCAAAGCAACATCAGGGATGATCGCTTTATGTTTCGCAGGGTCTGTAATCTGCTGTATTTTTTGGTTACATATTTGAATTATGGTGATATTTAGTTTTTATCAAGGAATAATTTTCACATACTTTCCCAAGTTATTGTCGATGAATCTAAATATTTCCTTATAAAAACTAAATATAATCATAATTTAAATATGTAACCACAAATGACAGCAAATGACAAAAACTCCAAAAAATATAACAATCATCACTGATGATGTGCCCGTGTCGAGGCGAATGTGACGCCGCAGTTAGGATTGAGAAGGTACTTTTTAATCATAAACTTTGACGCATGGAATTGCATGGAAGCTTCGGGGGCCTGCGAGGATCCGTGGAAATGAGAGTATTAGTTCCGAACTAAGCCGCTGGGTACCGCATTAGGTGCGACTTCCTTTCGCAAGAGAAGTGAATCGTAAAGAATGTAAGTTAGAGTTAACATTCGACAACGAATTAAGCTTTTCATTGCATCGGCTTGCTGTTTTTCAAATAACTTCATATTTTATGGCATTTTTATGAAATTTTATAAAATTATCAATTTTTCACTCTAATATTTATTTAACACTATTTATGGTAAAAATACTACATTTTTCGTCAAAAATATTGAACTACATGCTGTATATTTTGCAACAACCAAATCGTCTATATGATTCTTTAAATTGAGATATATATTATCGTATGCCACATTAGGCGCCGCTCTTCTACTTGAAAATGACTTTTTTATTATTCCTGACACTGGGGAAATTACGCTAGTGTTACAGCAAATTCCGTAATACTAGTCAGAACCTAATTTGAAAGCATGCAAATTGATAAACGTCCCAATTGGAAAAGACTTAAGATTTGAAGGCCAGAGTTTTGGTTTATTGAAATTTGAAAACACACTAAAATAATAGTGAAATTTGGCCAAATTTTTTATTATATTTCATCGGATTATATTTCAACCAAACGAAACTGTAACCTACAGGTTGAAAATGCAAAAATTTTGTTTTTAGTGGCTACAATGATAATAATGTTGTGAAAAAACATCACAGAATGAATCCCGCGATTCCGAAGCTGTGGTTTATATAATATATTCGACTCATCTTGGCCGCTTCTTAGCTTATGCGTCTATTCAGGTCAAGTTTACAGAATTTATGCTAAAAATGAGAATATGTTTTAAAAGGTTTATTAGTTATTAATCTTACTACTATATTGTATAATATTAATTAGTAAGTATTATTACAAATTTTAGCTCAACCGTTTATCAATTAATTAGAATTTTCATCAAGGGATATTTTGACAGTGATTTTCAGATACATTTTTTACATGTAAACAATATCCCCACTGTCTCAGTAGGTCTAAATTTCATAGTAAATCTAACCAAAAATAAATAAGAATAATTCTTTTTCAAAATATGTAATTTCAAACAAATAAATATTTCTATTTCCTAAAACCAGGGGGTTAATCATAGCAATTTTTATGTACACCTGAATTCAAGAATCAATTTGAATATAACTGAATTTATTCAAAAGAATGTAAAAGGAACTTAGTAAAATTCAAGGGAATTCAAAGGAATTAACAACTCTGGAGAATATGGATGGTTATATCAGTACTGATCGTAGTTGAAAAGTAATATTGTAGAAGTTAAACGTTAACTAATTTCATTAAATTTCTTTTTCTATAAGAAAGAATAATTAAAGGTAAGCGTTGAGAACATCCAAAAAGAAGGTCTCTGACAATATTATCTTTAGAATTTTTGAATAAATGAAAAGTGGCCTTAGGTTTTGCAAGGTTTTCGTCAAAGTTGTTATTTTCATTCGTCTGGTACGGAAATAAGTCGCGAGCGCTTCGATCGGCTTTTTGCGAAAAAAGAATATATTGGATACGATCACCAGTGGTTGGCACCCCCCACTAATTCACTTTAAACAATAAGAAAGTGTAAATATATAAAGTAATCTGTACAAATTACTCTCATGTAAACAAAATATGATAAATATTTGAATTTTCTCATTGTTGAGAGAAATTTAGAGGGGGGTACCAACGACTGGTTTCAGTGCCAACCACTGGTGCTCACCCTAGAAAGAGATGAGGAGTTGTAGCTAAGGCAGATCTTTAAATTGGCATGCCAGCAAGGCTTGGTGCCGAGTAAATACTCCTTGCTCCGACCTTTTTTTATCCCTCGGGGTCTGACAGAAAATCTCTTGTTAATCGGGTTTTCATTAAAAGATCGTATAAGGATTATTGGAAATCTCGCGTCTGTGACCCCGATTACTTGACCTCAACGATCATTTCACGTACAATTGCATCAAGAGAGGTCATAATTTATAAATGGCTTCAGAATACATATTCATGAATTATTCTAATTTTACTAATTCAATCGTACTTTCCCCTTTTCTCATTTCTAATTTAGTTTTTAATTCCATAAAAGTTCCTCACACTTACACTCACGTATAGTGTGAAAGGTCGTAAAGTAAATTCAAGTTATACCTGAATCTAAAGGAAAAGTAATTTCCTTTGCTTTGTTCATTTGCGTTTCCTTCATCGTGGTAATATGCTTTTAATCAACAGATTACAGCTTCTTTCTTCACACCTGACACTACTTTTCTGTTAACTCATAATATGAAGTATCAAATAAAAATGAAACTTAAATTAGAAAAGTAAGCTTAATGTGAAAACTTTACGCAAGTAAAAAAGAAGTAATTGACAATAATTGAGTTTATCTATAAATATACAGTGGTGCTAATGTTATGGCAGAGTTCCAATTTTACTGTTTTCAACAGACGTCGTGGTGCAACCTGTTGGTGTGCGTGTGCGCACAAAGCCATTCTCGATTCAACATTGCACGAGTTTGCACTTTACACTGGACTAGTTTAATTAATTGAGAGGTCCATATACCAAGAATCTTCCACTGCCGGTCAATGAAATTTCCCTGAAAACAACCCTCGGGAATACTTTATTTGAATTTGAGAATGAGTAATTTGATTGCTCAGAGCATAAAATTGAGTGCGTGTATACAATTGCGACACCGATGACGAACGTAATGTACTGATATGGTACAAACTTTTTTACGATTTTCACCAGCTTGACGACTTCTCTTAAAATGTGACACACGCAAAGATAAGGCAAAAAAATATCTTTTCCGACCTTAAAGATGAAAGAAATAGGATTTGAGAGTTTTTTTATAGACAGTAAAAAGGAATAGTCAAAAATGTTGCAGCCGAAATTCAGAAAGAATTGGTCTGAATATAAGATGGTTCTTAATATTCTGAATTTGATAGTTTAATAATGGGTGTTCTTGAATTTAGATAAACTTTACTCAAATTAATGAATTTAAGTAGGTACGTCACATAGCACACTTACCGAAAAACCTAGTCTTTTGTTGGGACTTGGACCAAGTGGCCGGATGAAAAGACAAGGGCTGTCCTTGGTTTTTTTACGTAAATTTGACGAAAAAATTAGTGTTTTTAACAAAAAAAATAATAATGAAAGAATTCAGTGAACAATTGATAATTTTATAAAATTTCATAAAAATGTTTTAAAGTCATGTTAAAGAGTGATCAATAATTTTCCTTTATTTTCAAATTTTTTTGCATACATAATTTTGGAGAAACAATAAATAATAAAATTATTTGTTATTCCTTGATAGCTCAGCTATCAAGAATGTTAAAAACATCAAGTAGTATTTTATACTTGAAAAACAGCGAGCCGATACAATGACAAGCCTAATTAGTGGTCCAAAGTTAGCTCTGACTTGAGGAGGAACATGCGCAACTTTTAAGTCATGTGAGTGTTTGTGATAATATACATAAATAGACTGATATAAAATACACGAGTATTATCGGAAAATTCTTTAGTTTAATGAGCTTCAAATATGTGCAAAATTTTAAAAATCAATTGCAAAATGATTGAAGAATTTACAGAATAAAATTAAAAAATGCAGTCCTACCAACCCAGAAAAGTTTTAAAAAATATTATTTCAAAACACTATATGAGCGTCTACTATATGGTCTGCTGAAAAGCAACCGCAGGCTACAGCGTTGCCATGTTCTATTCATTTTTTTTGTTGACAGGTTATTTATCTACCTTTGAAATTATTTTATAAATATTAAACAGTGGTCAAATTTCAGTTTTTCATTTTTGCTGGAAGTAAGGAGATTGATTCTTCAATTTGATCACTTTTGTGACTAAATATCTTCGATTTTCGTAGAGAAATCTCCGGCTTAAATGATTCTGTTAGCTTAGGTGCATAAAGCACAATGTGTATTTAAAAGCTTATATTTCGTATAAAATGTGGTAAAAAAATTCTCATATTTTGCCATATGACGCAGAATTAATGTAAGTTCAACATACTAAAAGGGCATTAAAGAATCTTGGATCTTACTCATCGCATGTTCCTTTTCAATATTCTTTGCCTGTTGCCAGAAGAAGTTGCACCTAATTCGCTGACCGGCGGCTTAGTTCGGAACTAATACCCTCAGTTCTGTAGATTCTAGTTCCAAACTAACCCGCTAGGCAGCGCATTAGGTGCAACTTCTCGCATGAGAAATTAATCGCAAAAAATATAAACCAGAGCTAATTTGTAAACACGAATTAAGCTTGTCATTGCATCGACCCGCTGTTTTTCAAGTCTAAAATATATTGCTTAATATTTCGGATGTTTTTAAAACTCTTGATAGATAAGCTATCACGTAATAATAAATAATTTAATTATTAGGTGTTTGTCCCAGATTATGAAAAAGAATTAAATAATTAAAGAAAACCAGTTGTCACTTTTTAAAATGATTTTATATAATTTGTATGAAATGTTCACTGGATTCTTTAATTAATACTATTTTTAGTACAAATTCGATATTCTTTGTCAAATTCGCGTGAAAATTCATTACATTTTTTCTCAAATAAAAAAACCTAGCCCAGATCTGGTATTTTCTTCTGACCACTTTGACCAAGTCCCAAGAAAATAACATTTTTTCTGGAAGTGTGGTATGTGGGTACATAGCATCCGGTTATTCATACTGAAATTTTGTTCAAAAAATATATTCTAAACAATGCTTCGTAGAAAATAAAAGTATTCAAAATTAAAGATTGGATTTCAAATGATTAAAAAAATGATTCTTTGAAGTTTCTTCGACTATACCTCTTTTGTTTCTTCTTATCAGTTTAACTTCAACCTTCAAAAACCTATAAACAACTTTAAAAAAAACCTTAAAACATTTTCTTTAAACTTCAATATTTGAAAAAGTACGAATTCGTAAAGAATTTATCACTATATTTTCAAAAAATATATTCTAAACAATACTTCGTGGAAAATAAAAGTATTTAAAATTAAAGATTAGATTTCAAATTATTTAAAAAATAATGCTTTGAAGTTCTTTCGACTACACCTCTCTTGATTCTTCTTATCACTTTACCTTTTATGTAGAGTCAATCTTCGTTGTATTTTGCCTGATAAGCGAGTTAAGACTCAATTTTATTTGTTTTTATTCTCATAATATCATTATAATTTATCTTTTTAAAACGAAATTGATAGCGAAATTAATGTAGTAAAAATATACTGTACAGTTTTATAAATTTGAGAATAGTCGTAGAGAATAGAGAATAGTCGCACAATTGTTAAAAAAACTGTCATATATTCAACTTGCTTGAAACAAATAAACGTTGAAAAATGTAGGTATTTATATTTTCTAAGATTTATTATAAAGTTATATATAAATTTAAAAAAACATATATTTGACTCCTTATACCGTGTTATTTACTCATAATCTAATAGCGGAGATGAAGTCATAAAAAGCTAAGTAAAATTAAGGTATAAAAAATTTTCTTTTTATGAAAAAAACTATTAGGTTCCCTTGATCAACATGAATTCAATACAGATGAAAGCAATGCCATAAAGTCGGACTTGATTTTTCCATTTTCTTTTGATCTTAAAAACTTAATTAGGATGTCTTCTGCGAAGTAGAATTATACATTTCAAAGAAGTTTTGAAAACTTTCTAGTGGACTTATTCAAGGAAATCTAATAAGGCATTTATAAACTTCATAAGACCTTAAATATGTGCAAATTATAATAAATTATGCGAATAAATAGTAAATAAAATCTAAATAGTAAAAAATAAGATAGGCTCTATATGTCCGGCCACATACAACATCTCCTTCCATTTTCCAGCTCCCCCTTTCCATAACCAGGTTCGTACGTTTATACTCGACCGTGTTATAAACGTACGTAAACGTACGGACTGTCCGGGTGTTTAGGCTTTTCCAAACAATAAACAACACATTAGAAAATAATATATGAAATTGCAGCTCATTAAAATTCTGACGTTACATTAAGACAAGAACTTAAATTCAGCAAAAATTTATCTGAGTTTAAGATTTCAATATCTGAATTTCACAATTAATTAATTCGTTTTAAATGTTTAATTAGAATATGATCTAAGAGAAATTTAGAAATGTCTAGTTTTTCTGATGCTATTTAAAACATTGGGAACTATTTCAGAAATCCAAGAAATCCAGAGCATTTTATAAATTCTTACTAGTTTTTTTTTAAATACGGCATTGATTAAAATATTCATATATTCATGAACATTTTATTCTCAACCAACCTCAATGATTTTGTGCGTTGAAGTTGATGCAGAATATCCAGAATACCTAGAATATCATCTGCTTCTTTTTATAAATCAAAAACTACGTCATAACTCATCTGACATATCAACAATTCAGATATTGGTTATTCAATTATAAACAGAGCTATATTTATTGTGCCCACAATGAGACTGAAAATTACTTTCGCCGATGTGAAAATATCACCTTCACACCATTGACCAGGAGGAAAGCTGGTTTGGACTGAATTTCAAAATGAGTTCAGTCGTATTGAATAGTTAATATTGACCTACTTCCGCACTAGATTCCGGTGTAGAGGGAATATTTGGAATGAAAAATTGAGTCTATTGTATTATGGTGCATACATACAACTATAAAAGTATCTGCTTTAGCTCAGAGATTACATACCCTTCCTGAATATGCAATATATAACGAGTGTCCCGGCAATATTTACCTTTCCTCTATTATTATTGTGTTTACATTTCACTGGAGATTTATCTTCTCGTTGAAAATTGCCTCTGGGGCAAGATTACCAGTACTATTTTAATTAATTCTTAAAATTGAAGGTCTTCAATTCAAAATTTTAACGGCTGTATCTTTTAATATTGAAATAATTATAAAAATGAACCAAAATGAAAAGATCTAATAATATTCACAATAATTGCAATTTTTTATAAGTCCTTAGAGCTTATTTACACCTTTAAGATTTATATTTTACTTCCTATGATCCAGGTTATTATTCTCTTGAATTTCGAATTACTTATATTTAGAAAAGTAGAAAAATTCTGCCAGATTATGAATTTTTTCTTTTTTTCTTTTAGATATAAAATGTAGCTTATTCAATAGTAAAAATTACATCGGCGCCGCGCGCGGCGGTTGTTTTTTTTTCTTCAAATTTTCATGCATATTGCCCGGAAATTTGTTCGAATCCACAAAAAAAATAAATCAATTTTTTTGTTTTAACGAAAATGATATTTAGAGGTCGCTCAAGCCCCATGAAGTTTAACACGTATTTTCAATAAGAAAAAGAGACGTTTTTGTAAATTTTATTCAGAATCGTCAATATTATCTGAATCGAGTTGAAACTGAACATTTCTGTTCAAAATTAGCCATAGAATACGAATAAAATATTACTTTTTAAATATCGCCCCCATAAGTCTGTTTTATAGGGTACAAAAAAACCCTAAAGTGAAAAATGGGTTTTACGAGTTTTTGACGATAATTATGATTTTTTTGCGGTTTTTTATGTGTAAACATCTTAGACTTCGATATGGGGAGTCGCGCCTGAGTCGAGTGAAACCATGGCTCGAAAATGTAACGCAAGGCTCTGACACACGCGTTGTGTCGCGTGACAGAGACCGGAGGCTTGCTTCTCTTCACCCACTCAAAGGAGCCCTTCAGTTATTATTTCGATTTCGTACAATATTCTTCTACATATTGCTATGTGTATGGAAAAGCGAAATTTATTCTATTGACTTCGTGCAGTTATTCTTTCGACTTCGTACAGTATGGTTTTCAGAAATTAATTTAAAAAAATTAATAAACCAGTATTCTAACAGATTTAATTGATTTTAAATAAAATAATTTTTATATTAAATTTTCCTGGGAGTTAACTATTTTTCACTTTTTATAACTTTCTTAAACCAAGTTCAAGATTTCACTGTATCGAAGAACAAAAATTCTAGAAATATCGGATTATGTCGGTAAAATAAGGCAGAAGATTATCTACACAATTAGCCCAAAAATAATAAAAAAGTGGTTATTTCCTAATTTATTGATATTTTTCGGAAACATTGAAATTTGACGTTTTTTCAAATAACTTCTAATAAAATTAACACATACTGCTTTTCATGTATGCCCATAAAACGGGTACTTTTATCACCTTTCATGCAATAATTGAAAGAAAATTTACAGATTATTATCATTAAAACTAGGGTGCTTGTTCAACCTATTGGAAAATAGATGTCTGGAAGCTTTTGCACGACATTACATATAAGAGAAAATACATGTTTATACTCCTACATGTACGTGAGTTATTATTTCCTTCATGTAAGATTTCAGTTTCAGTTAACGTTTACCGAAGATGTTTACACATAAATCCGTCTTGGGTCGTAGTTTTTCACGCAAGTGATGTGTTTTTAATGAAAATTGTTTCGATTACATAAGATACTACTTTATATCGATAATTAGATGTTTGCATAAATTGTTTAAGACATTTATTATTCTTTATAGGAACTTTCTCTTAGAATAGAGTCAGAAAGTCGCGGTTCTTTAAAAAATTTTCAACTTTTTGTCCAATTTTCAATTAGAGTGAGGTAATAATTAATGTTAAAAAAATAATTGTTTAAGGCAATTCATTATTATTGTTAATGATATTCTCTTAGCATAATGCTAGAAAATTGCAGTTTTTTCCCCAATTTTCCACTTTTTGTCCATTTTTCATTGGGAGTGAGGTAAATAATTAATTGAAGTTACGAAAATTAACTGTTTAAAAAAATTATTATGATTTTTCATAATATTTAAATTAAATAATGCTAGTAATTTGCGGTTTTGTTTCTGAAATTTTCAACTATTTGTCTGCTTTTGACTTGGATTGAGTTAATAATTATTTCAATTTAGCAAAAATAATTATTTAAAGAAATGATTTTTTCTGAACTCTTAAACTGTTTGTCAACTTTTCACTTAGTGGGATAATAATTAATGCATCTTAACAAATGTTGCTCTTTTTCCCATGCTTAGGAAAAATAAATTTAATTAAAAAAGCTATC
The DNA here is from genome assembly GCA_011634705.1 of Andricus grossulariae. Classification (NCBI taxonomy): domain Eukaryota; kingdom Metazoa; phylum Arthropoda; class Insecta; order Hymenoptera; family Cynipidae; genus Andricus; species Andricus grossulariae. The sequence goes on along the minus strand of JAABKJ010007545.1, from coordinate 289,806,492 downwards.
TTACACAAAAGACAAAAACTAAGAATGGAATAACTAGGAGTCGGTGGGAGGACTAGGTCTGTGAATGACTTATAAAAATTTTGTTTTTAATTACAACAAGAATTTTATTGCAAAGCGTAAAAGATAAAATTTGGAATTGCACATATTTTCATATTAGCCCCCCGCCCCCCTCTTTCTCTAGAAAAAACACGTCTCGTCGATGATAACATACATATATAAAAATTAAAAATACCTCAAATAAATAACTAATTAAGTATAGCATCTCACGGGACAAGGTAGACTTTCTACAGTCAGGAAATTGCTTCCGATACTCTGCGGTATCACTTCCCATGGAGAAATTGCGATCGGGATTTGGAAGGGCCCCGGCTAGTTTTCCCTATTTCTGATCGGACGCTGATCGGGAAAAATAGGGAGGGCCAGAATAGTTCTGTAACGCTATTTTAGCCAGGCTCTATCTAGAACTTTTAACAAGGTCCTTACGAGAATACCCGTCAACCACCCGTCTAGACCCTCTCTGTTTTCCGGTACGTTCATCATTCAGCCTAAATTCTTCTTCTGCTTCTACTTTTTGCTTCTTCACAAGCGGTTCCACTTCATCTTTAGACTTCTGAGTAATGCAAGCTAGATTCTTACGTGGAGAGAATTGTGGTTTCCAGGCTTCCTGAATAGCTTCTTTCTCGTCAGGTTTGGAAATCTTATGCTTACGATGAATTGCTTTCCTATCATTATCAATCAACCTGTTACTGTCTTGCATTTTCCTTAGACCTTCAGGTACCTTTGCAATTTGGTGGAAGTCTCTCTCATCCTGCTTATGGTTTTTGGCAAAGTAAGAGTATTTCTCATGCCTTTTCAAATTATCGAGTTTTGAATAAGTTCTGGAACAGCTTCAACACGTGGTAGTCATCTTGTCACTGGTACAGTAAAACTGGATGTTCATTCATGAAAGCTGAGTTTATATACTCCTGTGCCTCTTCCTCTTTCTCCTCCTCATCATGCCCCCTCCTCCTCCTCATCATTCCCTTCTCCTCATGCCTCCTCCTCACCATGCCTTCCTCCTCCTCCTCCTCCTCCTCATGCCCTCCTCCTCCTCCTCATGCCCCTCCTCTTCTAACTCCTTCTTATCCTCATGCCCTCCTCTTCAAACTCCTATTCCTTCTCATCCTTCTCCTCTTCCAACTACAATTTCTCCTTCTCCTCCTCCAAACACCTAAACACAGTTTTTTGTCCGACCCCCACCCTTGAAAACGCGCCATTGCATACACGTGAAGCAGGCGTAATGTGGCCGCTTCCAGCCCAGTGAAGTTCGCACATGTGCACCCCGCCACCCGGGCCAACATGAAACTTAACACCTGCTACATGAAACTTTACGCCTGCTACATGAAACCTTACGCCCGCTACACAGCACCTCCCCCATCTCTTTCTCACTTTTATGTACTTAGGATTAAGTATATCTATATTTCCCAATTTTCGAATACAGCTATAAGAACTTTATCACTCTTATGTATATTTTTTTCTTTCTAAACTACTTATAGACATTTGAAGCAAATAATTTTCCTATTAAACTGCATTTTTTATATTTTATAAATTGTAAGTTTTTGATTCACGTGAAAAATGATAGATGATATTTTCATTGGCAACTTCTTCGATACTCATATAATTATTCATCCTTTCTTTTCTTCATCATAAGAAGGTGTTTCGCATACTTTCTTGAAACTGCTTCTTCTTTATTTAAATCATAGGCGTTTATGCTTAAACCAATGAGATGATATCATAAATGTTAGTTTGAAAAGAAAAACTTCGTTTCCGCTATAATGTAATCAACACTCGCATTATTACAATATTCACCTAACTCCTCCAAATTGACATAATAGCACTCGTTACAGCACTTATTTGATGCTTTAGTGACTCAGTAGCCCTCTTGTATTAGTGGTCCAGTATCACACATCTAAATACATAGATTTGGCTTAGTAGCCCTCTTGTAAAAGTGGTTCAGTCCCCCTGGTCCAGTAAATCTCTTGTATCAATGTTGGTAGGGTAGGAATTCAGGATGATGTCATCAAAATATTTTAAAAACTTAGCATGGACATGAACCACTTCAACTGTAGAATGTTCTCTAATAATATATCTGCTACTTTAACCTAAAGTTCCAGAAGTTTCTAGACTGCAGAATGTTTATCGCTAGTTAAATGCGTATGAAGTAAATAAACACAAGCATTTTAAGTTGAAGACTTATCTATAATGAAGCAATAAATTAAATTTTTATATAGGGAAAACAGGATGTCATACATAGCCCTCTACCAAATTTCTGGGAGACTTTTGCGCAATATTTCCAGATATGTCATCATATGATGCAACAAAGTTCTAGAAGATTCAACATTATAGAAATAAATTTCGACCGCTCGATTAAATTAGTTATCCAAAAAGCAATAAATCATCCTCGATTTCTATAAACTATATTATACAGTAGCTTTAGTGGATGATTGAAAAATTCGAAATATTCCATTACATTATTTTATATTTTTACAAATTTTATTTTTAATCTTTAACGTGTGATAGGCCGAATTGTCCTTTCTACATATGAGATGAAAAACGAGCATATAGCTGCGAATAAATAAGGCATGTGACCTCATCTTGAATGTCGTTAAGGAGCGATAAGCGTAAGCCAGTGCATCCTTGATATATTAGTTGAGGCACGTGTGGAAAGACATGCAATAAAATACACTCGAAGTCCAAAGATACGAGAACCTCGGGAATCGGGAACTCCAAGGATATGAGCGTGAAAGGGGCTCCCACTCCTGCGACGTTTAGATTTCGGGGGCAATACGTGAGAACGCACACAGGCATACTGCGCGCATGCGCGCGTATGCAATTCGCAGTGAACAAACGTCGAATTCAAAGCGCGCGCGTCCGTGCGCGCCTCACTCTCGTCTAGGGTGGGAACAAATTCCGCTCGCTCCTTTGGAGTCGGTACGCTGGTATCTGTGGAGTGCTCGTATATGTGGAGCTCGTATCTTTGGAGTTCGAGTGTACACGCTGTATTATCTTTTTCGAGTCTCAAAATTTTTTGTAGTATCTGATTTCATGTGACACGTCGAGAGGTTGACAGACCTAGCATATGGAAAAAGAATGATTTTCAAACTTTGTGGTTCGACGAAGAAATCAAACTTTTGCGAGCAGTAAAAAGAAGTGATCTCTAGAGAACCTAACAACGCAAAATGTAATGCGCCATGAAAATAACCTTGAACTTGATTTTTTTGCAACGCAAAATGTAATGCGCCATGAAAATAACCTTGAACTAGTTAACAACAAAAATTGCGCAGTTTAATTTGATGCCGTCATCAAGAATATTCTAGAAGATTGTTTTTCACGAATTATTTTGCGGTCTAAATAAATAAGGAGAGGAATTTCAAGGTAAACCTGTTACCTCTAAGGAAGCAATAAATCAAATTTAGCTAGCCAAAACAGGAATTCATACATAGCCCTCCGTATCAAATTTCATCTGTACACCTGCACCTTTTTGCTCACTAAATAAATATGTTATCTGTAAGGAAGCAATAAATTATCCTTGAAATAACTATATGACGCAGTAGAAATATGCCAGGACAAAGAAAAATATAACCTTAAAAGTCTTTACGTGAAAAAATGCTTGAGATAAGAAATAACCTTGAACCTGTTGTGACATGCATTTGGCTGGCACAATTGCGCAATATTACTATGCGACGTCATCAAGGAATGTTCTGTAACGGTCTCGATGTCCACCTCACACACACACGCACACAAGCTTACCTCACGCCGACACGCACTAATGCTAATTGATCCAGAACCTACCTTACTCATCTACTACTTAAATAAAAATATTAATAAAGGACCCATCCATAGACGTCAAGATGAGAATTTCCATCTTGAAGTTCATTTAGGACTTTGCGGTCGATTTTCAAATTTAAATCCGTCGTCGGTATGTCAGGTTCCTGACTTACTCGTAGTTCGATTAACAGTCAAAGGGTCTTAGGACCCAGATGAGAGCCCTGCGTGGCAATTCAGAATACGTGTCCACGAGACAAGCGAAAGCGCGTCGCTCTCTCCGATACGGTATCAAGGGATGTTTTGTCGAAATCTTCGGGAAATAGTTCTCCATAATTTTATCGAGATTGTAATGACCAGTCTGGTTTGAGTTCGTCGAAAACTGTTATATTCGAGGATATTTATATTGGATATTGAAGTCAGAGTAATTTTGGCAATCGACTAAGGACAATTCTACTGGATGATTACCGCATTGATTCGACAATCGACTGAGAGGTTGTAAGTAACAATTACATTAAAATGAAGTATTTCTGAAATATGGCTATAGTTTCTCGTTGAATTTATTGCTAGATTTACTTAATGATACTAATGAATGTAGTCTCGGCTTTCCTATGCTTTTGCTCTTGCAATTTCCTCGCTGGTTAGGATTCAACCAGCTGGTGTCTCAGTGTAGTTCAGGTCTTGCCCTAGGTATTTTGCGAGATGAGTATAGATTATATTGATTAATTTCCAGTTGATTGGGTCTCGCCCTGACTGTTTGCAACAATAAATGAATTTTAAATTTGAAGGTTAAAGGTCAAATTGTGATGTCTTGCCATAGAAATTTGAGACGAGATTTTAGTCAACGTTAGGTCTTGCACTGATTATTCACGAAATAATTGAAATTAAAATTTGTCTGAAAATTGTTGGATATTGAAAATCTTTTTCAATTTAAACGAATAAAATGCAGATTTTATTCTGATTCATTGATTCAGTACTATACAAAGTGGCTTCAGACCCCGTTCTGCCTATTTTGATAATTGATGTAGTATTCTTACATTAATTCAAGAAATGTTTCTGTTTAATTATATTAAACCAAAACGATTCCATGAACTTCTGTGGGTCATGTCCTAACTTTTCGACTGATTGTCGATTGAATAATTAATAAACTATCTCAGATTTGTGAAATTCCTTGATTTGAGTTGATTTGGGCTCAACCTTGAGATTGTTCTTGAATGGAAATATTCTTTTCACCTCCGAGGAGAAAATCTAACAGAGCACAATCTCAAAAGGCTGACGAAAAAGGCTTGTCGGCCGCACTCGACTAAATAGTCTAATTAGTACATAATAAAGAGACATTGACTGACAACAGCATGAGTGAAACGGGCTTAGAAGTCCAGGCTCCGCTTAATATAGAACGAAACAACGCACCTAATGCTGTCTTCCCGTTGGCGCAGGCAGAGGAAGGGGACGGGGTTCGCGTACAACGACTTCTACTCGACCCGGGTCAGCTACTTTCCATTTGGATCAGAATTAGAGCGCCTTGGAACGCAAAATAGAATCATTGACCACCCGATTCGATGATGTAATATCTCAGAAAAGTGTTTTGCTAGAAGGGTTATTATCACCGACTCAAGATAAAATTAGACAAAGGCTCATCGCCAATCGTGACTACCCCCTCTCATATACTCCTCGCAATCAGGGGCCTAAAGAGGGAGAAAATTTGTCAAGTGTACCCGAAAATATAAGCTTTTTGAATTCTCTCGCGGACGATGCCGTTCAGAATGATCATCGTCGGAATTATAGTCTCTTTTTAACAGACTTCTCGTTTAAATCAGGAGCCTTCGCTCATTTCGATAAAAACCGGGATGTGACCGTAACCTTGAGACTCAGGTCGATAAGCGAACCTCCGACCGAAAGAAACGAAATAGGTTCGGTGTAAAGGGAATTCAGGCATGTGCGCTTTGAGAATGAAGATCCAACGTTTCGGCCGGGAGTTCCAACCGTGGATTCTCGATTTTCTTGCGACAATAATTTTTCACAAAATAGTGACATGAATGATTCCGATTTAGACGGTCCAAACACAGTTACGCGACTAATTAGGATTATAGTTGGCGAACCAAATGTCAATAGGCAAATAGTCGACCGGGAGGTTTTCGTCTCCGAATAATGTAATCGCGAAATGACGGGTAGTGAAGCAAGTAGCTGCCAAAATATTCAAAGGAATAGTTGAAGTTTGAGTCGTGCCTCTCTTCGTTCAAACGGTTCTCGCGGTCTTACATTGTCCTTTCGGGATTCGAACGTATCGTCTACGCGGAGAACAGGTACCTTGTCCTCTTGGCGTGAGGACGATTCAAGCGAAAGCCACAGTCCTGCTCGATTTGATTCGAGTCGGAATCGGAGTGCATCGTCAATTCGTGGACTCGGTGGGGATCGTTCCGGTCTTGATGAAGACTTGCCAATCAAAATAGGTCGCATAGTCAGCTTTGGGAAAATCTCTTTTCCAAAAACTGAGAGAGATCCTGAACAGTGTTTTACTGATTCTCAAGGATTATTTGAGTACCAGTGGGATACAGAGAGACTTATTCGTTCTGTTTTTGTCGAAAGGTATTTGAGGGTCCGTACAGGTCATGGAACCTCGTTAACAAAAATTCGTGGCCTGCATGGAGGGACTTCTCGCGTGCTTTCCGGTATGAGTGGGGTGTTAAGAAAGATGACGTAGACCTTCTCCTCGAAGTTCATGAATTGAAACTCGAGAACAATGAAACTCTTGCGGAGTTCGCGTGTAGAGCAAGACTCGTGTTTGTACGTATGCATTTCCCGCCGGAATTCAGAGAACAACTAAAACAGATCCTCACAAAATTTAATCCGCGACTGACTTTCGAGATTTTAAATCTATCCCTAAAAAATTATACCCAATTTCTGCATTATCTCAACGAACGTAGTTACCTCTACCAGAGATCGGGTGAGTCATTAAAGGCGCGTCCAAGGTCTGGACGAACAGACCTAAACTATGTGCAAGGACAGTTCGACTCGATTAATGAGTTTGACGAATGTTTCATCCGGGACGAGTTGGGGCCGAGTAATGAGAATTCTGAGAGCGAACAAGTCACGGACTGTAATGCTTTTCAAATTAAATCGACCACGAACCCTAGCAAAGATCTCAGGGTTCAGAACTCGAAATCTATGACTCGTCAGACACTCGAATAAAATTTGGACAAGTTTCAGAGTAAGTCAAATCAAACAAACACGACCTGCAAAGTTGTTGTTAGCACCTCTGTCGACGAACAACCAAAGTCACAAGGATCAGAACCTCCTTTAGACCGATCTAAATTGTTCTGTTTCAATTGTACGAATTTGGGGCATACAATACGCTTCTGTACGTCAGAGCCGCAAATGGTCTGTTGTCTTCGTCGCGAAACAGGACATTTCAACAATAGTTGCCCAAAATACCAGAGAAACGCTGAAAGCCCTGAGTAATTTCCCCTGAGATTACTGAAATCAAGGGCACAAGTGAGCATGTTCAAAGTCCTTCTTCATCCGAAAGGGTCATTAGTAAACAAAAACTAATTAATATTAACCAACCTGAAATGTTGGATGACGTCGACAGTTACAGGAAAAACATGGGGTTCAGCGATCTAGATCCACTGGAGTTACGTTTATTGGAGGAAGCTCCTATTGACTCGAAAGAATCTGACGACTAGGTGGAGCATGTTTTGCACGCGGAGCATGAGAGATCGTTTGAGGAAACTATTGCCTCAATCTCACTTTCGGATGATAGCTCTGAGGAAGACGTGCCCGATTCAGTCGACTTTAAGGAAAAATTAACTTCTTTCAGAACTTGGTTTCCGACTCGTATTCCTCCATACGTTGTCCACCGACTAGCACCGAGGAGAATATATCGTCCCTGTAACGCGACTCACGAACCTAAAAAGTCGAATAGGATACCCGTCGAGATTAACATTTTTGGTGAAAAGATTGATTTGAGTGATTCAACGATTTATCGTCAAAAACCGTATCTTCAAAGTGCGATAATACGCAAGTTTATCAGTTAGAAGGTGGATCGTTTTTTGGAAAAGGGTTACGTTTCGTGGAGTAATAGTGAATGGGCCTGCCCCCCAGAAGTTGCTCCTAAAGCAAATTCTGGACTCAGGTTTTGTATAAATTATCGGCCCCTTAACTAAAAGTACGATCAAGGCAGGCTATCCTCTTCACAATATAAGGTATCTTGCCTTAGCTATAACAGGCCAAGATAATTTCGACTCTTGATGTGAGTGAAGCTTTTCACCAAATCCCTATGGATGGAAAGAGTCGAAAGTATACGGCATTTCCAGAAGAACAAAAAGGGTTGCTGGAGTTGAATAGGATGCCTTACGCTCTGGCCGGAGCACCTTCGACATTCCAGTAATTGATGGATCTTCTAAAAAGAAGATACCAGGTGTTTAGGGAAGCTATATTGGTCTTGAACCGCGAGAAGAGTAGCTTTGCCTGTAAATAAGTCAAATTTCTCGGGTATCTCGTCGATGAATTCGGTATGAGGCCAAATCGCGAGAAAATCCTGCCGATAATTGACTTTTCAGTCCCAAAGGATCGTACTCAATTGCGACAGTTCAGCGGTCTTGTAAATTGGTACCATAAACATCTGAAAAATGAAGCCAGAATTCAGGGCCCGTTGAATAAGTTGACTAATCCAAACGTTCCTTGGAGGTGGACTGCGGTCGAGCAGAAGTCGTTTGACAATGTGAAGAAAGCTCCTATCGAGGCTCCTCGATTGTATGTTCCAGTTCCTGGGCAACCCTTCACTCTGTACACCGACGCTAGTGATTTTGGCCTAGGTGCAATTTTAGTTCCAAAAGATCCGGAAATAGGAATTGAAAACTTGATTGAACATTTAGGTCGACCACTGAGAGGCGCAGAGTTGTATTATACAACTACTGAAAAGTAGTGTTTAGTGGTGGTTTGGTCCGTCGAGAAACTGAGATGCTACTTAGAGGGCATGCCGTTCAAGGCCATTACTAATCATCAAGCATTACAATGGCTCCATGGATTGAAAAACCCTATAGTTCTCCTTGCTAGATGGGCAATTTACCTTTATCAGCATGATATAACAGTTGGGCATCGACAGGAAACTGTTCCATTACCGTCCTGATTACGAAAAATCTATAAATGATGATGAACATCCATGGAAGAGAGTAGTCAAGCCTTGTGACATCATCACTATCCTTCGCGAAAATCATGATGTTCCACAAGCAGGACATCTTAGTCGCGATAAAATATTGGATAGAATCCGTCAAAATCACTACTGGCCGGGTGTGACCCAAGATGTTAAGTCTTTCGTTGAGGACTGCAAAATTTGCGTAAAGGTCAAACACAATCAAAGACCTATAAAAGGATAATTGACCACCCGGCCCTTACAATCACCCTGGGCCCAGATATCCGATGATACCGTCGTCTCTCAAAGGCGAACAAAAAGGGGAAACTTCAATTTGGTTGTCGTTCAGGATTTATACACTAAGTATGTTGAGTTATTCCCAGTTCGACATAGTACCGGCAAGTCCGTGGTTAAAGCACTCGATAGGGTTTTCGATCGTTAGGGAATCCCGACGTCAATTATTACGGATAACGGTACGGAGTACATAAATAAAGAAGCTAGAGTAGTTAAGTCATCCTCAAGGCAATCTGGTCGAGTGCGTTAATCGTACAATCAAGACAATGATTTGGGCGTTCCTACACGAGAACCACAGGGAATGGGATGAGAATTTGTCGAAGATTCAATTGGCTTATAATACTGTTCCGCATCCGGGCAGTAGAATATTGCCTTTCTTTTTGAATCACGGGCATGAAGCAATAGTTGTGCATGCTATGAAGCTCTCTGGAAATGCCAACAATTCTACCAACAAAAACACAATTGACGAATGGATTGCGCGTGTGAGGAAAATTGACGAATTCCGTCATTAAGTCGAAAGTCAAATAAAGAAAAACTCGGACAAGCGTTTGGCCAGCATCAATTCAGACAGAGTCGAATCAGTAGGGATCAAAGTGGGAACTGAAGTCTACTACCCTTCTAAAAAGCTAAGTAACAAGGTGTTCATAGGGTGTGTGGACTGGTTACAGTTGAATTGACAGTTAAAGCCGGTAAATTAGTGGGAAAATATTGTATCGCTGATTTGAAGATCCCACGTCGAACGTTGTGCGCTAAGTAATGTACGTTTTCAGTTCAAGGTGGGCAGGCGAATCATCGTCGTTCCTCACATCAGGATACCGAGACGCCATCCCAGTTTTCCCGGCCATCACGGAATTGAGGAGACAAGATGCTGAGCTGGAACAAAAAATATTGAACCTCAGCCTGGAGATAGAGGCCGAATTACAGCTTATAAGGTCTGAGGACGTCAATCCTGACGAAACCAACGACAAAGACGAGGGTGCCGTCGGTTCGTCAAAGCATGACGAGTCTGTTGATATATCAGTTCCGCCGCTACACAAGATCCTCCAATATGCAAAGCAGTTCCCGGACACTGGCTACGCTATGACCTACAGTTTTTCAACTGACAGAAGCGACCTCAACTGGGCTACCTCGACGTTCGCAGAGTCGAAAGCCAGTAAAGACGTTGAAAAATTGCTCCGGGAGGTCAGAAGCTTGCCTATGATGGAGACGAAGTTGACGAAACCAACGAGAATCACACTTGCGCAGCTACACGCCGAGAACCTGCGCCGAAACAGAATACCATCTTCCGGCCATTTGAACAAAACGACTGGTGCGGGAAAAGAGTGTCAGTCGACTGACAGGGGAACACAAACTTATGTGACTTACGTCGGAAAACAACACATCGCCGGTTGCGTCTACTGTAGATCCAGAGAACACCACTTCAAGGATTGTAGGACGCCCTATCGCCCTGGATTTTGTCGAGTCTGTGGTGCTGACGGTTTCGACACCGAGGACTGTATTTATCCGCATGGCATTGAACACGAGCAGGCCATGGGAAGGTGCGCGGGCTTCTCTTGCGACTTGGCACTTCACTGCCCAGAATGCCCAGATTGCAATATCCAACATCGGGGTATCGTTGACTGGTTTCGCCTGAATTACGCGACCTGGCCGACCTGGATTGTCCCTGCTGACCACTGCTATTCAATCGGAGATGGCAAGGAGGAGCTAAGGAGAAGGGTAAAGGCGAAATTCGACGACGCTGAGGATTACCCTAACCGACTGAGGATGCTCCTGTTAAGAGAAAACGCACACAAGGCTCAGGCGGTTCCAGCCAACCCAGAGACCAAGAGCGCGAAACAACTCTCGGAGACGAAGCGAAGACTGGCAGTCAGTGCCCTAACCGCCCTGTTATTCGACAGAAGTCTCGATGATATTGTGAAGGAGAGACCAGAGTTGAACGACGCCGAGAAGGTTAAGGTCATCGTCCCACAAAAATACAAGAAGAGGCCAACCAAGTAAGCATCGTCTTGACTCCGTTTTACGCGACATTTCGATAGGATCGACGCTAGGTTAGTTATGTCTAGATAGTGAGTATACATCTTAGCCAATTAGTAATCGCATACCTGAAAGGAACACTTTTTTATTTATTTTTTCTCATTTTCTTCGTAATTAACGAATTTTGTCAAGCTACTAATCATAAATGAAGTCTCGTTCTCCTTTGTATAGTAAGAAACAAAGAACTAGCGCCACAAGTCGCAGTTCGACTGATTATTTGATAATTTTTTACTTCATTATTCAGTAATAAAACGTCATAGATAGCCAAAATAATCGTCCACGTCGAACTTCCAGAAGACCATCATTTAAAACTTCCATGTCAATTTTATATCTTTAAAATAGACCATCGCATCACGTCATTCATTCTCATAAGTAATCGTCATGTTCTGATATTGAGGTTCAATAAATTAAATTAAAATATTAGTAAATGGCCCATCCGTAGACGTCAAGATGAGAATTTCCATCTTGAAGTTCATTTAGGACTTTGCGGTCGATTTTCAACTTTAAGACCGTCGTCCGTATGTCAGGTTCCTGAGTTACTCGTAGTTCGATCAACAATCAAAGCGTCTTAGGACTCAGATAAGAGTCATGCGTGGCAATTCAGAATACGTGACCACGAGGCAAGCGAAAGCGCGTCATTCTCTCCGATACGGTATCGAACGATGTTTTGTCGAAATCTTCGGGAGAAAGCTCTCTATAATTTTATCGAAATTGTAATGACCAGTGTGGATTGACTTCGTCGAAAACTGTTATATTTGAGGATATTTATATTGGATATAGAAATCAGAGTAATTTTGGCAATCGACTGAGAGGTTTTAAGTAACAATTACATTAAAATTAAGTATTTCTGAAATATGGCTATGGTTTCTCGTTGAATTTATTGCTGGTTCACCCAATGAACCTGCCCTAATTAATGTAGTCTCGGCTTCCCTATGCTTTTGCTTTTGTAACTTTAATTGCGGATTGGAATTCAACCAGCTGACGTCCAACAAAATTCATAAAATATTGATCTTTAAACGAGTCTTGGCAGCTCTAACCCAGGCCGTGCCAAGTGATGCCCCTGGAAATCATTAATTTATCGGACCAAGGTTGAGTCATTCAGAGGCGAACGCAACATATATTAGAAGCAGGGGTAATTCTTTTTGCCGATCTGTGTCTGTCAGATTTGTCTGCTGAATTAGAACCTCATTCGCGTGATTGTACACGGTTTCACATGGGTGCCCTCTCACGTTACAGATTGAATAACACTGGTTTACAAAAAAAAAAGGTAAGGACTATTTGACAAGACCACTTTATCCTTATGTATTTTGACGCGCTGAATATTCAACATTCTTGATGACATTTTTTTCTATATTGACTGAAGAATCTTTCTTGGTTGAAAATCTCCTTTTTTGGTAGAAAATTAATCTTCTAGGTTGAAAATTCAACTATTTGGGTAAAAGTTTATGTATTTTGTTGAAAATTCTTCGCTTCTGGTAGAAAATTAATCTTCTTTGTTTAACAATTAACTATTTGGTTAAAAATTGATGTATTTTCTTGAGAATTCATCTTTTTGGGTAGAAAATTAATCTTCTTGATTGAAAATTCATCTTTTTGTTTGAACATTCAATATTTTTTGTTCAAAGCTCATGTTTTAATATGAAAATTCAACATTCTTGATGACATTTTTTTCTATATTGACTGAAGAATCTTTCTTGGTTGAAAATCTCCTTTTTTGGTAGGAAATTAATCTTCTAGGTTGAAAATTCAACTATTTGGGTAAAAATGTATGTATTTCGTTGAAAATTCTTCTTTTCTGGTAGAAAATTAATCTTCTTGTTTTAAAAATTAATTATTTGGTTAAAAATTTATGTATTTTCTTGAGAATTCATCTTTTTGGGTAGAAAATTAATCTTCTTGATTGAAAATTCATCTTTTTGGTTGAAGATTCAACTGTTTTTGTTGAAAATTCATGTTTTGGCTTGAAAATTCAACACTCTTGATGACATTTTTTTTCTATATTGACTGAAGAATCTATCTTGGTTGAAAATCTTCTTTTATGGTAGAAAATTAATCTTCTTGGTTGAAAATTCAACTATATGGTTAAAAATGTATGTATTTCGTTGAAAATTCTTCTTTTCTGGTAGAAAATTAATCTTCTTGGTTTAAAAATGAACTATTTGGTTCAAAATTGATGTATTTTCTTGAGAATTCATCTTTTTTCTCGAAAATTCAACATTTTGGATGACATTATTTTCTATATTGACTGAAGAATCTTTCTTGGTTGAAAATTCGTCTTTTAGATTTGAAAATAGTGTCTTTAGTGTCATTTTTTCGAAATAGCAGTAAAATAGTGTCATCGCTTTAAAAAAGTGTCCATAAGAACGAGTTCATGTCTCTAGGTCTAGGATCTATAAAGGTTTTCGAAAAAAAAAATAAATAAACAAAAGGGAAAAGTACGCAATTACCAGGCGCCCTCTGAAATTCGGCATCCTAAGCCTGAGCTTCCTGGTCTTATACAGATAATCCGCCTCTGATTATAAATAAAAAATGTATATAAAGTTCAGTATGAATTAAACGTTGTCAAGAAATACCTGCACAACATTTCGAGGTCAGCTTTGAGTCGAAAACAAATGGAAATTTCTCACGAACAACCTGATTTCCATAGTACTTTTTGGGAGGCGGAAAAATTGGTGCTCGCATAGCTGTTAAAGCCTCCTGTCGTCTCAGACGAAGCTCAATCGGATCGAAAACTTCTTCATCGCCGTCAGTCAGTCCATCCAATTTACCAGCTACCTTTTGCAACTTCTTTTCTTCCTTTCGCACTTGTTTCATTAACTGCTTTTCTTTCTCCGATTGCACAATTACTTGACATGCTAATTGAGGTTGCTCATTATCTGAAAGAGAATTATTGTTAGTTTCACCAATTAGATTTATAGAACCTAATCAGAATGTCTAGCGTTTCTCAAAAAATTCTGATTTTATGGTAAAAAAACCGTATTTTGGTGATTGTTGATTTTATCACGGTGAAAAATCACGACGCTACAATAGGAAATATTTCGAAGTGTCTCATTTTTTCAACTCTAACAACAATTTAATTACTTGTTTTTAAATTCAATCATTCTTTACTGTTTATATAATCCAAGTGAGTTCAAATCAGTGTGTAATGAGTTTTTCTGATTACAATTGGTTAAAATTTAACTAAGTTGTAGAATTTTAAGCTAGTTTAGATTTAATTTTCAGTAAAATAATTAAATTTTCAATAAAATAATTGACTTTTTAACCAAAATGTCGAATTTTCAAGCAAATGATGGAATTTTCAAACGAAAACGATTAAACTTCAACCAAAATAAGCTGCATTTTGAACCAGATAGACGAATTTTCAACAAAACAGTTGAATTTTCGACCAAAAAGGTTGACCTTTTAACAAAATACTTGAATTTTGAAGAAAATGATTGAATTTTTAATCAAATTCTGGAATTTTCTACCTACAAAAATGAAATTTCAACCAAATAATCAAATTTTAAAACAAAAATATTAAACTTAAACTAGAAATAGTTGAGTTTTTAACAAAATAATTAAATTTGAAACAAAGTAGTTGAATTTTTAACCAAACAGTTGAATTTTCAACATACAATGATGAATTCTCAACTAGTCGAATTTTAAAACAAAAAATATTAAACTTCAACCAAAAACAATTGCATTTTCAACAAAATAATTAAGTTTTCAAATAAATAGTTGATTTTTTAACCTAGTACTGGAATTTTCTACCTAAAAAATGAGTTTTAAACCAAGTAGTCAAATTGTAAAACAAAAAATATTAAGCTTCAACCAAAAATAGTTGGATTTTTAACAAAATGATTAATTTTCCAACAAAATAGTTCAATTTTTTACTAAATAGTGAATTTTCAACTTGCAAAAATGAATTCTCAACTAAAACGAGGAATTTTTAACTAAGAAGAATAATTTTCTACCAAAAAAGGCGAATTCTCAACCAAGTAGTTGAATTTTCAACTAAAATTATGAATCTTCAACCAAGAAAATTAATTTGATACAAAAAAAGACAAATTTTTAACAAAATGTATGAATTTTCAACTAAAATAATGAATCCGCACCCAAGAAAACGAATTTTTAAAAATGTAGGTAAACTTTTAAACAAAAATGACAAATTTTCAACCAAGAAGACGCATTTTCTACAAAGCAGTTAAATTTGCAACCTACAAATACTAATTTTCTACCAAAAAGACAAATTTTCAATAAAATAGTTTAATTTTCAACAAAATTTTGTTTTTAACCAAACAGTTGAATTTTCAAACTAAAAAGATTAATTCTCAACCAAAAAGACGAATTTCCAACCAAGAAGTGGAATTTTCAACTAAAATAATGAATTTTCAACCAAGAAAATGAATTTTTCATAACGTAGGTAAATTTTCAAAGCGCAAATATTAATTTTCTACCAAACAGATGAATTTTCAATTAAATAATTTAACTATTAATTAAAATGTTGAATCTTCAACCAAGAAAAAAAGGAATTTTAAACAAAGTTGTTCAACTTTTAACCCATAAGTTAAATTTTCTGACCAAAAAGCCAAATTTTTCAACAAGTAAAGATTTTTTAGTCAAGAAAGAAAAAAAATGTTATCCAAATTGTTGAAATTTCAAGCCAAAAACGAATTTTCTGTAAAATAGCTACATTCTTGACCCGAAAATATTAATTTTAAACAAAAAAGTTAATTTCGAACCAAAAAGTTGCAGTTTTCAACAAAAAAAAAGAGAGTAAATTTCAACCAAAAAGATTAGTTTTCTACCAATAAAAACGAATTTTTAACTAAACAAATAAATTTTCAATCCAAAATAGAAAAGTTATATTTACAGGTAAAAAATAAATTTTAAATAAGAATTATCAACCAAAGAGATGAACCTTAGAAAAATTTTTTTTTAACAAATTAGTTAAATTCTCAATTAAAAAAAAGATAATCAACTAAAAATAGAATAGTTACATTTTCAGTTTAAAAATTATTTTTTTAACAATGTAGTTAAACTTTCAACAAACGAGATGAATATCTAACAAAAATCATGAATCTTCAACTGGAATAGTTAAATTTTCAATTTAAAAAAATTAACTTTCAAACAAAAAGATTAATTTTCAATTAAAATGATGAATCTTTAAAAAAATTCTTTTTGAACAAAATGGTTCAACCTTCACCCAAGTAACTGAATTTTCTACCAAAAATGATGAATTCTCAATGAATAATGTAATGGTAAATATTTAAAAAAAAAGGATGATTTTTTAATAAAATTGTTGAATTTGCAACCGAATAATAACATTCCTTATTTAAAATATAATCGTAAAAAGAAAGCAACTGCAAAAAAAGAAATAAAAATACAAGGCAAATAAATTACTGAAAAGAATATTACATCAGCGTGGCCAGAAAAACTTCATTTTCAAAATTCCCTAATTTTTCCCTGCTCAATTTTTTATGTTCCCTGACAAATAATATTCACCGACAAGAATTTTAATCTTGCAACATTTTCAATATACAATCTTTTATAAACGGAATAAAACAATTTCAAATAAAAATAAAAAAATTACAAATTTATCATCCTTGACAGTTATTTAAAATGCCTCTTATGAAAATTCCCTGACTTTTCGCTGATTTCCAGGTCTTTCCTGACACAAATATCATTAAATTGTCGTTAAAGTGAAAAAAATCCGGAAAAAAGTCAGAAACTTTGAAATATTTTCTATTGTAGTTTTGAGATTTTCACCGTGATAAAATGAATTAGGAATAAAATTCCAGGACGCTAGATACCCTGCCTTAATGTACTTAAAAATGTCTAATATCCTACTAAAGTTTCTCGCTGCTTTTTGATTCATGTAATAAGCCAGGACTGTTTTTTGATG
This sequence comes from Andricus grossulariae, assembly GCA_011634705.1. NCBI lineage: Eukaryota > Metazoa > Arthropoda > Insecta > Hymenoptera > Cynipidae > Andricus > Andricus grossulariae. The sequence continues at coordinate 289,789,348 of JAABKJ010007545.1, read as the reverse complement.
CTCGATTATGTATTCGATAAAGTCTATATTTTCGTAGCCTAGCAAATCAAATAGTTCATTTTGAAGGGAAGATCCGGACGTCTTCAGCTTATTTGTGATCATAGTCGCAAACTCATCATAGCTCATTTCAGCACAATATTTTTGGTAACACTTTTTCATTCCCCTTGCAAAGCGTGCCTTATCAAACTGAAATAGAGAAAATTATTATTTATTTTTTGGTAGACGAATGGAAAATTCCATGAACAAAGAATATAGTTCAAACCTCGGTTTTTTTAGCCGATGTTACATCATTCTTCAAAGACATCGTAAACTTTTCCAGATGTTCATTCTTAGCTTGTGTGGACATATCATGTAGTTTTTCAGTATCGGGCCATAAAGGTTTGGCTTCGTAATACTGAATTTTCGTGCCAAAAATATTTGATTCATCTTCTGAAATTTTCCCATCTTCAGAACATAGAAGATAGTCTATATCATCTGGAGATAAGTTCTCTCTAATTTTGCTTATCACCTGCGAAAGAGTTATACATAGGGAAATAAATTCTTTCAAATAAAATTAACCTAAATATTATATTGAATTCAATATGAAACACTTCAAATTTCCTAACATTTCAAGTCGAAATATACATTAAATTTTCAACGAAATAGTTGAATTTTCAATCAAAAATTATTTTGTACCGAAAGAGGTGAATTATCAACAAAGAAAATTAATTTTTAACCAAAATATTGCATTAACAATAAATATTAGAACTTTTAACCAAAAGAGACGAATTCTTAACCAGATAGTTGAACTTTTAACCAAATTGTTAAATTTTCAAGCCAAAAAGACGAATTTTTCGAAGACAATTGAATTTTAGGTAAAAAAGTTCATTTTCAACCAAGAAATACGACTTTTCTACCAGAAAAGATGAATCTTGAATCCAAAAAGACGATATTTAAAAAAAATAGTTTAATTTTTGACCAACAAAGTTGACTTTATCGTAATAGTTGAATTTTCAACCTACAAAGATGCATTCTCAACCAAAACCAGATGAATTTTTAAACCAAAAAGGCAATTTTTTAAAAAGACTTTTCTACGATAAAAGAGAAATTTTCTACCAAAATACGAGTTTTCAAACCGCCGAATTAATAGAAAAAAAAACGAATTTGTAACAAAATAGTTGAATCTTCAACCAAATAGATGAATTTTCAAACAAAAAAGTCCAATTTTCAACAAAATATATGCATTTTTTACCAAATATTTCAATTTTAAACTTATGAAGGATAAATTTCCAAACAAAAATGGCAAACAGTTAAATTTTCAAACAAAAAGGGGAATATTAAAAATGAATTTTTAACAAAGTAGTTCAATATTCAACCAAGTAGTCGTATTTTCATCCCAAAAAGACGATTTTTTAACCATGTAGTTAAATTTGCATCCAAAAAGATGAATTTTCAACAAAAAAGTTAATTTTCAACCGAATAGTTACATTTTTAGTGAAGGAAATTAATTCTCTCTCTCTAAAAAAACAACAACGAATTCTTAGAAAAATACTTAAATTTTCAACCAAAGAGATGAATTTTCAACAAAAATAATGAATCTTAAAAAAAAATGAATTTCAAACGAAAGAGTTCAACATTTAAGCCAAAAGATAATTTTTTAACCAAGAATATTAATTATCTAAAAATGTAAATTATCTAAAAATCAATAGCGATTGGGCCCTTTTTTGAAAAAGTCGATTTAAAAATTTTAAATGCTAGTTTGAAAAATGCAAAAATTTGCCCAAAAAGATATGATAATTTTTCTAAATTGTTAATATGGTCATAAATTTTTACCTAAAATGATAGAATATTAGACTGGAATAGTTACATTTTTAGTTTAAAAAAATTAATTTTCACAAAAAAAAATTGCAACAAAATAATTCAAGTTTCAACTGGAATGGGTCAATTTTCAGTAAAAGAAAAATTGACTTTCAGCCAAAGAAAAAACAAGTTTTCAACAAAATAGCTCATTTTTCAACCAAAAAAGATGAATTTTCCATTAAAATGATTAATCTTCAACCCAAAAAATTAATTTTTAACAGAAGAGTTTACCTTTAATACCAAGCAGTTTTATTTTCAACCAAAATGATAAATTTTCAAACAAGCAGATTAATTTTCAAACAAAAAGCTTAATTTTCTACAAAAAAAGGCGTTTTTGAACAAAATACATGACTTTTCAATAAAAATAATTAATCTTAAAAAAAAAAATGAATTTTAAAAGAAAGAGTTCAACACTTAAGCCAAAAGATAATTTTTTAACCAAGAATATTAATAATCTAAAAATGTAATAGTTACATTTTCAACCAAAGAGATGAATCTTCAAACAAAAACAAAAAAAATGAATTTTTAACAAAGTAGTATTACTTTAAACATATTAGCAGAATTTTGGACAAGAAAAGATGACTTTTTTACAAAATTATCATCAGAAAATGTGCGATTGAGCCCTTTTTTGAAAAAGTCGATTTTAAAATTTTAAACACTAATTTGAAAAATGCAAAAATTTGCCCAAGAAGATATGATAATTGTTTAAAATTGTTAATATGGTGAATCTTTAACTAGAGTTTTGAAAAGATGAATCTTAGACCAAGAAGATGGAATATTAGACTGGAATAGTTACATTTTTAGTTTGTAAAAAATTAATTTTCACAAAAAAAATTGCAACAAAATAATTCAAGTTTCAACTGGAATGGGTCAATTTTCAATAAAAGAGAAATTGATTTTCAGCCAAAGAAAAAACAAGTTTTCAACAAAATGGCTCATTTTTCAACAAATTACATACATTTTCAACGAAATAATTGAATTTTCAACTAGAAAAGACAAATTTCCAAACAAATAATTGAATTTTGAACTAAAATGATGGAATATTCAATTGCAATAGTTATGTTTTCAGGTTTTCAAAAATATAACAAAAAAAACAACAAATTATCAATAAAATATTTAAAGTTTCAATGAAAAGTCAAATTTTCAGTAAAAAAAAAATTTTCAGCCAAAGAAAAAACGAATTTTCAACAAAATAGCTCATTTTTCAACCAAAGAGATGAATTATCAATTAAAATGTTGAATCTTCAACCAAAATAAATGATTTTTAACAAATGAGTTTAACTTTCAACCAAGCAGTTTTATTTTCAACAAAAAGATGAATTTTCAAACAAGAAGATTAATTTTAAAACAAAAAGCTTAATTTTCTACAAAAAAGGCTTTTTTTCAACAAAATACATGAATTTTCAACAAAATTGTTAAATTTTCAACTAAAAAAGGCAACTTTTCAAACAAGTAGTCGAAATTTTAACTAAAATGATGGAATAATCAACTGGATTAGTTATGTTTGCAGTTTAGAACAAATTAATTTTTAACACAAATAAAACGAAAACAAATGTTAAACAAAATAGTTAAAGTTTCAACTACAATAGTCACATTATCAGTAAAAAAAAACAAACAATTTTCAGCCAAAGAAAAAACGAATTTTCAACAAAATAGCTCATTTTTCAACCAAAGAGATGAATTTTTAATTAAAATTATAAATCTTCAACCAAAATAATTAATTGCTAACAAACGAATTTAACTTTAAACCAAGTAATTTTCAATAACAAACATTTGAATTCAACCAAAAATACGACTTTTCAACATGAGTTGAATTTTCAACCAGATAATTGAATTTATAACTAAAAATGATAAAATTTCAACCAAAAATAGAATAGTTACATTTTCAGTTAAAAAATTAATTATAAACAAAAAGAAACATGATCAATAAAAAAATACCATTAAAATTCAACTTTCATTTAGACTTATTTCAGTCGCACTGTGTATCCTGCAATGAAAATATTAAATTATTAAAACAATTCTTACCTGCATCACTTCATCAATAAACTGAGACGTAACTGATCCCAGTATTTGTCGTAAAATTTTTAAACTTTTTTGGCTAGCTGCTCTTTCGTGAATCAATAACCGAAGAGCAAAAATTGTTATTTCGTTTATCACTTCTGATGCTTGGTCATCTGCAATATATTTTTAATTTTATTATATCATATAAATTACTAAATAAATATGAACAAATATTAGATGGTAATTTTTCTTACCACATATTTTTGACGTTAAATGATGCACTTTATTGAGCAGGGATGCAACATCGTCGGATACACGATTTAAAAAATCATGCCAACCGGGACCTCTGCAATAAAAGAGTTTTTTTTAATTCTAAGGAAATACAGAACCCTCCCAGTCAACGAAAAAAGATTCAAACGAATTAAATATAACTGGAATCTAGAATTCCTGTGGAATCCGATTTTTGGAACCTTTCGAACACAAACGGATTCAAAGAGATTTTTTTTTTAAATTTAAATTTATTAAATTTATCGCCCAAGCAATAGACACGAATTTTCCACTAAGCATTTAAATTTTCAGGTCAAAAAGAAGAATCTTTTAGAATTCAGATGAATTTTCAAACAAGAAAGATACAAAAAAAAAGAATGTTCAACAAAGCAGTTGAATTTTTGACCTGAAAAGATGACTTCTTAACAAAATTTTTTAAATAGTTCAAATATAATTTTCAACTAAATAATCGAAGTTTTAACCAAGACAGTTGAATTTTTAACCTGAAAAGTTGAAATTTCGAGAAAAATATTCATTTTCAACCAACAGAGATGAATTTTCAACCAAAAAAGATGACTTTTCTATCATAAAAGATTAATTTTTAATCCAAAAGGGTAAATTTTCAACAAAGCAGTTGAATTTTCGACCTCTGAAATCTTTGAAACCCTACGAAATACCTCACATCTTTTAAATAAATTCTTTAATTCCTGAAACCCTAAAATATTTCAAATCCTTTGAAATCCCATTAAACTACTGAGATAAATTAAAAATTATCTGGAACCTTTTAAAATAACCTAAAATATTTTAAATCCTTTAAAATCTTTTGAAATACTTTGAAATTTGTTAAAGCTCTTGAAAATGCCAAGAAATTTGAAAAAAAGCCTTAAAATATTTCAAAACCTTTAACCATTGTATCAATTCAACCTCATGATCAATTTAGTATGTAATATCTTTCCAAAATTCAAAATAAGCCATTGAATTGACCAGTATTAAGTATATTTAGAAGAATTCAAGTGAAATAAAAAAATTAAAAAGAATTAAAAAGAACTCAGGATAAATTAATAAAAATTCAGGGTGACTTCCAGATCAGAAATAACTCACTTCTCATAAATAAATTCTTTAAAATCCACTAAAATATTATAAACACTCGTGAAATTCGATGATGATATTTCCTAAAATCCTGGAAAATCTATTAAAACACATTAAAATCTTTTAAAATATCTTAAAACCTTACAAGTCCTATGAAATAATGAAATAATCGTTTGTTATAAATGTAAAAAAATGAGCCAATTAATTTTTTATTGGGCAACAATTTATAAAGAAAGCAGAAACATACATAAACAAATTATTATGCTTTTTGAAATATTTGAAACCTTTTGAAATTCTTATAAATTCTTTGAAATATTTGTGAAATTTTGCTGAAATCTTTTGTATTCGTTTGAAATTACTGGAATATTTTAAATCTTTGTGAAATCTTTTGAAATCTTCTAAAAAAATTGAAATCGTTAAATTAAGTAGAATTGAGTAAATTTTTAAGAATTAAAATAAATAAAAAACTTTTCAGTTGCAAGACTTCTTCTAAACCAGATGTTCCTTTCATAATTACAGGCCTCGGGCTCACTTTACAGATAAAAAATAGTGTAAATAGTGTCAAAAATTTAAAAAAAGTGTCCAAATAGTTTCATAAAATTTTTCGAGTATTAAAAATGAAAATGATTTTCTTTAGACTATAAATTATCAAAATTCCTATTTATTTATCGCAGGCTTCACAGTCTTTCCCCTTTTTCTTATTTGTCCACATAAATGCGAATTCATATTTTTTATTTACAAAATTAATAATTTGGTTCAAAATTGAAATACTTTGTTGATAATTCAACAATTTTGTTGAAGTCGTACTTCTTAGATGAAAATTCAACTATTTGATTAAAATTTTATTTCTTTCTTGAATACATTTTTTAAATTTGAAAATTCAACTATTTTATTGAACATTCATCTTTTTGGTCTGATAATGTATCTCTTTCTGTATACATTTCATCCTTTATTGGTTAAAAATGCAACTGTCCGGTTAAAAATTGATCAGTTTCGGTTGAAAAATTGACTTTTTTGTTGAAGTCACATTTTCGTGTTAAAAATTAAACTAATTTCTAAAAAATTCTTATTTTCGGCTGGAAAATTAAATAATTTGGTAGAAAATGTAACTATTTGGTTGAAAAATGATGTATTTTGTTGACAATTAATCTTTTTTGGAAGAAAATCCAAATTTTAGTTAAAAATCAAATTGTTTAGATAGAAATAATCTGCTTTAATGAGGATTCAAGTATTTTGTTAAAAATTTGTCTTTGTTGGTTGAATTCAACTGCTTTTTTATTTTTAATTAAAATCTGTGTTTTTTTTTAATATCAACTATTACACTTTTCGTTGAAAATTCATCTTTTTAGATTAAAAATTCAGATCCTTGGTTGAAAGTTTAACTACTTTCTTAAAAATGATTTCTTTTTTTAACTGAATATTTAACTATTTTGTTGAAAAATTAGCCGATTGGTTGTAAAATAACTTTCTTGTTGAAAATTCACATTTTCGGGTTAAAAATTAAACTGCTTTATAAATAATTCGTATTTTTGGCTGGAAAATTAAACAATTTAGTAGAAAATTTAACTATTTTCTTGAAAATTGATTTTATTTGTTGAAAATTCATCTTGTTTAGAAGAAAATAAATTTGTTGGTTAAAAATTAAACCGTTTAGTTGAAAATAATCTGCTTTAGATGAGGATTCAAGTATTTTGTTAAAAATTTGTCTTTGTTGGCTAAATCCAATTGTTTTTTTTTATTTAAAATAAAATTTGTTTTTCTTTTTAATATCAACTATTACACTTTTGTTGAAAATTCATCTTTTTAGATTAAAAATTCAGATCCTTGGTTGAAAGCTGAACTACTTTCTTAAAAATGATTTCTTTTTTTAACTGAATATTTAACTATTTTGTTGAAAATTCAACCGATTGGTTGTAAAATAACTTTCTTGTTGAAAATACACATTTTCGGGTTAAAAATTAAACTGCTTTATAAATAATTCGTATTTTTGGCTGGAAAATTAAACAATTTGGTAGAAAATTTAACTATTTTCTTGAAAATTGATTTTATTTGTTGAAAATTCATCTGGTTTGGAAGAAAATAAATTTGTTGGTTAAAAATCAAATCGTTTAGTTGAAAATAATCTGCTTTAGATGAGGATTCAAGTATTTTGTTCAAAATTTGTCTTTGTTGGCTAAATCCAACTGTTTTTTTTTATTTTAAATTAAAATCTATTTTTCTTTTTGATATCAACTATTACACTTTTCGTTGAAAATTCATCTTTTTAGATTAAAAATTCAACCATCACTACTTTACCACCGAGCAATTCACACCTACCCCGAAAGGGAAACGGCTTAATGATATAATAATAATAATAATTATTATTATGATTTTCGCGCATAGCGCGCGAGAAGTTTCTTCTGGATATTCAAGTTCATAATACAAATATTTCAGGATGACCACTAAATCGTCAGGAAAAAAATCCTGGTTATTTCCCGGTTTTCTTCTGGGTTGCAAAAATGTTTACCCGTCATCTCTATGATTATAAATTTCACTAATTACTAGTAAAATTCTACTAATTCAATTAGGGAAATGTGAGCCGCTAAATATTAGCAGAAAATTACTCATTCGATTAGTCAAAAGAATTAAAAATTCGTTCGTAGGAAACTAATAATTGCTTAGTGTAAATATGTTAATTGATTTAGAGTTCTATATGTTAATTGAAAACAGACCATACTATTGAAAAACGAAAAAAATAAAATAAAAGCCTGATAAAAGAACGCAATTGTGTTAGATTTTAAACTTTATTGAAACAATAAAAATTCTTAGTCCATCAATGATGTCACGCTTTTTGCATATTTTTCAATTCCGCTGGAATCATATTTTCTTCTCTGTCACAATAATAATGTATGATTTTTTACAAATTAGAAGTTTCATATCATTTGGACGCGTTTTATTTTACGGGCTTTAATGTTGCACGTTGTAAGATTATATATTATATTATATAAACCTTGAAAGTTAAATAAGTAAAAGTTTAAGGCCTCGAAAATGAGAAAATTGCCAAACGAGAGCCACTTGAAATTTTCATTTCTTTCAAATTGAAATCCATAAAAAATTACAAAATTTACGTTTAGTAGCTTTCAATCTTGAAAAAATGAACCTCTAAGCATGAAAAACTAATATTCTTTTTGTTGGTGATTCTAAAGCAATCTATTTAAATTATTATATTTTCCAAAAAGAAAAAGAAAACAAGCGAAAAGTTTTTTTATACATTTTGAAGAATCGCTAATATTGAAAACAATCTTTATAAAATAATTTAAAAAATAGAAAGATTTCGTTTAGGAAGTTTAAAAAATTATTATAGAAAGAAAGAATTATTCTAAGAGTTGTTATTATATTTTATTATTTGTTATTATAAGAAAATTATTGAAAGAAAGAATTATTATAGAAAGAAACCAAGAAGAAAACTTAAAATATTCATAGGTCAACCATGCAGGTTGGAAAGAATCAGAAGTTTAGTGTCTCCATTTACAATTTTTCATTTAAGATCGAAATGAAAGCTAATTTCTTATGAAACATTGTATGCAAAGAAAAACCGAGCATGAAAAGATTCACAATTCAAAATTAGACTTTCAAAATCACCTCCTTTTCGGCTCATAAGAGAAAAATTCATAACAAAGGAAAAAAGAGAGAGAAAAAGGAAAAATTCAACCAAAACCAACCCCTCACTTTTTTCTTATTCTTTATCCGTTTCTTTTTAAACTACTAGGGAACCATCATGTATTGAGGCCAATGTAGAACTCATCAGGGATTATTTATAGGAAGACTAAGGGTACGAAAAATTAACATAATACCTGAAAAAAACAACATTTTTTCAGATATTAATTAAAATTCTTTTAATTAAAAATGTTCCCTGTATTAAACCAGCTCATAATTCGATACTCATTATGATTAATTAGAAAATATATTTTCTTTCTCATCGAGACAGTACACTACCAACCATAAAAAAATTACAAATAGATCAATCAATTCATCTCGAATCAGTGAGTGTTTTTTGTTCTTACATTAACTTTCAATTATGATGATGAAAAAAGTTTTACCATAAAAGCCCCGTTTTTGACATATTAATGTTCTAAAAAAATGTAAATAATATTTTTAGAAATCCATGTATCAATTTCGAAATATTAGTGGTAAAAATAATCCCTCTAAATTTAATCAATTCAGCTTTAGATGTCTTTGAGGTGGAACGTCAAGAGAAATTTTTAATTAAACGAAGTTATAATTTTCTGAATTCAATGAATGAAAATTAAGTGATCAAATTACATCTAAATATTTTCAAATAGTTTTAAAATCTTAATAATTTCAAACTTGAGGATTCGAAAATTATATTATTTTAGCATTATGGATTCCAAACTTTTAAATTGAAATCGTAGATAGCATATAAAAATTATTAATATGCACATTGGGGTACAATTCGGAAAAACAAAATTTTGGTAATAATTTATCGAAGACAGAGCTATGTGGAAAAGTAACGCATCAGGGTCCTGAAAGCATAATTAATTATCAATCGATTAAACAACGCCTTTATTCTGCGCGACAGCAAAATATGTTTGACAAAATGGTTATTTTCGTGATTTTAATATGTTCATGTATATCAATTTTTTGGGCCGTTTCTATTGATCCCGATATTTTAGTATAACTCAAGTGCGAATTGCCGAATATGAAATGGCCCAATCTTGGCAGCCAACAGTTGTCTAATGATATGTGATTAACCTCAGGCGTTGAATCGGCTTCTAGGAAATGGGTTATAGGAATTCAAATTTCTATGTGAGCAAACATAATTGAATGGTTATTTGTTATAAATAAATTACTAAGAAAAAATTATTTGTTAAGGATGAGCAGCTCAGATATTTTATTTCGTTATATTTTCTTCGAAATATATGTAAAATTAATATCTAGTTACGACCTATTACATATTAACTATTTTTTGAACATGAGCATCAAATTTAATAAACAAATTAATTTTTTAGCTATTATTTATTAGACAGCCTTCCAATTTTTCATGGAATGGAGTAAAAATTACTATTCAGTAACAATTTTCTAAATTACTTTATTTTTGGTTAAAATTGTGGGAAAATAAACAATTCTGTTATTTTTTAGCATATAGATTTTGTTTTTGCAGCTATAATCAATATCAGTATCTCCACAAAGACCTCTTAGATTGATAATGTACCAGCAGGTAAAAAAGCTTTCGTGTAAATAATTTAATAAACACATTAACGATTTGACTACATCTTTTCGATTAATTTGTTCTAACGATTATTTTTATATATTATTATACATAATTATATTATTCAACAACAGCTTAAAAGTTAATTTGTTCATTAAATTTGGTAATAGTGTTAAAAAATGCATGGAATAAAATATCTGAATCTTGTTAATCCTCAAGCAATTTTTTTTCTCATTAATTTATTTATAATAAATACATTTTTTTATTTTTGCCAACGAATATAAGTGAGGATTCCTAGAAATAATTTGCACTGACTTTAAAAACTTTTGAGCAATTGCAATTAGTTTGAACAAAATAGGAGACTTGAACTTTCGAGAATATCGAGTTTTTTAACTTTGTTAGTTGAATAAAAAACGTGAGATCCATTACATAAAAAATATAAAAATTGGTATTTCAAATATTTTGTTTATTTTCTTAAATTTCAATATTTTTTTCGTGCAGTTGTATACAAGCATTTTTTTTCTGTCGATTAATATTAACCGAAATAACAATTGTCAATATGTGGTCCAATTTTCAAAACTTCAATTTTAAATTAACCCTAGAACCCACCTTTCAATTTTTTGCCTTCTGACCCCACAATGGGGTACAATCATTCACCAACTTTCTCGCTCGCGTAAAAAACTTCCCATATGCGCAAATACGGTTCAATTCTACGAATCTTTCTGTTTTTTAGAAAGGAGGAGAATGGTTTGTGATAAAGTCAAATTTATTAAACACGCATTGGTGTGAAAAAATGGTTTCAAAGGCGAGAAGCATCGAAAACATGTAGAGATTTATTTTTTCGTGGGTTACATTTGTACCCCAGCGTGTAGTTCTAGGGTTATCAATATCATCCAAAATATTACAAATTCAACAAAATCTTTTGAAATCGGCATTAAGTGCCCCAACTAGTATGCAATAACAAAAAATGAAAGAAATCATTGACCCACTTATCGCCTTTGACATGAATTGCCCCGTATATAAAATAATAAGATAATGGCATGCTGATATTAATATCATTTTATTTAATGCTACATAGTTTGGTTATAATAATAATAGGTTATAATTGATTATATAGTTTCTACTTTTTTGCTTGGATTTGAAGAGGAAGCAATATCAAATTTAAAATTCGAAAAAGCAAGTATGAGACAGAGTATTCCAGAATTTCAGACAGTCTCTCGTTGCCCACGTATGGTAGCAATGTATTGATGACATTTCTTTTCGCTTTTTTGAAACCATTACTTTTCTGACAATTAGATCTAATACAAGGATAATATTCCAGTTTTCCTGAATATTCCTGGAACATTCCAATGGAAAGTTCGAAGGATTCCGAAAAATGTATCATGAAGGTTTCTGGCAGTAGGTAAATATTGGCATATCCAGGAAAGTTACCCAGGATGATTCAGAGAATGTTCGTAAGAAATTTAATACATTCAATTAATTAAATTTATATGATTCTCCGAACCTTCGTTTGGAATGTTCGGAAAAACTGTTGCGCTATCCGGGTAGGCCTTATCAATATCTTTAAAGCGTTTTTTTCTCATTTCACTACCATGTTAGCAACTCCTTGAAGACTTTGAAAAGCTTTATTCACTGTTGACCTACTTTTGTCGTTAATTTTGTCACATTTTACCTCCAAATCCTCATCCATTATATCAAACAATTTTCTTAATGAAAGTGGTGACAGAAGTCAAAATGACTGCTTCCAGACAAAAATAGTATAATTTATTGTGTCAAGATCATAACAAAATTAAAACGTATGACGTTTCGAAACATGTACCAGTTTCCTGATCAGATTAAAATTTATCTAAAATATAAATAAAAATTAATAGTGATTATAATAAATTAGTATAACAAGACAATAGGAGCTCTACAAAATTAAAAATTATCTTACGATTAAAATCAGGTCAAAAAAGGTTTAGACTGAGTTAAACAACAAAGATAAGTAACGATTTTTGTGGTTGCTCGTTCATATGCAAAAATTTAAAAAAATATGAATTCTTGAATGAAAAAGATTGTTGGGTCATAATTTTGAGTATAAAGAATTAGCCTGTAATAAGAAATAGTAATGATTAAATGTATTACATTTTTGGAGGTTACGTTAGACATGAAGTGAAATAAGATACATAAAAGGAAAGATTGTTTTACCTGAAACTAAATTAAAAATGATGTCAAAAAAGAAAAATTCAATTTTTAACCCATCATGTGGGAATTTGTTAAAATTAGTTATTAAAAACTGTTATTTTTGTGTAAGTATAATCGGAGCAACCAGAACAACTCCATCGTGGTCAATCGTGGTAATACCAATAATAACAATTCTGTATCAATCGGAGTGCGCAGTCTCAAAAATTCAGGAGCGTACATATTAAAAATCGAATAAGAATAAAAATAATAAATATTATTGAACTAAATTTGTTCGTATAAGAATTCAAAAAACAATTGTGAAATATTATTAAATCAATAAGGAATTTACAATGTTAAAAACTATAGGATCATAAACAAACTAGAATAATTGATCAATAATCATCATATAAGATTCGTTGAAAGCAGTCGTTTTCACTTTTATCACCACTTTCATCTAGTATATTCTCAGACCTGAAACATAAGAAGGATTCAACATCACCTAATTGCTTCAATATTTCCAAGTTTTTTAATTCAGATTTTATGTTCACTTGGTCATATTTAGATTCTGAGAAAATTAAGAATCTGAATTGAAGGCATGTATTGCCGAAAGTCCATTGTATTTCTGTTTTTTGTTTTATTTCTGTTTTTATACCTGTTTTTAATCAGGGAAATGAAGATTTCGCCATGATTTTTTAAAAACTATTAGATAATATTATAGGGCACAGCTGTCTGGTTAATTGAGGTGGATATATGTTTGGTTGCTCACAATATTTTTTTATATTTATAATATTCACCTCGAAGCTCTTATATTTAAAGTTATTTAAATATATCGGCAATCGTATGGTATTCTCTTTTCGTTGATTAAAAGTATCTAATGCATTAACAATTGACATGAGACGAAAATACTAATTAGGCAATTAATGGGCATTATGAAAAAATTGGCAACATGGTATTTCTAAGCGAAATAAATTAATTATTATTTGTCATATGAACGAGGTGGTAGGCAGCAAAAGTATATTTAACAAGAAGATATCGATCCAAATTGTATAAAAGTGAAAGATGGAAAGTAAAATTGTAAAAAGTATTGCTAAAAGTATATCTGAGAAGTATAGCTGCAGTATAACTGAAGTGTAGATGAGGAATGTAAAGTACGTTTAAAGTATAGGAAAAATATATCTAAATTATACGAAAAGTATGGCCTTAGTATGCATAGCAGTATTATTGACGATGGAAGATAATGGGATATACCTGAAATATACAAAAATTAGAGATCCAAAATCATGCTTTTCATAACATCAAAAAATATTGTTATCAATTTCTGAAATAAGTTAAATGCAACTAAGTAAAATGTAATTGTAACTTCAAATATTTTACTTTATATTTTAAATAATTTAAGAATAAATATTTCCCCTCAATAATAATTTGATTACAACTTTCTAACTTTTTATAATAATAATACTATATTGTAATGGAAAAGGATATTGATATTTCATTTAAATTTAATAACTAATAAAACCGATCCAATGTTTCAATTTGAGGCTTTGCATAAAATCAATATTTGAAATCAATGTGATTCTAATTTAAAAATAAAATGTTTTCATTCACTGAAATAAGATGAGAAAGGAAAATAAATGACTAATCAATAGTGATTTGAACACGATACTCCATAAAAACGGCTACAGGCAGAGGTCAATGAAGTAATTTAAAGAAGATACATAAATTCAAATGGCAAGTATATTATACCAGAAATAAAGATTTAAAATGTCGGTCGATAAAATATTCAATAGATATAATTCATCAAAAAAACAGTATCGCATCAAAAGAGACAAGCGTATGATGACCCGTTGACGCCGATTGCCCCACATTTTCCTTAATTTCCGCGGAAAATAAAGCCACAAGTATAAACGCAATTATCATTGGCTCATTCGCTACCGGAACATCGAAATCACTCTGCTTTGCGCGAAATATTCGTGCCTACTTGTGCACAGAGACGTGGAGATTAACATTTATTTTGGCGGAGTATTTGAAACAATAATTTTCCTTCATCATCCCCTCTTTTAAAACATTTAGGCGTGCGAGTAATATTTTTAAATTCTAACAATCACTACAAAAATTGCAGATCCATATACGCGCTCATTCGAAATTTTCGTAGATACTTGATACTATTTTAGCTAACAGTCACTTCTTGCCGCATAATCTAGAATACTACTTTAGAACGAAGGTCGTCCTAAAACTATTTTTTTTCACAGCTCAATCGGTATATCCATGGTTCGTCGATAACAGATGAGCTTTTCTCATCCTTCTAAGGACGACTGTTGCCACTCCTTCAATCAATATCTGAGATTTAGCTTTTAACATATTTTTTAAAACTATATTGAATCTTCCTTTGAGTGGTTTTGAATTTGACGGATTAACTAACTTATATGAATTATTGCCAAAACATTCCGAGATTAAATAGGGACCAAAATACAGGTGACAAAATTTACTTGTGTGTTTATCGAACTTATTTGACTTTGATGGAATCCTAAGAAGCACTAGATCGCCAACATTAAGCTGTTTTACGGTAATCGAAATTTTTAATAATATGTTTTTTTCTGAAAGAATTTTTGCATCGTGAGAGATGTCGTCAGATACTGGAAACGGAAACAATTTCTGAATTTGATCAACAGGCTTCACGCCGAAATGTAATTCAAAGGAGTGAAACCGGTCGAGCAGTGGATAGTGATATTAAAAAAAATGCCATATCCGGAATATGCTTGGCCCATCTAGTATGAGAATCCGAATATAGCGTCCGAAACAGCCTTCCCAGCTCCCTCATTATACGTTCAGTTGGATTACTCTAAGGATGAGGAACTGAAGTATAATTTGCTTGAATACCATTTTCACACAATTTATTACCCCACACGGGAGAAGTGAACTGTACTCCATTGTCGGCTTTTAGATTCGTCTAGGCTTTCCCATTTCCGGTACATATGAATCAAGTAGTTAATTTAAAGAAATTTGAGTAGTTGGTTTTTTAGTAGGATATAACTTGACATATTTCGAAAAAGCGTCTAGCAAAACAAAAATGTACTCAACACCGCCAATTGAACGAGGTATGGATCAAAAAAATCTACTGTGACGAGATCCCTAGGCCTCTCAGATTTGACTAGATACAATTTGCCTTTCGAATTTTTTTACATCTGTATTCATAGATAACCAGAAATAAAAACTATGTAAGTACATTATTGTTTTGTATACCCCTGGAAAACCAATATTAAAATGAATTTGGTCCATAAGCTTCTGTTTCAATCGATCTGGTATGAATATTTGCCACGTGGATTTCTCTGAATTAAAATTAGACAAAATCCCCTTATTGATGGTATAATGATCTTTCAAGCGAGGAAAATCGATTTCATCAATTATGTTTTTAACGGAAGGATCATTTTTCTGATACTCTGCTAGTTTTTCCAAATCTATTCGTAAATACGTTCCATTGTCATATTATTAATCAAAATTCGAGCAGATTCTACTTTTTCTAAATGACCTCTTGGATTTCGAATAAAGAAGTCTGCCACTGTATTATTACGCCGACCACAATATTTAACATCATTCTTATACTGCTGTAGAAAAATACTCCAACGTATGAGACGATGATTGAGATATTGCATGGTATTCAAGAAGGTCAATCCCTTATGATCGGTGATAATTATAAACTTTCGACCGATCAAGTAAGTTCTCAATGTTGTTATTGAATGAACAATTGCAAGAAGCTCCTATTCGGTATTTTTATAATTAAGTTCTGCTTCATTTAGGCACCGGCTAACTAGAGAGACAACGCGATGATCCCAGTTTCATCGATTTGATATAATATTACACTAATTCCGAGGTTTGAGACATCGGTTTGCAATCTGAAAGGAACATTCGGAATGATGTGTGTTAGAATCAGACAATTAGCGAAATTTTCTTTCAATTCATCGAAAGCGCTAGTATGATCAGGGGTCCACACCCACTGACTTGATTCTTTCAAAAGTTTGCGAAATGAGTCTATGAAATTAGGATGACGTATGCTGAACTGACTGTAATAAGTACACACACCTAAAAACTGCGGCAGGTGCGTTAAATTCTCAGGAATCGGAAAATTTATAATCATGTCCAATCTGTCGGTAAGTGGGTAGAATTCCCTCGGTGCTAAGTTCATAACCCAAAAATTTAACTGATTTACAACCAAAAATACGATTTTTCCAAACTTAAAGTAAAATTCTGATTTTGTAAAACTGTGAATATTTTTCTGATTGCATCTAGTTGATGACTAGAAAAATTTGGAATTGATATCAACGTATCATCAATGTACAATAAGGTCAGCATATTATCAAACTGATTTCCTAGCACTAAAGAAAGTGCTCTCGTCAAAGCTGAACCCACTGTTTTTATTCCGAATGGTATCCGGCAGAACTGATACATTAGGGATCCATGCAAAAATTCCGTATATTTTTGAGAGTTTATATGCAACGGTATCTGCCATTAACCATTCGCAAGATCCGTAGTCGTCATATAACTGACACCATAACATTTTTGCATCAGTTCGTTTATCAGTGGCGGAGTTTCACTATCTGACTCTATTATTTCGTTAATAAATCTTGCATCTAAAAAAATTCTGATATTATTATTTTTACGTAAGGCAAGGCTTAGTGAATTACAATAGGGACTTGTTGAAGGTTCTATAATCACGTTTTTGAGGATTTCTTGAATTTTCTTATCTACGCGTTCACGGCGAGCCAAAGGTATAGGATATGTATTTCTTATAAACGTACTATGTGGTTTGAGGTTAATCTCATATTCATGTGGAAAGGTCAGACCAAGGGAAATTTGTTCTTATACGAAGAGAAAAGAAAAATGGATTCTAGAGTTCAACAAAGAAAACTGTTGACTGAAGGCAGTACACGCCTACGTCTCAGAGCTAGGCTCAATGAGAGGGTTACGAGATTGCAGCCGATGAGGGCTCGAGTCGTTCTGAAGTTTCATTTTTAGGCTGTCGATACATTTCCAAAAGGGTCGTCCGTGAAGCAAACCTTTGCTCTCGATTTTTCCAAACTAAAACTGAAGAGCGCAGTTTGCGCAGTCACTAGAGTTTTCTTCGAATAACCACCCCGGCGGCATCTCTCACCCGGCAAAATTTTTCAAGTCCATATTAAACTGACAAAACTGCAGCAAGCAATGTCACATCTGCGGCATCTCCAACCCGCGGCAAGTCTCCACAGCGGCATCTGTCGCCCAAGGCAATTTTCTGAGTAGTTCTACAGATGGCAAAACTGCGGCAACTCTCCCTAGCGGCGTCTATCGCCCAATAAAATTTTCTAAGTAATTCTAAAAATGGCAAAACTGCGGCAAGTCTCCCAAGCGACATCTATCGCCCATTAAAATTTTTCAAGTAGTTGTAAAGATGGCAGTAGTGAAGATGGCAAAACTAGTAGTAGTTTTGCTATTTGTAAAAAACTAGTAGTTTTGCCATTTGTAAAAATATTTAGAAAATTTTCTTGGGGGAAAAATTCCGCTAGGGAGACTGACCGCAGTTTTGACATCTTCAGAACTACTTAGAAAATTTTCTTGGATGGTAGATGCCGCTGGAAAGACTTGCCGCAGTTTTGCCATTTGTAGAACTACTTATAAAATGTTCTTGAGGGAGAGATGCCGCTAGGGAGACTTACCACAGTTTTGACATCTTTAGAACTACTAAGACAATTTTCTTGGACGGTAGATGCCGCTAGGGAGACTTGCCGTAGTTTTGCCATTTGTAAAACTACTTAGAAAATGGTCTTGAGGGAGAGATGCCGCTAGGGAGACTTACCGCAGTTTTGCCATCTTTGCAACTACTTAGAAAATTTTCTTGGGCGATACATGCCGCTGGGGAGACTTGCCGCTGGTGAGAGATGCCGCAGATGTGTCAATCCATCATGGGAGAGAAGCCGCTAGGTAGAGATGCCGCAGTTATGACATGCCGCAGATGAGACATGCCGCAGATATGACATGCCGCAGATATGACATGCCGCAGGTGTGACATTCCGCAGGTGTGACTTGCCGCATGTGAGATGATATGGACCCTTGCTTTATTGAGTTTGGTTTTTCCCCTATAGCTGTAAAAATCAATATTTCGCTTCTTTTAACTGACTCAAAAAATAATTTTGCAAATTACTCTGACTCGGATCGTAAAACTTTGATAGCCAATTTGAGTTTAGTTTAACTTTGATAGGAATTGAATAGAATTCTTGAAGAAACTCACTTTCAAAATATTCATAATCAATAAATTCATCCCTACGAGTATCTTACCAAACTCCAGCTCAGCCTTCAAGGGAGCTTTCCACGAGAATGAGTTTGTTTTGATCAGCTTCCCGCTTGGTTATGAAGTATCTTTTTCTTGAGACACTACAAATTCGTCCGGATTATGAGACTCATCCTCAAACTTGGGACGTTTTACACCAACATGGACTGATTGCAAACCTTCAATTAAAGACGTGATCAAACGAGTGACACCGTCCCCTTGTTCTAATCGAGATTCACATTTTGATCTTGATTTTTCCGCGGATTTTGAACTCCTAATCTCACTATTTTGTATTTTTGTATTTATTCATGAAAAGTTCCTAGGGCTAGTTAGCCCTATAAGGAACAGATGATACATGTGAAAATTAAAAAGTGACGGTGATCGATATAACGATTAAAATAAAACATAGGTATTTAACAGAAATAAAGAAATAAACTAAAATACACATAATTAGATGTGGTCTGTTACCAATAAAACTGCAAGTGTACATATGCAAATACACATGCTTGAGAGTAAATACATTCATGTACAAGCTTATATGTGTTTTAAACTCAAGGATTTAAGTGTTACCAACGTGCATTCCTAATGCTTATAGGTAGTTTATTCCAAAGGCGAGCACCACGAATAACGAAAGATCTTTGCATTTTACACCGTTGATTTCGCAAGGATTGAATCGAAACGTGCTGAAGCTCCGGGTGTTTTTGGCACCACAGAGTATGCATACGCGCGATAAAGCCTCGATGAACAGGGATAATGCTGGCACCGTAGCAGTCTAGCAAGTCATCCTTGAGTCGATTCGTCCATTCAATGTGAGCGTTTCGCCGGTTCGTCGTCGTATTTCCATCTAAATTATTTTTAGCTCCCCGAACTCTAGGATGATCGGCATTGTTTGCCGAACCATTGTCGGGTGCTCTGCGCGTTCGATCGTTTTGAACTACATCTGCAACTTTTTGGTGTTTTGTTGGTGTTATGTTTATTCCCACGAGCAGCTAGGGAAAGTTTTCGTCCATCCTTGTAGAGCACCTCCATAATTTGTGTAAGCGGGGTTGAGAACTGTGTAGCAAACTGACTGCTCGTGAACACCGAGCATACGGCGTGGACAGCCAGCACCAAAGAAGCAGGACGGGAGGATGGAACGAAACCAGCACAGCGCACAAGTCCCGCGGATGACATGACGTCACTACCGCACGGCCACGTTTCACCAACCAAGTGGGGAGGTGCCACATCTAGCAGCCATTTTCCATCGTCGGCATCATAGAGCAACACTATTGCCAGACGGTCATATTTCACCGACCAAGTGGAGGGTTCCACAACTAGCAGCCATGTTTCGCTGTCGACATCATATCTCAGCACCATGACCAGCGGCCAGTAGCGGTACTGAGTCGATCTCCGAGTCAGAATGAACCAGCCTAGCAACACCACACTATTGAGCTCCAACAACCCTGTACCACGGCATGGCTGGACGACTCGCGCTGCTGGGATACAGTAAACGTCCATGTTCGAGGCAGCGCGTGTGGACCAATGGGCATCAAGCATCAAAAGTACGAAGGCACCCATTGGCCGAAATCGACAGGCAAGCCTTCTTCACTCCAATCCACCAGTCGACAGCCACGATACGTAGAGTCGAGAACGAAGGAAGCGGAGAAGAACGCGGGACCTATCACTTGTGTTTTTTGACTTGACGGCGGTACACCCGGGGAGATCGGAAAATATCCAAGAGACGGGAAATACGGATAAACCGACATTTTTAAAAGAGCCACAAACCGTAATGGATAGAAACAAGCAGGAATAGGCACGGTGGCTACAAGGTCTCATCATTAACTTCCGCAGTGCTTTAGCTTCCACTCTCGACCCCGCGCGGTGTGACTTCCGAGACCGCGTGTGAGTGAAAAAGGGTTATTAATAGAGCCGACCGACACTCCTTCGACACCCAGAAGTGAGGCACGCCCGACTCAAAGCCCGACGACAGACAGTTGAGGCGGGCGTTTCTCAAGGGAACCGTTGGTGTGAGCACGTGACATTACACGTCGTAGGACGTGGTGCAAACGCGGGCGTCTTGGACGGCCATTTTCAAAGTAGCGGGTCTCTCTGGCGACCCGTCGACCATTTCTAGATCCGTGTAAATTTACCGAGATGATTTTTTTTATCGTGGACGAATTGAATGAATTAATGTACGGCTTTAAATTAATGAATAATATCTCTGATTTCGAATTTTAAGAATAAAGGAAACGTGGTAATTTCGCAAACCATCACTCTCCTAAACGAATTCTGTCTCACTCAATCGATCCCACCCCTCTTCTCGTGCTAGACAACACGTGAGCTAGTTAACCTAGCAGTTGCGACAGAACCGGAACCAGCGGGGCTCGGATAGGGACACCTATCTTGCGTCTGGCAGCCATTTCATATAGCTAGGTTTTCCAATCCTGGGCTGTCCCCGGTCAGGACGTAGTTAGCCGTTGAGCACACGAGGAACTTGGAAAACCTGGTTATAAATGGCACCCAACATAGAGGGCAGTCACATGGTGATGCGAAAGGAGTGATAGGGAAGAGGGGATCGGAAAGTGACGGTAAGCAGCTAGAAGTGATCGACTAAGGATAAAATATTCCTGCTCGCTTACTACGATTATTAGTAATTTTGGGTTCTCTCATTTTTGCTTGACTCTCGCTTGTAGTAATAATTTCCACCCCCTCACCCCCTCTTAACGTGAAATTATCATTTTTCTTTCTGCGGAAATTTAAGGACATTTTTTTATTTCCTTTTCCTCTTCAACTTTTCTTTTCTTTTCAGGAATATTTTTTTTCTTGTCTAAAGGAGAATCTCGCGAATTTTTAGGGACGAGTAAGAACGAGCACCGGAATTTGGAATGTTTTCGAAAGATTTTGAGAGGGACGTGTGAGCTTGGGATTTTTTGGGGAATTTCGGGTAATTTTCGATAGTCCGAAAATAATTCCAGGGAATAAAAGGAAAGTGTCACCAGTTACCGAGTTTCTCAAATCAAATTGTTTTATGTTTGGAGGTAGTCGATTCGAACTAAGATAAGATAATGGATTCTTACGACCATATGGCGGGGGAACCGAGACAAGGCGATACGCGGGATGACCCTGGTTTACCGGAAAGTTCGGCTAATAGCGAAACACAGTCCGAAGCCGGAGCTGCGTCGGAAGAGCTGATTTAGGACCAGGATAGTCAATCTAGGGACAGTCTAGGCGTGATAATGGCACAGTTATCAAGTTGGGCAAACGACCTAACGGGAGAGATCCTTAGGCCAATCCTCAAGGGGTTGAAGCAAGGTGGATCAGGTGCTGCGGGAACGAATCGGTCGGTACTTCGCGCGTCAGAGGGGTAACCAGGCACAGGATCGGGTTTCACCAACCCTTCACGGTGTTAGAGATAACTCCCCATGAACACCAACATTGGCCAGGGATGGATGGAGACCAGGCCTTGAGAATTGCGCTATCACCAACCTACACCCCACCTCCCAGCAGAGACATGTGGAGGCGGGATGAAGGTACAGTGGCACCACCTTCTCCGGCAGAAACATCGGTTGGGGGGAACGTGAGGAGCACTAGGGACGGGGATTCTCGTTACGCGAAAGTCAATACTAAGCCACGCGGAACAATGACTAGGGCCAGCTCCACAGATGAACGAACAGACACGTCCCTACATTTTGCTCATTTAGTTTCCAGGGGAAGCACGGTACCCCAACAGTACCAAGGGGCAATTGAGAGGTCGAGGAGCCCCGAAAGGGCTCAGGGCTGGCCGAGACAAGACTGAGACTACCAAGCCTCGGTACTACTATGCCGTAGTGTGACAACACCCTGGGCAAGTAGACCAACCAGTCAGACGGCCTTCTAGCCACCGACAGTGAGTGCCCTAACGTGTGCTTCCTTAGTAACCACCTCTTAGTCTATTTCAACCACCGCGGTAATAAGAGACACGCGCTCGAGCAACGACTGGTACAGCCGGAATCAAGAAGCTCCACTTAAAATAGAGACACCGCATTACGAAACCGAAGACTGGGACCGGACCGCAGAAACAGAGAGTTACCGGTACTCAGGGTATTATTCGGAGCTTCACCCGAGAGAAATCGCTTTGACTGACCAGCGCGAACACAGGCTATGGGAAAAAGAAGAGCCCCGAGCGGATCGGAACGCCCACCACTACCCACCTTTGAGCCTCTTCTCCCAAACGAACCCTACCTTAGGAGGGGGAAGCGTTCGAACAAGAGTAGTTGGAACGAACTAGGGGCAGAATCGGAAATGATGATAGGTACGGGCCACCAGAATTTTTAGAGCCAAGATAAGTCAAGCCTAGGCCGTACGACATAGGGTATGGAGGGCATAAAACCGCGCGACGATACCAAGGCGTGAGTTTTAGCCATACCCAGGACATTAGAACGCAATACGTCCCAACGAATGGACAGGGCCAAGAGGGGTCAAAACAGGACCCATAGCAGCAGAATAGAGAGCAGAACCGCGCCCCGCAGAGATACGTGACCCCAAGAGACGTGACAAGAATCATGGAAAGGTGGAAGGTCAGTTTCAACGGACAAAAGGGCTCAACTGCGTACAACTTCTTGTGGAGGGTCGAAGAGGGCAGAGCCGCCTCTTTCCTCACGGACGTGGAGTTGTTAGTTGCGATGCCCTTCCTCTTAAAGGATATTGCGTGGCACTAGTTCCATCAGAACAGATTACGATGGAACACATGGGACCAGTGCAAGCGGCATTTTCGAGCCCGCTTTGGGGATGCTTTATAACAGGAAAGGTTAGAAAAGGAGATCCTCTCACGCAGGCAAGGCCAAGAGGAACCGGTAGCAGACTACCTGACCTGCATGTACGGGCTTTATCGGCTCTCGACCAGGCCAATAGACCTCGACGTCCAGATGAACAGAGTATACGCGAACCTCAGTTCCGACTTTAGGAGGGCCATCAGACGTTACGAATTCACAGACTACAACGGTCTGGCGGTCTTGGCAGCGGAATATGAGCGTGTACTATCCACGATAGGTGAGGATATAGCTCCCCCGTACCTAGAAAAGTCCCTTATCCCAGAATACGCGTGCAAAAGGAAGCGACCCCCACATAACAAGAGTAGTTCTGTGGCCGCTATCAACACGACATTAGCTGATAGCGAATCCACACAGAACTCTTCATAGTTAGTCCACCTAATGAAAATGCTGATCGCAGCCATTAGCAATGTAAAGCATGGATCGGTCGCGAGCATAGACGGAGGCGAGCCCGCCAGAAAGCCTAGGTCCGAGGGATTCAATAGACGCAGCGGTATGAGCTCTCGGGAGCGTAAGAACTCGGTAAAATCGCCTAAGGGAAAGTAAGACAAATCTCCAAAAGGGGGTTCGAGTCACTCACCTCTGGTAAGAAGGGAGACGATTCGGAGGTGAATGCTGGAGCTGCCAGCAAAAGGGTCACTTCCAAATCGGGTGTCCGAAGAACCGGAGGCGTGATTATTGTCGTCGGTGCGGTAAGGATGAAGTAACCACTACAGAGTGCGAACTGTCCGGGAAGTGTCCGGGAAACCGAAAAATGGAGAAAGCGTAAGGTTCAGCCCTTCTCCCTCCTGTCCCGGATTGACCCCACAGGACGACAGGCACAAACCGGAACAGATCAGGCCCGAGTCGACGAAACCAGCAGTAGTGGGGATAGCTCAGGAGGCGAACCCCGCTCCTATAGATACTCCGTCACCCTCGGCGGATAAGATCCCCGAAGTTCGTACAGTAGAAACGGAAGACACTATCGTTCTTAGTACAAGAACGAGGGTGTACGAAAAACAGAACCCCTGGCAAGAGAACCAGGTGATACTGGCCCTGCTAAAGGCGAATAAGCCACCAGCAGTATCACCAGATGAGGACCCTTCGTTACCGCTATGATCAGAAGTAAAGAAGCCTCCGAGGGAGGACAAAGGGCTTACCTTGCGAGTTTTTACGACTGCCCGAATCGGTAATACACCTAAAGTCCTTGCTTTAATCGACAGCGGTGCATACCGAACGGTCATGGGAGATATTGGCTTCGTAATAGCTAAGCGGTACGGAGCGAACCTACACACAGCACCGAACCAGGCAGTCATGACCGCCGACGGTACTGTATATGGCGAACTACCCGCAATTAGTCCACAACTATACCGAAGAGGGTACTGAGCTGGAAGCGGAGAGGGGGAACGAAAATCCGTCAGCATTAGACCAGTGTATCCGTTGCAAAAAATGGAAATGATCCTCGAGCAACTCCGCGCCGCGAAGTACATACCGACCTTAGATCTAAAGTGGGGGTACCACCAGATCCCGATGGCCGAAGACAGTGGAGAGTACAGAGCGTTTGCAGTCCCTATAGTGGTGCTCTTTCCGTTCACAAAGATGTCCTTTGGACTGTCAGGAGCCCCTGCGACATTCCAGCGACTGGTAGACTCGCTCATAGGGCCGTACATAGAGCCTAACGTCAATGCGTACCTCGATCACATAGTCATCGTCAAAGAGACGTTCAAGGGCCACCAAGAATGGGTAGTACGAGTAATAGACCGCTAACAGAGTGCCGGACTGACCATAAACCCGAAGCAATGTGAATTCGGGAGACTGACCGTACGATATCTCAGATTCCTAGTGAATCAAAGGGGTTTGCAAGTCGATCCGGACAAGGTCGAGCCTCTTTTCTCCTACCCAGCCCTGAGGACAATAAAGCAACTGAGACGGTTCTTGGGAATGGCGTCGTGGTACCGCCGCTTTATAGCGGACTTTGCGTGTGACGCGGAACCACTGAACTTAGAACGAACGTCCCATGGAAATGGGGAACCGAACAGGAAAGCGCGTTCGCTAAGCTTAAAGAACAAATTGCGACGGCACCGATATTCACATATCCTGACTTTGAAGTTCCGTTCGTACTCCACACCGATGCGAGCGATTTCGGCCTCGGGGCAGTCTTCACACAGATGTAAGACGGCATTAAGAGGGTGATCGCTTTCGCCAGTAGGACGATGTCGGACGCGGAAAGAAAGTATTCGGTCACGGAAAAGGAATGTCTAGCCGTGATTTGGTCGGTTAGAAAATTCCGTCACTACCTGGAAGGGTTTCATTTCATGGTGATTACCGACCATAGTTCGTTGCGATGGCTACACAATCTCCATAATCGAACTGTTCGATTGGCGCGATGGGCATTCGACCACCTCGAATACGATTTCGAGATCGTACATAGGAAAGGACCTTTGGACCACGTGCAATCCCCATAGCTGCCATGGAGCCGGTGAAGGATGAGTGGTACCGTAAACCGACCTAGAGGCATGGAAGTTGGCAGTATCAGCCGAGAGAAGACAGGAAGTCTTCGACGAGGTGCACAACGATCCACAAGCCGCACACCTGGGAAATGACAAGACATACCGGAGAGTTTCGGTTCAATATTACTGGCCAGGCATGTATCGCGACATTTCTCTATGGGTACGGTCGTGCGATACCTGCCAGCGAATCAAGGCCGATCAGAGACCTGCAGCAGGCTTAATGGGCCGCAAGGTAGTGCAGCAGCCTTGGACGGTAGTGGCCACCGACGTGATGGTTCCATGGCCAATGACAGCCCTAGAATTCAAATACTTGGTGGTATTCGAAGACCTCTATACCAAATGGGTTGAACTGTCGCCCATGAGACGAGATAATGCCGAGGTCATTATACAAGCTTTTGAGGACCATATCCTGAACCGATGGGGAGCACCGGAAGTGCTCTTTTCAGACAACAGAACAGAATACGTCAACCAAGCGTTTCAAGTGTTGACAGAGACTTATGGAATCCGACATTCCTTCAGTCCAGTGTATCACCTATAGGCAGATCCTGTGGAGCGAGTGAATCGAGTCCTCAAGACGATGATCTCAGCGTACGTAGTTCAGGTCCACCGGCAATGGTAGGCATATCTTAAGGATTTTAGATTCGCCTACAACACGCCCGTGCACAATACCACGGGGGTCAGCTCGGCCTACTTGAATCTAGGTAGAAAACCAAAGCCTTATAAAAACCTGCGCCGAAGGGAGGAAGCACCAGCCGAATCCCCCCGCCCCCCCGATCATGAGGAGTGGAGGCAAAGAATGGTCAAACTGAAGGAGCTTCAAGATCTGGTCTCCTTATACCACGAAAATGCGTAACAGGCTTTCTAAGGTTTCCTTTTAGAGGAGTCACACTAAAGTGCGGGCTGAGAGGGCTGAGAGAGGTGAGATGAGGTCACCGCGCGAGTATGTAAAGCCAGTAGGCTTCAGCTAGGCCCGGGGGAGTTATAATAAAGTTTTCGATAAAACTGAGAAAGATGTGAAAACAACTTTCCGGCGTTTCGCCGAAGCCGTACCTAAACTCCGAACGCGAGGAAAGCACGGCTCGTAAAAAGATAATAAGAACACTCTTACCGTCCAGCCAAGAAAATAAGTCTAGACTAAGGAAACTCAATAGACCATGTGTAGATATTTATATTTTAGAATCCACCCCGACGCGCCAGATGACCCTCAATTTAAACAATATTATAATCCTCAATGATTTGTGTAAGCGGGCTCGAGATCATAACTGTGTAGCAAACTGACAGCTCGTAAACGTCGAGCAGGCGGAGCGGACTGCTAGCACCAATGAAGCAGGACGGGAGAATGGAACGAAACCAGTACAGCGCACTAGTCCCGCGCATGACATGGTGTCACTATCGGACGGCCACGTTTCACCGACCAAGTAGGGAGGTGCCACAACTAGCAGCCATTTTCCATCGTTCGCACTATAGCACAGCGCCATTACCAGACGGCCATGCTTCACCGACCAAGTGGGGAGGTGCCACAACCAGCAGCCATTTTCCATCGTCGACACCATAGCGCAATACCATTGCCAGATGGTCATACTTCACCGACCAAGTGGAGGGTGCCACAACTAGCAGCCCTGTTTCGCTTTCGACATCATATCTCAGCACCACGACCAGCGGCGAGTAGCGGTACTGAGTCGATCTACGAGTCAGACCGAACCAGCCCGGCAACACCAAACTATTAAGCTCCACCAACCCTGTACCACGGCATGGCTGGACGACCCCGCGCTGCTAGGATCCAGTAACCATCCATGTTCGAGGCAGCGCGTGAGGACCAATAGGCAGCAAGCAGGAAAAGTACGAAGGCACCCATTGGCCGAGATCGACAGGTAAGCCTTTTTCACTACAACCGACCAATCGACAGCCACGATACGAAGAGTCGAGGACGAAGGAAGCGGAGAAGAACGCGGAAACTGTCACTCGTGTTTTTTGGCTTGGCGGAAGTACACCCGGGGAGACCGGAAAATATCCAAGATACGGGAAATACGGATAAACCGACATTTTTAAAAGATCCAAAAAACGTAATGGATAGAAACAAGGAGGAATACGCATGGTGACTACAAGGTCTTATCATTGAGTTCCGCAGTGCCTTAGCTTCCACTCTCGACCCCGCGCGGTGTGACTTCCGTGACCGCGTGTGCGTGAAAAAGGGTTATGAATTGAGCCGACCGAGACTCCTTCGACACCTGGAAGTGAGGTACGCGCGACTTAAAGCCCGACGACAGACAGTTGAGGCGGGCGTTCCTCAAGGGAACCGTCGATGTGAGCACGCGAAATTACACGTTGTATGACGTGGTGCAAACGCGGGCGTCTCGGGCGGCCATTTTCAAAGTAGCAGGTCTCTCTGGCGACTGGTCGATCATTTCTAGATCCGTGTAAATTTACGAAGATGATTTTCTGTATCGTGGATAGGGAAACATATCTGGCAACTGAAAAAAGAAAAATAACCAGCTTCGTGGGTTGTTCGTGAGTCAAAAGGATGTGACTCACGAACTCGGTTCACTCCGGAGATTTGTGTCGCAGCTGGAAGGTAAGTGGCAGCCATTTCATATAGCTAGGTTTTCCAATCTTGGCTCATCCCCGGCCAGGACGTGGTTAGCCGTTGAGCACACGAGGAACTTGGAAAACCTGGATATAATATATAATTAAAAAAAGGTTAGACACCCACAGCGGGGTCCCACTGGGAGTAACTACTATCTATGAAACTACGAGACTTAGGGATGACAGCTAGCCTTCTGCATCCATCTCGCAAGTGCCGCGGCATGTCTCCTCTTTTTTCTTCTCCTTGGCAGTGATATTGTAGTCAGCCGGAGCCGAGAATTTGATCACGAATATAGCTTCGTACGAACCTTCGTGAATTTAAAAGTTTTACACTCAATAAAGGTATTAGTAAGAAAGTGCAAAGAAAAAAGAAAGAAAAGTTGACCTCATACACAAAACTTGTCTCCCGGTTATTCGCACTGCTATCGACATAAGCGCATTGTCGCACACATCTATGCGCTCGTCGACTCGTGGTCTAGGCCTAATGTTCTTCTTTCACTTCTCTCCGTCCCTCTCCACCATAACTCAACATGGCTGACGAAAGTGTAAAGACTGTCATGCTATCTAAAAGAAATACCAACATGAATAAAATGTTGAATTAAAACAATCACTAAAATATTGTCTAATTATCGATCCTATACAGGGAAATATAAAATTATACACCTAACCATTACTAAAAATAAGTTTACTCGATTCAGCAATTTTATTGTAAAAATTTCAATCGCATGAAAACGTGACTCGAAAGCTCCTAATTTATGACAACAGCACAAGTTTGCGGCATTTATTAATTTCAATATCAAGATTAGTAAAAATAACGCCGTGCGTACGTTAAACCCCTCTTTTGAGAAAAGACTCGCCCGACGAGTCATTCTAATTCTTACAATTTTATTCGAAGCTTAGTATAAATGAAAGAAGAGAGATACCGTGAAAAGAATCACGGATTGGGGGCAGCGGATTGGGGGCAGCGGTGTGTCATATTACACTCCTTTGTCGAGTCATGTTATTGTTTTTGCTTAAACTTGGTTACAATTTGATGACTCCAATATTTGGATTTCTTAATGAAGATAAACTATACTACTCTAAGTAAGTGAAAATCGCGCAGCTAAATTATGCTAAGTGTTGTTTTCTAATCCGCTACGAAGGCTTGCATTCTAAAGTATTCGAAAATTTTCTGTTCAATGGTGACGTGACAATTATTGAATCATTTTCAATACCGGTTTTGTCCTCGCTTTTTGAATCTCCATATCAGTAGAAGTTTTCTCTTAAACTGAAACCCTTTCTGTACCTAGTAGCGACAATATTTTTCTGGATACTTTTGGATACCCCAAATCAACCATTTGAAAACACTAATACCTTTGAATACAAGCCTTCTTTCCGGGAATGTACACAATGTAGCTACAGCATGGTAAACAGTTGAACGTGGTTGAGTATAAAAAGTTGAGTTACGTTGAGAAATTTTCCTTTAAACATTCTAATGGGCAATCGAATCTCTTTCTGAAATAAGAAGACAATATTTATGCAGCTATAGTATGCTAAATAAATTTTGTCTTTTGTTTATCATGCTGCTAAAGTATCCTGAATAACTGAACACAATCAACATTTCCGAGTGAAACATGAAACCTTATTTAATTTAATTTTTATCAGTTCTTTATATTATTATTTCGATTGAAGTTTTTCAATGCCGAGATATTGAAACCATAATTACGCAGTTAAATTATGCTAACTAATCTTCGTTAATGTTCACTATGCAGCTAAAATAGGCCAAATAGTTGAACGTAATTAATGCTCGAATTGCGAATAGTAGAGATTCTCTGATTGATGATGCTCAAAAGAAAATCGAGCAGAAGTTTATGACGAAGATGCCTACCAGGACGGAAAATGGGATTTGGACGCCGAGAGAAAAGGGGGAACAAATTGAAGAACACAAGATTAAGATTAATTAGAGTTGATTGCCACTAACATGGAAGAAGTAAATCTCCGGCACATAGCGAGTAGCCGACGAGATGCTGAGAACGACCGTATGACCGGTATCGAGGCGTTGGCCCTGATAAGGGCCGTTGTCGAGCTGCTGGAGATCCTCCTCAGGAAGGCGATGAGACAGCGTAGCGAAGATGGAGAGCGATCCGCGATGGGCGAAATAGCACACACAGTAAAGTTAGAATTGGCGATCGGTCACGAGAGCGAACAAAGACTGGCGACGGGACGCGATGTCGATCGTGGCTTCGGGTCTCCTCTGGGTATTCCGGTCCATCTCGAGTACGGTCCGCCATCCCTTCAGTGCAGGGCGTCACCTAGCATTCTGGCCACATATAAGGCAGATAAAAATTCGATTATGAATTACAAGGGCTGTTTGATAAGGCAGTGACTTTTCGCATTTTTTCGCACAGTAACTTTAAATGCACTACTGATCCCGTCAACGCCATCTATGAATAGACTACTGTTAAATTTTGAGCAAGATGGGTCATTTATTTTATGTGTTGATAGCCATTGAAAGGAGAGAACCTCGTGAATGTTAATGAAAATGGAAAAAAGTGTATTTCATGTGCTGATTAAGCATTATTTTTTGCATAAAAAACCATCACTGAAACCAAGGAAAGGCTTAATAAATACTATGGGAACTCTGCACCATCAATTTGAATGTTTAAGAAGTGGTTTACTGAGTTCCGTTGTGGTCGTAACAGCACAAGTCACGCCGAACTTTCAGGTCGCCCAAAAGAGGTCATCACGTCAGAAATCGTCGATAAAATCCTTGGATTGATATTGGACGATAGGAGAATGAAAGTGCGTGAGTTGGCTGAGGCTGTAGGCATCTCAACTGAGCGGGTACATCACAATAGACCTCGAATTCGTATTCAGCGCGTCAAAATACATAAGGATAAAGTGGTCTTGTCAAATAGTCCTCACCTTTTTTTTGTGACCCAGTGATATCAGAGGTAAGTATACAGTAAAAATGTTGATTATTTTAGTTATTCAAAAATAATGATCATTTATCATTATTTCTACTTTATAATATTCAAAACCAATTGAAAACTAAAACGTAAATAATGAAAAGAGAAACTGTAGAATCAGATAGTCTAAAACATTCCACAATAATTCCTAAAAAACATAATCATTAAATATCTCAAGACTTCATGACATGTTTTGAAATCTTTCTTCAGGGTGTAAATTTTTGCAAACAGAAATCAACTCAAACATCCTAACAGCCGCCGAAAGCGAATCGTGAAGTCGGGGTCGGGCCTCGTGCGAGCTCGGCTTCGTGCTCGTACCTCGTGAATTTTCGGTTTTACAGGAGGCTGGCCGACTCACCGACGCTACGCTTGCATGTATTCTCCCAGACGGGAAAGTGGTGGTGGCCGAAAAATCCCACGTTCTGAAGACACTGTTTGCAATGGGTGCTTGTCCCGAGTGTAATAAGACAATATCCAGAGGATCGCAGGGTGCAGTTTCGTGAATAAAGTGTAGTGTATTCAGTCATTCAGCCTACGTCAAGGTCGGATTGTCAAAAAAAGCATTTGATGATCTGAAAAAGGGAATAATCGATTCTATTTGCGTAAACTACAAAGCACTGAATGCTAGCAATACCTCTTCAGGTTTAGATCAAATCTCCTTGCTAAGTGGAGGTATCGACCCTACCAGTAAGCATCAGGTAACTAACCCCTCACTTACAACAGTTTCTCTTGATACTGCTGCGACCCTGCCGCCTGGATACATCGATGCTATACACAGTGCTGTCTTACAAGGTCAGAGGAAAACGGCCGGGCATGCGCAGGGACAGATTAGAAATCTGTTCAAGGAATTCGAAATGAAGCAGCATGAGTGGATTACAAAAATCAACACTACTGTTCAGGAAATCAAGACAGATATTCCCGAGAATTCTTGCAGAATCAATCTGCTTGAAAGTTCTACTGTTAGCAATGAAGATCAGGCGATACAGATAAAGACGAATGCAAGCTCGCTAAAATTGAAGGTTGCCTCACTTGATGCTTCTCTCGGTTACCAAGAGCAAGATGCGCTTCAAAGTACCCTTGAAATTCACGGGTTACCTATTAAGCCGAATGAGGATCTTCCATCGTTCCTAGAGTCGGTTGCCAAGGCTCTTGATGCTCCCTTCACTAAGGATAACTTTATAAATGTTTATCGCATTCGTAAATCCCCAACATCAAATCCACTGCTCGCACCCATCATCGTTGCCAAGTTTAGCAGGCAGTTGGCAAGAGATAAAACAATCGATTAGAGGAAAAAAGTACGAGACTTCTCTACGACCAATCTTGGCTGGCCAGATAATGAGATAAGTCTCATTTTTATCCGTGAGGCTTTGACGCCCTATAATCGAAGGATCTACGCTTCGAAATTGAATTTGAGGAGACAAAAGAAGATAAAATACCTTTGGATTGTCGGAGGAAAGATCTTTTGTCGAAAGGATGATGGCACGCCTAGGATTCAGCTGTTACTGCTCTGCAACACGTTGAGCGATTCCAATAGCAATTAGGCTTTCTAGGGTACGGTTAAACACACAATGGTGTGATATTAATATTGTTTGGCTATTTGATGCCCGTTGATAAATATATTTCAAACGTTTTGCAGTTTTTTATACCCTGTACATATGTATCTTCAGATAGCAAACATGATCTCATATTTAAACTAGTAGTTTTTAATCTTGATATAGTCTTCCTCAAAGTAATTGTATACTATTAGACTTAATTGTGTACTTAAGACACTTTAAATGTTCTAATTTCACGCCAATCTTCACAGATATCTGAATATCAATTTACGAAATCATGTTCGATATTCTAATTTGAATTGTACTCACTTAGTTTGGGTTGTGCTGATAATGATTTTTTGTCTCAGTCAATTTTTACGTGTGCTGCGTGAGCTTCCCATTCTTTAATTGTTTTTCTATGAAATCTTTCTCCTAATATATCCATGGATACCTTAAGCATTCGTTATGTGGACAACCAGTCCATTGGCACATTTTCTAGAATTCGAACATTTTTTCAGGACATGTTCCTACCATATAATATCTGTTTAAGAGACCTGGTTAACTCTCAATATACCCTCCAGCCTCGTTGCAATTGACAAATAGTCGCTTGTTATAAGAAAAAGAGACGAGAGAAGGGGTGATCGAGTTTGTCTTTTTCTGCATGATAGTCAGAATAGTACTGTGGTTGGTGTAAATTCAGTAGCTACTTACCACACGACCGAATTTCTCTTTGTTGAAGTTAAGTCAACTTCTGATAGTGTTTTAGTGGGAGTAATTTATAAAACACCCAATGCCTCATATGGCACAGAAATCTGTAATTTTTTCATTCATTCTCAACTTTAATAACATTATCCTTACTGGAGATTTTAACACTAACCTAAATCTCACTTCCAATCATTCTGAATATCTAGCATCTTTGGTACACTCTTCGGGACTCTCGATTGTACCTCATGATTCTACTTACCATACTGATCATTCCAGTACTCGTATTGACTTAATGATTGTAGACGATATTGACAAGGTTGTCTCCTACGAACAACATGTTATCCCTTTTATCTTTAACCACGACTTGATTAACATTACCTTCAAATTTTCCAATAATCTAAATTCAAAACCAACCCAAAGACTGGTGCGGAATCTCTCTAAAATTGATGGACATACATTCCACGAACATCTAATGACGTATGATTAGGAAAAAATATTACTACATACAGATATAAATATGAAAATCGACGCTCCAATTAACTAGTCTCTGCATTCAATCAATCTTCTCCGCTACACGTTTCGAAAAACTTTGATAAAGCTGGCCCCTGGATAACGTTCGAATTTAAAAATCTGATGAGGAAACGTGATGGCAAGCGCCGACTTGCAAAAAGAACTAAAAGCAGTATAATACAATCTTAATTTCGTAAACTAAGGAACGTTGTACAAACTAAGATTAGAAATGCGTTCAATCAATACAGTTATAACGAAATTGAAAATACAGACAAAAAAGGACTAAAAAAGAAGACATTCGGCATCTACTTCGACGTTTACATCTAATCTCGCTCAAGCACGAATCTATAGATTATAATTTTCCGCTTGATAACCTTTTAAAGACTTTTTTTCATTCTCAGTTCCAGATTCATCACCATTTTTCACTACTCCTCTTAATTCCACATTTATTGTCTCTGGCTTCTTTTTCGATGGCATCACACCTAAAATACTTTTGGAAAAAATACCTGAAATAAAATCAACTGCCATTGGAACTGATAGTATACCAATCAAAATTATTAAACTTACCCTTCCAATTATCTTTCCTATTCTATTGCATATCTACAATGTTTCCCTTCAGGTCGGTATCTTCCCAGATATCTGGAAAAAGGCTGTTACATGCCCAATTCCTGAAATTTCTAAACCTACTTCCCAGAAAGACTTCCGAACAATTTCTATTTTATGTGCACTGTCGAAACCACTTGAAAAGTTTTTCACCTGAACTTTCTAAATTTCTCGAATTACCTCAGGCCATTGACCCGATGCAATCAGGTTTTCGGGCAAAGCATAGCACTCTTACTGCTTCCCTTAAAGTAACGACGGATCTTAAATTAGCAATGGATAATAGGAAGATCACGATTGTTGTTCTGTTTGATTTTTCGAAGGCTTTTGATATGGTCAATCATAAATTACTCCTAAAAAAGTTAAAATCTTTCAAACTGTCAATCTTTGTCATCAAGTGGTTCAAATCCTATTTTAATAATAATCGGTCACACATAATTATTAATAGTAGTGGTGAGACTTCTGACTGGTGGGAATTTAAGAGTGGGGTTCCTCAGGGCTCCATTCTGGCACCCCTCCTCTTCAATTTGTTCAATTCTGACCTTGGAAGTGAACTTGAACATTGCAAATACCACAAATATTCTGACGATTTTAAAATTTACTTATCGGGACCAATGTCTTTATTAAGTAGATTACTTGTTCTAGTACAAGAGGATATGGATCGCGTTATCCTCTGGGCCTGGAAGAATGGACTTACTCTTAGCCCGAGAAGAACTCAGGCAATTGTTGTTTGACCTACTTCATCTCCGTCGCTTGAAACATTGGCATCATTTCCACTTCTTCGTATCGAGAATCTTACTATCCCTTTTTCGGAAGTGGTTGAAGATCTAAAATATTTCCATAACCGTACCTTGTCCTGGAAGGAACAGGTACAGAGCATCTCAAGGAAAACATACAGGGTTCTACAACAACTATATAGGAATAAGGACTCTTCACCTATTTGCACTCGGATACTTTTAGTTAAGAGTTTAATCTTGCCACATTTTGACTACGGTTGTTCAGTATATGATGATTTGACTGACGATTAAAATTTAAAGCTTGGGCGTGCGTTAAATGCCTGTGTCCGTTTTATCTACAATTTGCCTGAATAAGAACACATAAATCCGTACATACTTGAGGCTAGTCTGCTTAATGTTGCCAAGAGAGTACAATTCTTTATGGGTAATTTGCTCTACACTCTTTTTCAGAACAAAGTTCCTGACTATCTGTATAATCTATTTCAATTTGTAGAAAGACCTTCCAGCACAGTCCAAGCTTCGCAAAAGACATAAAATTCTTGAGATTCCTTTTTACAGAACGTGTCAGCTTCAAATATCATTGAGAGTAAGGGGTGCCCGGTTATGGAATAAAGTACCATACGATATTAGTAATGCACCTTCGCTGTATCATTTTGAGAAACTCTTTTTCAAATATTTGTACAATACTCCTAACTTAACTCTTGAAATTACTCACTGGTAAACTCTCATATTTAGTTCTTGAACATTTCATTTTAAAATTTCCTTTTGCTTTTATTGACTTTTTCAATGTATTTCTTTTACACACAGTTTTTCCCTCTTTATTTCTACTTTAACATGCACAGGAGCTAGTTATTAATAACATAATATTAATTACTACGCATTAATCTCACACCTAATTTGATACGTATTCTGAAGTCGACTCTATTTATTTATTTTATTTAGTTTATAGATTATATTATAAGATTATTCAAGTATTCTGCCGATCAGTGCTTGCACAAATTTGTAATGACCCTATATTATCCCGTTCCTTAGAGGGCTATTTAGCCCTAGGCACTTTTTTTGAATAAATGCAAATACAAATACTAGCCCCACGGTCCTTATGTTTTTGATTATTAAACAAAATATAAATGTTTGATCGAACCCGACACTGTGTGCGTGCGGCCTCAAAATTCAGAATCGATTACCCATTCTGATAAACAGCCTTAACGTTTGCTGAAGGCGATTTCAAGCGCACCGTAGTGTATGTAAGTGGTATATTCTACTTTAGCAATTATCGATGTGCTTGAAGTCGCTTTCAGCAAGCGTTAATGATAGGTTTTGTATTTTTGAAAATTTTTAAGTCTGCAAAAAAAAGCTATTGCAATTACTTCGTGAGCTTCTAATCGCAATTTTAACGTCGAATCATAATTGCAACAATTCAAATATTCATATTGCTGTTTTTGTGAAGATTTTTTCGCGAGGTTCGAAAAGGATCCTATGTTGATACTATAAGGATACGCTGTAGCGTATCCGTTCTGTTCAGCCGGCCCGCTAGGGGTACTAGTTGTATGTATTACTGTTACATATCTATTACTTATCTGAGTTCCATATTTTTTACATAACGGTCATACGTTGTAACACTGTTATGAAATTGTTACGAATTGATCACAGAACAAATTTACGTCCTAATCCTGTTACATATTTGTAACGGCACTGTCACAGAATAATTTTACTCTGTAACCCTGTTTAAGAATTGTTATAAAAATATTTTTTGAAATTTAACGCTGTTACAGAATTGTTAAGGATCACTTACAGAGAATGGTTCTGTGACTTTCTTACAGAACTGTTTCTCAAGGCTTAGCTTAAGTTTAGTTGTTTTTCTGGCCTAATACAACTCAGCACAAGCTTCTGATTTTTAAAATTTCAATGTTTGAAAATATGAGGTCAAAAAGTCTATCCAAGTTGTAAAGATGTTCCCAGCTCTGTGGGATGCAAAGCGGAGAATAACGCTCACGAAGATTCCCGGAGTCTGAAATACCTCAAATCCATAATAAAGCCAAGCCTGGCAAAAGAGTGATTGAAGGTAAAATTTCGCTTTCCAGACGTCCAAGATTTCTCCTTCTAATTTCGGTGCCGATGGCCAACACTTGACTGAATCGTTCGTCTCTCTTTCCGCCTTCCCCACTTCTCTTCGCATTATATGGCCCGGTACGTTGCAACCCTTTACAATCCAGAGTAGATGGATAGTGCACCGGATAGTGCAGGTATTTTTCTGGTCAGCTGGGTAGTGGTATATGTTGCCAGGACTGTAGTCGCGTCTAAATAGTTTTAGGCACAATAAAAATTTCGAATATCTTGAAATGTAAAGTGTTCTGAACTAATCCTGCAATCAGACAGCTAAGGCAAATAGAAGTTTACAACTAACTATACACCCTAAAGACTACACGAAAACAGCCTAAAACTAACTAATGCCTGAAGGGCTAAACGAAAACAGCCTAAAATAACTATGCGCAAAAGTGATCAAACGCGAGGAATCTCTCTACCAACCCCCGAGTTAGAGTCGCCTGCAAATGGAGTTTGCTGAGACCTGGATGAGAGGATGATCTGCATCCAAGACAAATCCGTCTCCCGGTTACGACGTTTCCTAGGTCACACTTCCTTCTCACGTTGCCGTCTTCCAGCTCCTGCCACTCAATTCCGATCTTCACCTTTTGCCCTGAGGCAGGAGAGAATTCGAAAGGTACCCTGTTTTCTGTTTCTAAGCCGAATACAACAACGGGGACTTTCCTTTTCCTTTTCTAGCTCTTTAGCTTCGGGTGGGACGGAATTCTCGGTATGGCTCCTTCAGAGCTTTCGGGGAATTCGTGGACCACGGAGGTGGACGTGGTGTGCGAACGGAATACCGATGGTTCTCCGTGAAGGTCTGCCTCTCTTGCGACTCGGAGATTGATCGGTGGTGGTATCTGTTCCAGTTCCCGGCGGATCTTCAGTGGCTTTGGGTTCAGTAGTTCCCGGGCGAAACTTGGGAATGTTGTCTTTCATCCCCAAGCCGTAAAAAATGTTTTTCGTTAAGTCAGGATTTATCGACAAGTAGTGTTTTAGTTCCTTAATATGATCTTTCTTAATTATTCCAGACTCATCCTGGATCTCATAAAATACTGGCGACATCACCTTCTTCGCAACATAATCTATAGACAAATATAAAATAAGAGTCTCACGCCACATAATATCACCCCGTTAGAGTACATAATACCCGGACCTGGTTCATTCGCTAATTTCTTAAGCAAACTCGAAAATTCCCCAAGGCTGGTTTACCTACATAGGTACAGCATGAGTCTAAATCGAAGAGAGCATGTAGTGACCGAATGTCGAGCCTAACTGTAATAAACTGGCGCAACTAAGCATGAGTTTCCGATTTTGAAATTATACTTACTGTTAATTTTGGGTCAAAATATTATTCCAATTTCAAAAAAGCAGCACAACTTTTGGATTTTGGAAATTTCCGTTTTTGAACATTTTGGTTTTAATATTCGCTCCTAGTTCAAAAAAGTCTAGTTTTTTATGAAAAATATAGATCTGAGTAAAAAGTGGCTTAGAGAATAGTTGTACTCGGCCAGTGAAAAGTGTTTTTGGAATAGTTGCCTTTGTCGCCTAGCACAACTTAGGACAGAATTTAGATTTTTGAAATTTCTATTTTTTAAAGTTTGGGTGAAGAATGTATTCCAAGTTAAAAAACTCAAGTGTACTCGTATTTGAAAAATATAGATCTAAGTGAAAAGTGCCTTAATAAATTGTTGCTGTGCGCGTCTAGCATAACTCAGCATCAATTTCAGATTTTGTGGCTTTGCATTTTGAAAACTGTTGTTTAAATAAATTATTCCGATTTTAAAGATGTCGTGTTTATTTGAAAAATAAAGATCTGAGTGAAAACTGTTTATGGGGATTAGCGTATTGGGATCCTAAAAAAGTATGCTAATTTGGGAATCGATAGATATGCGGCTTGGTTACCCGTGCTCAAAAAAAAATGTTTAGGAAATGTTTTGTTTCTAGGGTTTTGAAATGTTCTTGAATTGAAATTTTTTCACGTTCCTGAAGCGTCAAGAAAGTCTTCTCAGTAGTATGCCAGGACATAAAAGTTTGGCGACAAATAGTTAATAAAAATAATGTGAGTAGAGTGAATGACGCCTGAAACAAAAACTTTGCATACTATTGGGCCCAAGTGGGTAACCACACATAACAATTTTGTGAGGCTTTCACGCGGGGTGATCGCTAGAGAGATTGATCAGCAACCTGGGTCGGAGCAGTGTTGCGGAACGCACTTGTCATTTAAATAAAGAACACGAGAATTCTAGATAAATCTAAAATATCTATAACTTACACCTATATACCTATCTACCCTATTCCTATATACCCATCCACACACTACTACTTTCTAACCGAGCAATTCACGCCAACCCCGAAAGGGAAATGGCTTAATGGTATAATAATAATAATAATTTTCAAAGAGATAATTCCTGTTTCATGCACTTCTGTTTTTGAAAAAAATCCTATCACCTGCGTGAATAAGACAAATAATTTTTTCATGTGCTTGAAAACTCTTCAGTGGCCAACATGTTCTAGAAAAAAAAATTGCCAAGATTCAGGAATCAAAATTGCAAATACAGCGATTTATTAAAATTCCGGTTTTGGTGTTTAATTTATTCATCTTCATAACTTTTTTTTTTAAAATTGTCCTGAGCATGTCTCGGATTTTTTTTGCATAGAAATACACAAGAAAAAAATTCTATTGCGTTCTAAATTCTACATGTTGAAAATTTTCTGTAATTCCAATTTCGATTCCTGGGTCTTGTCGATTTTGTTCTAGTGTATTTCTGTATTAAAAAAGCCCATGCGTGCGTAGACAACTTTTTGTTGGAATCTTGCTTCATCGATACGGTACTGAATGCCAGACAGCGGTGTGCGCATGAGTCGTGGATGCGGCTCGATGCCGGCAGAGGATCAAAATGAAGTTAAGAGAGTATCCTGTCATACGTGAAGCGCGACTGAACGCGTGCAATTAGTGTGTAACGAGTTGATTCAATAAACTATGCTTGAAGTGAATATGAAAACTGTTATTATTGTGTACACCTGACTTGGCGATTTCCTAATGATCCAGCACTTTTTAAACTACCGAAAGGATTTTAGAAGTGAACAAGTGCCATAAGGCCGCCCGTTCTCCTTGTCTTCTCATCTGCTGTGCGTGAGGTCTGACGGATGGGGTACGTATGCCGGAGCCGGGGTAGGTTGAAATGGATTATTCATATTGAATGAAACTACATAAACATTATGAGTTTACATTCACAAAATTTCAAGATACAAAAGAATATAATGACAAATATCAATTATTGAATAATTACATAACTCAAGATGTAAAATTGGATGTATTTATTTCACTTTTAGAACAAAATTAAATATGGCAAGCTAGAATGAAATACAGTCAACTTTCTTTTATTTTACTGGGCTTCAAACGAGTGGGCAGTTTATTCTTATCAACGACGCTCATTGGCTGCCCCGTTCTTGTATCGATGCGCTGCCTGCCGCTGCTTTTTCAGCTGAAAAGTCGCGTATATTACGCAATATGATGAATTCCAAGTAAAAACGGTTCAAGCGGTCTCGGCTTATTGCGCAATTGAAAAATTCGCGGTCCGTTAGTCTGCATGCATGCAAACAGTGTTTTTCAAGTGTCTTTTAAGTGTCTTTCAAGTATTTTCGTGGGCGTGCGAGAATTCGCCAACTAAAAATTAATATTATAGAATCAAAAAACAACTCAAATATTTTGCGGAATAGTGATTTTTGTGACATGACGTCGATAGGTGGAAATGTCAGCCGTCAGGGAGGTTAGTACATGTTACTGCAACTGCATACGACTTTTTGGAGAAAATCTCCGGATGGTAAATGTAAGTGACAAAGGTCTGACTAGTAATATTTCTCAAGTGTAAAATCTGTTTCCTCAGTCATGTTATATTTTTTTGTCGATTGACGCCCTTTCAGTGTCATGAAATAAAATATCCTAAATTGCAGGCTAGTGGTACTCTAACCTAAAATTGCGGACAGGTGCTTGTATTTCCTGGTACTGAAAGGTCGTGAATCGACAAAGGAAAGGAATCTGACTGGGAAAATCCATTATAGACATAAGAAATATTACTATTTGTAAATTTATGACTTTTTCGTTTAGAATATTTTCTCGAAAATGTTGTCTGCATTCCCATGAAGGCATGTCAAAATACTCAATTCATGGCTTGCTGGTCTTCGGACCTCTTTTTTTAATTGGTCACCCACTAATGCGAGCGTGACCGTATAGCCCGTACAGAGACCGTGGTGGGAGATTACAAAAATGCGCAAATTAGAATAAGCGTGTATAGGGGGTATAAAATGAGTGAACTTTAGAATATGCGAACTGTAGAATAAAAGAAAGTTTACCGTATTATGAGCTGACATTCACAAAATAAAAAGGTACAAACAAATATATCAAATACATATTACACATATAATAAATAATGTATAATGTATCTCCAAATATTAAAACGGTCAGATTTGATAAATCTATTGATTATAGTGTGTATGCACAGCCCATTTGCTGTGCGTGAGGTCTGAAGCAGACGGGGTACATGAATAAAGTATGCATAATGTATATAAAACATCATGATTATTCAGAACAAAATATAGATTAAAAACCACCAACCCTATTAACAACATGGCAAGTAAAGCAGCGCATGTGATGTTATTGAAAACTTTAGAGACGACAACATAAAAAATTTTAATGGTTTTCAGAGACATCTAATAAGATGCTAAGCGCAACGGCAGAAGAAACTGCGGACGATGAGATAACTAAACTTAAGATTACTTGAAGTATATAATTTATATGGTCAAATAATTTGGAAGTTAGAGGTAAGATTATAGAAAATTTTAATGCATTAAAACGGTTTTTAGGAATAGGAAAAACTGCGGCAAAAATATATATAAAATGAGACTAGAAATTAACTGAAAAATCTCATTTAAATTTGTGGATAGATTATCTAGAGTCAGAATTAATGTTTAATTTTTTTTTTGGATTTGATGAATGAAAAGGTTCTAAAACCTATGAATTTAAATGAAGAAATAATTTTTAAAAGAAGACGGATGATTAGAGACATCATTGTAAATCATTTAGATGAAAATGATCACAAACGGATTTTAGAAATAAAGAAAGCAAAGATTATGATAAAAAAATATAGAGAATTTCAAACAGTAGATACAAATGTGACACATTTTTCTGTAGCAAAACAGCTCTACCAATTAAAGATGAAATCTAGAGAAAAAGTGTTTGATTCCTGTGGAATATTTTATTTAATAATCAAAGCATACGAAAATCGTAATGGAGTTGTGCCCTTAACAGATCAAGAAAAAGGGTCAGCTTTTTATCAAGCTGTTTTTGGCGTAGTACCCGAACTTTGTTCAACGGATTTAATGAGGAGGTAATGAATAAATAGATAAAAAAGGAGGCCTGACGGGAGATGCTGTAGATGTAGTAAATCAGGGCAAAGGTCAACATCATCCGGAAAAGCGGACCAAACAAAGAGAAGGAGCAAATGCGGGTTGATTATTTCTCCGCGCAAGATCGAATTAGCCCACGCGCTACGAGCAAAGACGAGTTAAAGATGTACTCGTTTGTGCCCGTAGCGCGCGGACTAACCCATTTTTG
Organism: Andricus grossulariae; assembly: GCA_011634705.1. Classification (NCBI taxonomy): domain Eukaryota; kingdom Metazoa; phylum Arthropoda; class Insecta; order Hymenoptera; family Cynipidae; genus Andricus; species Andricus grossulariae. Next base: position 289,745,892 of record JAABKJ010007545.1, on the reverse strand, counting down.
CCCGCACTCATATTTCGATTCGATTTGACTCCAACCGAACTCTTGATTCGTTTTTGGCTTCGCTGATATTTTCGTTTCGTTCGCGCCTGGACGATCGAGAATAAATAAAATTGATGGGTTTCATCTCCATAATAGCTCAAGTTTTTATCACTTCAGCAGCCAAGGGAAATCGATCCCCTTCATCAAGACCAAGCTGCTGAACGGTGCGAAGAGCCAGAAATGGAGCACAAGTTAGACCGTATGTGACAGTGCTGACTCGAAATACTTGAACTGGCTCATTTTGACTTTTGCGTCACAGAATAAGCTGGAGATCCTGATCATCTTCGTGGACGATGATCTGTCAATACATTTATTTGACATCTGCAGAAAAGACGATAAAGTGAATACGCCACTGCAGCAAGACATCTGAAATATTCAATTTCAGTTTTGGCCCTGCATGAAGACACTCGTTCAATGAAGTTCCTCGACTTGATCTCCGAGACCCATTAAAATCTACTCGTAGTTCCGTGGATGAACTAGCTTTACGCCAAACTCCATGATGTGGAAGGAAAAACGACCGTGAAGTGCTCCTTGTTTCTGCAGGGATGTTGACGAACTTCATATGCTCAAGTTGATTGTATCTTCCATGAAAATCTCGCTTGAACCGCTGTTGCATATGAAGTAACATGCGAAGAACTGGAGAGTAAGAATCTCCTAACGATGTGACGCCACTCTTGATTGGAAGACGCACGATATATCTCCTATCTTTTTCCCTAGAGTGAGTCTTTTCGAAATGTTTTTCACACTTTTCTTCCTCAGCTGTTCGGAAAGGCTTAGCAGGCTATTCCCTGTAGGTCCACGCAGAACCCATCCGAAAACGGTATTCTGAGCTACAGGAGAGCCTGGGTGACCCTTTCGAAGACCTTGTTCTATTAACATTGAATAAACATCCACTCCTAAAATTAGATCAATCGGAGCACTTCCACTAAAGTTCGGATCTGCTAATTGAAGTCCAATGAGATGAGGCCATTCCTCAAGCCTAATTTGATGCTCTGGGCGTTTAGAAATCAACTTCGAAAGAACAAGAGCCTGGAGTTGAAGTTTGAAGCTCGCCTCAAACCTTGGCGAGACAACGACGTTGACTGATCCACGCGATGTTGCCGACTTACTTTCCCCCACCCCTAAGAGAACAACAGGTCCTCTCGTACGTGGGAGTCAAAGACTTTGAGCAAGGGACTCAGAGATTATGGACACCTCTGAGCCTTGATCGATAAATGCCCGAACATACTTTGTATGGCCAGCTGATGTAGTCACGTTGACCATTGCTGTTGTCAGAAGAACCAATGGTGATTTATTTTGAAAAATTTGTATCACGGAAACCGCATGCGTAGATTTTGCTCGATGAGGCGTTAAAGATGTATTTGGCATTATCGAAGAAGACTGTCCTGAGCTTGAAGATTGGTCATGAAGCACCGTATTATGTTTCGCCTGACAAATCTGACCCAAATTCTTTGATAAACAATTCTGAAATGAATGAGATCCTAAACAATTAGTAAACAATTTTCTTTGAAAAATGAACTCTTTCTTTTGTGTTACAGACTGACTTTGAAACTGTGGACACTACATTAGACAATGCAATTCACGACATAAAAATAATTTCCTTTCCGGCAATGGCTTCTTCGTAAACTGTTTTTTATACGATTGTTAGTTCATTGGCTGCTCTGTAATTGCGTTGACGTTGGCTGTTGTTGAATTCGACGACTTTGTGGACTTTCCAAACCTTCTCTTTTGAAATTAAGACTTTGAGGATTGCTGAGACGAGGACTGATTAGACTGATTTAGAGTAGAATCTAAAACTTCCAATGTCCGAATCCTGGTTTGTAAGAATGTTTTCAATTGGTCAAACGTTGGAGGATTCGTGGAATTTCCAAGAGAAGTTTCCCAATCGCGGCCAGACTGACGATCTAATTTCTCTACAGTAATATATACTAGCTATGATGACCATTTGTCGACAGGTTCCTCTAAGACAGATAAAGCTTCAATGTTGTCAGCCGTTGCATTATAAACTTCCTGCAGAGCACTCGAAGACTCAGCTTTCATTGGCTGAATTGAAAAAAGCTCAGCCAAGTGAGAGTTGATAAGAACTCTTTTATTTCCAAAGCGCTCCAAAAGCCAATCTCAGCAACGTTGATATTTGCCTTGAGTTGTCGGAATTCGATGGAGCTGCTTCACCTATGAGATTGGATTTTAAGTGATGAAGCTTCTCCACTAACGAGGCTTTAGGATTTGAATGAACAAAGATGTGAACAAATCCTTGAAATTTGCCCACTCCGTGTAATTTCCAGAGAATATATTCAATTCAATCTTTGGCATTGATCGATAAGATAATCCAGCAATTTGTGGGGCTGAATCATTCATCGACTTAGAAGCAAGGTCATTCGAGAGTTTTTCCAGTTCGTCCATAAACGCTCTCTTCGCGACTAGATATGCTTCTTCGGTGGTTGCATGAAAATTACTAGTGAAATAAATGTTCGTGGCATTTTGATCGCGAATCTTCACTAAATCCCAATGTTAGCCTGAAAACGCCTCCAATTTTTCTCTAAAGACTCAAGTCTTGAGACCAAAGTTCTTTTAGTGATCTGTTTTAATTTTTGAGTATTTTCAAAAGCAGTTTGGATCCAAGAGCAAAGCTCGGTTTGTTCCAAAAAGTAACTCGAAATAGACATGGTGAACAGAAAAGAGTCAACACACGTTAAAATAAAAGTCCGCGAATACAATCTTTAAAAATAAATTGAATAAAAATTGTTTCTATCAGGTAAAGCAGTTCGCCAATAAAATAATTATTATTCTAACTCAAATTATCAACAAGTTCAAAAATTTCAAGTGCGTTGAATTAATGTTGAGAAGTCATTTATAATCTTTAATTCTTGGAATTTATTGCACCACATCGAAAGACGGAGAAATCACGATGAAATTGAATAAAGTCTGAAAGTCTGAGTGTTATTGGCAAAATCAATTAAAATGACACTCCCGGAATAATGTTCACTTTCTCGATTCGAATTGATGATAATAAAGATTGAATGTTTTCGGCTTACCAGAAGCTAAAATATAAACAAAAATCTGGGTGGTATTGACAACTCAATGCTCACCGATCTATCGAACCCATGTGAAGGTTACGAAATCCATGGACATTTGTCTGTATACCTTCACGGAAAAATGAGAAAATCCTTCCAGAATCGAGGAAATGCATCCAATTTAATAGCCACGTAGTCACAGACACTTATCAATGCTCTATCATAAATTAAAAAATTTATGAAAACATCTCACTAGTATAACTGTCACACAATGATCACAATCAAAAGAATCGTCTAGGTCACAATGCACTGACGCTGCACATTGTACATTCAGTCAAAAAGTCACAAGCTACTAGTTGGTTTGACTCTAACAATCTCTACCAGAATTTGTACGAATAATCCTCACACAATAATTGAATCAATGAATCGAAAAATCTGGCTTGACAGGACCAATGTTTGAACACTAAAAAGCAAATGAACAACTCTGGTAGGAAGACATGCATGTTTAGGTCAAGTCATTTAAAAAAATAGCACTTTTAATTAACAACGGATAACGCCAGAAAGCGCGGTCTTTATTGAGAACAAATTAAGAGTTTTACAATGAAAATAGACTGAACTTGTTGCTTGGCGAACGCGGACTGACGAGAGAAGGAAATTCGGAGACCGAACAACAAGACTATATGTAAGATAGAGAGGGCACGAACATGACAAGGCCGGCTTAGACATAAAGTTTGATCTCATGCAATAAGAAAATAAAATATAGGATAAATCGAAGAAATATAAATATAAAAGGAACACGAAGAGAATAAATTGAGAACACAAGTTTTAACATTCATAAAACAGTGAATTAATGTCCAATTTACAACAAAATCAGAATTTTATCTATTTTTAAAACAAAATATCACGTTTTTTAAAATAAAGAACTTCCTGAGCATTGGACATGATTTCTGCCACCATTTAGGTTAAAGTGGACTCAATTTCCATGGAATTTTGTTTAACAATTAGCTGGAACCCCTATTTCCCAGCACTGTTGTTGGCACCCTGGGGCGTTGGCGACCGGAGAAAAAAATGCTTATGTGAGTAAGCTATTTAATATTTTGACTTGACATTTTTTTTGGTATTTTTTTAGGTCTCTTTTATGAATCCTAATAGTTAATTCCATTGATTTTCAATTTCAAGCTGGTCAAAAAAATTAAAAACTCCAAAAAATTCCAACAATTTACCTTTTTTACAATAAAAATGCATAACTTTTTTAATTTTCAATGTTAAGGGCTAAAAATGTAGCTGCATAATGTCAAGATGTATTGCTTTAAAATAAAATCATCACTTTTTATGTCGCGTGAAAAAAGGTATTTATTTCACAAAATCAAAGTGACAATTTTACGTGAAAAAAGATTGTCTCTTATTTTCAAAATAAAATCAATTATTCATAAGAAGCAGTTTTATTTTACGTAATATTTATACAAATGCTAGTAGATTATGTAATAATAGTAGTAATAATTATTAAATAATTAATTAATTAATAGTAGTAGTAATAATTGAAGAAATTTGATTAAAAAAACACATTTATTTCATGTCCTACAACAATCAAAGCATATCTAGGAACGGTGAATCTCGCAAGATGGTCGTTAGCACGACGAAAATCCTGCATTGGTCTTTCGCTCACCCTTTCTTGGGCACAAATCACACCTTTTTCTGTGGTCAAATTTGACTTTTTCTACTGCTCGTAGATTTTCGCAATCCGTTTTGAGAATTGTAGCGAATAAATATTTGGGAGCACAAAACACTTTTATGATCACAGCTGGCACTCTGGGGTCGCTAGCGACCGAACTTCACTTTGGAGCACTGCCGGTTACACACTGTTGAATTTAGGATAGTAAAACCAACATGGGGGAGAGGAGACATCTCTACTCTAACGCCAGATGGCTTTCGAAGTCCTATTTTAAAACTTATAAGTAAGTAAAACTACGATTAAAAAATTCACCTTCGCGAACGACCACAGGGTCCAGCCAAGGGCTACCATTATATTTTTAAATGTTTTGTTTCTGGAGCTGCAGTTTTTTCTTTTCGATTAATCGAGTTCTAGTTTAGTTGTTCTGTCAAGCGACTGTAAACATGTCGAAAAGTTACGCGAGAACGCACGATGAAAGTTTATGACGAATTTGCTTGTTGTGTTTTGGCAAAACGAAGAAAATGGTGACCGTGCAGAGTGAACTGGAAGTTTTCATAAAAAAGATTTTCGGATGCGATTCCACTGATGTTAGGTTATCCGTTGTTCTGTGCACTAGCTGCACAAGAGATGTATATCTACTAAAAGGTGGTACAGAGAAAAGTGTTAAGCTGCCAGATTTTATTCCCTTAAACCCTTGAAGAGGACGAGATTGAATAGTAGTGCTGTATGTGAATGTCATGTTTGTCAATTGGCTAGGACACCGCAAGCAGGAAATTTCACTGAAGTAACTCTGTCCAAGCGAGAGAGCATACTAGCTGAAATTACAATAACAATAAAATTGTTGGTAATTCAACCAAACTAATGCACCGACTTTTTGATCTTATCATTTGTGTAATAAAAAAAATATTAATTTAAATGAATTTTAGTACTCTACTCTAAGACGTCCCAGTTCACTCTTTTTCTATGATCGTGCAATGAATATGCTCTTATTCCTCTCTCAGATAAAGCGGAAACATCTTCGGTCGAAAAACGCTGCAACTACTGCTTTTCTGTAATTGCTCGAGGTATTTCTCACATATGTAACCTATCGACTCGCTTGGAAAAGCTAAGTAAGTGTATAGAAGAATCTGATGCAAAGGTTGCAGAAAAAGTGCCCTCCTCTCTGCTAAAAAGAAAGGTGGAAAGAGAAGATGGAAAGACTGCGAAATTATCACTGTCTCAACCTCGCGGTGGCCAGTCCCTTCAAGTCGCTATCCATACAAAATTGACAAAAATTCACTGCAAGAATCACTTCTTTCTACAGAAGACATTTTTAAAATTCAGACTAGCTTCTATCTTAGTTAGAGGAAAGTGATCGGAATCGCTGCAGACATTCGTGTGACTTCTAAAAATTCTAAGGTCGTTGATGCCCATTTACAGAAAAAGCTATCGGCTAAAAGCGATTGCGTAGATGCATTTTTTGGATTCAAAGAGTTTGATTTTGTCAATGTCAAAGCTGATGAGATATCCGAGGCCGCGTTTTAAAGATTCCGGTGCCAACAAGTTTCTTGTACTCGCACTGGCACAGTGTGAAACATTATGGTGTGTATCATGTCTCACAGCAGCTCTCATCCGTGTAGGTGATGTTATGCGAAGAATGGAGAACTGCAAGATCGTAGTATGTATAGAACTTTAGGCAATATAATGCAAACTTATGTTAGTTGGTGCGAAGCAGGTTCTTTGAAATTACAGGCCTGACATTACAATAATTGTATCCATCCTCCTCTTTTCATTGCTCGTGAAGACACAACACTTCTTCAGCTGATCCCGCCTCCTAAAATACATATGATGCTGGGTGTTGTAAATACCATATTTACAAATTTGCTGCCTGAATTCAAAGATGATGTTACTCGGTGGGCAGAAACATGTAACGTTGAGCGAGTAATAACGCATGAAAGTTGCGGTTTCAAAGGAAATTCATGTGAAAAATTACTTGGCAAAGTAGATTCACTAAGTCCTACAGTTCGAGTGGGGTACTTAAAATATTTGAAAGCGTTTGAGGATTTCGAAGCCGTTGTACAATCATGTTTTCGTAATCACCTTGGTCTATGTTTTGTTGATAAAATCGAGAATTTCAAGAAAAGTTATTTGGATTTGGATATTTCTGTTACTCCTAAAGTACACGCTGTATTTTTCTGCGTACCTGGCTTCTGCGAAGAAATGCAAACAGGTCTAGGATTCCTTAGCGAACAGGCGATGGAGTTCGTTCACTCAAATTTTAAAGCCATCTGGACAAAATATAAAGTCTCTAAGATCATCCAGACTACGCAATCAGGCCACAACGTGAATTATGTGAATATAATAGCCTTCACTCATTTTAAGCTTACAATCATATTTTCATAATATCGTTATTAAAAGTTTTCAGTTCATGATTAACTCAATTAAGTCTTCATTTAATTCATGCACAAGATACCCAATATAATAAAAACATTTTACCATGTCTCATCCTCTTAATCTTAACTATTCTTGTTAAGGTATTTGAGACATAAGATGAACTGGAATAAGGCAATTTTCCAAAAACTGATTTTTTCCTAATTTTTTCACCATGTTTCGAAACTATTGAAGGATTTCACCTCTCGTAAGATGTTCAGCATCTGTAGCTCTATTTCACGCGCCAGACTGAATGGTGTGAACCAATGAAATTCCACATCTAACTTATTTTCATTAAAATATGTTGATCAGCCTCTTCAAAAACAGAAAAAAAAGAGTTTTCTCAAAAATGGCCCAAGCTATTTTTTTATTTTTGGGCTCGAAATGATAGTGGGCCATCCTAGAAGTATATTCAGAAAAAACGGCAAATGCAAGCCCTTTTAAGTTGAAGTCAGTTGAGGCACGCCGTGGCTCGTGGATCTTATTCATTCCAGATAATTCGTAAGCCCAAATTTTGCTGAGAATTTGGCGATACCTTTTTCCTTGTTGTAGGTGGACGCAGACACACTTGTTCAGTTTGAAGCTCATGCCAATCGCTTTAGAGTACTTATTTACCGCATTATATTCTCTTCTGTTCGGCGGGCCTTTTTCAGAAGTAATTAGTGGACGCTCGTCGACTAGGCGGATTTCTAACGGCACGTGACGTTTTATTGAACAGACTGGAAGGATTAGTAGAAAAGGTAGAATTTTCCTGCTTCCACTTTATTCGCCGTTCAAGGCGCTATTTCGCCGTTAAAAGAGATCTTCTTTTTGCGTACAGTGCTGCTTGCTAGTCAACAGTTTACACTTGTTCAGTGTGTGATTTGCTTCAATTAAGTTTCGAGTAAGTGCCCTAACTTTTGGAGTGAATTTTTTATTTGATGTTATGTAGCTAATCACGCACTGAACACTTCATGCATGCCGTCTCACCGTTTCAATTTTAAATTGAAGCTGTGCAATACGCTCGCGAGTCTTACTCAGGCGTACTGTAGTATCGTTACTTCTATTGTCGCTAAGCATGGAGACGGCCCTCTCGTAAACTACACTGTTCAGATTCCAGAGATTGAAATCTTCGGGGAGTAAATTGGAGAGAGCAGTATTAGCTTCAGCTAATTTTTCCTTCCTAAGAATGTCTTTTGGTGGACTTTTGATCTCCCAGTTCTCATGATGGCATTATCGGCCATCTGCAAAGGTGGTCTTGCTTAAATGGATGGTATGTTCGCTGGAGGATGCTGCTCTTCTTTTTGCTGATAAAGAGCTTCATATCCGTTTCTGCGCGAGAAGGATACCTGATCTCTTAACACTCCAATGGCTGCGCTGGATCTGAGAGATCCATACGACAGTATTTTTCTCACAACGCCTACCTGCATAGCACAAAACCGCCCCTTCCCCGTCTATCCTCCTATCTCGTGGTGTACCACATGCAAGTAATGACGTCTCACGTGTCATGTGTCATGTTTTGCCATGTCATGCCATATGTCCTGTCATGTCATGTCATGCCATGTGTCATGTCATGTCATATGTCATATGTCACGTCGTGTCGGCTCATGTGCTACGTGTTGCTTAACATTTTCTTCGTGTACGCTTCAGCATGTAAACTTGTTTGATTTCGTTTTATGTACTTAGAGGAAGTGACTAACAGTGAAAGGCTGCTCAAGTGCCAAAAAGAAATATTATGTACAATAATTATTGTAAAAGTGTATTGTTGTACATATTTTAATAAAGGGTTTCTGAACAATAAGGTTTATTCCTCATACCATCTCCTCAGATAAAATTATGGACAGATAATCCCTTCAGCATCATTGATTTTCGTTTATGGATCTGAGAGACACAGCATCACCAAGTATGTCACTACAAGGGGCACCACCATTGGAGTGTTGAATACTGAGGCGTTTTATGAGCATATTTTAGGTGCATATTGACCCAAAGTTCATGAAACCTCTGCATGAATCCTCTTCGCGCCGGTGACGCATAAGTCGTTGCATTGGGGTGTTAGCCCAATGCGACGTGGCTGACTGCAAGAGTCGGGGCTCTCTGGCGATGGGGTCGCCACATACCTACGCCATTTATCTGTATTTGTGTTTGTTCTTATTTAAGAAAAGTTTCCAGGGCTTGATAGCCCTATAATGAACAGGTGATACATATTACAATTAAAATGCGACAGCGATCAATTTGACGATTGAAATCAAAAATAAGTATTGAACAAGAGTAAAGAAATAAAATATAATACACATAACAAGGTGCAGGTTATGAACAGAATGATACTATAAATATACATACGCAAATATACACACTTAAAAGTAAATACGCATTCATACACACACTCACATATATTTTTGATTAAGAATTTAAGTGTTACCCATGTGTGACTTCGAGTGTAGGATTGGATTTTTTAAATAAGTAACCAGAAAAGGCTTTTCTAAAGTGAAATTGTGAATGTGCATGGCTAATGCTTATAAGTAGTTTGTTCCAAAGGCGAGCACCACAAATAACAAAAGACCTTTGCATTTTATACGTACGGTGTGACTAAATTTTTAGTACTCAAGCTTGGAATTAAAGCTCAAGCTTGGAATTCAGCTCATTAGTAATATCGTCATATACCACACAGCCGTAGTCAAAGAAAAGAAGGATCATGCTTTTAACTAGGAGGATACGCGTTGAGGTAGGAAGTGATTCTTTATTCCTGTTGAGCTGTTGTAGGACTCTGAAGGGTTTCCTTGAAATATCCGCAACTTGTTCATTCCAATTGAGACAGCGATTAGGAATATAACCTAAATCTTTCACAGATGATTATAGCCATAGTTTTAGCAGGGTTAAGAGTGAGGCCAATTGTGAAAGCCCACTGCACTACTAGATCAATATCCGCCTGTACCTTTTGAAGTAAGCTCTTAAGATTGGCAATAGGCCCGGAAAGTTAAAGCTTAAAATCGTCAGCATATTTGTAGTAGTTACAATGACGAAGTTCACTACCAAGTTCAGAGGTATATATATTAAATAAAGTAGGTGCAAGCGTGGATCCGTGAGGGACACCACTCTCAACCTCCCCACAATCAGACCTCTCGACATTGGTAATTTGTACTCTTTCAGAACGATTACTACGATAAGATTCAAACCATTTAAAAGCCTTATTCAAGAGGTTAAGCGATTTGAGCCTAGTTAATATCAGATTATGGTTAACTGTGTCAAACGCCTTAGAAAAGTCAAAAAGGACGACAACCGTTATTTTCCTTCTATCAATTGCAAGTTTAAGGTCAGAAGTTGCTTTAAGTGAAGCTGTAAGTGTACTATGCTGGCACAGAACCCAGATTGCATTGAGTCCATTAAATTGTTATTTCCAATGTGTGCAGTAAGTTGCTGATGGACAATGCGTTCGAAAGGTTTGGACAAGGCACATAGTATGGGTATAGGACGGAAGTCTTTGGGAGACGTAGGCTTAGTATTTTAGGAACAGGGCGAATAATCGCATCTTTCCAGGCATCAGCAAATATTCCCACCTGCAGAGATGCATTGTAGATGTGCAAGAGAATAGGGCCAATGACTGGTAGAGCAAGGCGAATCATTTTAATTGAAATTTTATGTAAAAAGTAAAAAGTAATGTTACCTCGAAGAGTTTTTTAATAAGGGTTTCTTGCGATACGTCAGAAAAGAATAATGTAGTATCATCAAAAGGAGAGGGAACTGAGGACGGAGAAGGAGTGCTGTTTGCAAGGCATGTACATTTTGTAGTGAAAGCTGTTAAAAGGTCCACAGAAGAAAAATTGTTATCAGGAGTCAAGTATTTAGAAGGAATAAGTCTAAGCTGTCTCAAGAAAAGCCAGATGTTTTCATTTTTATTCCTGTTTTTGATGGAATTGTAATTATATTGGTTGTATGAATCTCAGATTCTGGTTTGTACTAAGTTTCTCAATTTACGAAAGTCGGCCTTAATAATACCAGTTTTTGTTCTTTTAGCCAATCTACGTTTTTTTTCTCTTTCTTTTATTAAATCTTTGATATAAGAAGTGATCCAAGGAGTTGACTTCTTATTTGCGTGAAAGGTATGGAGAGGCACAAATTTTTCAAAGGCCGGAGATCAAAATGTAGTTAGACAAATCACCTTTCTATTTATATCCTTTTCAGTATACTTTCTATTTCAGTCATAAGTAGAAAGGTGCTCAAGAAATTCAGTTTCATTTATATTCTTAAAATTGCGTATGGACAGAGAAGTTACACTAGAGGAAGGATTGAAGGAGAATTGGTATTGGATGCTGATAAAATTATGGTTTGAGAAGAATGAGATTGAGTGTTGATTAGAAGAAATCACCTTGTCTAAGTTGTCAACAATCATCAGGTCAATCCATATACTAGAATGATCGGTGTGCTGGGTGGTATCATTGGAAACTATAGATAATCCGGCAGAGAAAATTACTGTTTTTAAATAGTGAGTTAAATTGTTGGTAGCATTAAGATTTGTGTTTATATCACCGGTGAGAACATTGTTATTATAATTGGGTATGAGGTCGAAAATGTCAGTCTCAAGTTCCCTGTCATAGGAGGCGTTAGGAGGTTTGTAAATTACACCCACCAATGCACTGTCCTGAGGCGACGATACCTTGACAAAAAGATACTCAGCAGTAGGGTAATTGGGAAGAAGACCCACTTGCATCTGTATACTCCTTAGGCTGTCATGAATATGGAGACAGACCCCACCCCCTCTTCTGTCATCTCTATCTCTGCGGAAAAGTGTGTAATGATCAAGTGCTACGAGGCTCGAAGAAATGTTTGGCGTGATTCACGTCTCAGACACGACTATGCTATGATAGGAACAGAACAGAAAGTAATGTTTGAATTCAAGGTAATGGGCAGGCAAAGATTGAGCGGTAACGTGCCAAATATTTAAGGTTTCCATCATGAGAGTGATAGGTAAAGTTCAAGTACAGTTAAATATAGAAGTGTCTGAAATTCGTAAAACACTTGAAAATACCTTTCCGTGAAGCTAAAGTAACAGTGAGTAATAACCAACAAAATCGGAACAAATGAACATTTGGTTGATAGGGAGCCGGATAAATTGGTTCACCATGTCTGGATAATTCTGAAAGAAGAAAAAACAATGCCAAAAATGTCAATGATAAAGATTCAATCTAAATTACATTCTTCTCTAAAGCCAATGAATGCAATTTTTTTTATCAATTCAATCGGCAACTGAAATTTAGAGGTTGTGAATTCTCTTTCGTTAAAGCTTCTTTGGCTTTATCGAACACATTCTCATCATGCGTCTCGTGAGCAAAAAAAAGTAAGAAGATCATTTTTAGATATAATTTAGGCAAAAAATTTTGGTACTAAACATTTCATTGTACCTTGTGTCTGTTCCAAAAATTTAATTTCTTTATTTGTAAAGTCATTTCTCACGATTGAAACAAAAACTACGAGCCCCATAACAAAATAATTGAGAACAAATTTGTAGATCTCTTTTGGGTGAGCAACTTTTCTTCATTGGTTTTTTTTTAAATCTTGTGTCGGTACTTAAAATATTAAATGCACCCTTCCTGTTAAACAAAAATTTAAAACTGCAATTTCCACGTATCAAACTCAATAAAAATGTAAAAAAATACAAAATATGTACATAAATAAAATTTGGTTTAATTAACTTAATTGAAAGTCGTTTCAAGCTACTAATTGTTTAATTCTTATTCATACGTCAGTTATAATTCACTTTTAAATTATTGTGTTTTTAATTTTTGATTTATAATTGCTCTTTCAAATCAAGAGACAAATATTGCTAAATATAACAAAACTCTTGTTGCAATTTGAAAATTTTAAATTTAATGGGTTAAAAATGTAATATTTCAGAATGAAAGAAGATTTGAATAGAGTTAAAAATGATTTTTTTGCAAATATCCGGAATTAATTTTTTCTATTTAAATTAAAGAGAGCAATATTTACAATTCAACATAAAAATATAAAAACTGTAATTCTGATCTGGAACAGCGGATTTTCAAAACGGGAGTTTTTGAAAAGAATGATATTTTTTAGTTGGTTCAAGCAATTTTTCAAATTAATTATAATTATGGATTTAAAAAACAAGTATATTAAAAAAAACTAACAACTTCGAAAATAAAATTTTCTAACATAAATTATAATTTTGAGTTGAGACAGGAATCTAGCATATTTTTTGAAATCTTTTGAAATCTTTTATGAAATATTTGTGAAATCATTAAAGTCTTGGAAATCTTTTGAGATCTTTGTAAAATCATTGAAATTATCTAAAATCTTCGTGAAATCTGCTTTTTTAAAATAATCTGAATATATTTTTATTTTTTCAAAAATCTTTTTGAAATTCTTTTGAAATCTTTGTGAAATCATTGAAGGCTTGGAAATCTCTTGAAATCTTTATGAAATCATTTTTTTAAATACTTGTGAAATCTAAAAGATTTTTTTTTCAATTTTTGTAGCATTTTTGTAATGTTTATGAAATTATTGTGAAACCTTTTAAATGTTTGTGAATAATTTGTGAAATAATTGAAATTTTGTTGAAATCTTTTAAGTCGTTGTGAAATTATTGAAATCTTTGAAATATTTTGAAATATTTGTAAAATATAAAGGTTTTCACACATTTTTAATCTTTTTGAAATTTTTTGAAATTTTTGTGAAATCATTGTGAAAAAATTGTTGAATATTTGTAAATCTATAGAAGTCTTTTTGAATATTTATGAAATCTTTGGGAACCTTTGTGAAAGTGCTTTTTTAATACTTTGAAAAATTTTTGAATTTTTTTAAAAATATTTTTGACATTTTTGTGAAATATTTGAAACTTTTGTGCAATCATTGGGATGTCTTCAATATTTTAAAATATTTTAAATCTTCTGAAATATATGTGAACTCTTTGAAATCTATGTGAAATCTTTCTAAGTCTATAGAAGTCTTTTTAAATATTTGTGCAATTTTTTGGAATCTTTGTGAAACTGCTTTTTTCATATTTTGAAATATTCTTGAATTTTTCTTCAAATCTTTCTAAAATTTTTGTGAAATATTTTCAATATTTGTGCAATCATGGAAATCTCTGAAATCTTTTGAAATATATGTGAAATCTCTAAAATATTTTGAAACCCTTCAAAATCTTTTGAAGTATTCTTGAAATCTGAAATCTTGTTTGAAATTTATTGAAATATTTCTGCAATCGTTTCGAAATTTTTCAAAATTATAAAAATAAATGTATTGTCATTTCCCGTTTTTCCTCGATCTCAAAAAATTCCTAGTTACTTCCAAAAGGTCTTGCACTCTCCGGTTTTTTTATTCTCTTAGTGATAATAGTGATTTTAGTTATTTTTAGAATAGTGATGATATTAGTGATAATAGTGATTACAGTGATAATTGACGATAATTTTGAGACTGAAATTAAAAAAGTTGTTGTAGCAGTTTTTGAAAAAAAACTACATTTTTGACTAAAAATTGTCTCATTTTACTTTTTCTAAGATAACTCTGAGTCCTTTTGAGTTGAGTTTCATCAAAGCCGACTCTGATAACCAATCAGAGATTTCATTATTTTCTTCTGAATGGCACATTGGTTTGTATTTTGAAATTTGTTATCATTTGTTTATTTTCATCAAAATTATAAACTATTTTAAAGATCATATAAAAAATAAAATTATTGCAATTGAAAATGCAGTTAAAATTATAGATATTATATTTACCAACAATATTGGTGAAAGCTGCTAAGCTGAGAAGCACGATACCAATAATATTCATTTTCTCTCAATGAAGGAAACTACGTTTGGAAAATTCCAGTGTACAATTAATTACCATACTACAAAATGTCTCATTATGTATCCACCAACTTTTTCGTAATTACGAAATCTTTTCACATATTTGTAAGGCCAATTGAACAGGTGGAGCTTATTTACCTATAACATATTAATATTTGATAAATGTGATTCCCCTAATGTATTCTGTTTCGATGATTGCTCAAGTTCTCTCAATGTTAATTATATGAATACGATATAATATTATCATATTAAAAGTATTTTGTTCAATTATTGTAAAAATTTTGCAACACCAGTGTAAATTTCAATGTTTTCTTAAAAGTTAAATAACATCTGAAATAATAAGTATTCCCAAATGTTTTTAGGCTCATTATAAAAAAAAATCTTCTAAATGAATTTTTTTTAATTTCTACGGATGAGATTTTTTAAATTTTTTCAACTTATTTTCTACACCTTTAAAATTGTCCACCATGTAACCAAAAAATGTCAGATCAGTGATAAGTTGGTGGTAAGAATAAAGAAAGTAGTTTCGGATAGTCTTCAACTGAACACGATTACGTATTAAATATTTCATTTTTTTATTAGGCATGACATTGCAAAAAGAACGAAATTTAATTAAAATTTTATTATTTCTAAATGAAAAATATGATAAAACCTCTTCTCACTATTTCAAGGTTTCTTTCAAAGATTTAATATGTGATACATTATGTAATCAATTTCATACAATTAGATGACGATTAGTTCGTAAATATTTGAGGTGTCATATAATACAAGTTTTTATTATAGCCCGAGTCATAGCCTTCTCTTGGCAAATCGTTGAAAAAATAAATACATTTTTTTTTCAATTATACTTTGAGGCTCTGCAAGCCACATGAAGTTTAACACATATTTTCCATAAGATAAATAAAGACGTTTTTGTAGATTTTATCGAGAATCGTCAATATTAGGTGAATCGAGATGAAATTTTTAATTTACATCCACAATTAGCTATAGAATACAAATAAATTATTATTTTTCTAAATATTACGCTCATATGTTTGTTTTATCTGGTCGTAAAAAACCCCATAAGTGAAAAATTTGATTTTGCGAGTTTTTGACGCTAATTACGATTTTGTTGCGGTTCCTTGAACACAAATTGTTTCTAAAACGTGGAATACCACTTTCTACAAATAATTAGATGTTTACAATAATTGTTTAAACAATTTATTATTTTTTTTAGCAAATTTTCTCCTATAAAACTTATTTTCAAGTTTTCAGTTAGATCAGGGCAATAATCAATTAAATTTACCAGAAATAATTGTTGAAATAATTTATTGTTATTTATAATGATATGCGCTTAGAATTAAGCTAGAAAGCTGCAGTTGAATCAATATCTTATTATTTTTAGTACTATTCTCTTTGAATAATATTGGAAAGTTACCATTTTATCTGACATTTTCAACTTTTTCTCCTCTTTTCACTTAGAGTGTAGTAATAATTAGTCAAATTAAAAAAATAATGATAAAAAAGAGTATTATTATTCATAACTATCTTATCTTATATTTGTGCTAGATAGTCGATAGTAAAAACATCTTTAGCGAGAACCAGGATCCTTTATTCACGAAACGTAGACTGGACACTTAGCATTTGCCCTGCTTGCAAATAAATCAATTTCAACCTTTGCATAGGTCTACAATAGCTTTCTAAATGCTTTTGAGCCCCATTCGTACTCTGTCTCAGGTTTCAGACGCCTTGATTTAAAATCAGCGATTTTATTCTTCTTTGATTGGATGTAGTATGCAAAAATCCAAATATTTTAGGTCTCGTACCACTTCCATATCTCCACAGCGATTTTACTCAATTTTTAGAGCTGAATGCCTGAATACCTGTTCGACTTATATACGATATGGCTGTGGTTTTATCTATAAGGAACAAAATATTGGAATCTTTCAATTTCTCTGTAAAAAACTTCAAGTCGAAAAAGCTGAAAACTGTTCAAAAAGATTAATATGTAATTGTCGATCTGTCTCATTTTAGAAACCATGGGCTTTTTTCCCATTGCTATACGTACCCCATCCAGTTCGGGATGCATATGAGAAAATCGCTACCCTGAAGGTTGATTTTCTGATAGAATTAAATGTTGACATAGCACTAGCTTTCTAACAGGACAAATCTTTATACCTTCTTAAAAAAATAATCTTAGATACTTCTGTATCATTTTTATTTGCTCTACGAGCAAAGAACTTTTCACGTTCAAGGTCTCTTAGATATATCCAGCCATATTGTGCTGCATGACAGCATGATCCCAATGTTCCTACTAACGCTGCGAATGTCCATGCCATGAACTCATCTATTTTTTCAAACCCAGTTATTGAATTAATTATAATAAGTCTTTATCGTTAAAAAGTTTTCATCTTCTTAGAATTGGAAATTAAACCTGAAAATCTACATACCTGAGTTGGAGTCGAATTGCTTTTTGCTTCGTTGATAACAAAACCTAATTTTTCTGTAACAAGCGTGCCTAAAAAAACAATATTTGAACATCATTTTAATAGATTTCCGAGGAGGAATATGTTATCTAAATAAATGACAGATTCAAAACCTTGCTCTCTGAGGCAAGCAACAATCGGCCGCATAAATCTTGTTGAACAAATAAGGAACTGTGTACAATCCAAAAAGCAAACAAAGGTATTCCAACAATTGACGCTCGAATCTGAACCTTAATTATTCTCTATAAGGTTCTGCTATAGAAACAAAATAACATACACCTTTCAAATACATCTTGCAATTGGATTCATCTAGTTTTAGCAGTTTGACTCCTTTTAAGGTCTCCAATAGGTTTTTTCCGAAGAGTCATTCATCCAGATTATTCGCAATTAGCTAATTCTTTTACGAAGCGTTAAGTTTCGATATAATAAGCAAACGATGATTTCGCGATTCTTCGTACTACAGATCTACTAACAATCTGATTTTGTCACTTATGTTCATAATTAGTGACAAATTATCTGGCTTATCGCCCTTTCAAAATATGAAATAGCATTGTACCCAAAACAGCAATACACAAAGATACCCTTTGTTGCTTCTCTATCATTCTGTTATCTCTAGTGAAGTCTCTTCTTCAGTATGTTACTCCATCTGGTAATCATATCATTATCAACCGTTGGGGCCAGAGTCCTCGACGAATCCACCTATTTTCCTATTGCGTTAAACAATTCTTGATCGAGAACTTGCTCTAGAGATAAATTTAATTCAGCGGCTTCCTATCTCTTCATTCGTTCTGAAGATAAAGTATTTGTAAGTTTATCCTTGTAAAAAGTAAATTATTAAATATTTTCGAATTTTAAAAAATGTATTGCATTAAAGAATTTTGAAAAAATTTCTCTGAATTTTTTCAAATTTTTCCCAACGTCGAGCGTTTCCTGAGAACAAATGAAATTTGACGCTTGAAAAAGGAGGCCGAAAACCCCTGTTTTTTGGATGATTCGCCTTCTAGAGAATGTCAACCATTTTCTGGAATAAAAGTGATCATATCGTTGAATTTAGAAGACTTTATGCTTGAAACGGTCACAATCAGCAATAATGTGACAATGTCCCTACAGGTAGGCAACCTAATAACATAGGAAAAATACAATATGGATATAGCGATCCGGAAGGCCATAGGCGGCAAGATTAGCTCCGCGAAGTGACCACCGCGAAGAGCAGGATCCTCTCTCCCACTAAAAACCGTAATTATAGAGGGCATCAGTAGGCAGGAGTGAAGAGGAACAAGTTTTAGATCTGGGTACGCTGATACAGGCTCCAGATGCCTCGTTTTCTCTGGGTACGCTGTGCAGGCTCCAAATAACCTTTTTTTGATTTCTCTTGGGTACACTGTACAGACTGCAGGATTTTGTATCACTTCTTTTTCTGGGTACGCTGCACAGGCTCTAGATTTTTTACCTTGTATTTTCTAGGTATGCTGTACAGGCACTAGACTTTTCACTTTGCCTTCCTGTCTACCCTGCGCTGGCTCCAGACTTAGATGTTATGTTTCTTCAGGGTACGCTGTTTAGGCTCCAAGACTTTCTGGATATCTTGGGTTTTTTCTGGGTACGCTGCAACGGGTTCCAGGCCGTTTTTAGTTTGTTCTTATTTCTGGGAACGCTGTTTCAGGCTCCAGGCTTTTCATTTTTTGTTCGATTTCTTCTGGGTACGCTGTCACAGATTTCAAGCTTTTTTCACTTATTGTTATTGATTTTCTATGGGTACGCCGAAAGAGTCTCCAAACATGGTTACTCTATTTAGGCATTTGAACAGTGCACGCTTTCTTGGCTGCCGCTAAAACTATTTGAATTTAGATCTCTTTTCCAGAAGATGTCATTACAACGAAGACTGCAAAATACTCGTCATTATTGTATTGTTAAATGTGAAGTTGTGCCATCAAAAATGTAAAAAACTGAACTTTGATTATTTATACCAAATCATCGTTGTTAAATTAAGTCTAAATGCATGATTATTGCTCTCCGAAATTTCAGGTGACTAGGTTATTGTAAGAACTACGACTTGCTAGTCAGTGGTGAAAAGTCTTCATAAAAATTGAGTCTGAATAAATGAGTATTTATTAGTTAAATAGTGTATTGTTTAGTTTATCTTGTCCTTTTTGGGTCTGAAATAATTTTACCGAGGTGGAGACTTGGTAAAATAAAAATATCAAATATACAAACTCTTCCAAGCTTTCAGATACTTTTTACGAAAATTTGTATTATTGCGCAAGTACGAATAAAGAAAAAAGAGAGGATTTTACTTTTGGCCCCTACTTTACCATCAGCAATCGCGCGCTACGCAAGAACTAAAGTATGGACAACGCTGACCTTGTTAGACTCATTAACATTTCCACATGAGCTCCCCTGATTCGAATTACAAAGTCATCCGCGTACCACTGGGTATAATGCTTGACTAGGCCTTCAGCTGATCATGTTTCAAGTCATTTCAAAGCGTAGCATACTCTCCTTATTCAAGCTGCTGCCCCTATTTTTCTCAGGCAGCATGGAGCGTAGTTACTAAAGAGCTGCCCGCCTGAAACTGCCGCCACCTGTACGCGGAAGGTAAAAAGCATCTTCTGCCCGATAAATCTCTCGAACAGTTTCTCTAGCGTCTTCAAAATAAAGGATATTAAACTAATTGGCCGGAAATCCTTACCAACATTGTAGCCCAGAAAGTGCGAAAAAAATTTGGGAAATGTACGGGGCCACAAGTTTGGGCGTGTAGCAGGGAGCCTTATGGTCAACTCTGCATCTGGAAGTCCAAGGCCTCTAACAATAAGCCACTTCAATTTCAATTTTCCATTTTTACTAATTTTTGTAATTGCTTCAAAACTATACATTAAGAGATACTAAGTGCGCTGGTGGAAAATTCCAAAATATATATTTTTTGGCCACACTGATAAGGACCCAAGGACTTATTTCACCTTCTTGTAATTCAGTGCTTCTTCTTCAACTCTGAGAAACTCGCCATCGACGAGCCTCATGGCCCGAGACGAGCATTCAGACTTTTTTTATATCTTGTCTTATTCGAGGACCTTTGTCAAGCAGGTAAAAGGCTGCTTTTCCTGAGGGTGGTCGGAATGTATTCCATCGTTGAGTGATTAGGGCTTTGACTGCTGCTTGGTTCCAGTTCACCTTGAAATATCTTCAAAGTAATTATTTAACGAACCTTCGAAATTGGAACTTGAAGAATCCGTGCGAGGTCACCCTCTCATGAGATTGATTGTACTCTCTGGGTTTAGGAAATGTTCAGCGGCCTGGCCGGGGGTTGATATGATCCGGACAGACTTATATTATTTCTAGATTTCCCCAAAATGTGAAAAAAAAACTCATATCTTTGGGCTGTACCCTACTCTCTGAACTCTGCTCCAAAAATATGGGATTCTCGCTCGAAGGGCTGATAAAATCTGAAGCTACTGTTCTCCTCCCTCGTTATTGGAATTAGTGTCATTCTTAGACTCTCACACATGAATATAATAAACAGCTCAGAGGACATATCTCAAGTTAAATATCTGATCCGCACATGATCTTCTTGGCATAAATCCACATCAGACTTCTCAGTTCCTTTCTTCTGCTATTTCTGTTACCCTAAGAATTAGTATTTTTGAATCTATTTTGCCCATGGAAATTAGTAAGATGATACCTATGTAATTATTGCAGTTGCTTTCATCTTTCTTTTCTTTTTGGATGATTATCCCCTGTTTCAAATTATCTGGAACTTCCCCTATTCCACCGGAATTACCATCGCAGTTCGATTATCAGCGGAGCGAAGAAGGAAGATTTTTTTCAAAGAATAAAAATTTTCTCTAATATCTCATTTTTCGGAAGATTTAAAAGGATTTCATAGGATTTACAAGATTTTACAATATTGAACAAGATTCCAAGGGTATCCAGAGGATTTCCTAAATTTCATATCAATGTTGCAAAGGATTTTTTAGAATTTCTATACGATTTTCAAGGATTTCAGTAATGCCAAGGGATTTTAAACGCTCTCAGTATGGTACTTTCATAAATTCCCCAGGATTTCAAAAGATTTCATGGACTTTGAAATATTTTAAGACATTTCAAGAAATATGTCTTGTTTGATGAAAAAAGAAACAAAGCATAAAACAGAATTCAAAGCCTAAAATAATCTCTAAGCAAGGAATATAGGACGATTTTCAAAAATAATAGGGAAAAATAAGAAATAAATTCTTTTTAATAAAATTAATGTAGGTTTCATATTACTAATATTTCAAGTAGAAATATATTGCATATTGAACGAAACGATTAAATTTTTAATCAGAAAAGATTCATTTTCAACCAAGAAAGATTTTTCGGTCAAGAATGAGAAAAAAATTGAACCCAATTATTTAATTTTGAAGCCAAAAAAACTACTCTTCCCCAAAACTGTTATTGACAGGCGCTGCTCGTGCGCGCGGTCCATTTTGAGAGCACGACGGAAGCCTGAAAAAGGTTTACTTATCGCGCAATATTTACTCCGCAAATTCTCTCAGAAAACTGTTCGAGCATGCATTTGGTTCCTGACATCCACCACTACCCATCCTTCCCGTAGTCTGTGCAATTTTATTTTATGACTCGCACCTCTAATGGAATTATTTTGTGCAAAATAAAACCACATCATAACAACTGTCCGCCCCCCTCCTCGATGAAAAAAAATGATAATTGGATACATGGACTTTTTATTCCTGTTTCAACTTTGACAAACTCACATTATTTTGTACGTCCAAAACATACATCATAATTGTATCTTAGATGTACAAAGATTTTTTAGCAGTACCCTACTCTCTAAGCTCTGCCGGATAAATATCTTCTTCAGGCCCGAAGGGCCGATAGAATCCGAAATTCCTGTTTTCCTCTGTCGTTATTGGAATTAGCTCCTCCATGTTTTGTGTGCTTACTTTAACTCTCATGCAATCATTTTGCTGAGTAATATTTGAATAAGTGCAATGCAGGAATGGATTCAAGCAAGGCATCACTCTACGCGGAAAGATCATTCCAATGATGAACCCCGATTTTACTCCTACATAATATAATCCTCGATCTGTAAAGTCAGCTATACGTAAAATTCTTTCAGTGGCAGTTTGGAATAAATGAACATTTGGTCGATAGGGAGCCTGATGAATTGGTACACCATCACTGGATGATTCTGAAAGAGGAAGACACAATTCCAACAATGTCAATGACAAAGATTTAATCAAAATTACATGGCTGATGAATTTCAAAACTAATAATTTATTTTTAATATAGGAAAGATGCACAAAATTCTGGTTCTTAAGAATCTCTCACACTATGTCGTTTATTAATCAGTATTTTCTTAAATCGATCTGAAAAAGTAACTACCAATGACGAAACAGAAAAAAAATTATTTGAAAAAATGATTATTGTTTAAAAAATGAAGCTGTAAGTTCTTAGATAAAAAATACTGTTCAATAAAACTAGAATTTTTTTCACCAAAGAATTTCCAAAGAAATTCATTGTCATTCCACGGTTTTCCCCGGTCTCAAAAAATTCCAGGTCATTTCCAAAAGTTAGAACTTTCCGCTATTTCTATGTTATCATTACAGTGATACCTCGCAGTCAGTTTGATACTAAAATAAAAAAACATCGTTGGAGCCGTTTTTGGAAAAACTAAATTTTTTCATCAAAAAAATTTGATTTCAGTTTTCCTAAAATATCTCGGTATCCTTTTGGTGTGTATTTAAATATATTTTATGATAAACTACATTATTATTTTCAACAAAATTATAAACTATTTTCAAGATTACTCTAACAATTTCAAACAGGAAATGAATGTACTGCAATCGAAAATACAATAACCATTGTAGATATTAACATATTTACCAGCAAAATTGTCGAAAACTGCTAAATTGAGGAGCACGATACCAAGAATATTCTTCATTTTCTCTTGATAAAGGAAGGTACGTTAAAAAAATTCCAGTGTATAATTAATTACCATATTACAAAATGTCTCAATATGTACCCACTAAATCTTTCGTAATTCAGAATCTGTTTACATATATGGAAGGCGAATTGAACAATAAAGCTTATTTACCTAACATAATATGACACACAAAAATATTTTTTTGGGCATGAACGTCAGACCATGTTGACTATATGTTCTTTTGGTCGCTGAATCAGAATCCGAGGTCCAAAAACCCCCAACAAGTCAATTGTCAATTCATGCTCAAACAGTCGCCTCCAAGCATTTGCGAAGTAAATACAGCCTTGTCATCCCGCATGTGCAGTACTGCCCTATGCCCTCGTTTAGAGCACTGAGTACATATCGCATGGGGAGTAAACCTTTGTGTTGGCTTCCGTCACGCTCGCAAAATGGACCCTAGGTTCGAGCAGCGCTGCGCGGTGAAGGGTTTACTTCTCGCGCCATATTTCCTCCGCAAATGCTCTCAGGCGACTGTTCGAGCATGCATGTGGTTCCTGAGATCCGCTACCATCCATCCTGCTTTTGAAACTTCCTCTATTGGTCCATCTGGGATATCAAAAGTCAATCCTACTACTTATGGAACTTTGGGAGCGTGACGGAGGCCTACAAAAAGGGTTTCCTTCTCGCGCTATATTTACCCCGCAAATAATCTGAGACGACTGTTTTGGCATGAATTTGCTTCCTGACATCCCACACCACCAATCCCCCACTATGATGGGGAAAAAATTGAAATTAGACATATAGACTTATTATTCTTTTTTAAACTTTGTCAAAATCATATTATTTTAGGCCTTCAAATCATACATCACAATTTTATTTCAGGCGCACAAAATTTTGTTGGCAGTACCCTACTCTCTAAGCTCTGCCTCTTTTTCCCCTGTTTTCAAGAAACTTCCCCTTTTCCACTTTTTCTCGTTTTTTCACTTAAATGCGAATTGAATTATTAGTCAACTCAATGAGAAAAATCCAACTATATTTGTCTAAAAGTTCCATTCTTTTTGGTTAAAAAATCGACTATTTGATTGAAAATTTAATTGTTTTGTTGAATATTTCCCTTTTTGGATAGAAAATTCATAATTTTTTATTTAAATTTCTTCTTTTACGGTAAAACAGTTATCTTTTTTGGTTTGAAAATTTAACTGCCTTCTAAAAACTTCGTCTTTTTGCCATGAAAATTCAACCATTTGGTTGAAAATTAATCCGTGTTTTTAAAAATTCGTCTCTTTTGATTGAAAGTTCAAGTATTTGATCGTAAACGCAATTGTTTAATTAAAAATTCATCTTTTTTTGTTGAAAAGTGTCTTCTAAAAAATTGGTCTTTTTGGCTTGAAAAATTTACTATTTGGTTGATAATGCAACTGTTTTTAATTAGGGTTTAATTTTTTTTGAAAATTTGACCACTTCGTTTAAAATTCATTTTTTTTTCTTCAAAAGTCATCTTTTTTGTCAAAAATTCAACTGTTTTGTTGAACACTCATCTTTTTGGATAGAAAAATCGTCCTTATGGTTTGAAAATTTATCTTTTATGGTGGAAAAGTAATGCTTTTTGGTTAAAAATTTATTTTTTTGGCTTCAAAATTCAACTATTTGTTTGAAAATTATTATTATTTTTTGAATTCAACTATTTTTATTGAAAATTAATTTTTCTGGTTTAAAAATCAACTTTTTTATAAAATATTCTACTTTTTAAGTTGAAAACTGGCTGTCTGTGAAGTTTGAATTCAAGCTGAATAAATATTGTTAAAAAATGGTTTTAATTTTTAAGTTGCACAATCAAAATATTAGAAACCCAAATAAAGTTATTATTTCAGTCATTCAGTGTCTGATACTGCTTTTTTCATTATCTTTAAAAAAATTTAATGTTACTTTTTGTGAACTTTTTTTCGTAATTCCAAAGTCTTTGCGAAATCTATCACAGGAAAAAACTAGGAACCCGAAATAATAAATTGTTTCAAAGGAACCCAAAATAATAAATTGTTCTAAAGGAACCCAAAATAATAAATTGTTTCAAAGGAACCCAAAATGATAAATTTTTCTAAAGGAACCCAAAATAATATATTGTTCCAAAGAAATCCAAAATAATAAATTGTTCCAAAGGAACCCAAAATGATACATTGTTCCAAAGGAACCCAAAGTATGAATTCTACAGATTTAATGGCATTGCCCTGGAAAAATTTAATAAAGAATCTAGTATTATAGAGATTAATAATTTTTGAAAGGAAGATAATGGACATGCGATTGTGACCATTTTTAAGGTTATGTTGAAAACTTACCAACTGGTGATTTTTAAAAAAAAATAGGGCGATAATAGGGAAACAAAATCTTTTAAATAAAATAAATAAAAATATCATATTGCGTCTAATATGAAACACTTTAAATTTCTCAGATTTCATGATTTTCTACCAAAGAGATGAATTTTCAGCCCATAAAGTTAATTTCTTAACAAACAAAAAAACGAATTTTTAAACAAATAGTTAAATTTTCAAACAAAAATGCGAATTTGTTCGAAGACCGTTGAATTTCCAACAAAAATTTTTATTTTCAAAAAGTAAGAACTGTGATAAAGAGTGAATTTTCTACTAAAAAGCGATTTTTCAACCATTTGAATTAAACGAAAAATTTTTTTTAACAAAATAGTTCAATTTTCGACCAAAAAATATGTCTTTATCAAAGTATTTGAATTTTCAACTAAAAATAAGTATTTTCAACCAAAGGATCGAATCTTTCAAACAAACAATAATATATAAATTCAACCAAAAACAGTTAAATTTTCAAGCTAAAAAGACGAATTTTCAACCAGTGGAATTAAATGAAAACAAAAATGAATTTTTAATAAAATAATTGAATTCTCATCCAAAAAGATGAATTTTCAACAAAAAAGGTTAATTTTCTAGCCCAAGAGATAAAAAATTAATTTTTAACCAAAAAGTTAAATTTGTAACCACAAAGATAGATTTTTCTACAAAGAAGATTAATGTTATACAAAAAAAAGATTATTTAAAAAAATATATCAATTTTCAATAGATTTGTGGAATTTCGAAGAGGAAAAGGCGAATTATCTACATGAATTTTCTATTAAAATACGAATTTTCAACCAGTTGAATTTAACGACAAAAACTAGTTTTTAACAAAATAGATGAATTCTCCATCAAATTGATGAATTTTCAACAAAAAAGTTAAATTTTCAACCAGACAGATGGATTTTTTCACCTGGAAAATTAATATTCTACCAAAAAGACGACTTTTCAACAAAATACATAAATTTTCAACAAAGTTGTTGAATCTTGAAAAGAATAAGGCGAATTACCTACAAATCAGTTGAATTTTCAACCCGAAAATATAACTTTTCTACAAAATAGTTCAATTTTTTTCCAAATAGTTAAGTTTTTATAAAAATAATTTCATTCTTAACCAAATATTTGATTTTTCAGCGAAAAATATGAATTTTCAACAAAAAAGTTTAGTTTTCAACTTGAATGATGATTCTTCAATAAAAAAATGCATTTTTAAAAAAGTAGTTCAAATTTCAAGCAGAAAGTTGAATTTTTAGCCAATAAAGATGAATTCTCAACAAAAAATGTAATAGTTGATACTTCTACCCAAAAAATGTTAATTTGAAATAAAAAACAGATAAATTCAAGCAAAAAAGTAGAATTTTCAACAAAACAGTTGCATTTTTAACCAAAAAAGATGTCTTTTTAAAGTAAAAGATTAATTTTCTAAAAACGGAAGTTAATTTTTTAACCAAAAAGATGAATTATCAACAAACAAAAAAATGAATTTTTAACAAAGCAGTTCAACTTTCAACCAAATAGTTAAATTTTTTACCAAAAAAGATGACTTATGGACAAACTAGTTGCATTTTCAATTAAATAAATTAGATTTCAATTAAATGTTTAGAATGTTTAACCAAACGAGATCAATTCGGAACCAAAAATATAATAGTAGACTTTTCAAACAAAATAGTTTTTTTTAATGGGTTATACTGATTCAGTTCACATTTAAACAAAAAACGAGGAAAGGGGAAAAATGTAAGTTTCTTGAAAAGGGGGAAAAAAGTTTTTTTTTTCAAAAAAAGAGAAAATAGGGGAATAGGGGAAATGCAAAGACCCGTCCGGCGAGTAGTTTGAGTTATCACTGGTGAACCAGTCATTTTCCTATTTTTACTGGGTGAACCAGTAAGCGACTTGACTAAAACAGTTACTGAAATATACCAGTGACGCCAAATGATAGATTGAATCAGTGATCATACCAGTGATATAGCGCTCCACATGGCTAAGACATAAACCTCCGTTCATGACTTGGCCGTCACTGGTGAATCAGTGATTTTTTTACTTTGACTGGGTGAACCAGTAAGTGACTTAGCTAAAACAGTTACTGAAATATACCAGTGTGGCCAAATGATAGATTGAATCAGTAACCATACCAGTGGTATAGCGCACGTGAAGCGCTATATCACTGGTTGAATCTATTATTTGGTGTCACTGGTATATTCAGTAGCATACTACTGGTAACTGGTGAACCAGTGATTTTTCAAATTTGAGTGGGTGAACCAGTAAGTCAATTAACTAAAGCCTCCGTTCATGTCTTGACCGCGTGGAGAGCTATATTACTGGTTGAATCTATCATTTGACGTCACTGGTATATTCGGTAATATACTACTGGTCACTGGTGAACCAGTGATTTTTTGACTGACTGGGTGAGCCAGTGATGTTTCGACTTTTACTGGGTGAACCAGTAAGTGACTTAACTAAAACAGTTTCTGAAATATACTAGTGACGCCAAATGATAGATTGAATCAGTAATCATACAGAAGCGCTATGTCACTGATTGAATTTATCATTTTGTGTCACTGGTATATTCAGTAACGCTCTTTCAGTTAAGTCACTTACTGGTTCACCCAGTCAAAGTCGAAAGATCACTGGTTCACCAGTGATAATTAGAAATACTGCTTCAACCAGTGACAGTTTCACTGGTTCAATTTGAGCGAGCAGTTTTTTTCTGTGATATTAATTGAAGCTGAATTTACAACGGAAATAAAGTTTGTCGTTATATCATGTTTTATTTATCCTAATAAAAAGAGCGGAATATTGTCGTTTTGAAATATGTAGTTCTGTGGCTATAATTGTTGGTAATGAAAATGCAACTTAATTATCATTGCTTAACGATCAATCAGAATTCCCCTGTCTCGTCATTATTCCAACGGCGCGGCGCGGATCGAATCGCTGGTGTCACAATATCACAATATCACGCATACTTTCATCGATTATCTCTCTAGCCTTCCTTGAAATCACATATTAGTTTCGCATTCGACATTGCGCTGTAATTCATTCAACGAACTTTCTGATTACGCAGAAACTGCATTTGTACCCTTCTTTCCGGAGGTCACACATATCATATTTGAAAAAAAGTCACTGTTCCAGATACTTATCGGTTTATAATCTCTCGAAATAATGGCAGGATAAAATATAATACTATTGTAGGTAAATCTTGCTGATGCATCTCCTGAATAAGTTAAGAAATAATGCGATTAAATCTGATCTAGATTCCCTATCCTTTCATGCTAGAGGAAAATAGTTGCGAACATTTTTCTTATTTCAGGCTTCAAACTCTTTTCTCTATTCCCCTCTGTTCCCCCTTTTTAGAAGTGTTTCCCTTTTTTCCCTTTTTTCCCTGGTTTCAAGAAATTTTACCGTTTTCCCCTTTTTCTCGTATTTTTGCTTAAATGCTAACTGAATTAATAGACCACAATCAGAAAATCCAACTAATTTTTGTTGAAACTTAATTCTTTTTGGTTAAAAAGTCTACTATCTTATTTTTGGTTCAGAATTGATCTATTTTGGTTAAAAATGCTACTATTCCGTTAAAAACTTCATTATTTTGTTGAAAATTCAACTATTTTGTTAAAAAGTCATCTTTTTTAATGGACAATTCAAATTTTTTGTTGACAGTCGAACTACAAGCTGTTAAACATTTATTTTTTTGGTTGAAGATTCATCTTTTTGGTTGAAAATTCATCTTTCTTATTTTAAATTCAACTATTTGGTTAAAAATTCTACTATTCCGTTAAAAATTTCATTATTTTGTTAAAAATTCAACTATTTTTTTTTAAATCATCCTTTTTAGTGGAACATTCAAAAGTTTTGTGGGCAGTCGAACTACAAGCTTGTTAAAAATTTATTTTTTTTGGTTGAAGATTCATCTGTTTGGTTGAAAATTCGTTTCAGTTTTGGTTGAAAATTCATCTTTCTTATTTAAAATTCAACTATTTGTTAAAAAATCTACTATTTCGTTAAAAATTTCATTTTTTTTGTTGAAAATTCCACTATTTTGTTAAAAATTCAACTTTTTTAGTGGAAAATTCAAATGTTTTGTTGACAGTCGAACTAGTAGTTTATTAAAAATTTATTTTTTTGGTTGAAAATTCATCTTTCTTATTTAAAATTCAACTATTTGTTTAAAAATTCTACTATTTTGTTAAAAATTGCATTATTTTGTTGAAACTTCAACTATTTTGTTAAAAATTCTACTATTTTGTTACTAATTTCATTATTTTGTTGAAAATTCAACTATTTTGTTAAAAAGTTAACTTTTTTATTGGAAAATTCAAAATTTTTGTCGACAGTCAAACTACAAGCTTGTTAAAAATTTATTTTTTTGGTTGAAGATTCATCTTTTTGGTTGAAAATTCGTTTCAGTTTTGGTTAAAAATTTATCTTTCTTATTTAAAATTCAACTATTTGGTTAAAAATTCTACTACTATTTCTTTAAAAATTTCATTATTTTGTTGAAAATTCAACTATCTTGTTAAAAAGTCATCTTTTTTAGTGGAAAATTTAAATGTTTTGTTGACAGTCGAACTACTAGTTTGTTAAAAATTGATTTTTTTGGTTGAAAATTCGTTTCAGTTTTGGTTACAAATTTATCTTTCTTATTTAGAATTCAACTATTTGGTTGAAAATTCATCTTTTTTAGTTGAGAATTCAAGAGCTTAATTGAAAATTTGTATCTCTTGTTGATAATTCATTTTTTTTTGTAGAACATTAATCTTCCTGTTAAAAAAAATGTTTTTGGTTGAATGTTGGCTTCTTTTCTCGAAAATTAGTATTTTTTTGGTTGTGAATTAATTTTCTTCACTGAAAATGTAACTAATTCATTTTTGGGTGAAAAGTGATCTTTTCTAGTTGAAAATCAACTATTTTGTTGAAAATCCGTCTTTTCTGGTTGAATTCAACTGTTTTTGATTTAAAATTAAAATCTTTTCATGTTGTGATATTAGATATTACATGTTTCGTTTAGAATTGTTTTTTAAAGTTAAAAGTTCATACTTTTTAGTTGAAAATTCAGCTATTGGGTCGTAAATTGACTTTTTTGTTGAAAATTAATATTTTTGGTTGAAAATTAAAGTGCTTTGATAAAAAATTAATTAAATAATTTCTTTTTGGTTAAAAATTAATTTTTTTATATGAAAATGTAGCTATTCCATCTTTGGTTGAACATTCTTCTTTTTCAAGATAAAAATTCAACTGTTCGGTAGAAAATTCATGCATTTTTTTCAAAATTCGTTTATTTGGGCAGAAAATTAATCTTGCTTGTTGAAAATTCATCATTTTGGTTAAGGATTCGACAATTTTGTTCAAAATTCGTCTATTTATTTGGTTCAAAATTGTTTTTTGTTTTAATTATTTTTTTAACTGAAAATTTAAGGATTCCATTTTTGGTTTTACGTTTATCTTTTTTGGTTAAAATTCTATTTAATTGAAACTTTTATTATTTTGTAGAAAATTAAACATTTTTGATAAAGTCATCTTTTTGGTCGAAAATTTAACTGTTTTGTTGAATATTCGTCTTTTGGAATAGAAAATTCATCCTTTTGGATTGAAAATTCCTCTTTTTTTATTATATATTTTTTATATTTGGTTGAAAATTCATCTTTCTTGGTTTAAAATTAACTTTGTTTCTGAAATGTCAACTGTCTGATAAAAAAATAAATTTTTTTGTTCGAAAATCCAACTATTTTGTTGGAAATTAAAGTATTTTTTTGAAAAGTAATCTTTTTGGCTGGAAAATCCAACTGCTTTGTTGTACACCTTTTTGGTTGAAATGTTTTTTTTTTTCTTTTTTGAAAATTCATATATTTGGTTGAATAGTCGTCCTTTTTTGTATAGGAAATTAATTTTATTGGTTGAAGATTCATCATTTTTCAGTTTAAACTTCATCTTTGGTTGAAAATTTAACTTTTGTTTTGAAAATTAGTTTCTTTAAATTGAAAACTCAAGTGTTTGGTTAAAAATCATGTATTTTGTAGAAAATTCATCTTTTTGGTTTAAAATTCACATTTTTCGTTAAAAATGTATCATTGTAATTAATTTAATTTTTTGAAAATTATTTTTTTTTTCAATTCTTCTCTTTTGGTAGAAACTTAATCTTCTTGATTACAAACTTAATCTTTTTAGTTAAAACTTCACTACATTGGTTTGAAATTTCATTTTTATTTTCTTGAGAATCAATTTTTGAAACTGAAAATGTACCCATTCCATTTTTGATTAAAAATTGATATTTTAAATTGAATATTGATCTTTTCTAGTTGAGAATTAAACTAGTTGGTTGAAAATTGACATATTGTATTTATTCAAAAATTAATGTCTTTTGTTGAAAATTCATCTTTTTGGGTAGAAAATTAATCTTCTTTTTTGAAAATTGATGTTTTTATTTGTGGATTTAACTATTTTGTTAAAAATTCGACTTTTTATTGAATTCACCTGGTTGAAATTTTTTTATTTGTTATGCAATTTTTTTTAACTCAAAATTTAACTATTCCATTTTTTGTAGAAAAATTATATTTTTTATTTGAAAATTCGTCTTTTGGTAGAAAATTAGTCTTCTTGGTTGATAATTTATTTTTGTATGTTGATAATTCAGCTGCTTCGTTAAAGTCATAATTTTCTGTCAAAAGTTCAACTGTTTTGATGAAAATTGATCTTTTTGGGATAGAAAATTAATCTTTTTTGGTAGAAAAGTCATCTTTCTTGGTTGAAAATGAACTTTTTGTTGAAAATTTAATTTTTCGGGTAAAAAATTCAACTGTCTTTTAACAAATTCGTCTTTATAAAGTCTTTGAATTTTTTTTTAAATTTTGGTATCTTCTGAAGTATTTTGAAATATCTTGGAATTGAAATATTTTAGAATCTTTGAAATCTTTCAAATACTTGTGAAACCTTTAAAATATTCTGAAATATTTTGTAATCTTTGAAAATCTGTTTGAAATCTTCGAAACCTTTTTGAAATCTTGCAAATCCTTGGGAAACCGATGTGATTATAATAATTAATTCCAGAATTATAAGAAATTGTATATTAAAATTAATGAGAATTGTTTAGAATTCATTAATTGTTGAAAAGTCCTTAACATTTGCATTAGTCAATAACTGTATAAGAAATTGTTGTTAAATTAGTCTGCAATGAGAAAAATGTTTTAAAATTGAATTTAATTGATTGGATTAAAAAAAAATAGTAAACCTGGAATTTTTTCAAAAGCAGACCTAGAAAATCTGGAAAAGTGATGAAATTTTGAAACTAGACTTTTGTAGTAACCCTAGTCTGCGATTTTTTGAAAAAATTTTATTCAAAAAGAATCGAAAACATTTTAAGTATTTAAGTTTAGAAAATTGAATCATGACTTAAGTTTAGGAAACCTTTGCATTACATTTTTTTTTTTTTTGAAAAATTAGAAGTGTGAAATCCTTTAAATTTAAAAACATCAAATGTTAAAATATTGATAAAAACTATAATCTGTTATATGCATTATGCAAATGTAATATAATATCTTATTACATGCAAATCTGAGTATCAGATTGTGGTGAAGTTTTTAATAGAAAAGTTCATATTGTGTATTGACGTTAATAATAAAAGGGGCGGTTCTTTTGTGAAAGGATGCTTGGTAATAATTCATTATTGGAAATAATTTTCGCAATAGGCAAATTTTAGGTGCGTGCGCACATGTAATCAATAATATACGTCTTGCTCACGTTTACATTCTGCACCTCAATTCTAAGCGAACGGCATTCAAAATAAATTACAACTTCGCTCGTGTTTGTATAGAAATTATGGTTCTGAGGAAAAAAAAAAGAATCTCCTTTGGTTTACTTTACGAAAATTCACAGCTTGTTTCAATGTAACATTATACACTTGCTTTCTCTACTTATTATTCATTCCTTGCATAATATATAAACAAGTCTCTTGGTTACTTGCATTGTTTAATGTCTAACATTATTACACCTTATTTAGAATTTATTATTCCACAAGTAAACCAAAAAAAAATATATTGTAAAAAGGAATACTTGAAGTTGTTACATTAGGGCGATTCAGGATGTACACTACAAAAGTAATTATTTTATTTTAATTATTTTAACAAAATACATACATTTTTAACCAAATGGTTGAATTTTCATACCTAAAATATTCATTTTCATCAAAAAAGTGGTTTTATTATTAAGTTTTATTAAATGACATTTTTATACAAATGTAATTAACTTTGAAAATTTAACTCTTTTGTCGAAAATTCGTCTTTTTGGTTTTAAAATGGTATAAATCTGTTAATAATTTCTAAAAATCTTGCTGCTTCTTAGCGTACGCCAGAAAAAAATAATTCAAGTTCAATTTTAAGATTTTTGCAGTAACTTGTAACTTTAATTTTAGTTACTTTGAACTTAATTTGTGTGTTTTAAAAAAATATATTATCTCCTATTAAGAAAAGTTTATTGGTAAGTTATGGGTAAAAAATTATTCTCTTTTAGTTGAAGATTTAGCTATTTTCTTGAAAGTTCATGCTTTTTATTAAAAGTTCAACTATTTTATTTGGTTAGAACGTAAGTTTTTGGTGAAAAATTTATATTTTTTTCTTTATTGGTTTAAACAATCGGCTTTTTCATTTCATAATTTATCTCTTTTGGTCAAGAAATCTAATTTTTATCTTGGTTTGGTTGAAAATTTAACTCTTTTGTTGAAAATTCGTCTGTTTGGTTTTAAAATGGTCGGAAGTTACCTTTTTTGTTGGAAATTTAACTGTTTTGTTGGAAATTCGTCTGTTTGGTTTGAAAATGCTAGAAAATTCAACTATTTGGTCGAAAATGCATGTATTTTGTTAAAAATTTAAGTAATTTGGTGGAAATTACAAATTTTGTGAAAAATTAACTTTGTATATAACTTTGTATGTAAGTATTTTGGTAGAAAGTCCAAATTTTTGAAAATTAACTTTTTTGATGAAAATTAATCATTTGGTGTGAAAATTTAACCATTTGGTTGACAATTTATCTATTTTGTTATAATTTTTTATAAATATATAAATTGTTATAAATTATAAAATGTCCAACTTTGGTCGAAAGTTAACTTTTTTGTTGGAAATTTAACTTTTTTGTTGAAAATTAGTCTTTTTGGTTTGAAAATGGTAGCAAATTCAACTACTTGGTTCAAAATTAATTTTTTTGATGAGAATTAATATTTTTGGTATGAAAATTCATGTATTTGAATTCATTCCAAACAATATTTAATTTCATATGAAGAACAGTTGAGTTCATCCAAAAAGAAGAATTTTCAACCAAATACATGAATTTTCAACTAAAAAGATAAATTTTCAACTAAAATGATAAATCTTCAACCAAAAAAATGAAATTTTAACAAATTAGTTCAACTTTTAACCAAGTAATTGAATTTTCAACCAAAAAAATATTACTTCTCAATGAAAAATGTAATAGTTTTAATTTCGACTAAGAATTTTTTTATTTTAAGTCAAAAAAATATAAATTGATCTAAAAGCCTAATTTTCAACAAAAAGTTGATAACAAGAACAGATTAATTTTCAATCAAACAGTTGCATTTTTAACAAACAAAAAAAGATTAAATTTCTACCAAAAGAGATAAATTTTTAAAGCAAAAAGACTAATTTTCAACAAAATAGTTGAATTTTCAACCAACAGCGATTTTTCAGTCAAGAAAGAAAAAAAATTGCAACCAAATTATAATTTGAGAGAAAAACTCATTTTTCATAAAAAATTAAAAATTTTAGAGGCTTATACAAAGCGAGATACAAAGTTTAAGGGAAATTTCGAATCTGTTTAAAAGATATTCAGGACTTTTCGAAGTGTAGAAGAAATGTAAAAATATTTGATAAATTTTACGAAATCTTCTCAAATTTTGTTTCGATATTTTTAGAAATATTTTCAAATTTTTAATTATTTTTTAAATCTTTTAAAGAGTTCTAAATATAATTTTAAATGATTGGAATTTTTTCTAACATTTAAAAAAAATTCTGTAAAATTAAAAAAAAATACTAGATTCTTTTTTGACAATTTGGAAAATGATTTTAAATGTTTTGAAATCTTTTTAAATATTTGCTTAAATTTAATTTTTTAAATAAAAAAATCATTTTGAATTTTCCCAGGAATGTAAAGAATGTTTCCGTTCTTTTGAAACCTTTAAAAATTCTTCAAAAGCTTCTTTTTTCGAAATTTGAAATAATCTACATTTGTTTTTATTTTATTTTAAATCTTATTGTCAGTACCTGTAATTTTGTTGTTACCGGGACTATTTTTTTTACCGATACCGACCATTTTTTTTACCGATACCGACAATGAATAAATTTGCTAAATTAAGATATTTGAAGTTTTTGTCCATAATTATAGTATACTAGCAAAATGTTAAGGACAGAATTATTTCCCAATATTAAAAAATAATTTATAACTAAAATCTTCTCTTTTATTAATAATATTTCGAATCATTTAGAAATCAATTTTATCATAAAATAAAATTACTTATTTGGAAAATTTGGTTTACAAAATTGATGATGCAAAAAATTCGTAATTTTTATTTATTAATAAAAAAAATGAAAACTGCAACTATTTTCTTTTAAATTCTCGTTATAGACATTTATATATAACCTTTTTGGTTGAAAACTCAACTACTTGGTTGAAAAGTTTAGTGAAAAGTTCATTCCTTTGGTTAAAAATTTTTAAAATTTGGTTGCAAATTCGTTTTTTTTTTCGAAAATTAAGTTTTTAAATTAAACATATAGCTATTTTATTTTTGATAGAAAGTTGATCTTTTTCAGTTAAAAATTCACTTATTTTGTTGAAAAATCGTCTTTATAAGTCGATAATTCGGCTATTATTGTAGAAAATGCATATTTTCGAGTTTTAAATTTAACATTTTCTTTTCAAATTCCTTTTTATAACTTGAAAACACAATATTTTAGATGAGATTTTCTTTCTTCATTGATTGAAAAATCTTTCTTGGTTGTAATGTAATTCTTCTATTGAAAATTTGTATTTTTTGTCTGAATTCAACAGTATTTTCTTTTCCTTGGATAAAAATCAATTATTCTTACTGAAAATGTAGTAATACAATTTCAAATTAATACATCCAGTTATCATTCGAGACGATAATTTGCCGGTTGAAACATCACCAAGCGTCCACTATCAAAAATATGTATGCTACCGATAGATAATTAATTAAACTCTATGAATAGGAATAATTGTGTTTCTCTTCAACATCGATTTCTTGTCAACATCGGTACTCTGATTATTATATTAGTGTTAGGTACAGACAGTAATTTTGATTTTCGAAAGTTATTTTACTATATACTCTTCCAATATTACTTTCAGCGAATTACTATTTTCACCATCAATTATTGAAAACTGTTCCTCAAGTATTATTATATTTATTCTGGTTGAAAGATACTCTTTCAAATTGGGCAGTATGTTCCGACATTGTATGAATGCCTGAATATTTAGAAATTATATTTCTATTTTCTGAATAACAGAAACACTGCCGTCGATCAGGTTTTAGACTTTCAACGGGTTTCAAATTTTGAAGTGGGGTTTTCCCAAAACCAGAAAGTGTCCCTTTCAAATCTAAGTAACAAAGATTCAGCAAAGAAAAAGTTTTGTACGAAGGCTTCTTAGACATAACATGTTTTATTTTTTATTGTACATCAACATTTCGAAATGGAGAATTCAAACCATCGCTAGAAATATTGGAATAAAGGTCATGTCTCCAGCATGGTGGTCTACACAAACTTTTGGAGTGGTTGGAAGTATGTAGATTGTATGTGAGACTTATAGACAACGTTTTGCCCACCCACTGGCACTTTAATATATATGGAGTTGCTTTCTGGATAATAGGGTGAACCCCATTCTAGGCCAGGAAGATGATAATGTGCCGTCACATCATACTTGTCGAAAGATTCAGCTAAGTAATACATGTTGCCTTCCAGACGTATACGAGCGATTATTTCATCAGTCGGAGGCTTACGGGGTACCCCTTGATTCCAGTGGATAGTTGCCCTCACATGTAGGCCGTCCTTTGTTAGTATAAAAGCCGCAAACTCATCAGTACGTTCTTGTCTTTGATCGCGATGCAGGAAGCTGGGTATGTTTTCGATGCCAGGATACGTGATCTCTCCATAGTAGCAATATCCATTCTGCATTTTTATTTCAATGCTGTTTGAATCTAGATTTGGAGGTGGATCTAATTTGGTAAGAAAACGAAAAATTAATGAAATTTTTGTAGACTGACAACGTGAATTTTTAACAATTTTGGACAATCATCCGTCAACAGAGAACGCATTTTACAGTCCAAAATTCTCTCAACACAAGGAAAATAGGATGACTTTTCACAATATAAGGGGAATAACTTATTTTAACAAATATATCTACAAAAAAAAAGAGTGTGTGGCAGTAAGGCCACACGGCAAACGTAAAACTTTGATAGATTAACTTTGAATTTTTTCGTGAGGAATCATCATGAGTTTTGAGGAATGCAACCGTGGCCGACGTCTTTATGCACGATTTTTCCAACACCATTTTTATCTCAGTGAGAAGGTTTCATGTTTGAAAAACAAAATTCAAGATTTTAAAAACAGCACACAGACATTAAAATCAATTTTATCAACATTCTCATTTTCTGTTTGAAAATTTATAATCAAAAAGTCTTTTCTATTCATGCATCCAGGTTGAGTTATGTCGATAAAAAGTTTTTTTGTTTGAAACAGATGTTTCTAATATCATAAATGAGTATAACTTCCTTAATCAGTGATAAAGTGTATTAATAATATAGATCAATCGATTCGTCTCGACCCAAGGAATCTTTTATATTCTTGCATCAACTTTGAATTATGTTAATGCAACCGTTTTAGAGTTATCGTGTTCACAAAAAAGTGTGATTTTCGTTAGGGGTGTTATCGTAATTTTGCCCCCACAAGTTTTCATCTATAATTTTTTTTATATATATTGTTTGGGATGTCAAACGACAACATTTTTCTTTTATGAAAAAATATGCGCAGATAAATTTTCTATAAAAATATGTGCTTTTCAAGTCAAAATTTGAAACTTGTTTCGAAGGTCTTTAGGAGCCAACGCCGTTCAGCGAGAAAAAGTTATTGGCGGAGAGAAATCAAAGTTTGGATTGTTTTGTCAATCCCAGCGATTTTTTGTTATTTCAAAAAACGTATAATATACTAACCTTGATGTTGTTGCATCGCAGCCTCATTTGGTATTTGATTATGCAATCTTCTTCGCCGCCGTGAGGGCCCTTCACTTCCATCTGTAAGATATAATATAGGGATTTTTATTTAAAAATTCTTTCAACGGATCCCAAAAATCTACTAGTGATCCAAAATAAACAGAGGCCAAATCTAATCCCAAAGTCAGTTAATATTTGAAAAAAACCAATGGTTCCAATTTTCGATTATATAAATATATTTTAAAAATCTAGGCTTTATATAAATTTCCTGAAATTACCATAAATGCCTCTATATTTCCACAAATTGCCATAAATTACTGTAATTTATAGAAATTTACGAAAATTTATGAAATTTATAGCAATAAATATATAGTCGTATTTCTTATCCGATTTGTAGGGTGTTCATAAATCAACTTTTTTGTTCTGCAGTCGCTTCCTAACAATTTTTTAAAAATGTTTTGGCGTTTAACAAATGTTTGCTTATTCTTCTGTAGAAAACATTATCTAGAACTTTGCTGTTACCAATTTTGAAAGTAAATTTCCCCCTGGCTGAAATCATTAAAAGAATTTGTTCAAAAGGCTATTTTGTTGAAAATAAATATATTTTAAGATTGTTCACTTATTCCTAAAAAGAACAGTAGAATTGCAGGAGAAGTGTTCCTGAAAAAGCTAAGCCTTGATTTATTAAAATTCA
This sequence comes from Andricus grossulariae, assembly GCA_011634705.1. Taxonomy (NCBI): domain Eukaryota; kingdom Metazoa; phylum Arthropoda; class Insecta; order Hymenoptera; family Cynipidae; genus Andricus; species Andricus grossulariae. The sequence continues at coordinate 289,706,328 of JAABKJ010007545.1, read as the reverse complement.
AATATTTATAAAAAAAAATTTTAAAACGGCAGTAAAAAAAAATTCATTAACAAAAACAATTGATAAAATAATTACTTTTCGTAGGTCTGAAACTTTATTCAATAAAAAAAATATTTTTTTTTCATAGGAAGCACCTGATAATACAATTTCAATTCTTAAAATCATACAAAACATTTTTTTCCTTTAACATTTTTTTCAAAGTATAGAAGGTGATAACTTTCCCACCATCCCTGCTTTTCCATACCCTCCTACCATCATTCTCAACGCCTCCTTTTATTTCCCATCATTTTCCACACCTCCATTTATTTCCCATCATACATCTTCATCCTCTTTACTTCCTTTCCCACTCTTCCATCTCCTTCCATACTTTCACTGCTTTCCCTCAATCCCCTCCTGTCCCTTCCTTTCCCACTATCCTCCTTCGACACTTCTCGTATTTTCTAGTATCCACCTCTTTTCCTATCATAACCCTCCAACCCACTCCCGCCCCTCACTGACATCCCCTTCCCAACTTACCCACCATCCCATCCTGTCCCTTCCTTCTCCACTATCCTTCTCCACCACTCCCCTCATTCACTATTATTCCCCTCCTTTAACACCATCCCTCTTCAACCCCCTCCGAGATTCGTATTATATTGGCCAAACTCACGACAAAAATTGATGAAAACCACGAGGGCAAGAAGCAGAGTTCCAAGAGGGATCTTCATTTTTCTTGTTAGGTTCCGTGAAAGACAACTGATAAATCTGGAACACTTCTACCGCTATTTATACTCGAAAAATTCATTAGAATGACGAAGTATTACAATGGGTGTAGCCCAGGTGGTAGAAGCAATACAAAATCTTATAAGCTCGAATAAACCTTGTTCTCTGTTCTTCTACTAACACCCAGGATAAATTTGTCAATCACCGTTTGCCTGGTAATTCTGAAAGATATATAAATTTTGAAATGTCGTAAATTGATGAAATAACAGATGTTTTAAAAATCTATTAAAAGGGGAAAAATTAAACCTGGGCGAGATTATTATTATAGAAAAAGAGAAAATCTCGCTAAGTTTTAAGTTTTTCACCTTTCAGTACAGTCTCAAAAATTATGTCACTCTAATCAATTTAATACATTTTACAATTTATATATCTTTCAGAATTACTTTAATTTCATTCAATTCAAGAAAAAATACTTAAGAGCCGAATTTGAAAGCTATCAAATCAAATTATTTAAAAAACTGTTGACCTTTAAACTCGAAAAGATTAATTTTCTATCAAGAAAGATGATTTTTCAACCTAATAGTTGAATTGAAAAAAATTAATTTTAGATGAAGTTTTAACAGAATACCTGAAGTTCCAACCAAATAGTTCAATTTTCAATAAACAAAAAATTAATTATCAATTAAAAGAACGAACATTCTATCGAGAAAGACAAACGCTTTTTGAGAAAAGGTGAATTTTTAACAAAATAAATCAATTTTAACTGAGTAATCAAATTTTGAACCAAAAAAGATAAGTTTTCTACCAAAACAGTAGAATTTTTAAACTAACGTAATCTAATCCGGCTATTTAAGCTTTTGGGTAGGCGGGATCACAGTGCGTAGCCTAAGCGTGAAAAAGGGGCGGGGGAGAGGGGAAATGTCGAACGGTGATTGTACGCACGCGTCAACAGGGTTCTCTCCAGAGAGAGAGAGAGAAAGAGAGTCATCATCGCTATCCTCCCTATCGACGGTTTCAATAGGGTAATCGTCCGTTCCTCCGCCGACGCGTTCGGCAAGTTGGTTCGGCGGAAGCGCCTGCGCGCCGTCTCCCGGTTCTGAACCCGCGAATTCTCCGTTGGGACGTAGAGAAGGAGTTATGGTACCCACCTTTGCAGGGGTAGGTGCTGGTACCAACCTACTCTCGTGAACTGTTTGCGCGGCGCCGTCCCGGGAGATCCAATACACCTCGCCCGAGATGTGATCTAACACCTGGAAGGGCCCTAACCGAGCTGGCGCTAATTTAGCGTTGTACCCGGCTATCTTGCTAAACAGCTGGTAGTTAGATGCGTATACCCGGTCTCCTGGAAGGTATTGTGGTTGACTGGGTGTGGCGGCGTGGTAGTCAGCCTGCCGCAGGCGAGCCTCGTGCTCGCGAGATTCGTTCTCTGCTGCTGGTAGCGGAATCTCGGGATCTGGTTGCAACTCGCATTCTCCTGGACGAAGAACAGTTCTGCCCATGAAGAATTGACTGGAGGTTACGCCGGTCGCTGAATTTTGCTTCGTGTCAGGCCAAAGAGCAGGAGAGGCAGGTGACTATCCCAGGTTCGCTGGTTTCCTTGGCGTAGGCGCAGCCTGAGTCGCTTCTTTAGCTCTTGGTTCCTTTGCTCGGTGGGATTGGCTCGAGAGTGGTTCGCAGGGGAAAAGCTTCTAACCATCGGATGAATAGATCGGTCACAACTAATATATAGCTATGACTTCGGCTTATGCGGGGATACGGCCCCGTTAAGTCGAGGGCGACCGTGTCCCAAGCTCGGCTGGCAGGTCGTGGGCGCTTACCTGTCCGGTTGCGGGCCACATACTGCTTTGCAATAAATGCATAGGTGGCAACCAGATACGTAGTGGCGAATCTCTTGGCTCATTCCTAGCCAGTAAAAGTTTTCCTTGCCGGAACGGATTGTCTCTTCCATTCCTTGATGGCCGGCTATAGCAGCGTCATGATATTCCCAAATGACCTTTGAGTGCAGCGCTGTCGGTACTAGTAACCTCCACATTTCTGAGGCGTCCTGGCACCACCGTCCTCGTTCGGTCAACCGGTACCGGTTGACCGATCGTCTTGTGTGATCGAGTGATCTTCTTGTTGAGCCTTGATAACTTCCAGGAAAAGCGGTGGTCATGCCAAGGCATTGAGAACTGGCACCGACAGGGCGCTCTCGGGGCGGGCGGTGTTGGTGGTAGGCGGCAGCATCTGTTCGAGATTTAGCTCGCCGGGCAATAACCCTTCCGGATTGGGATGCCTGAAGAGGGTGTTAGGCAATTCGTTTTCTTTTCCGAGCACATGCTCGATAGAGCGTGGAAAACAGCAAGGCAAAAGATCTCACCCTGTCAATTTGTCTATCGTATCTTTTTGGCGCTCGAACCACGTCAGAGTCTTGCTGTCCGTGCGCAGCGTGAAGGGACGGTCTTCCAGGAAAGGCCGGTACCGCTTAATCGCCCACACGATGGCGAAACATTCTTGCTCGCTGCAATGATAAAGAGCTTCGGTGAACGAAAATTTGGCGCTTGCGAATGAGATTATCCGGCGCTTTCCTTCTGGTTCGTCCTTCATCGAAAATGCCCCCATTCCTCGGGCACTAGCGTCCGTCTGCAAGGCGAACCTTTAATCGGGGTTGGGACGGCTCAGCGTTATGGGCCTTTGGAAAGCCGCCTTGGCGTCTTCGAAATGTTTCAGATTTTCTGGAGGCATCCGATACGGAGGTTTCGCTGAGAGCATGTCTAACAGCGGGGCGAGAATTATCAAGGAATTGGGTATGTATTACGTCATCCAGTTACAGATGCCTAGAGACGAACGCATTTTCTTTCGTGTACGAGGTGGGTGGTGCGTACAAGCGCTAAATGCAACAAATGTTCCTCCAAGTTTCTTGAGTAGACGACGATTTCGTCGAGGTAAGCTATTGCGTGTACACTTCATTGCTCGGCTAGCACCTGCAGCGTTAGATTTTGGAAGGTTCCGGGGAGGTTTTTTAGGCCGAATGGCATGACTCGGAATTGGCCTTCTCCTGGGGTTGAGAAGGCCGTGCACTGGCGAGACTCGGGCGACATGAGCACCAGTGCGGGGCGTCCACGGGCATCCTGTTTGAACGGCGGTAGTCCACGCAAAAGCGGTAATCGCCCTTCTTCTTCCAGGCGATTACTATTACAGAACTGAAAGCGGAGGTGATTGGCTCAATTATGCCATGTCAAAGCATTTCGCGGACCTGGACGCCAATGTATTGTCGTTTATCGTCTGAGTAGCTGCGATGTGCTTCCGTGAACGGGTGGCCATCCTTCAATTGTATGGCGTGACACACATTTGCCAATGTATCCTTGCGGCGTCCGCCTCCGTGGAACAGGGATGCATGCAGCTAGATGAGCTTGCGGAATTTCTTTTGATGTTCAGAGGGGAAGTTATTCTAAACTGTTATATCTTCCGTGGGGGAGAAAAGCTCATGATCGTGGGGGAGAGGGCTAAGGTATATGCTCTCTCGACCTGTTTTGCCCACGAATATGCAGTCCAATATGTGTTCATGGATGACCTTGTACTGTTTCAGCCAAGGTCGGCCGAGAATCTGCTCGGCTCTTCATTCGGGACTGGCATAGAATGTACAGGGATAGTCGATCTCCTGGAGGGTCGGTCGTAGCTGAACGGGACCGTTTAGTTTTATCGTTGCCCCCACAGCGGCCAATAATACGTGGGGGGGGGGTCTACTTCTTAGCTCGGCTTCAGTCAAGACTGATTCATTGATAAAATTTTCCGAGGCTAGTGTTTCGACCTCTGCAATACTTTCGCGTTTGCCTGGCGGAACCCTTATCCGGGGTGGGCTAGTGAGATCGGCTGATACTGCGCTTAGGACGGGGGCATGCTCGGCGTGACCGGAGCAGCGAAAGCATCAGCCGCGGCCGCCCGACCTCTTCAGTCTCCCGGAAACTCGGTGGTTTGCCGGGCTTTAATCACAGGGCACTCCCTATGAAAATGACGCCCTGGGCAGTAATGGCTCTGCGCTTTCTTAATCGAAGGTTCCAGGGCCTCTCATAGCAAGGCCACTATCTGTTCCTCGGGGGCCTGTGGCAACAGGCGAAGAGCAAGGAGATATTATTTTTGTAGGAAGACCCCGGTGGCCTCCTTCTTCTCCTGCTTCGTTGCATACAGCTTTATATGCTATTTGTTCTACTCCGAGACCCCCGCGAAATTTTGTACCAATCAAGTGCGAAATTTGGTTCATGGTAGAGACAAGATCTTGTTCACCTTGTATCACTTAGCGGCCCTTTCAGTTACTGATTTTATAACCACCATCAATTGCCCAGCTGCCTCATGCCTCCGAGCATCGATACTACACTAACCTAAAACTGATGGAATATTGAAAGAATTTTAATTACAAATTAAAAATAGAAGGAATAATCTAAAATTATTAGAAATTCATTGCAATGTTTATTTCTACCCTAGCTTCATTTTCCTGAAGGAACCATGAAGCTAAGGCAAGTAGAACGGCAGTTTGGTTTTTAATGTGTACACGCACATCAATCCGATGTTTATTATTAGTATTTTTCTCGTCCACAGAGAGTTGGTTTAATTAAACCTTACTATTGAAATTTTTCAGGGGCTGTTTTTAGAAATTCTTCCCGTGGCTATCGACACTCAGCCGGGAAATTTTCTGGCTATTTACATTCCCATTAAGGATGAGACGGAAGGGTCCGAAAAAAGCTATGTTTCACTTAGGGTGAGCAAACTCGTCGTTTTGTAATCTCGAAAATCGGCAATTTTTCACTTAGGACCTTCAAAGGCAATTGCTTGGATTCTCGGTGTTCTCAAGTTGCTTTTTTGACATACAACACTCAAAAAGTAACATTGTCAACCATAGGTGAATCTGAAAAAACTTTTTAACAAATCATTTCAATCAAGTAGTTCAATTTTCAATAAAAAAATGTTCATTTAAGACCAAATAGTTAAATCAATCTTCTACTAAAAATGATGCATTTTCAAGAAAATACATCAATTTAAACAAATCTATAGAACGGTTGAATTTTCAACCCGAAAATATAATTTTTCAACAAAAAAGTTAATTTTCAACAAATAATTTTATTTTTAACTTAAATGATGAATTTTCAACCAAAACAAAATGAAGTTTCAGAAAATTAGTTCAAATTTCAACCGGGTAGTTAAATTTTTGACCAATAAGATGAATTCTAAAAAGCAAGTAATAGTTAATACTTCTACCAAAAAACATTTTAATTTGAAATAAAAAGCAGATGAATTCAATCGAGAAAGAATGACATTCAACCCAAAAGATGATTTTTTAACGAAGAAGATTAATTTTATTTAAATAGAATAGTTAAATTTTCAAACAAAAAATTTAATTTTCAACAAAGAAGCTGAACTTTTTAAGAAAATAGTTGCATTTTCAAAAAAATAATCGAACGTAATTATTGGTTTCGAAATATCTTATCATCTAATCAGTACCATATATGAGACACATCGAAATTATATTCATTTATAGACTAAGAAAATCAATGTTAGTTTTACTTTGGCCTTATTAGTGTAAAACTTCCTTGTTACCATTATGAATGCAATATTTATTCTTACTGTTAGTGCTGAACTGCTTAATAAGTTACGAAATAAAAAATATGGAAATAAGAAAGAATATCGATAGAGAACAAATTTTATTTGCGTTATTTAATTTTTTGTTTGACCATCTATGAACAACCAAAAAAGATTTTCTACTGAAAAAAAGATGAATTTATAATTTAGACAAGAAAGATGAATTTTCAACCAGATAGTTGAGTTTTCGATTAAAAAAGATGAATTTGACAATATAGTTGATTTTTTTTTCAAACATTCAAATCTTCCCACAAAATAGTTGATCCAAAAAGTTTATTTGTCAAGGAAATTCACAACTAAATAGTTGGATTTCAAACCAATATTATGAATATGTTGATTTTTCGACCAAAGAAGATGAATTCTTTAATATTTGCTTTTTATTTTCCACTTATTTTCTTCTCTGCTACCCTGAAAATGTATCATTCCAATAAATTTATATTATTACAATTCATAATATGCATTAGTATTGAAACATACGTATTTCCATTGTCTTGTTTTTATTATTAAAAAGGGCGCATTCTATAAAAAAAATGTATTCAACATTTTATTGCAACTTGTGTCGTTTATTCATAAAATTCATTTGTTTACTTTCAATGTTATTTTTTAGGATTTAAACCAAAAATACGCATCCTAGCGTAAAGTGGTTTGAAGTAAATTTGTAAATATAATTTAGGCGGAAATTTTGGTAAATGAAATGTTATTGTAGCTTTTGTGTTGTTTTTCCAAAAAGTTAATTTTTTTTAATTATTTAAAAAACGAAAGAAGGTACGAAAAAAAATTAACAGACAAAAGTTCATCTACAAATTTGTTATAAAATCTTGTTATAAAAATACATTTTGTTACGATTTGTTACTGTAGGGGGGAAGATTATCTTTTTAGTTATAAATTTTATTATTTGGTTGAAAATTTAACAATTTTCATGAAAAGACATCTTTATTTTTGCAAATTTAAGTGTTCTGCTGAAAATTTGTCTTTTTTGTTTAAAATCCATAATTTGTTGGTGCTAAGTCAACTGAAATTTTTTTTGGATGAAAAATATGTTTTATGAAAATTTTTCTTTTTAATGTGAAAGTTCACCTTTTTTTTAGTAGAAATATTGCACCTTTCTTGGACAAAAATGTAATTTTTTTTTGCTGAAAATTCAACTATTTTCTAGAAAATTTACTTTTTGCTTAAAATTTGTCTTTTTTTGTTGAAAAGTGTATTGAAATCCTTTTGGATGAAAATTCTGCCTTTTTTTTTGTTGAAAATTTGTCTTCTTGATTTGAAAATTCACCTTTTTCAGTAGAATTTTAATTTTCCTTTGATAAAAATGCAACTGTTTGGTTGAAAATTTAGCAATCTTGTTAAAAAGTCGTACTTTTGGGTTAAAAATTATGCTGTTTTCTTGAAAATTTAACTATTTCGTAAAAAATTTACTTTTTGGGTAAATTTAATATTTTGGTGTTGAAAAGAGAACTGAAATCGTTTCTGGATGAAAATTCAACTATTTTTTGTAATCTAGTTTTTTTTTAATTAAAAATTCATCCGTTTTAAGAGAAATTTCATCTTTCTTGGATAAGAATGCAATTGTTTGGTTGACAATAAAACTTTTTTGTTAGAAAGTAATACTTTTGGTTAAAAATTCTACTTTTTTGTTGAAAATCTAACTATTTCGTAGAAAATTAACGTTTTGTTCAAAATTTATACTTTGGTGTTAAAAAATGAACTGAAAGCTTTTCTGGATGAAAATGCAACTTTAAAAAAAGGTGTCGCTTTTTATTAAAAATATATCTGTTTTAGTACAAAATTCATGTTTCTTGGATAAAAAATCAACTATTTGGTATAGAATTCAACTATTTCTTTAAAAATTCATCCATTTTGGTTAAAAAAATTCGTCTTTTTGGATAGAAATTCAATTGTGTTCGTAGAAACTTATTTTTTAATGAAAAATTTATATTTTGATCTTGAAAAGTCAACTGGAATCTTTTCTGGATGAAAATTCAACTATTTAAAAAAATTTGTTTCCTTTTTAAATAAAAATTCATCTGTTTTAAGAGAAATTTCATCTTTTTTTGGATAAAAATTCAACTATTTGGTATAGAATTCAACTATTTTGTTCGTGAAAAGTCAACTCAAATTTTTTTTAACAGCAAATTCAACTATTTTTTTAAATTTATCTTTTTGATTTATAAATTCATCCGCTTTGGTGAAAAGTTTTTTTTTTTATGAAAATGCAACTTTTTGGTTAAAATTTATTCTTCCTTGCTTGAGTATTCCACTATTTTGTTTTAAAGATTTTCTTGAATCACTTTGTCAAGAAATAATTTTTTTTGTAAGTTATATTTTTATTTGAAAATTCATCTTTTGGGTTGAAAGTTTAACTATTTTGTTGAAAATTGATCTTTTTAAATTGAAAATTCAACTACTTGGGTAAAAGATAAACTACATTGTTAAATATTCATTGAATAACAACAACATTCTCCCATAAACTATTTTCCAATGGAAGAAAACGCTAATTTTCATAAATGAAAAATAAAATTCGTACTTTTTGAACTCAGAGATTTTTATGAAAAGAACTCAAGCTGACACAATAGTATATTTTTTTAACAAAACTGATGAATTTTGAACAAATTAATTAAATTCTTAATTGTATGATAAAATTTTGAAACAAAAATATGACTTGCTTTTTTTAGGAATACAGAGTCAAAGTTTTAGTAATGCATCATATTTATTTGTAAGAGCTTTTTTTAATTAGATAAAAGGCTATATGTATAAAGAATACGTAAAATAATAAAACTTATATAGTAATTTGAATTTTTTCTTGCTAGCATGAAATTCTATGGATTTGCTGATAATTTGCTTGTAGGTGATTGTGAAAAACGAATCTGATACTTTTCAACTTATGATTAAAATAAATATTAAGACCAAATTGCTATGGGACCAGTAAACTGTAAAAATAACTAACAACAATTACATATCTGGTAAAATATGTTTAAAAAATTCTTATTTTCGTAACTTTAATATTTGCTGATAATTCTTGACTAATAGACCTGTGTTATTCAGATATTTATGTACCATGGATAATTTAGAAATTGTTGTATATTAAACGTCTGGAAATTGTAAGATATTACAGAATGAAAACTGACTGAAAGACTTCACTATGAGCATTTTCAAATTGAACTCTGAGTGATGAAACAATTTTGAATAAAAAGTTTTTGATTATTTGAATTTTTAAGTTAAATCAAGAACATCTTTGGTTTCATTTTGGTTTTGAGAAAAAGTGTATGTTTCTTCATTTTTTAAACTCAAGGTTAACAATGAGTTTATCACTTGTTACTTTTGAGCTTCAATTGATAATAATAAAGTTACAAAATCATGACAGATAGTATCCTCAAAAAAGTCACTTAATGCTTGGTTTCATAAAAAAATATTCACTGGCCAATTTCGCACCTTAATATTCTCTAAAGAATATCTTTAACAATTCCTATTAGATTTTCTTAAATGATCGGATTTTATTAAATGAAAGATTCTTTCTAGAAACCAAAATTCTCTACAACTTTGCTATAATGAATTCTTGAAAATAAATGAATTATGTTCATGATTTGAGGCATTGAAAACATTAATTCGTAACAACTGGATGAGGCCAAGTTGTAGAAAAGTTTCATCTCGAGACTATAAGCTTCTGTTCATCAAAATCTTGTAATTTTTACGATAATAATATGGCGATAAGAAGAAACCGATAAGAATCAACAGTTAGTTCGAAGACACGCGTTTCTTAATAAACACTATTTTTGTATGTTTGGAATTTTTTTCATGAAAAATAACCTGTTTTTTTTAAATGCCATCAATAACGAAAACGACTTTACAACTGAAACTTTGTGAAAAGTTTCATTAACAAACAAATTCTTTTTCCTGTAATATTTTTTTGTCTGTAAACTCTCTAGACACCTTCAGAAATATGTCTACACTATCTAACCAAATTTGAGGATATATTATATAATCTAGTGAAGCACTAGAATAATCATTAATTTCACTGTTAACTCTACGGCGAGTAAATTCAACGCCTGTTGAAATCGATGAATCTCCAGTAGGCTTATAAAGTATAATCGACCGTTATTGTCTGGTCGATTTTGTAAACCACAATCCTCTGCACCATTAATTCAATTAGAAAAAAAATTTACATGGAAATATAAAACTTTTTTGATCCGCAGTAATCTTATAATGTTACAAGTAACTCGCAAAATTACAAAAGACTAATTAAAGGTCAATGTATTATTATTCCCCAGGCTTTAATCTTTCTCCCTCGCAATACAATAAAAATACATTTGTTTCAATATCAGTGCACATTATGAATTGTAATAATATAAATTTATTGAAATGATACATTTTTTAGGGTAGCTGAGAATAAAAATTAATACAAAATGAAGTACAAATGTTAAAGTAATCACTTTGCGCTAAATCTATTGCAAAACACGAGATACGTGATGAAAATGTTTTCGTTGAAGCCGAAGGAGCTTTAACCAAAGAGAATTTACAATCAACAATGACAGTTGTCAATGCCTTTGACCTTCAATTCTAAGATGTTTGTGCACAAATATGGAGAAAGTACAAAGATCGAGCGTGAAGCCCAAATTGCAACAGACGCACACTCTAGGCACGCTCAAACTTGCGAGCGAAGGTAGCCGCGCTACTTTATTTCTGGCTTAAATGCCAGGATTGAGAAGAATTCTAATTTTCCCATCCTAATCGCTTAATCTACCTCTTCTCGAATTGAATTAGATTTCTACTAATACTCAACAATTTTCCGAAAAACCCGCCGCCACAATTTGAATAGTGAAAATGAAAAAATAGCTGAAAAAGCAATAAATTTTATTGATTGGCATCATAATACTTGTGAGCTGCATTTCGAGAGTAACTAAAAAAGGTACGACTTTTATAGTTAGTGTGACTGAAAAAAATGTAGCTGGTTCCCAAGTCGTTACTTATTTACAAAAGTTACTTCCTTACTACTATCTTTGCCAAAAAAGTAACTAGTCCCATGAAATTACGGAAAACAAATTTGTTTGGGAATACGGCGTAACAGTTTTGGAAATACATACATCTTATTTGGAATATTTTCGTTTTTTCGACAAAAAAAATTAGATCAAGCTCCATCATCTGCAACGCTGTTCTTTCAAGAACTACCTATTAAATTACTGCCTGGCCGGGGATGGCCCAGGAGGGGATCCTTGTTACAAAAAGGCAGCCACTTACCTGTCATCACCGTGACACATTTCCGAACTAAACCGAGTTCACGGGTCACTCTTTTCCGACCAGCGCACCACCTGAACAGCTCTTTGTTTTTATATTTGTCTCAGGCTCCAGGTAGGATTGCTCCTACCCGAGAATCGCTGTTAGGCACGTGAGAAGGGGGGACAAGCGTGAGATTATTTTTGGAGGAACCCGCAGTGCTACGAAATGGCTGCCTGAGACACCCACGTGTTGCCCTGACGCCAACCGGCATCCTTTGCCACCTGCCCTCGCCCTGACTTCACAGGGACGCCCAACTCAAATAAACTAGAGTTGAACTGTGTAAGCCGAAAGTTCTGTACCTTATCTCGCGAATAGTAGACAGTAGGGAAAGTTGACTCCGTACCTTGTAGCCAAAGAGCCAATTCGAGTTTATCTTTTCGGTTCATACCTATATTCCGTCGCGCTACTTAGTATTCCTCGGTAATATTATTCTCTTCTTTTATGGGTCCCGGACCGCGTCCCGTAGCTCCGTCAAGCCAGTTACAATCCACAGTGCCACGTATTTGTCTGCTCCTCCATCATCTTGCCACTTCCACAGGAACCTCGAGATTTCTGTATTGAGCCTGTTGATTGTCTTCGAGGCACGGAAGAGCTCCAATTGGATGGACCCGCCAATGCATGACTCTGTACCTCGTCCGTCGTGCTAATCGGGTCTGGCCAACAGATTAATACCACTCACATTGACCAGCATAAGATGGACGCTTGACCAATATGGCGATCGACAGGTGCTGCCTCTCTCAGCTGAAAGCGGAGTCACTGCGTCATGGATTCGCCTTCACCCTCCTCTCGAGTTCTACGTGGACTACTGAAACCGTAGAGGGAAAATAGGTATAGAGGCGACAATGCAACGGGCAGCTTGAAGCATGCTAAGGGGAGCGAGACGTCAGGGGAAGGCTTAGTTAGGCTTAGTTCGGGAACCAGCTACGGTGGCGTGGCATGAGTCGAACTGCAAAAGGTTTAGAACGCTTATACCTGGACTAGTATTTCCGAACTATATTCTGGCTATACACTTTCTTCCAATATTTTCGTGATTGAAAATATCCACTGAAACGTTTTTGATTTGAAACTTTGTATTTCAATATTTTAAGCTAAAATTGAAAAACGAAAGATTTTTTTTTTTTTTGAACGGTCCTATTAAAAAAATTTTTGATTCTTCCAGACGAATAATTCTTTTCTTAGAATGATTAATTACAATAATCATTATTATTACAATACGTGAGCATTCATTGAATATAATTTGCTTCTGAATGGTAACCATAGCAAATACTTGAACTTATAAATACCCAAATAAAAATGTACAAATCATGTCCTTCGCATACAATATGTTTGTAGAGTTCTCACTTTGAGTAATAATTATTTTCAGAATTATAAAAGAATATATGGGCATTTTCTACATTGTTAGGTTTTGTACTTATACATTTTCTACTCGCATAGTCATCTTTCTGCACATGAAAAACTCTGATTAATATAGGTACAACTTCAGAAGAAAATTATAAATAAAAAACATTTGATCTCAATCGCAGATACGCAATTGAGCCCTCGGTTCCAATAACTTACCCGACACTCAAACTATTTTACAAAGTGCATATTTCAGTCAGATTTTAATGGCTTTATTTAAAATATTCCAGAACTTTTATTCAAAACTATATAGAACAAATTTCTCGCTGAAGGTTGTTTCAAATCTGAAGTTGTCCTGATCCTTTTTGTCTTCGAAACCTGATTTTTCGTTTCGAGGGGTCTCTAAACGTAGAGATCAGTTGAAAACTGGGGTGTGAATTTTCGGACGATTCTACTACTTTCTTAATCATGAATGAGAGATGAATTACAGAAAAAGCCGGATGAAATTCGGGTTTCGTAGTTAAAAGGCAGACTGCATGCATTTCCAAACTTGGCGAGATCAGATTTCATTAACTGACGAAAATCAAGTGACATGTCAGATGACAAAACGGACGTCAAATTCAAATTTAAACTTAATCCTTATTGTCCGCAGATGTTTTTTATATTATGGCACCTACGCACGACTGCGCAAATTTTGTTCTGTTTTCTTATAAATCCGATGCATGTGTATATAAAAGCGCATTATATTCTGAAAAAAAACGACATAGAAATTGTCCAGCATCCTACCCGAATAATGTTTTCTGCATATAGCGGGTCCAGCTTTTAATAAATTTACCAGGGCAATCTTTCCTAAATGTTCTTCTTGTTTGATTAAGTTCCGAGTTCGAAAGTTTACATAAAGGCGCCCATATTCCTTCTGTTCCAATTTGCGTTCCATCATCACCTTCCTTATTTTCTGACATAAAAAAAAATATATATATAGGTGTCCCGCACACGAAATAAAGAAAGCGCGAAAATAAACATGAAGTGCGGGACGATTACCCCATTGACCCCAGGAATTTCAAATAAAAAGTTTGAAAATTTAAAAATTGAATCAAGAACATTTTACGTTTATTCTTGATGGAAAGAAAAAGTTTAGGTTTCTTTATCTTTTATACCTAAGGTTTAAAAATTATATTATTTCTCGTTCTTATTTAAATTTATATGATATTAAGGAAGTTTAAAAATCACAAAAGACGGTATCCTAAAAAAATTAATTTAACACATATTTTTATAAATAAATGATTACCGTCCAACTTTGTCGAATATGTTCTTGAAGGAACAATTTTAGGTATCTTTTAAAATCCAAAAGAAAAAAAATGGTCCGTATTATCAAAAAATTGAATATCGCAATTTACGTTTTCAAATCTGAACAACAATTGTAAGCTTTTGGCCTCAAAAATCAAACTTTTGTAGAACCATGCATTCAAACCGTATCATTTTTAATCTGAATCGTATATATTTTATAGATGATAAAAATTAGTGATTGATGGCATCTATGATTCGTGCGCGTAAATCGCAACAAGCTCCTTCTTAGCAGTCCACTTCTTAATACTAAATATATATTTCAATAAAATATATATTCATGAAAAATAGTCTTCTCTCTTTTGAAAAATACCATTATTAACGACAACTACAGTAAAAATGAAATTTCGTAAAATTTTACATACCTCACTTCCTTTGTTGAGACAGAATTCCTTTGAAAAAAACATATTTAAAAACAAAGCGTATTATATTCTACTCTAGGATACCTAGGAAAAAATATTCATGTAGCCCGGATTTAAGAAAAAGTTACACTACAATTTTATTACAAAAAAAAAACTTCTTCTCTCAGTAACCCAATCCACGAGGCTGTTATGAGATAGTCTTTATATCTGCATGACTCCAACAAAGACATTTTGTTTCGCTTTGAAACTCAATATAAACCTTCAAAATGATGTCTGCAAGATTTGTAAATGGTTTGAAAAGTTTGCATTTTATGTTACCCAAACTAGCCTCAGTTGAGATTACAAGATTAGACCGGTTTATAAAATATGAATATGATTATCTCAGATGAAAAAGCTCGACGTCTATACCACATGAGATAAGGACTCTGGAATATATTATATAATCTTATGAAGAAAAATATTATGTACATTATTGGGAAAAATACAGGATTTGCACCTACGAAAAAATGCTTAATTTTTTATTCAAGCCCAAGTTCAATTTTTTGTTGTACCGCTACTAAAATTCTATTCGGATTCATATTCATCGTAGTTCTTTCGAAAATCTACAGTTCTTCTTTCAAACTTTTTTTACGTATGTATTGTCGTTTGGCACAAAATAAAGTTTCTTGACTCATGCATATGCACTAAAACTTGGGATATCGAAGCGTTGCAGCTATTTCGATCTAGGATTTCAACTTAATATGATTCGCTTTAGAGGATCAATAAAAAATAAGGAGCTCATCTCCAGGGCGTACTAGCATCAGCATGTAAAACAGAATGACAAGAGTGAGTTTTCAAATGTAAACCGTGAAAGGAAGCCTGTTTGTTAAATGTTATTCTGAAGACAGAGTTTTATTTAGAGTTGAGAAATAATTATTAAAAGAATAAAAAAGTGATTGTTGGCGTTAATGGTAGTACAGATGTTTAACACACTCCTTTCTCGAGGATGTTCTGTTCATACCTAAAATTTCAGACAGCCTCATGGGTTTTCGAACGTCTCGTCATTTTAAGAAGTCCAGGTGTCTAAAATACATCTTTCTCGGGGAAGTTGTATTCGTAACTAAAATTTGAGACAACCTCACAGGGTTTAGAAGGTCTTGTCATCCTAAGAAGTAAACCTGGCAGTATAGGTATTAAAAATACATATTTCCTGACCCCTCTCTATCTGAAGTGCCTTCTGCTTCAGTTTTAGACACAACTTCCTACGGGAAGATGTATTTTGAATACCTCGACTACCAGGTTTACTTTTATAAGGATGAGACTTTAGAAAAACGGTCGAGACGAATAAAATTTCAGTTCTGAACGCACCTTCCTCGAAGAAGATGTACTCTAAATACCTGGAGTACCAGGGTTATTCCTTAGAACGAGAAGGCATTCAAAAAATTATCAGGGTAGCTAAATTTCAGTTCTGAATGCCCTGCAGTTGTTGATTTTTGAAAATCATTTCCTTCTGCTAAATTCAAGTTCCGCATATCGATAATCCATCCATCATCGAGATTTACTTACATTTGCAAACAAACATCCACAACCTCAATACTCATTTCAACGAAACGGAACTAAGTGAATAATTTCTTTTTATATCTGATTAACAATTTAATTTCAAACGGTTTTTATTGTTCATGTTTCAGGTCAGAGGATTAAATAATTCCCTAATGTGCTGAGTAGTTGAAATTTTAGGATAGATGATTGGTCTCGAAATTTGAATCAAGTTGACCGTGAATAGAGATATAAAAATGTTGCATCATTTTGATCCATTTGCCGTATCAACATGATACCTAGTAGTTTTTTGTGTAATATTTTCGACGCATTAAACTTTTATAGGATCCTCCTCACATAATATTACTTAAATAATGCTGGTCTACCTTTGATTAAATACCCAAGACAATTTTTTCTTAGTGTGCCCAGCCTTTCCTTTTTTAATTTTGTCACAAGTAGTTTGTTATATAAACATACTTTAAAAACAATTAATCCTCTGTTTCTTTTTGCAGAGTTCACTTCACAGTTTGACTGTTCACCTAATAGCGCCCCTATTCCACATGTTCCTCGTGGCGTCACATCTTCTTCTTCTTCTGACATACAAGATACTCCTGCCAGGTTTCTTTCTCCTGCCAGGTTTCTTTCTCCTGCCCGATCTCATTCTCCGATCAAGTCTTCTCCTCCTTCTCCCGCGTCTCCTCTTCGTGCCACGTCCAGGTCTCCTCCTGCTGGGTTTTCCTTCTTCTGTTGTGCTTGGATATAGACTGATCCAACCCAAATTCATTAGGTTGATTCCCAATGAAAATGCGAACCGACTATTCACACTTCGAAAATACACTTTTCCGGTGAATAAACTAATTTTCATCATACCTTCATCGAAAGATCGATTTTCGATGCTTGTAGAGCGAAGCGAAAGTAGCCGAATGCAGCCGAGTTTTCTCTTCCTCCCTAGGAAGGAAAAATGATGACGTAGTGGGATGAAAAGAAATAAAACGGCTCATGATTGGTCTCTCTATTGTGACGCGATCGTTCCCTCTCTCTTTCCATCTCCGTCATAATCGCACGAACGCTGCAGCCAACTTCAAGTGACTACTCTAACCTCTTTTCTACTATCAAAATATTATAGTCGATTATTCTCAACCAAATGAATTGGTTTCGCGAACAAAGGAAAATCGATCTCCGATAAAGGTATTATGAAAAATAGCGTGCACAACTCTAGTTGTGCAATATAATATTTGAACTAAGAAGAAATTTCTGTGATTTAGAAAAAATAATAAAAATCCGTAGCCTTGAAACCCTTTGAAACAAATATCGAATTTGAACTCAAAAAATATATATTTCTATAGGAAATTAATGTCGCATTTTTTCTCTGGATAAAATGATGAAGCTTTTTCCGTTTCTAAAGTAAACTTAAAAACACCGTTTTTACACACATACACACACAAAAAAACGTATTTCTATGAATTTTGGAAATTTATACAAATTTATGAAATTTGAGGCTGGATTAGGAGTACTGTCATGAGAATAAACATATTCTAAAAAATATCATTTTTAGCATGGATTTTACATGAACCTGATATTTTGTATATTTTTGATTTTGATATGTTGTATATTTCTCCTGCACCCTGAGATACCTTTGGGTCTGAGAGAGTTGCGTTCCATAGGAACTTTAGAAAAATTAATCGAATACATTTTACGTTTTGGTGTCCTATATACTTTTATTTTCGTCCCCTGTTCTCTTTCCGAGTTGGAATTCAAAGTTCTACAATTTTAATGAATTATAATTGAAAATGCTTGACTTTAGAGAATATAGAGTTTCAAAACATTCAATTTACGACCAAAATATAATAAGTAATTTTTCAGTTGAAAAATTAAAATTCCGAATTTCAGTGAGACGAGCCGGCCTTTTCCAGCTCTACTTGTCTCACCGAAAATATTAGTTATACGCTCACGGAATTTCGTGAGTGGGAAACGTACCCTGGGAATTTGAACACATTTACACAAAAATGACATTCCGCCACAATGTGAGCAAGTGCATGAATATAAGTATGCATTTAAGGCCCTTTATCAGAATGTATAATCGGTTCTGAATTTTGAGGACGCACGGTTGAATACTTTTGTCTAACTTTTTGCATACCTCATCTACATAATCATATCTTGGAGCAAGCAGAGCCGGTTTTTCGATGAAATGTTTATATTTTGTTTAATAATAAAAAATACTGAACAATAGCAGTGACGCTCAGTGTTAGCTGTCCGTGCATTTCCGCAACGTGCATATAAACCCTTATCAAACTCCAGTCAAATGAACCTTGGCATTGTTAAGAGATTGCGGCTGTTTAGAAAAACTGACATGATAAAATCATGGATTAATTTGATTTTGATTAGCAGATTCAATTTATTTCTATAATTACAAGGAAGCGAAAAAAAGATTCATGAAAACTGGTTAATATTTGCAGTAATAATGGAAATCTGCTTAGGTAATACATAACTTCTGTGCATTTAAACTGGAGTTTTCTATCAAATTCACGCTAAAGACGGTAATTTTTGGGATTTTTTTCACATGAATAATTTTCAATCCATAAGTAGAGGGAATTCAAGTATTTTTTAAGTAAATCTGACTTGTTCAAACAATTCTTATTTATTCAAAAAATTGTTTCCCCCTGCAAGTCGTAAGAACTGTGAAATTAGAGAGTAATATACTTTCTTCAGGATATTTAGAACTTTTTGAAAAAATTTCTATTTGTTTAAACAATTTCTTCCCCTAAATCGTGAGAAAATATTATTTTATGCAATGAATGTCACAATTAATGAATAGTAAGGGTACTTTTTTTTGGTTTACGATAGTTAACAATTGAGTAATCGGTTCGGAATTTCGAGACCGCACGGTTAAATATTTTTATCTAATTTCTAGCATACATCATCTACATAATGATATCTTGAAGCAGAAGGACCCGATTTCTCAATAAAATGTTTATATTATAGATTATATATTCTAGATTGTACGCGGCGAAAATGCATAGACAGCTAACACTGTGCGTTACTAGTATTCGTCCGTTTTTTATTATTAAACAAAATATAAATATTTTATCAAAAAACCGGCCCTGTGTGCTTCAACATATAATTATATGGATGGCGTCTGTAAGAAATTAGATAAAAATATCAAACCGTGCGGCCTCAAAATTCAGAACCGATTACTCAATTGCTAAATATCTTAAACCAAATAAAGTACTTTTACCATTCGTTAATTGTGTCATTCATTGCAGAAAATAATATTTTTTACGATTTACGGGAAAACATTTTCTGAACTAGTACAACTTTTTTAAAAAGTACTACATATCCTGAGGAAAATATATGACTCTCTAAATATGTTCATCGTGTCATTCATTCTCGAAAATAACTTTTCACAGTTCTTACGACTTATAGGGGTAAACAATTGTTTAAATAAATAAAAATTCTGTAAACAAGTCAGAGTTATTTAAAAAATACTTGGAAAACCTCTACTTATGAATTAAAAATTACTGCAAATATTAACCGATTTTCATGAATCTTTTTTTCACTTTCTTGTAATTAGAGAAAGAATTTGAATCTGCTAATTAAAATCAAATTGATCAATGACTTCATAATATCAGTTTTTCTAAACGGCCGTATGCAAAAAATTATATAAAAATATTCAACCGTGCGAGTCACAATTCAGAACTGATTACACATTCTTATAAAGTTCCTTAATTCCCTGATCAACCTCTTGTCACACTGTCCCCTTTCTATCACATCAACCAAGATTTTTTTAATTGTAGACATAACGTAGGGTGTCTCGATTCTCAAAATATACTTACTGCATCGAAATGTTGTACATTAATTAATATTAACTGACTTTGGAATGACACTTCAGCTATCTTTAGTTTGAACCAATAGCAAATTTTTGGGATTCCAGAAAAAAATTCTTGAATAAAAATGGCTATATTATATTTTGCAGTTATGCCTACACCACCAACACCACCACAAAACCTCCGCAATATAGCAGGGCTGCCAATAGAAAGAGAGCCGATGCGTCAGTATATAATAATTTTTTGAACTAGGAAAAAATTGCTGTGATTTAGAAAAAAATTAAAATCGTTGGCATTTGAAAACCTTTGAAACAAGTTTCGAATTTTAACTTGAGAATACATATTCTAATAGGAAATAAATTTCCGATTTTTTCTCTGGATAAAATGCTTTAGCTTTTTCCATTTTTAAAGTAAACCCGAAAACACCGTTTTTACAAACAAAACAAAAAACGTATATCTATAAATTTTGGAAATTCATAAAAATTTACGACATTTGTGGAAAATTATTGAAATTTGTGAAAATGTATGATAATGTATGGCACACCCGGTGATCGCCTCCCGCAGGATTTTATTTCTTACCTTTGCTTTCTTTTATTTTATTGGGAAATGGAGAAAAATTATAAAAATATGGAATTTGATAATGGTCAACTGAATTAGTCATAGCACTCTATGAATAATGTTACAGGAAATGTATATAATTCAGGCATTATATATAATTCCTAGAAATTATATATAATGCCCAGCACGATCTAGGTAAAGTATATAATCTTGATTTTGAATATAATGATGAAGTTAAAGATGGGCATGATAAATTAAAGACAATTTGGATGAAAATTTGTCTTTTTTAATTAAAAATTCAACTATTTCGTTGAAAATCCATATATTTTGTTAAAAATCGATTTTTGGTAGAAAATTATCTTTTTCTTTGCAAGTCCATCTTCTTATTTGAAAATTCTTCTTTTCGGTTAAAAATTCAAGTATTCTAGTTAAATTGTTATCATTTTAGCTGAAAGTTCATCTTTTAGGTTGGAAATAAAATTACTGGGTCGAAAATTAAACTCTTTTGTTAAACATTCATTTTTTTTTGTTGAAGATTCATAATTTTAATTAAAAATTCATTTTTTTGGTTGAAGATTCATCATTTTAATTAAAAATTCATTTTTTTGGTTGAAGATTCATCATTTTAATTAAAAATTAATTTTTTTGGTTGAAGATTCATCATTTTAATTGAAAATTCATTTGTTTAATTAAAAATTTGAGCTATTTGATTGAAAAACTCTTCTTTCTTTGGACGAAAAGGATTTTTTTGCCGAAAATTTAACTATTTTGTTGAAAATTTGTTTCTTTTTTGGTTTTTTAAACTAAAAATGTAACTATAATTCCAATTGAAAATTCCATAATTTAAGTTAAAAGTTCATCTCTTTGGTTGAAAATTCACCTTTTTTATTTAAAATTTGTTTATTCAATTTTTGGTTGAAAAATGATCTTTTTCAGTTGAAAATTCATCTATTTGGTTCACCATTAATTTTTCAACTTAAAATTTAATTATTTGAACTTTGGTTGAAAATTGATCTTTTCTTTTTAAAAATTCAACAATTTGGATGAAAATTTGTATTTTTTAATGGAAAATTCAACTATTTCGTTAAAAATCCACATATTTTATTAAAGAAAAATTTTTTTGGTAGAAAATTATCATTTTCTTTGCAAGTCCATCTTCTTGTTTAAAAATTCTTCTTTTCGGTTAAAAAGTCAAGTATTACAGTTAAATATTTATCATTTTAGCTATTTGATAGAAAACTTCTTTTTTCTTTGGATGGAAAGGAGTTTTTTTTGCAGAAAATTTAATTATTTCGCTGAAAATTTGTATTTTTTGTTTTTGAAAATTATTATTTATTCAAACTGAAAATGGAACTATTATTCCAGTTGAATATTCCATAATTTAAGGAAAAAATTCATCTGGTTGAACATTAATTTTTTGACTGAAAATTGAATTATTCAATTTTTGGTTGAAAAATGATCTTTTTCGGTTGAAAATTCATCTTTTTTTTATAGAAATTAATCTTTTTGGATGAAAATTCATCCCGTTGGTGAAAAATTCATCTATTCTATTTAAAAATTCATTATTTTAGTTGAAAATTCATCTATCTTGATTAAAATTAAACTATTCCAGTTAAAGATTTACAATTTGAAAATGTAAATATTTTTTTAATGTTATTTTTTTTTGTGGAAAGTAATTTTTTTTACTGAAAATGTAACTTATTACAATTGAAAATTCCATTTTATTTGAAAATTCGTCTATTTGCTTACACATTACTTTTTTTTATTTAAAATGCAATTATTTAAGTTTTGGTTAAAAATTTATATTTTTAGTAAAAATTAATTTTTTGTTTTTGAAAATTCAACTATTCCGGTTGAAGATTCATCATTTTAGTTAAAATTCATCAGTTTGGTTGAAAATTAATTCTTTCAACTGAAAATTTGAATGTCCATGTTTGGTTGAAAATTGATACTTTCTAAAATTCAACAATTTGGATGAAAATTTGTCTTTTTTAATTAAAAATTCAACTATTTCGTTAAAAATCCACATATTTTGTTAAAAATATATTTTTTTTTTTATAGAAAATTATTTTTTTCTTTTCAAGTTAATCTTCTTTTTTTTAAATTCTTCTTTTCGTTAAAAAAATTTAAAGTATTCCAGTTAAATATTTGTCATTTCAGCTATTTGATTGAAAACTTCTTTTTTCTTTGGATGTAAAGGAATTTTTTTGCCTTAAATTTAATTATTTTGTTGCAAATTTGTATTTTTTTGTTTGAAAATTATTATTTATTTAAACGGAAAATGTGACTACTATTCCAGTTGAATATTCCATAAGTTAAGTAAAAAATTCATCTCTTTAGTTGAACATTCATTTTTTGACTGAAAATTTAATTATTCAATTTTTAGTTGAAAAATGATCTTTTTTGGTAGAACTTAATCTTCTTGATTGAAAATTCATCTCGTTGGTCAAAAATTCAACTATTTCAGGTAAAGATTCATCATTTTAGTTGAAAATTTAACTATTCGAGTTAAAGATTTACAATTTTAGTTGAAAATTCATCACTTTGTTTGAAAATGTAACTTTTTTTTAAGTTATATTTTTTTTTGTATGTTAGTTTTTTTTGTGGAAAGTAATTTTTTACCTGAAAATTTAACTTATTACAATAAAATATTCCGTTTTAGTTGAAAATTCATCTATTTGTTTAAAGATTAATTTTTTTATCTTGAAATTTAATTATTTAAGTTTTGGTTAACAATTTATCTTTTTTTTGTTGGTAGAACTTAATCTTCTTGGTTGAAAATTCATCTCGTTGGTCAAAAATTCAACTATTCAAGTTATTTTACTTGAAAATTCAACTATTGCAGTTGAAGATTTACAATTTTAGTTGAAAATTCATCACATTATTTGAAAATGTAACTATTTTTTTTGTTAGTTTTTTTTGTGGAAAATAATTTTGTTTACCGAAAATTTAACTTTTTGCAATAAAATATTCCATTTTTGTTAAAAATTCATCTATTTGATTAAAAATTAATTTTTTTAACTTGAAATTTAATTATTAAATTTTTGGTTAACAATTTATCTTTTAAGTAAAAATTAATTTATCTTTGTTAAAAATTCAACTATTTCAGTTGAAGATTCATTGTTTTATTTAAAAACTCATCTTTTTGGTTTAAAATTCAACTATTCCAGTTGAAGATTCATCATTTTAGTTGAAAATTCATCACATAGGTTGAAAATTGAACTATTTTCTTGAAAACCGTTATTTCTTGTTAAAAATTAATTTTTGCAAATAAAAGTTTAATTATTCCATTTTTTGTTAAACATTGATATTTTTTAATAAACGACTCATGAAACATAATGCGGTCGGAAGTGATGCAGTATTTTTTTAAAGCCAGCATAACTTTAATTAATTGTTAACTTTGTTGAACTTTAAGCTTTTAAAAAAAATATTAGAGGATGTCGTCAAAGTAAAATCTTGTCAGCTGCATTTCTTGATAGAAAAAATACCAGTAAAATGTTTGGAACATAAATTGCAATCATGTCACCACAAGTAGTAAATTTTTTTTTTTTAATCATGAAAAGTGTCATTAATTTGCATAATTTATAACTTCTGTGACATTTATTGATTTATTTATACCCAAAGAAATTAACATTTTCAAAAATATTCCACGAAGAGGCCCAATTTTTTCGAGGAACCAACTAAAAATTTATTGTAGCTCTAATTTTATTCAAATTGATATAAAATGATTATTATTTAAATAATTTTTATGAATAAATGCACATTTGACCATTTTATCTAAGAATAGGCTCCACTTTCTTAACAAAGCCAACTAAAAATGGATTGTCAATGATTTTTTGCTATACTTTTTTAATGGACAAGAATAGTTAATTATTTAAACAAATTTTATAAACAAATGTAGATTTTTGTCACTTTTGCACGAATAGCATTTTTTTCGT
Source organism: Andricus grossulariae (assembly GCA_011634705.1). NCBI lineage: Eukaryota > Metazoa > Arthropoda > Insecta > Hymenoptera > Cynipidae > Andricus > Andricus grossulariae. The sequence goes on along the minus strand of JAABKJ010007545.1, from coordinate 289,681,860 downwards.
GAAATAAACTAGAAATGTCTTGCCAATTACTCCTTTTTGTCATGTTTATCCAATTGACAAGAACTGTTGATTATTTAAACAATATTTATAAACAAAATTACAGTTTGATCATTTTTCCATAATAAATATTAATTTATTTTACGGAATCAACAAGAAATGTCTTGCCAATTACTCCTTCTTGTCGTATTTTTTTAATTAAGAAAAATGGTTGATTATTTGAACAATATTTATAAACAAATTCACTGTTTCACCATTTTTTTATGATAAATGTATTTTTTTGCGGAATCAATAAAAAATGTCTTGCCAATGATTCTAATGATTTAAACTGAATTTTTTTTATAAATATTGCTTAAATAATCAACTGTTTTTGTTAATCGGACAAATATGACAAAAATGTAAATTTGTTAATAAAAATGGTCTAAATAATTAACTGCTCTTGTACATTGGTAAAGTATCATAGCAAAAAGTAATTAATTAATTGATACATTTTTAGTTGATTTCGCTAAGAAAATGAAGCCTATTCTTAGAAAAATGGTCAAAATGTGAATTTGTTTATAAATATTGTTTAAGTAATTACCAGTTATTTTTAATTTGACAAAAAAGACAGCAATGAGTCATTTACAAGACATTTTTGATTGGTTCCGCAAAAAAAATTTAGGGCTAATCATGGAATAATGTTGAAAATGTGCATTTGTTTATAACAATGATTTAAATAATGTACAGTCGTTAATTTGGAAAAATGACCACAAGGAGCCAATTCATTCTGACATGTGAGAACTGTGCATTTGTTTATAAAAATTGTTGAAATAATTGTCAAAACTGCAGCAGCTATTTTTAATTAATCGAAATTAGGCGAATCACGAAAAACTGGCTTTTGTTCATTAATTTTGTTTTTTAAATTATAAGAAATTGTTTTTCATACTCTAATCTACTGAAAATTATTGATATATATATATATAGATAGACTGGGCAGATGACAATTCCGCCCTGGGTACCTGCGAACGGTTCCCCCACTCCACGGCTTCCCCTCGCTCAGCCGAACTGCTGCCACCGAGCCTGGTCAGCAAGAGTCCTTTGTACCTGATGAGGACTAAAATGAGGATTATAACATTTTTCAAATTTAGCACTTGGTAATTTATAAATATAGCTTTAATTTAATGTAGATTTAATTTACTGTTGTAATATTTTACTTGGGAAATTCCGGAAGCTGAAATTTGGCCACATTTGAAAACTTATTAACTAACATCATAATTTTTGTTTATTTTTCAAACAATCGCATTTCTCAAAATTAGCCTTAAATAATTTTTCAATCCCAGTACAAATAGTGTGAATAGTGTCATTCCTAGCTTAATTTGGAAATTTATTAACAAACATCATACATTTTTTCACATTTATTTATGAAAGTTAATTAAAAATACTATTTTAACACTAAAAAAGCAGAATATGAAGAAGTCGTTTTTAAAATCTAACTTTAGAAATCTTGAACAGGGATCAAAACGGAAAATTGCATTTGCTTGAGTCTCAGTCAAATTTTTAAAACTAAATTCGGCAAATTTGGAAAATAACTATTCTTCCTTTCAAAAATAATATGTTTGATATTACCTTCTTCAGACGTTTTACTACTGGCAATTCTGTTTTATTTTTATTAACTTAAGCTTCAACTAAAAGAGAATAATTTTCTAACAAAAAAAAGGAATTTTAAAAAAAGAGTTGAATTTTTAACCAAAAAAGATTATTCAGTCTATAAAGAAAAAAAAACTCAGCCAAAATGTTGAATTCAAGAATCAATCAAAAAAATTTTCAATTTTTAAAATTATATAATTTCAAGCAATTTTCAGCTGGAAACATTAATTTATACATAACATTTTTTTCTGAAATCTTTTTAAATATTCTCTTAAAAATTTTTATAAAAAAATCATTTCAAAGTTTTCCAGGAATCTAATGGAAATTTGGTTATTATCTTGAAACTCGAATTTTTCCTAAAAATTTTCGAAAATCCTGCAAAATTAAACAAATTACCTCAAAATCTTCCAGATTGTATTATAAAAATGTTGTAAATTTTTTAAAAATATTTTTTTTAATTAATTAAAAAAAAATGATTTTTAGTTTTCCTAGGAATTTTGATAGAAAAATTGTATTCTTTCGAAACCTTTCGAAATGCTTAGACAGCTTCTAAATTTCTTATTTAAAATCTTCGTTTTGGTTTAAATTTTTTGAAATCTTTTCCAGTTTTAAATTATTTTTGAATCTTTCCAAAACTTCTAAATATATCTCAAACTTACTCGAATTTTTTCCAAATTAATAATTGACTATACATTTTTTCAGTTTATAATGAAAATTAGATATTTTTTGGTTGAAAATTCATTTCTTTGGTTGAAAATTCCTTAATTTTAAATATTTTCGTGAAAATTCACGCATTTTGTTGAAAATTAATGTTTTTGGGTAGAAAATTAATTTTTTCGATTGAAAAGTCAACTGTTTAGTCAAAAACTTTCATTTAGTTAAAAATACATTTTTGAACTGCAAATGTAACTATTCCATTTTTTTTATTTATTTATTTTTTAAATTAAAAAAAAATTTAACTTTATTTTTTTGTTGTTGAAATTCTTATTTTTTTGGATTGAAAATTAGTCTGTTCTGGATGAGAAAACAGAAGTGCCAGTATTAAAACATATGTATCCGGTAATACAAAACATATTATTTTTGAAATGAAGAATAATTATTTTAAAAATTTACCGAATTCAGTTAAAAACATTTTTTCGACACTTAAGCAAATGCAATTTTCTGTTTTGGTCCCTGTTCCAAATTTCTAAAGTTATATTTGAAAAATGACACTTTTGAGATTGAAAATAATATTTTTAATTAACTTTCATAAATAAATTGGTTAAACAGTAAACAAATGTGTGATATTTGTTAATGAGTTTCCAAATTAAGCTAGGAATGACACTATCCATACTATTTGTACTGGGAGTGAAAAATTATTTAAGGACAATTTTGTGAAAATAAACCAAAATTATTATGTTAGTTAAAAAGTTTTCAAATGTGGCCAAATTTTAGCTTCCGGAATTTCCCAAGTTAATTAAAATATTACAACAATAAATTAAAGCTACTGCAGTGGATTTGAGTAAAATATACTGAAAAATGTTCCATAAACTTGAACATTTATTCTATAAATTCTCAACTTTTTAAATCAAATAACATATCTTTAGAATCCTTACAATCCGCAGATTTCGAATATTATATTTATAAATTACCAAGTTCCAAATTGAAAAAATGTTATATTCTGCATTTTAGTCTTCAGTAGGTACAAAGGACTCCCGCTGACCAGGCTCGGCGGCAGCAGTTCGGCTGTGTGAGGGGAAGCCGTGGAGTGGGGGAACCGTTCGCAGGTACCGAGGGCGGAATTGACCATCGCTAGCCCCGTTTTACGGTAATGCGATTTTTATTTTTTTATTTTTCTCTCTATCATAGCATCAAGAGCGCCACATACACCATTAAAACAGCCGATTGTAGAATCTTCTCAAAGATTCTTCAGGATTCCCTTTGTTCGTCCGCCTGCACCTGGCCAATCTGATAATCCGAACACAGGAGGAAAAAGGGGTTGGTGGTATGCCCATTTTGATGGACAATATGTTGCGAGGCAGATGGAGTTACACCCCGATAAGCCTCCCATTCTGTTAGTGGCTGGTATGTACAAAAGTTTTTTTTTTAATCTTGATAAGATAAGGTGGAACCTTATGGGGCGAAAGATTTTCAACTAAAACCTTTAACTTTATGGGGTACCCACCATAGAACAATTAAACTTTGAGTGGATTATTAATCTTATTAATTTTTTAGATTAATGCTCGCGAAATATTTTTAGTAATAATAGAATTAATAATAATTTAATTAATTATTGATGAATAATTAATTATTCGTTACTCAGCGTTATTTAACAGGTGAATTCTTTTTCTTTTCTTTTTTTTGTGTTTGAAGTGTTTTTTGCCTTCGGCACTCACTTTCTATATTTATTTAGTGAAATTAATGACAAAAAAAACTGATTTCAATTGCATAATTATTTAAAAAATTGAAATAATTTGGATAAAGTTGGGTGTGCACTAGAGTGGCCCAAATTTTATTTTTCTCGAATTTTCAGGCTTATCTCCCGGAAATTGATTGGAATCCACAAAAAAATTCATTTTTTTGTTTGAAAAAAATTATGTTTAGAGGTGGCGTAATCCCCATGAAGCTTAACACGTATTTCCCATAAGAAAAAAGGCGTTTTTGTATATTTTATTCAGAATCGTCAATATTATTTGAATCGAGTTGAAGCTCAACATTTCTCTTGACAAATAGCCATAAAATACGAATAAAATATTACTTTTTGAATATCATCCCCATAAGTCTGTTTCATAGGGCCCCAAAAAACCCCATAAGTGAAAAAAATGCGTTTTATGAGTTTTTGGCACTAATTACGATTATTTTGCGGTTTTTATTGATTTAAATAGTTTCTAATACATGAAAAAATACTTTATACTGATAATTTGATGTTTGAATAATTTTTGAAACAATTTATTATTGTTTTTAATCATTTTCTCTTAGAATAGATAAAAAGTCGCGGTTTTTTCAAAAAATTTCCACTTTTTGTCCAATTTTCAATTAGAGTGAGGTAATACTTAATTAATCTTAATATTTAATTCAATTCAGCAAAAATAATTATTTAAAAAAATTATTATTGTTTATAACTATCTTCTTTATTAATGCTAGATATTTGCGATTTCTTCTGAAATATTAATCTTTTTAACCACTTTTTATTTGCTGAAGTAATAAATAATGCAAGTTAACAAACATAGTTGTTTAAACCATTTTTAATTGTTTATAACTATCTTTTCTAAGAATAATGCTAGAAAGTTGCTGGCAGAAATTTTAGTTAGTTCAAGAGAGATTTAGAAATTTAAGAAGATCTAAACTTAATTTAAAACTGGAAAAGATTTAGAAAAATAAAAAACTAATTTTAGATTCTTGAAGATTTCAAAATAAAATTTTGAAGCTTTTTTAAGATCTTCAAAGGTTTTAAGAAAATAAAAAAATGCTTAAGTTTGCTGGGAAAATTTTAAATGATTTTTTATTTTAAAACATTAATTTGAAGAGAATATTTAAAAAGATTAACATTTATTTATTAATAAATGACAATTGAACAAATGTCAATTTGAAAAATAGTCGAGTAAGTTTAGAATATATTTAGACGTTTTGAAAATATTGCAAACCATTTAAAAGACAATATAGATTTTTAAAGATTTCGAACACAAAATATATAAGCTTTTTAAACATTTTGAAAGGTTTTGAATGAATAAAAAATTTGTATAAGAATTCCTAGAAAAAATAACAATCATTTTTTTTAAATTAATTTAAAAGGAATATTTAATGATGTTTCCCAATTTTTCAAAAAAGAATCTAGATGAGTTTAAGGTTATTTTTTTTTTAATTCTGCAGGATTTTCAAAAAATTGTGGGAAAATCCGAGTTCTAAGATAATAAAGTTATTATTAGATTGCTGGAAACTTTTTGAATGCTTTTTTTTAAAACAAATTTTGAAGAGAAAAATTTGAAAAATTTCAATTGAAAAGTGTGAAAAGCTTCCATTTTATACGTGTAAATTATTATTGGTAGAAAATTCCATTATTTGGGTGAAGGTTGAACCAATGTATTCAAAAATAATTTTTTTGTTCTTGAAAATTCATCATTTTAGTAAAAAAATCATCTGTTTGGCTAAAAATTAATTTTTTAAATTGAAAATTGAACTATTCCAGTTGAAGATTAATTATTTTTCTTAAAAATTCATTTCGTTGGTTTGAAGTTCAACTACTTAATTGAAAACTTTTTTTTTTGTTACAAAATTAATTTTTCATCGAAAAATGTAACTTCTCCAATTTTTGCTGTAAATTTATTTTTTAAATCGAAAATTCAATTACTTGCGTAAAAGTTGAACCAATCTGTTGAAAATTAATTTTTTTTTTGAAGATTTGTCTCTTAGGTTGAAAATTGAATTATTTTATTAAAAATTCGTTTTTTTTTATTTAGAATTAATTTTTTACCTGAAAGTGTAACTTCCATTTTTTGTTGAATATTGATCTTTTCAGTTAAAAATTCGTTATTATTCGTAGAAAACTAATCTTTTTGGTTTAAATTCATATTTTCGAGTTGAAAATGCAACTTTTTACAAAAAATTCGTCTTTGGCTTGAAAATTTAACAATTTGGATTAAATTTGTTTTCTGTCTTATCTGAAAAAGCTTTATTTATTGACAATTTATCTTTTTGATTAAAAAATTTGAATTTGGATTTAAAGTTGAACTACTTTGTTAAAAATTCTTTTTTTTTTAAGTTCCATCATTTTAATTGAAAATTCATATCTCTGCTTGAAAATTTGTCTTGTTTGGTTGAAAATTCAACTGTTTTGTTAAACATTTGTCTTTTTGGACAGAAAATTCGTCCTTTTCGATTTAAAATTCACCTTATTTGTTAAGAATTAAGCTGTCTACTAAAAGTTCAAATATTTCGTTGAAAATGCAACTGTTTTTGGTTGACATTAATCTTTTTAGTTTAAAATTCGAT